>CM055122.1:24433549-25633549 GCA_029206835.1 Rana muscosa
TCTGAATAACAGCGGCTGGTTGGTTTTCTGAAGTGTCTATCAGAGCCAGCGGCTCTGACAGGCTTCCCGATTACAGCCTGTGGGCTGTAATCGGCTTCCAAATAGTTAACCAGGGGATGCACGGGCTGTGCGTTCCCTGGTTAACACTGACACGCGTCTCAGCCAATCAGGTTCATTGGGTCTGGTTACCTGTAACCTTATTGGCTGAAGCGACATTGTGGGCGGGAGAAGACATTGAGGACGGAAGAAGACATGAGGAAGCAAGGAGAAGGATGGCGCTGACCCGAAAAAGGTAAGTGCAGGGCTGGGGGGAAACTGGCTGCATTTGGGGACAAACTGGCTGCATTTAGGGACAAACTGGCTGTATTTGGGGACAAACTGGCTGCATTTGGGGACAAGCTGGCTGTATTTGGGGGAAAACTGGCTGTATTTGGGGACAAACTGGCTGCATTTGGGGGGAAACTGGCTGCATTTGGGGACGATCTGGCTGCATTTGGGGACAAACTGGCTGCATTTGGGGACAAACTGGCTGCATTTGAGGGGGCAAACTGGTGGTGTTTGGGCACAGTGGCTGCGTTTAATGGGCACAGTGGCGGCAATTGCTTTTTTTTTTTTTCAGTTTGTTTGCGCCCCCCAAAAATTTTGAGCACCAGCCGCCACTGCTGTAACTGCTAAATAAAAGTGATATCTAAAGTTGGGATGCAGTTTGTTTGTCATTTATTTAAAGTCCATCCTATTAGGGTTGCACTGCACATTAATACAACACAATTATGTGAATGAGCTCTACAAGTATTCTGCATTTTGACATTTGCTATTAGGGAAACTCTCATTAATGCACGAAGGAAAGATTTAAATGATAAAAGGTGACATCTAGTGGCTCCTACAAGTAATTATAAAGTGGAAAAATACTTTCCTGACAGACTCCATGGCAGACTACATGTGGGTTTAACCCCGCCTCCTCTCCACTGCTATAGGACCCCCTACCCATAAATTTGAGCTCACCTCCATGGACTGTGTTCCTTTTTTGTCCTCCTCACATGGACCCTTCATAATGCGATTCTGTGCGATGTCCAGGATGTTTGGATATTTGGTACTTTGATCTGCGGTGCACCCAGGGCCTAGCTATGAGCGGGCGAGTGGTTTACAGGGCTGATAATACCCCTATGGTGGAAGGGATGTGGCCCCAGAGTACCGGAATGGACGTCGGGCACAGGAGTCTCCGGCTGGCAAGGTCTGAAGTTCCTTATATTTTCTCTCTCATATGGCAGACAAGTTTTTGTTTGTGCATATGTCTATGTCCTTTCCCTTTATGTTTTCTTGCTTCTGTGTCTTCCCAGCATGTGAAACGCTTCTGCGTTCCAGAGAGCTGCCCTCCTTCCGGGTCCCCGGCCGTCGCTCATCTGCGCAAGGGCCGAGCCGCAGTGAAACCGGGGCTTGGTTTTCGCGCATGCGCGGTGTGGCGGAGGGGCCCGAGGCCGCACAGGCGCAGTAGGATTGGTCTCCTCGGCTCAGGCGGGCGACGGAGACCGGCCATGACGTCATCCCGGCGGGTAATTGAAACCGATGGGGAGCCCTATACAGGTGGGATACCTGTGGGCGTTCGAGCGGCAGCATCCCGGAGCGCGGTACCACTGTGGGCAAGGTAGGCTTGACATACTGGTCTCCTGACCCTGAGGGGGAGGAGCTAAAAAAATAAAATTGTGCATTTAATGATAGTGTTTAGAGTATAGTAATATGAATGGTATGTTTTCCTTGTGCCTTCCTAGCCCTGGTTGTACTTAGTTCTCGGAGTGGTTGTTTTTCGTTTTGTCATCACCATGGACTCATCTTCACCGCCGTGTGGCCAGCCCTCCCGCACAAGGTATGTGCGGAGGGGGTAGGGGGATGGTGTTAATATGTTTTCGCAGCCGGAGGTTGCTGACGTTTATCTTGGTTGCTTTTCCTCCCCCTCCCTCTGTCTGTACTGTTCCATTACAGCCCGGCTAGATCAGATCATCAGTCACAAGACAGGGACCTTGACAGGCCGCAGCATCATCATCATCACTCATCTTCCAGGTCCAGATGCAACACTCCGTCCCATCATCACAGGGGACGTTCACATTCCCCCTCTAAGTATAGGAGATGTTCCCATTCCTCCTCTTGTCACCGCCACCACCGTGATAGTCCCTCTGATCACAGAGTCTGCTGGAGATGTAAGACCAGAGTCCCGGAGGGAAAATCGCTATGCGACCAATGCTATGCCCAAGCGGTCGGTGAGAAAGAGACAGAAAAACAAAACCTTGAGTCTCTTGTTAAACGTGTGGTGCAACAGTCTATGAAGGAAATAGACACCTCCCACACGAGGAGTCAGTTCACCACCCTGTCTGGCTCCCTGGCTGACGAGGCCCAGGAGGATCCCTGCCAATTCCAGCCTCATGATGCCTCCCATGATTCCTCGCATAGCGAGATGGAGGGAGATGAGTTTACCGTGGGCTTCGACTATGCCTTAGTCTCCCCACTAATTAAAGCAGTCAAGGAGACCTTAAAAATGGAGGATACTTCTGCCCCCCCCAGAGAAACAAAGAAAGCTTTTTAAACAACTGGGGAAAGAACGCTCCAACTTTCCACTTCCCTTTGAGCTGAAGGATGTTTTTGAGGAAGAATGGAGTAAGGGAGATGAGAAGGTTTCCATGCTAAACAAAACCTCCAGACTATATCCCTTTAAAGCCGAGGATGTAAAGCATTTGGAAAATGCTCCCCTCATTGATGCAGCAGTGATGCGCCTAGCGAAGCATGTTACCCTTCCGCTAGAAGATACTGTATCTTTTAAAGATGGCCTGGAACGTAAGATTGACCAAGACCTCAAAAGGATCTATAGCTTGGCCGGAATGGCCTGCAAACCAGCCCTAGCTCTTGCAGTTACTTCCAAAGCTATGGATGCCTGGGTAGAAAATGTGGATTCTGTTCTGAAAGGAGTTTCAGAGGAACTAGCACAAAGTTCAGCAGTACAAGAACTTAAACTGGCAGTTGCCTTTTTGGTGGAGGCATCAATTGACCTCATCCGTCTGCTGGCTAGATCTATGTTATCTTTGGTCACGGCCAAACGGGCATTATGGTTGTGCCCCTGGCTTGCTGACCCAGCCTCCAAGCAGGCATGGTGCAAAATCCCCTTCGAGGGGTCTTCCTAGTTTGGTAACAAACTGGATAGCGCTATTCAAAAGCCACAGGCGGGAAGTCGGGGTTCCTCCCCCAGGACAGGCGCCTGTTTAATCGAAGAAGACCTCAGCGTAGACGCAGTACAGAGCGCTCGAGGGAAGCGCTCCTATAAACCCAGACAGGATTTCAGGAGAAGCTGGAATTGGAATAGAGGGCAGACATCCTTTCAAAAGTCCGCCAAGAAACAGACACCCAGTGGGCGCGAGCCAACTAAGTCCTTTTGAGATTGGGCCCGCCCAGGCTGGTCGGGTAGGGGCTCGCTTACGTCTTTTCCGGCACGTCTGGGTGGCCTCGATCTCAGACTATTGGACCATCAAAACGGTCTCCACAGGCCTCACATGGTCCTTCACCAAGATTCCGCCCTGCAGATCAATGCCCACCTCACTACCACGGTCAGAAGAAAAACGACAAGTTCTGCTGTCATATGTGAACACTCTGAAAGATCAAGGAGCAGTGGTACCTGTACCAAAGAACAAGGAATTCCAGGGGATATACTCCCCCCTCTTCCTAGTGTAGCGGGGTCCCTATCTAGAGGGGTTGTTATGCTTAAATTTAGGGGTGACCTGAGCGGTAGTTGGCTCTGGTCTTCTAATTGTTGGACTCTGCCTTGCTGCTGTGTCACCTGGCGTGCAGTTCCCCTTTAGGTGTATAGGTGGTACTGTCACTTATACCCGGGGTTGAACCACAGGTGATGGAGTGGCTATTGGATGTCCTCTCTCGGCTGCCGTACGTTGGGCGGTTCTGGCCTGATGTGCATGCTGGGAGAGGGTATATAAGGGGCAGACTCCATTGTTCAGGGGGAATAGTACCCGTGATCGGGTTAACTACGAAAGCGGGATTGTTTATACTTGGAACAGAACATGATTCCCGTCTGGCCGATCGCGGAGGAATTCTGTTAAAAAAGTGAGCTTTTCCGACCCTGAGATCGACTTTACCAATGACACGATGGCTGCAACCGCATCCGATTCCTCTCCTGAGTGACCTACGAGATCCCCCAACCCGACATGCATACAGAAGAGAAGCAGTTCTGGAAACCCTCCAGGGCGCCACAAGAAAGTAAAACAAAAACAAAAAAACAACGCCAGAAAACCAGAAGAGGTGCAAGGAGACATTCACACACCCAAAAGAACCCTGCGAGGCAGGAAGAAGTGAACGTCCTTAATGTTATTAACATCTCAAATAGAACTTTGAATGAAGAAGAGACACGACTTTTATCGAGGGGCCTGAACTTTTGCCCAACAAGGCACTTTGATCTTTTCAGTACGTTATTGGACGTTAATAAATTTTCTCGTAGTCTCACACTCAAAAAACACTATTTTGACCTTCCCGTGGGTGAACATGATACTTCCTCCGGCAATCAGGATACGGGTGAGTCCCTTTCTTCCCCAGTTTTATTTAAAGAGGTGTGTGCTCTTCAGGAGCTTGCAGATTTGGCTTCAGAATCCAGTCCCTGCCCCGTTGACCCCACAGATGCCTTTAATAGCATATCGTTTAAACTCAGATCTGATTTTTATCCAGTGGAGTCACGGGGCAGAGATCTTGATCTCTTCCAAAAGATGGTGGAAAGGGACCTCACCCGATTAGCTCGTGATTGCCGCAGAAAAACTGCACCCTCCAATTTGTCTACATCAGAAAGGAAAGCTTTGAAAAATCTAGAGATGGACACCAGCATTGTAATCAGGAATGCTGATAAGGGTGGTTTGGTGGTTGTGCTCAATTCTGACACATACAGGAATGAAGCTTTATGTCAGTTGTCGGATGGCACAGAGAAAGAAAAATCATTATTCATCCCCGCTAGTCCAGTAATGCCCGTGTTTCACCACCTGCCCAAAATACACAAAGGATTACATCCTTTGTTAGGCAGACCAATAGTGGCAGGGATTGGGTCTCTTAACGAACGCCTGGGAGATTGGATTGATGGCCAACTTCAACCTTTGGTCACCAATCTCCCAGGCTACCTACGCGACACGAAACACCTGCTAGTCAAACTCCAGGAGTTTAAATGGGAGTCACATTTCAGATGGATTACATGCGATGTTACGAGTCTTTACTCGAGTATTCCCCATGACTTAGGTGTATTGGCAGTTTCTGTGTTTCTTAGGGAATCCGGGAAGTATTCCCTGGCTCTGCAGGAATTCATCTTGTTGTCTTTGGATTATTTACTTTCACACAACTTCTTCATGTTCGACGGGGGCTATTATCTCCAGAAATGCGGGGCCTCTATGGGGGCCAAATTTTCACCCTCCCTAGCCAATCTCTACATGGGATTCTGGGAGAGGTCCCGCATTTTTGGACATGATGGCCCCCGCCGTCTGGACACGGTCTTTTTTTGTAGATTTATAGATGATCTGCTGTTCGTCACCTCTGAGGGGGACACTGAGTTGGAGGTGTGGCTTGACTTCCTTAATGACAACTCCATGAACTTACGGTTCACGGGAAGCTCAGTGCCACCTCCATGGACTTCCTGGACGTCAACCTATCGGTCGCCCATGGTAGAGTGACCACTAACATTTTTAGGAAACCCACAGCGGGGAATGCACTCCTCAGGGCAGACTCAGGTCACCCTAGCCACACAGTTAGAGGGGTGCCAGTTGGTCAATTTTTAAGACTCCGGCGTCTATGCAGTAGACCTGAGGATTTCACTGTAGAGGCTGCCAACATGACACAAAGGTTTTTGGACAGAGGTTACCCCCCTAACATCGTTGAGAGCGCGTTAACAACTGCAAAAGCCACCCCTAGAGAGACACTTCTGCGGGGGCATCACAGCAAATATAAACAGCAGTCTAATACATTATTTAGTAAGGTTCCTGTATTCTCTACGCCTTACAGTTTGGAATTTGGTAGAATTAAACTAACTGTAGAGAAATACCTACCTATCCTGCTGAATGACCCCATCTACGAAGAGATACTCTCCAGGGGCATTAAATCTGTGTCGCGAAGAGCCCCCACTCTAGGGAGTCATCTTTCACTGAGTCTATTTACGAGCAAATCGTCAACGGCCAATTGGCTGGATTTCCAGGGTACGTTCAAATGTGGTGTTAACCATTGCAATTACTGTAAATACATTAAAACAGGCCAGGTGGTACAGTCTAGTACTAACCACAGAACCTTTGACATCAAACAGTTTGTTAATTGCAACACAAGGTTCCTCGTGTATGTCATCAAATGTGAGTTGTGCAACATCCAGTACGTCGGGCGTACCACACGCCGACTAAAGGATAGGTTGTACGACCACTTGTTTGACATACAGAAGGACAGAAACACCAATGTCGCAAGACATTGGGTATCTGTACACCACAAGAACACATCATGCCTTTCCATCCAGGGGATTGAAAAAATCAACAGTCCCATTAGAGGGGGTGACAAGTTCAGGACACTGTGCAGGCGAGAAGTATTTTGGATTTTTTCATTAGAAACAAGAATACCAGCTGGTTTAAACTTTGAGTGGGATGTATCCCATTATTATGATTAGTTTCCTTTCCTGCACAGTGTCCTGACAGTCGAGCCACATTAAAACATCTGGCTTTTTTTTTTTTTTTACCCCCTCAGCATAGCATTATATGGCACTGTGGATTTCCTTTTATTTCACATGCAGCACATGTCATTTTTTGCTGCAAACATAGGAGTTCCTGCTATTACATATGTTTCTTAGGTCTTAGGGATGCCCCAATATTCTTAATATTCTTCATATTCTCTATACACTTTAACATCGTTGCATGTTGACCGGAGGCTTCTCCTTTCATGATGCATACAACATACAGAAATAATATAGTTGAATAAGAATTAACATACTAGAGTTCTACTGTTTATGAGTTTTTCTTTTTCTTTTCTTTTTTATAGTCACGGTGACTTTTAAGGAACAGAATAGATCTACTCATTTTTTGCACACATCACCCATCAATATGAGGTTGATCATATCATGTCATTGTGTTATATGAGTGAGCTCTATATATTTTTATAGATGTTTTATACTATTGGTTTTATTGTTTTGGATGATTTGTTTGATGAAATTTACAGTTGTCAAGAACCCGTATATGTGTGTTTTTTGGTTGCTTAGGTAACCACACACATTCGGGCATTTATATTGATCACAACTTGTATAAATATACACTTTTTCATCTTCATGAAGTTGAAGTCTCAAACGACTATATAGAGGAAATATTGTGTCAATATGTGATTTTACATTTAGCAATCTGATCATTGTTTTGGGGGGATTTTTGTGTTATATTTTTATATTATTTGATACATTGTAAGTGACGGCTGTTTATGTGGTCATATTTACCTGATTCCATCGCAATCTTCCTGCACGTGACCATATAGAACCACATATCCCCACACACCACAGATCTAATTTGATTGCATTTTGCCTTTAAATCGCACACAAATTTTCTTTTTCCTTTTTCTATATTAGATTTTAATATAATATATATTGGCAACGTATGGCCATATATTAACCATTGTGGGCACATGCGTGTATGTTTAGACATATTTAGACACATTTGTTTATCCATTACATGCACGTTTACATTCCCACGTTTGAGCTATTCATTATCATCCATCCAATATATACGGCACCTATATATAGTCACTTTAGATTGGCAACTTAAAGGAATATTAGTAGGACATCTTTATCAGCGATATATGGCTACAAGTCCTTTCTTCCCTTTTCTGTTAATCTTAGCATCTTTTCATCATGCATATACACTACATGATTCCATCATTGATACATTATAATAGTTTTTGATTTTATCTCATCCGTCCTTGTGTTATTTTTTACATTAATGTTCTATGGGACATAACCACTCACTATTTTTACATATTTGTTAAAAATTTAAAATTGATTGATTTCTTTTAATTTTTGACTTTAATTTTGAGGTCATTCCCTACATGAACCTTGAACAATTATTTTGCCACACTTGAGCAACTATTGTAGTGCAACGTATACCATTGATAACTATATACCACAGGGTTGTGGGCTAGTTATTTACACATAAATGTATTAATCTTTCTTGGTCAACTTTTTATATATATATTTTTCCTACATTACATTATGACACTTTTTGATGAACAGACTGACAATTTACCTTTACATCTTTTACTATTTGTGCGCTATGGATGCATTTGCCTTTGCTTATGCATCCATTTCAGCACGTTGCCCATGCATTATGTGGAGATTTAGGCTGTTCATCTATTGTGTTCCATATATTCACATTTATTTAATTTACACATTCCTCACTTTTTTGCACCAATCACAAAGTTTTTTCACAAATATTTAATTTGCTGCACACCTTTTCAAGGATATTATGTACATATATTTTTAGAATAGTTGGTACAATGAAACCATACACTTTTTAAAAAAACATTTATTTCTTGGACACAGGTTAGTCAGCATTAGTGATGAGCCGAACACCCCCGGGTTCGGTTCGCACCAGAACCCGCAAACGGACCGAAAGTTCGCGCGAACACTAGAACCCTATTAAATACAATGGATGCGAACGTTCGGATTCTAAAGTGCTAATTATAACGACTATTATCCATGTTATTGTCCGAAACAGAGTTTGGGAACCCGGCTTCTGCACCAGGGGACATGTATCAATGCAAAAAGAAGTTTTAAAAACGGACGTTTTCCGGGAGCAGTCATTTTAATGATGCATAAAGTGAAAAAAAAAAGTCAAATATTCCTTTAAATATTGTACCTGGGGGGTGTCTAAAGTATGCCTGTGAAGTGCCACGTGTTTCCCGTGTTTAGAACTGTCCCTGCACAAAATAACATTTCTAAAGGGAAAAAAGTCATTTAAAACTGCTTGCGGCTTTAATGCAATGTCTGGTCCCGGTAATATGGATGAAAATCTTTAGGAAAAATGGCATAGCTACCCCATCAACCCCCCCCCCCCTACCCCAGCCCATTACCAGCCCCTTTGGGTCTTGTATGGATATTAAGGGGAACCCCGCACACAAAATAAAAAAGGACCTATATACTCTGAACAGCCGTATACAGGAGGTGCATACAAGACAGGGACTGTAGGTTTGTTCTTATGTAGAATCTGTTTATAATTTTGAACAGCTGCATTGTTTAAGTGGAGCTCCATGGCAAATTCCTTTTTTTTAGCTTTTTGTAAAACATAGGGAACGGTTATCACCCCTGTCACATTTTTTTTGCTGTCTGTGCCCCTGTTCAGAACATTTCACCTCACTTTGCGTCCCAATGACAACTGTTTTTGAAATGTGGTGTTTTTATTGAAACAAGGATTGGTGATAAAGCATCAGTAGAGAGGAGACACCTTTCTCCCATATTAATTCTTACAGGAGAGAATTTTCCTTCCAAGGGGTAGATTTCCTCTCACTTCCTGTTGTCTTCTTCCGTTTGCAAGTAGTAGTAGTTTGTAAGTTGGATGTTTGAAAGTAGGGACCTTCCGTATATACTCTGCAGAAATTGGCCCCTTAGGTGTTGGTGTTGGCACAACACTGAAAGCACTCACAGTTATTCTTGGTGGGTGCTGGAACGCCCTTCTGTCAAGTATAATATCAGGAATTGTAATAACATATAATTGTTGATCAGTGGTAGTAAAAATTGGGCCTTTGATGGTGGTGCTGGTGCCCCAACACTGTAAGGCCTGACAGTTACTCTTGGTGGGCGCAGCAATGGTCCCTGCTGTGAATTATTAGATCAATAATTATAATTGCATGCCCCTGTTGAACAGGAGCTGAAAAATTGGGCCTTTGGTGGTGGTGGTGGTGGTGATGGTGGTGCTGGTGCCACAACACTGTAAGGCCTGACAGTTACTCTTGGTGGGCGCAGCAATGCTCCCTGCTGTGAATTATTAGATCAATAATTATAATTGCATGCCCCTGTTGAACAGGGGCTGAAAAATTGGGCCTTTGGTGGTGGTGGTGGTGGTGATGGTGGTGCTGGTGCCACAACACTGTAAGGCCTGACAGTTACTCTTGGTGGGCGCAGCAATGGGCCCTGCTGTGAATTATTAGATCAATAATTATAATTGCATGCCCCTGTTGAACAGGGGCTTAAAAATTGGGCCTTTGGTGGTGGTGGTGGTGGTGATGGTGGTGCTGGTGCCACAACACTGTAAGGCCTGACAGTTACTCTTGGTGGGCGCAGCAATGGGCCCTGCTGTGAATTATTAGATCAATAATTATAATTGCATGCCCCTGTTGAACAGGGGCTGAAAAATTGGGCCTTAGGCACTGGTGGCACAACACTGCAACCCCTCACAGATACTGTACTTGAAGCACAGCAATGAGGCCTGTTGCAAAGTATTGCATCAAAAATTTTAATTACACGCCCCTGTTAAACAGGGGCTGAAAAATTGGGCCTTAGCCACTGGTGGCGTCACCCATAAACCAAAATGATCTTCCAAGCTATCATCGTTAATCGTATCATTGAGGAGGAGGAGGAGGATAGCCAGTCAACATAACAGCACAGGCACTCAGCATCAGCATCAGTCTTGAAGGGATGTGACATTTTAAAATCAATTAGTCTGTTATATCAGCATCTGGTGTGTGGTAGCTGGTGGTGATCCAAGACTGGTTCATCTTGATGAAAGTCAGTCGATCAACCGAGTCGGTGGACAGGCGCACCCTGTGATCCGTGACAAATCCTCCAGCAGCACTGAATGTGCGTTCTGAAAGAACGCTGGATGCAGGACAGGCCAGTAGCTCAATTGCATACTGTGCAAGCTCTGGCCAGTGATCCATCCTCAAGACCCAGTAAGCCAGAGGATTTTCGGTGGGGAAGGTGTCCAAGTCTGACCTTGCCCCTAGGTATTCCTGGACCATGTATATCAGACGCTGGCGATGGTTGCTGGAACCGATCATACTTTGGGGCTGCGGACTAAAGAATTGTCTGAACGCATCGGTCAGACGGCCACCTTCCCCACCGCTCCTTCTTTGACTGCCCGAAGCCTCAGCAACTCGTTGTCCAGGACCAGGAGTTTGTAACCTCACAGTCTCTGGGAACGCGTTGCACATACCTTTCTGCAAGGCCTCCCGGAGTTGTCTCATCCTCTGCTCCCTCTGCGATGGTACGATAAGGTCCGCAACCTTACCCTTGTACCGTGGATCAAGGAGAGTGGCCAGCCAGTAATGGTCCCTCTCCTTGATCCGAAGAATACGAGGATCCTTCCGCAGACTTTGCAGGATCAGGGAGGCCATGCAGCGTAGGTTAGCTGAGGCATTCAGTCTGGAGTCCTCTGGGTCACTAAGGACGACATGATCCGCAGCCACCTCCTCCCAGCCACGTACAAGTCCACTGGTTTCTTGGGACTGTAAATCATCCCTAAAAGACTGCTGCTGATGATGCTGAGTGCCAGCCTCCACCTCCATGCTGACACAATCCTCCTCCTCCTCCTCCTCTTCCTGTGCGATGGGTGGGACAGAAGGAACACTGTCTGGGTAAAGGGGGCCTTGAGAGGCAAGGAAGTCCTCCTCTTCCTGCCTCTGTTCTGCCTTAAGTTCCCTGTCCATTATTCCACGCAGCGTGTGCTCCAACAGGTGGACAAGAGGTACAGTGTCACTGATGCATGCACTGTCACTGCTCACCATCCTCGTGGCCTCCTCAAATGGTGCCAGGACAGTGCATGCATCCCTGATCATGCCCCACTGGCGTGGTGAAAAAAACCCGAGCTCCCCTGACCCTGTCCTGGTGCCGTAGTCGCACAGGTACTCATTGATGGCCCTCTGCTGCGTGTGCAGCCGCTGCAGCATGGCCAACGTTGAGTTCCACCTGGTGGGCATGTCACATATAAGGCGGTTCTTGGGCAGGTTCAACTCCTTTTGAAGCTCAGCCAGGCGAGCACTGGCATTATAAGATCTGCTGGAAATGCTACAGACTTTCCTGGCCTGCCTCAGGACATCCTGTAAGCCCGGGTACCTGCCCAAGAACCGCTGCACCACCAGGTTAAGGACGTGAGCCATACAGGGCACATGGGTCAGTTGTCCCTGTCGGAGGGCGGAGAGGAGGTTGGTGCCATTGTCGCAAACCACCATTCCTGGCTTAAGCTGGCGTGGCGTCAACCACCTCTCGGCCTGCCCCTGCAGAGCAGACAGGACCTCTGCCCCAGTGTGGCTCCTGTCCCCCAAACACACCAGCGCAAGCACGGCATGGCATCTTTTTGCCTGCGTACTTGTGTAGCCCCTTGAACGCCTACGGAGCACCGCTGGTTCCGAGGACAAACCACAGGAAGAGGCCATGGAGGAAGAAGAAGAGGAGGGGGTGGAGGAGAGAGGTGTGTCACAACCAGTAGTAGCATTTTGGAGGCGTGGCGGTGGAACAACCTCCAACACTACTGCACCTTGTCCTGCATCCTTCCCAGCTGCCAAAAGAGTGACCCAATGGGCCGTGAAAGAAAGGTAACGTCCCTGTCCATGCCTGCTGGACCATGAGTCAGCGGTAATATGCACCTTACCGCTGACCGCCCTGTCCAGCGAGGCCAAGACATTGCCTTCCACATGCCTGTAGAGAGCCGGAATAGCCTTCCGTGCGAAAAAGTGGCGTTTGGGAACCTGCCACTGAGGAACCGCACATTGCACAAACTCACGGAAGGGGGCCGAGTCTACCAACTGAAAAGGCAGCAGTTGAAGCGCTAGCAATTTAGCCAAGCTAGCATTCAACCGCTGGGCATGTGGATGGCTGGGAGTGAACTTCTTTCGACGGTCCAGCAGCTGGGGCAGGGAAATTTGCCTGCTAGAATCGGACGTCGGTGTACTGCTAGCAGAGTGCCCGCAAGCACTTGGCTGTGACACACCTAATTCTACACCTTCATTCCACTCAGAGCAGGTTTCAGAGAGGACTGAAGGTATACTGGGGTTGGAGATCCCAGCTGATGCGGTGCAAGAAGAGGTCAGCTTTGTTCTTTGGTGTGGGTCTTTAAGGTAGGCTTGCCAACGAGCTGCATGGCAGGTCAACATATGTCTGATCAAGCATGTGGTGCCCAAGCGGCTGATGTTTTGGCCACGCGATATACGCTTGAGACATATGTTGCAAACAGCAGCTGTGCGATCTGATGCACTCGCCTCAAAAAAGGCCCACACCAAAGAACTTTTTGAATGACGGGCAGAGGCAGCGCCCTGCACAGGCGGAGCTCTGCGGTGTGATTCCGTCGGTGTGCTGCCCATACGCTGGCCACTCAAGGGCATCCTGCCTCGTTGGAGATGTGCCTCCTCCTCATCCTCCTCCTCCTCCTCCTCTCTCCTATTAGGCACCCACGTGGAGTCAGTGACCTCATCATCCCCTCCCTCCTCATCACTGGAGCCAATCTGGCAGTATGCTGCAGCTGCTGGAGCATGACTGCCAGATTGGTGTCCTTCTTGAGCATCCCCTCTCTCTGCTCTCACGCTGCTGCCTTCCTCTAGCTGGGTATCATCATCAGATCCTTCCAAACGCTGGGCATCCTCCTGGAGCATGTACCCAACACTGTGCTCAAACAGTTCGGGGGACTCCTCAGGAGGAGGGCATGGTGGGTCTAGGGAAGGATTGACTAATGAAGATAATGATACCAGAGAAGAGGACGCTTTGGCAGCTGCTTTGCCAGTACCCTGAGCCTGGGTGAGAGAGGATGAGGAGGATGAGGTGGGCTTGGTCATCCACTCTACCAAGTCTTCGGCATGATGTGGCTCAACATGTCCAGCTGCTGAAATCAAGGACAAGCGTGTCCCATGGCCATGTGCTGATGACAATGCACCGCGTACACGACCAGCACTGTTGCCCCCAGACACAGAGCCTGCTTGCCCTCTTTTTTTGCCTCCTGACTGTCTGCCTCTCCTTGGTTGCCTTCCAGACATTTTAATGGATGGCCTGCAGGGAGATGGGAAAAACAGCAATAAGGGCTACCTTCAGGTGTATATTGTGCAGGAGGCTTAGCAACAATGACACTGACACTGTCCCCTGCCTATCCTTCTCTGTCCCTAAACACAAGGATTGAAAATATGGTTCAGCAAAAAAGTTTTAGAACAGAATAGCACACTGACACTTTCCCTCACTGTCCTACTCTGTCCCTCCCTACAAACAAGATTTAGCACAGAATAGCACACTGATAATTTCTACGAGTGTCCTTCTCTGTCCCTAAACTCAAGGATTGAAAATATGGAACAGCAAAATTGGTTTAGAACAGAATAGCACACTGTCAGTTTCACTCACTGTACCTCTCTGTCCCTCAACTCAAGGAATGAAAATATGGAACAGCAAAATTGGTTTAGAACAGAATAGCACACTGTCAGTTTCACTCACTGTACCTCTCTGTCCCTCAACTCAAGGATTGAAAATATGGAACAGCAAAATTGGTTTAGAACAGAATAGCACACTGTCAGTTTCACTCACTGTACCTCTCTGTCCCTCAACTCAAGGATTGAAAATATGGAACAGCAAAATTGGTTTAGAACAGAATAGCACACTGTCAGTTTCACTCACTGTACCTCTCTGTCCCTCAACTCAAGGATTGAAAAATTTGGAACAGCAAAATTGGTTTAGAACAGAATAGCACACTGTCAGTTTCACTCACTGTACCTCTCTGTCCCTCAACTCAAGGATTGAAAATATGGAACAGCAAAATTGGTTTAGAACAGAATAGCACACTGTCAGTTTCACTCACTGTACCTCTCTGTCCCTCAACTCAAGGATTGAAAATATGGAACAGCAAAATTGGTTTAGAACAGAATAGCACACTGTCAGTTTCACTCACTGTACCTCTCTGTCCTTCAACTCAAGGAATGAAAATATGGAACAGCAAAATTGGTTTAGAACAGAATAGCACACTGTCAGTTTCACTCACTGTACCTCTCTGTCCCTCAACTCAAGGATTGAAAATATGGAACAGCAAAATTGGTTTAGAACAGAATAGCACACTGTCAGTTTCACTCACTGTACCTCTCTGTCCCTCAACTCAAGGATTGAAAATATGGAACAGCAAAATTGGTTTAGAACAGAATAGCACACTGTCAGTTTCACTCACTGTACCTCTCTGTCCCTCAACTCAAGGATTGAAAAAAATATGGAACAGCAAAATTGGTTTAGAACAGAATAGCACACTGTCAGTTTCACTCACTGTACCTCTCTGTCCCTCAACTCAAGGATTGAAAATATGGAACAGCAAAATTGGTTTAGAACAGAATAGCACACTGTCAGTTTCACTCACTGTACCTCTCTGTCCCTCAACTCAAGGATTGAAAATATGGAACAGCAAAATTGGTTTAGAACAGAATAGCACACTGTCAGTTTCACTCACTGTACCTCTCTGTCCCTCAACTCAAGGATTGAAAATATGGAACAGCAAAATTGGTTTAGAACAGAATAGCACACTGTCAGTTTCACTCACTGTACCTCTCTGTCCCTCAACTTAAGGATTGAAAATATGGAACAGCAAAATTGGTTTAGAACAGAATAGCACACTGTCAGTTTCACTCACTGTACCTCTCTGTCCCTCAACTCAAGGATTGAAAATATGGAACAGAAAAATTGGTTTAGAACAGAATAGCACACTGTCAGTTTCACTCACTGTACCTCTCTGTCCCTCAACTCAAGGATTGAAAATATGGAACAGCAAAATTGGTTTAGAACAGAATAGCACACTGTCAGTTTCACTCACTGTACCTCTCTGTCCCTCAACTCAAGGATTGAAAATATGGAACAGCAAAATTGGTTTAGAACAGAATAGCACACTGTCAGTTTCACTCACTGTACCTCTCTGTCCCTCAACTCAAGGATTGAAAATATGGAACAGCAAAATTGGTTTAGAACAGAATAGCACACTGTCAGTTTCACTCACTGTACCTCTCTGTCCCTCAACTCAAGGATTGAAAATATGGAACAGCAAAATTGGTTTAGAACAGAATAGCACACTGTCAGTTTCACTCACTGTACCTCTCTGTCCCTCAACTCAAGGATTGAAATATGGTTCAGCAAAATAGTTTTAGAACAGAATAGCACACTGACACTTTCCCTCACTGTCCTACTCTGTCCCTCCCTACAAACAAGATTTAGCACAGAATAGCACACTGATAATTTCTACGAGTGTCCTTCTCTGTCCCTAAACTCAAGGATTGAAAATATGGAATAGCAAAATTGGTTTAGAACAGAATAGCACACTGACACTTTCCCTCACTGTACCTCTCTGTCCCTACAAACAAGATTTAGCACAAAATAGCACACTGACACTTTCCCTCACTGTACCTCTCTGTCCCTAAACTCAAGGATTGAAAATATGGTTCAGCAAGATTGGTTTAGAACAGAATAGCACACTGACACTTTCCCTCACTGTACCTCTCTGTCCCTACAAACAAGGATTAGCACAGAATAGCACACTGTCACTGACACTCTCCCTACCTATCCTTATCTGTCCCTAAACACAAGGAATCCAGGATTATGTAAAGGAAAAATAATGACACTGTCCCTGCCTATGCTTCTCTTTCCCTACTCCGGAACACACTACACAAGGCCGCCGCGCTGGCGGCCTTTTATAGTGTGGGGCGTGTACTAAACCCCCTCAGCAATAATTGGCCACAGGCATCCTGCCTGTGGCCAATCATTGCTCTCCTCGCTGCCGGCGCTGTGATTGGCCAAGCATGCGGGGTCACAGTGCATGCTTGGCCAATCACAGCGCCTGGATGACACTGCGATGGCGTAGTGCATTGTGGGCCGTTCGCGTCACTCGAATTTGGCGCGAACGGCCCAAATCGTTCGATCTTCGTCGAACGATCGAACAGCCGATGTTCGAGTCGAACGTATGTTCGACTCGAACACGAAGCTCATCCCTAGTCAGCATGCAATCAACTTTCAACTTTCAATTAACACTTGTCAGCACTTAATCACCTACACTTGTGGTTGGGTCATATGACCCTTTTTGTGGGGGTATATCATGGGAATCATTTGTGCATTAGGCAGCTATGATTAAACACTAAAAGTGTGAAACTAGTCAGCTCTAACCAGAATTTTGTGACTTGCTGTGCTGTATTTGGATTTTTGAAGATTTTACATTTTAAAGGCTTTTTATTGGAGTGCTGCTGTCCAGAAGACTTGATCTTTTGTTTTGCCTGAAATTGCATTGCCTGCACCCTTGGCTGTTGGGAGGAGATAGTCACCTGGAGGACGTCTACACCTGAGCGGTTTCTGTTTTTGTTTGTCACCCGGGGACCTGTACCCGGAGGAGTGTGCCCCTCTAAGGGGGGGTGCACCCAACTTTGACTAAGGAGTCTCGGGCACCTTCGGCCCGAGGCCACGGAGTTCCAGGTAGGCCCAGTACCTTCAACTGGGTCTACAACCAGAAAGGAAACCCAGGGAGCCCAGGTGAGGGCAACCGCTCTGACATAGAGGAAACTGGGGGAGGATCGGTCCCATAGAGGAGACGAGTAATACAAAATTACTGTCTCGGGAGAGGCCTGGTGACCTGTCGGAGGGAAGGATTCCTTTCTTCGCAGACTGCCCTTGCGTAGCGTTGTTACTTAAGGAGGGATCTCCTTGACTTTGTCCTTGGAGGGGACTAAGTCACTGTTCGAGCTTCATGCCGGCTGCTAGTGCTATTGAGTGACTATCCGGGTGAGCTATACCCACTCGGGACCGAGTGGCGACGAAGCCAAGAGTGTGCCTGAATCCATTCTATTCTGCTAACCCCTTTCCTCTCTTCAACTTTCTGGTTACTGAAGCAAAGAGAAAATAAACTCTTGTTGGTGTTGAAGTGTTGTGTGGACATTGACCTTCTTGGGAAAAGTAAAGACTTGCTTCTATAATCTAGAGGGGAGAACCAGTGAAAGGAAGCAACTCGCTTCGGGACCCAAATACATAACACCGTCCGACCTCTAATCCAGAGGACGCGGGCATGTGGCATGGTGTGTCTGATCCCCCTAAAAGGAAGGTAAGGGGGAAAAGGATCTGTGTGCTACACTAGTCCAGAAAAAGAATGGCTCTTGGAGCCCGGTTATAGACCTCACCTTTCTGAACAAGTATATAAAGCACGAAAAATTCAAGATGGAGTCACTCTCGACCATCCAGAAAATCATTCAACCAGGCGACTGGTTAATTTCAACAGATTTAAAGAACGCGTATTTTCATGTTCCAGTGGCAGAAGGATTCCACAAATATCTTCGGTTTCAGGTCGAACAAGAGCACTTACAGTTTAATATGTCTTCCGTTCGGATTGACGACTTCTCCAAGAGTCTTTTCAAAGGTGCTTTTGGCAGTAGTGTCTCTTATCAGAATACAGGGAGTACGACTGTACCATTACCTGGACGATCTGCTAGTACTGTCTCAGGACAAGCAGCAGCTTCTAATTCACAGGGAACAAGTGATTTCTACACTAATAGAGTTTGGATAGCTCCTAAACCGGGAGAAAAGTCAGCTAGAGCCGACCCAGCGCATAATCTATCTAGGAGCCCAGTTCAACACCGTAGAGAACACCATCTCCCTTCCGGAAGAGAAAATCCCGGTCATTCGGGAAAGAATTTCCCTAGCCATAGACTCCTCACAGTGCCTAAAAATAGTCGGCACGATGGTTGCCACATCCCCTATGGTCAAATAGGCAATGTGGAGGCTTTGTCCTTTTCAAGCAGGTTTCCTTCAGCAATGGAGGTCGGACGACCTCAATCAGTTGATTCGGATAACTCAGTTAATGAGGAACAGTCTCATTTGGTGGCTTCAACGCAAAAACCTGTTAACATGCCACTCCCTTGCTCCCATCCATTGGGTCACTGTCACATCCGATGCCAGCAATGCAGGCTGGGGGGCCCATTGTGGGACAGAACTAGCTCAAGGTAAATGGGGTGCCCGTCTCCACATTCCAGATTCAAACATTCTGGAACTACGTGCGGCATGGTGTGCCCTTCAAGCCTTTTCCCACCTCCTGAAAGGGAAGTCGGTCCTACTCAAAATGGACAACACCACAGCTGTGGCATATGTGAAGAGGCAAGGGGGCACTCGCAGCTCCGCCCTTCTCCAAGAGGTCGAGCCCATCATGACCTGGGCTCAGAGGAATCTACTCAATTTATCAGCAGTCTTCATTCCAGGGGAGCAGAACATCCAAGCGGACTTCCTGTCCCGCAGCAATCTGGACAACAACGAGTGGTCACTGCATCCACAGACATTCAAGTGGATCCTATCGTTGGGAATCGATCCCGAGGTGGATCTGTTTGCATCCCCCTGCAACTACAAAATCAACAAATACTACACTCGAGGTTGGTGCAGTCAAGCTTTCGGAGTGGATGCATTAACGAGCCAGTGGAATTTCAACAGGGCGTATGCCTTCCCTCCACCTCCGATCATTCTCAAATTCCTACAGAGGCTTCAGTTAGAGACAGTCGAAGTGGTGACAATAGCACCCTACTGGCCGAGCAGGCCGTGGTTCCCCTCCTGAACCAGATGAGCTTCCGGGACCTGTTGCCTCTCCCTCTCAGGCCGGACCTTCTTTCTCAGGGGGCTACCCTGCACCCCTGTCCAGCGATACTGAGACTGATGGTCTGGTTCTTGAGAAGGAGAGGCTAGAGTCTCTCGGGTGTGCTTCGAGGGTAATTTCTACCCTCATGTGTTCCAGAAAGCCTAATACAAACAGAGTTTACAATAGAAGTAAAGTTTGTCAATTTCTCTACTTCTGCAGGCAAATCATGTAGAGATCCTGGAGTACAAGATATTCTGAGTTTTCTCCAATCCAGCCTGGATCTTCCTTTATCTGTTAGTTCCCTTAGGGTGCAAGTTTCAACTTTGTCAGCATTCTCGGGAACATCATGGGCAACTCACCCACTGATACGGCAGTTCTTTCGTGGGGCATCGAGAATCAGGCCTCAGAGGAAACCTAGGTTCCCCAAATGGGATCTTCCACTCGTCCTTGACGCACTGTCAGCCCTCAACAATAAGAATCTTTCCATTAAGGACTTATCAATAAAACTGGCTTTTCTGGTGGCCATCACTTCGGCCAAAAGGGTTTCAGAAATAAGCTTTCTGGGTTGTCAGGAACCTTTTTTGACTTTCTTCCCGGACTGAGTGGTCCTTATTCCCATGCTTGGATCTAAGCCAAAAGTTACTTCTGTGTTTCACGAAAACCAGGAGATAGTGCTTCCTACTTTCAATTCTCCGGAATCCACAGAAGCTCATCCCTTGGATGTGGGCGAAACTCTGAAAGAATACTTACGAGTCACTTCATCGTTTAGAAGTTCCACTCATCTGTTCTTGTTACACACTGGCAGCAACAAAGGAAAACAGGCTTCCTCTAGAACGATGGCGGCCTGGATTGTTCAATCTATTCAACAAGCTTACAGGGCGAAAGGCTTGGCTCCTCCAGAGGCGGTGACGGCTCATTCCACCAGAGGCATGGCAGCCTCATGGGCAACAGCTCGACATGTGGCTCCTTATGTGATATGCAAGGCAGCCTCGTGGTCTTCGATCAACACTTTTATGTCTCATTATTGTATAGAGCCTGCTTCCCTTTCCTCTGTTAATTTTGGTCTGAGAATCTTGTCAGTTGACGGGAAAGATTAAATATTTTTTTGTTCAGCATATCCTCCCGTGTGGATTGGCTAGCTATTTCCCATACATAGTCTGCCATGGAGTCTGTCAGGAAAACTGGAAATTTATTACCAAATACTTACCGTAATTTTCCTTTCCTGATAGACTCCATGGCAGACGGAGTTCCCACCCATGAATAAGAATATGAGAGTTGGACTATGAGTCGGCTAGTTACAGAACACTGTCCATGGAGGTGAGCTCAAATTTATGGGTAGGGGGTCCTATAGCAGTGGAGAGTAGGCGGGGTTAACCCACACGTAGTCTGCCATGGAGTCTATCAGGAAAGGAAAATTACGGTAAGTATTTGGTAATAAATTTTCCGTTTTAATTGGATCTGTAACAGAAATAAGAACCTCTGTTATACAGATGAATACCAATGAGAAGCTATGAGATTTGGCAAATGGGGACACAGAGCACCTTTTTGAGCACAGATTTAAAGTGTGGAAAAAAATCACACAGCACACTGAGCACTGAATGAAGAGTAGATGTTCATTTATTCAATGAATTGGACCTATTTTTATGAACTTTGTTTGAGAATACTTGACATTTTATGTTTAATAAATGCACAGATAATCATTGTTTGACCATGTATGATTTTATTTGATGAGTTTGGGTTTATGTAATGATTTAACATTTTTAGTTTGTGCACTTTTCTGTTTGGCGCATTTTTTAATATTTAAAGCGTGTAGCAGGGATATATTCTATATGCCGTTAACTCGTTACACATCAAAATAGTGCCACTATGTGCTTTTATTGGAAACCCAACCCATTCACAATATCTATGTTAAAATTTCTGACCCTTAAAAAATTTCTATAATATGCACTGTCATGACAGACAGGGATATTTCAGAGATTTACAATATAGTAGCACTCGTCAAAGAGACAGGGATTCTTTAAGTTCTGGTTAGGTGCATTAGAGATAATTTAACTATTTTAAAATATTATTTATTAAAGTATAACTAAATGTCCTGTTTGGCTATGGGACAGGGAGTGAAGGAAAATCTCTGCAATGGGACACAGATGGCGAAAAAAAATCTGACAGGGGTTATAACCCTCCCTTGCTCTGTCCAAAATGAAATAAAAAAGTTTTGCCTATAGTTCCCCTTTAAGAGAAAATAAAAAACATTAAAAGAAATATGAAAATAAACAACAATATTGTAAAAAAGAATAGATAGTAAGATAATAAAAACAAAAAAAAGACTGACACCATCCATTAACCTACTGACACTGTCCAAATATTATATGTCAGTATTACATTGTATATCCCTGTATGTTGTGGTCGTTCATTTGCTTATCTAATAGGGAATTCCACATCCTTGCTGCTCATACAGTAAAGAACCCTCTACGTAGTTTATGGTTAAATCTCTTTTCTTCTAATTTTAATGAGTGGCCACGAGTCTTATTAAACTCGATTCCACAAAAAAAGTTTTATCCCTATTGTGGGGTCACCAGTACGGTATTTGTAAATTGAAATCATATCCCCTCTCAAGTGTCTCTTCTCCAGAGAGAATAAGTTGCTTGCAACCTTTCCTCATAACTAATATCCTCCCGACCCTTTTTTAGCTTTGTTGCCCTTCTTTGTACTCGCTCCATTTCCAGTACATCCTTTCTAAGGACTGGTGCCCAGAACTGGATAGCATACTCTAGGTGCGGCTGGACCAGAGTGTTGTAGAGCGGGAGAATTATCGTTTTATCTCTGGAGTAACCCCCTTTTTAATGCATGCCAATATTCTGTTTGCTTTGTTAGCAGCAGCTTGGCATTGCATGCCATTGCTAAGCCTATCATCTACTAGGACCCCCCCCAGGCCCTTTTCCATCCTAAATTGCCCCAGAGGTTCTGCCCCCAGTGTAGATTGCATTCATATTTTTGCCACCCAAATGCAATTTTTTTCATTTTTCTACATTAAACCTCATTTGCCATGTAGTTGCTACACATACTACCCATCCCCATACACTCCATTCTCCTCTCCCTGCACATACTACCTACCTCAGTACCCCCCACACTCCTCTCCTGCACATAATATCCATCTTCACACACTCCATACCCCTCTCCCTGCACATGCTACCCATGTCCATACACGCCACACTCCTCTCCTGCACATAATACCCACCACCATACACTCCACACTCCTCTCCTGCACATACTCCCCACCACCAAACACCCCCCACTCCTCTCCTGCACATAATACCCACCACCAAACACACCCCACTCCTCTCCTGCACATAATACCCAACACCAAACACACCTCACTCCTTCTACAGCACATACTACCCATCTCAATACACTCTATACCCCTCTTCCTGCACATACTACCCACCTCCATACCCCCCGCACTCCTCTCCTGCACATAATACCCACCCCCATACACTCCACACTCCTCTCCTGCACATACTACCCACCACCAAACACCCCCCTCTCCTCTCCTGCACATACTAACCACCGCCATACACTCCGGACTGCACATTCCCTTTTTAACATTACTGCATTCTGCACTATGTAAGTAATCTCAGACTCTATTAAACCACACCCCATTAAGCCACGCCCGCAACATTTTAGTGCAATTAAAGCCACGCACATTTTTTACCGCATTATTTTTTTTCTGTGCCTAGGGCCCACTTTTTAGCTTGCACACGGACCCACTTATTTCATGATACACCCCTGCGTACAGGACTCCTTTTCAAATCGTATGTCTCTGCAAGCAAAATCTGTGCTGTTTTCCCATCAGTTTTCGTGAATGTATGGGAAACCAACAAATGCACAGATGTGCCGCTGGGCTTTCCCGAGACCGATGCAAAGGGGCTGGGAAGAAAGTCTCACCTAGGCGAAAAATGTGGAAGTTCTGCTTTACAACATAAATAAAGCACCTTTTTAAAAAAATGTTATGTCCATTTGTAAAAGCGTGACAGGGAGGAGTCAGGGCAGCACAACATGACATTGGGGTGAAGAAATGCTTAACCAAAGTCTTGGGCCTTATTGGGTTCCATAAAACTTCAGTCAATGGCATGAAATAGTTTAGATTCTGTGGCTCTCAATACATTTTGGCAAAAGTTGGGCATATATCACATGCCACAATTAGGGATAAGGCAATGGTTCGGTCTGAACCTTGGTTATTCAGGTGTTCAGCTGAATGATCAAACTTTTGACTGTTCTAGGGGGATCCTATAAAGAGGCAGTATTTCTACAGTTTCTATAAATGCCAGCTGCCCACTGTCAATGGTTCCTAAGAAAGCAATAAGTGCTAGCACCCACTGTGTCCCTTGCAACTACCACTGTCACCAGCACATTGCTTACATGGCTGGAGATCCCTGGCCAGGTAAGCAAAGGGATGGGGTTCACGGCGACATCACTATCCAAATATGGTTACTGGCCATATTTGGGCAATGACATTGCCCAAATATTTAAACAATGATGTCACTACTATCCCTGCCTCTTTATATATATATATATATATATATATATATATATAAATAGCTGATGACAGCTTGAGGATCTGTCATTTAGGGAGTAGGACCGTTGGTATCGTGGCAGGCATCGTGGCCAGCAATAACATTATTATTATAATTATACACGATTTATATAGCGCCAACAGTTTACGCAGCGCTTTACAATGTATAGGGGGACAACACAATTACAGTACAGTTCAATACAAAATGTACAGGAGGGCCCTGCTCGTAGAGCTTACATTCTAAAGGGAGGGGTGGTGGTACAAAAGGTAATAGATGCAGAGAATTTGATGGGGGTGGCTCGGGGATAGTTGTTAGGTGGGTGTGGGATAGGCTTCCCTGAAAAAAAGAGTTTTCATTGATCTCCTAAAGGTGGACAGGGTAGGGGCTGATCGGACATACTGGGGCAGGGAGTTCCAGAGGATGGGAGAGGCTCTGGAGAAGTCCTGAAGGCGAGCATGGGAGGAGGTAACAAGGGAGCTAGAGAGCAGGAGGTCCTGGGAGGAGCGGAGGGGACGATTTGGGCGATATCTGCAGATGAGGTTGGTGATGTAGATGGGGGCGATGTTGTGGATGGCCTTGTATGTTGTGGCTAGCATTTTGAATTTTACACGGTGGGGTAGGGAAAGCCAGTGAAGGGATTGGCAGAGAGGAGCAGCAGTCACGGATCCGTTAGTGAGGTGTATTAGTCTAGCAGCAGAATTCATAATAGACTGAAAGGAGGATAGCCTGCTTAAGGGTAGGCCATTAAGGAGAGAGTTGCAGTAGTCAAGGTGGGAAATAATCAAGGAGTGAATAAGTTGCTTCGTGGTGTCGAATTCGCCAGTGATTGAATATGGGGACTGAAGGAGAGGTCTTAGTCAAGGATTACACCCAGGACCTTGGCATGTGTGGAGGGACCAATGGCTGTGTTGTTTATCTTAATGGTGAAGTCACACGGGGGGGGGGGGGACCGTGAAGGAGGAAATATAACAAGCTCAGTTTTAGAAAGATTGAGTTTGAGGAAGTGGTGCGACATCCATACCGATATGTCATTCAGTAAGTTTGAGATCCGTGAGGAGATCGAGGGGGTGAGTTGAGGAGTGGAGACCTAGATCTGGGTGTCGTCGGCATAGAGGTAGTATTGGAAGCCATGGGAGGTTATCAACTGGCCCAGGGAAGAGGTATAGAGTGAGAATAGGAGAGGCCCAAGGACAGAGCCTTGGGGTACCCCAACAGAAAGAGAAAGAGGAGCGGAGGAGATGGAGTTGTAAGTGACACTGAAAGTGCGCTGAGATAGGTAGGAGGAGAACCAGGATAAAGCAGAATCACGGAGGCCAAGGGAGTGTAATTTGCTCAGGAGGAGCAGGTGGTCAACTGTGTCAAAGGCAGCAGAGAGGTCTAAAAGTATGAGTATGGAGTAATGGCCATTGGTTTTAGCAGTTAGTAGGTCATTGGTGAGTTTTAGTAGGGCAGTTTCAGTAGAATGTTGTGGGCGGAAGCCAGACTGTAGAGGGTCGAGAAGGTTGTTGTCCAATAGATTTAAATGAGGAACATGTTTTGGGGATTTTTATTTTCTTAATAAAAGACTTGTCAAAGGTTAGGTTACTTTTTTGTGAATATAAAAAAAAACAGACAAGCAGCGCCAATCTGAGTGTAGCAATATTAGTAACACATTTAATTTGAGTAGTAATGCACTCACTAGAAGGTAGATAAAAGCAGGCACATCTTTGAGGCAGCAGATGGGTAACAGGGATCCAGAGCGGTTTCTATGGAGCGCAGGGTAGTCGTGCTGGGCGGCGCCATTGGTTTCGGGTGGCTCGGGCTAGACGAGAAGGGCGTAGGAGGAAGCCGTCATACAGAAGGTCCCTGGCTTATGGGGGAGGAAGCTGTGATGTGCACGTGTTCGGAGCATGCATGCTCCCTTCATCAGGCCTTTTTTGTGAATGAATAGGGTACTATGGCATCCATGCCAGACTCAAAGCGTCTGCTATTAATTTTCTTTTCATTCTTACTGTAGGGTGTGCTACAGCAAAGGTAACAGTTACAAATATATATATATATTGTGACAGCAGGAAGGTAAAGTCACCTGGTTGCATCCAGGGGGGTAGATATATTTCGCCCAGATTCAGGCTTTACGCCGACTTATACAACTAGGTGGAGAGTTGTATAAGGCTAGTGGGCTCATGGATGACTCATACCTCTAGGGAGAGGGCTGGGCGTCGTGCAGACAGGGAGTTGATGAGACCAGCTGAAGCTTGTCAGCTCATTTAGGCCTCTATAAGAACTCCCAGCTTCATTAGATGTTAGCTCATGCCTGGAACCAGACCTGTGTGGACTGTCTAGGGAGAGTGCGGTGAGAAAAAGCCTGTGTGGCTATTTGCTTGGACATTTAAAACCAGGGACTTAGGGACTAGGACAGCACTAGGCTGATCCCAGTTGTTAGTTAGGAAACCTGTATGTTTAGTCAGAGGTCAACTTGACCAGGATTTATTTTGGTTATGTTTCTTTTGCTTTGCTGTGTTTTGTCACTGTAAATAGAAAATAAACCGCACCTTTTTGATTTTGAAAACCACAACCTCCGTTTGCTGGGCCTGTTTTGTGTGGGGAGCCCATCCCGGGGGTCACACACACCCGCTGCCGAGCTAACCCCCTCACAGTTGGTGGAGAACCAGTGGCAGTTTTTTTTAAGCCAGCATGGAGGAGATACTGAAACAGCTGGCTCTAGCAAATGCCAATCAACAGCAGACAAATGCAGGTTTGCAAAGGAGCCTTGCAGCCCAGCAGCAAGCTCATCAACAAGCCCAGCAGCAATCTGAGGCCCGCTTCATAGACCTGTTACAGAAGCAAGAGCAGAGACTACAACAAATGGAAGCAGTAATGCAGCAACGTCCGCAGACCAGTGAGGAAAGCCGTCCCACTAATACCGCGTCCTTTGGGGTGAGTCGTTTATTGACAAAAATGACTGGAGAGGATGATCCAGAGGTATTTTTGACCACATTTGAAAGGACTGCTGAAAGAGAAAAGTGGCCTGAGGAGCAGTGGGCTGGACTGGTGGCTCCTCTGTTAACTGGTGAATCGCAGAAGGCTTACTATGACCTAGAGCCTGACCAAGCAAAAGACTATGTGATGCTAAAAGCTGAAATATTGGCAAGGCTGGGTGTCACCCTGGCTGTCCGGGCTCAGCGTGTGCATAACTGGACTTTCCAGCTTGGAAAACCCCCCAGGTCTCAAATGTATGATCTCATTCACCTGAGCAGGGAGTGGCTACAGCCAGAGACTTTGTCCGCACCAGAGATTGTGGAACGTGTTGTAATGGATCGGTTTTTGAGAGCTCTTCCTACTGCCATCCAAAAGTGGGTAAGCCATGGAGACCCAGAGACGGCCGGTGGTCTTGTGGATCGTGTAGAGAAATACTTGGCTACAGAGAACCTGACGGCCTCTTCCAGAGACTCTCGGACTTTCCACCCTAAGACCAGACCATCCCCAGGGGCGGATAAGAGGATTCCAAGGGGTGAGGGTGGAGAGAGTGAGAGGGTGGGAGCTCTACCCCAAGTTTGGCGAGAACAGCCTGGGAAATCAGCGGCTCAAGAGGCGGCAAGAAGGATCGTTTGCTACCGCTGCCGGCAAGCGGGACATATTGCAGCCAATTGCCCGGTTGTGGAGGAACCCATGCAGTGTGACTTTCTGACGGGCAGACGTCAGTCGCTTTGTGCGACAGTCGCATGCACTGCCATTCGAGGAACTGAGAAACATTTATGCAAAATGTGTGTTAATGGTAGAAATGTTGTGGTATTGCTGGATTCAGGTAGCCTTGTGACCCTGATAAAGGCTGAGTTAGTTAAAACAGAGGTCTCTGGGAATAGCAAGGTAGCTGTTATTTGTGTGCATGGGGACACCCGAGAGTATCCAGTGACTACAGTGTGTTTCGAGACCCCCAAAGGTACCCTCTCTCATCCAGTGGGCTTAGTATCTCAGTTACCGTATGACGCCATTGTGGGAAGGGATTTTCCGAAGTTCTGGGAACTGTGGGATGATCCTGAGCCCCTCACTGGTGCCCCTATGTACCAGGAATGTGATAGCCAGAACTCCCCTGAGAGTGGTGAGGACTCTCCGGAATTTCCCTTATCAGTATTGGCAGGGGAGACTCAAGAAACTGGAGAGGAGCCCACCTCCTCAGACGAAAACCTACCGTCTGTGGAGTTTTCTGATCTTGAGGTTCACAGGGAAAACTTTGCCACAGAACAGTTGAAAGACCCCGCCCTAATAAAGGCACGGGAAAACGTAGTGAAAATAGATGGCGAGTTAGTGAACCCAGATAATACCTGCACTTACCCATACTTCAGCGTAGAGAAGGACCTACTGTATCGGGTGGCAAAAAGGGCAGAAGAAACCGTTGAGCAGCTTGTGGTGCCCAAACCTTACAGGAAGTTGGTGTTGGAGTTGGCCCATGGGCACATTCTTGGAGGTCATCTGGGGACAGAGAAAACCCGAGAGAGGGTATTACAGAGATTCTATTGGCCGGGGGTGATGAAGGACGTAGAAAATTATTGTTCCTCCTGCCCTGTGTGTCAGAGGTTGGCCCCGATGCCACATTTCCGTAGCCCGCTGGTCCCTCTACCCATCATTGAGGTCCCGTTTGAGAGGATCGCCATGGATTTGGTAGGTCCTATAATCAAGTCCGCTAGGGGGCACCAGTACATATTAGTTATAATGGACTATGCCACCCGTTATCCAGAAGCGATCCCTCTCCGAAATACCTCGGCCAAAACCATAGCCAAAGAGCTATCTCTTGTTTTTAGCCGGGTGGGTATTTGTAAAGAACTGCTTACGGACCAAGGTACACCCTTTATGTCCCGGGTTATGAAAGAGCTGTGTAAATTGTTCAAAGTGACGCAATTGCGTACGTCTGTGTATCACCCCCAAACCGATGGGCTGGTTGAAAGATTCAACAAAACCCTAAAACAAATGTTGAAGAAAGTGGTGGATAGAGATGGAAAGGATTGGGACTGTTTACTTCCTTATTTGATGTTTGCTATTAGGGAGGTGCCCCAATCCTCTACGGGATTCTCCCCCTTTGAGTTACTGTATGGGAGACACCCAAGAGGGCTGTTGGATATTGCCAAGGAAACTTGGGAAAGTGAGAGTTCTCCCCACAGGAGTGTGATTGAGCATGTCGCCCTGATGCAAGATCGAATTGCACAGGTAATGCCCATCGTGAAGGAACATTTGGCCCAAGCGCAGTTGGCACAGCAGAGAGTGTACAACCGTGGAGCCAAGACCCGTACCTTTTCCCCGGGGGATAGGATATTGGTACTTGTCCCTACGGTTGAAAGTAAATTCCTTGCCAAATGGCAAGGCCCCTACGAGATAATGGAAAAAGTGAGCGAAGTGAATTACAAGGTCAGACAACCAGGAAGGCGAAAGCCCGAACAGATCTATCACGTTAATCTGTTGAAAGCCTGGAGGGATAGAGAGTCCCTAGTCGCAGACACTTGGTCACCAGCTCAAACTGGTTGCGTGATTCCTGAGGTTGGAATAGCAGCCACCTTGTCACAACCCCAACAACAGGAGGTTAAGGAGTTTGTGCTTCGCAACAAGGAGGTATTCTCTGAGCTGCCGGGACAAACATCTGGGGTAGAGCATGACATCATTACCCCGCCCGGTGAAAGGGTGAAGTTAAAACCCTATCGGATCCCAGAGGCCCGACGGGAGGCAATACGGGAGGAAGTACAGAAAATGCTGAACTTAGGGGTGATAGAGGAGTCCCAAAGTGATTGGTCTAGTCCCATCGTGTTGGTGCCTAAACCGGATGGGAGCTGGCGATTTTGTAACGATTTTCGTCAGTTGAACAAAGTTACAAAATTTGACACCTACCCCATGCCACGTATAGATGAGTTGATCGACCGGCTGGGAACAGCCCGATACATGACGACTCTTGACCTCACAAAAGGGTATTGGCAAATCCCCCTGGCCAAGTCGGCCAAAGAGAAAACCGCATTTGTAACCCCAGACGGGGCGTTCCAATATAAAAGAATGCCGTTCGGGTTACAGAATGCGCCGGCCACATTCCAGCGGAAAATGGACCAGATGCTGAGGCCCCATCGGAAGTATGCTGCGGCTTACCTGGATGATGTAATTGTCCATAGCACAGATTGGGCCTCACATCTGCCAAAAGTGCAAGCAGTCCTGGACTCTGTTCGGGAAGCGGGGTTTACGGCTAACCCCAAGAAGTGTACCATTGGGCAGGAGGAGGCCAAATATCTTGGGTACACCATTGGGAGGGGAGTAATAAAACCCCAACTCAACAAAGTCGAGGCCATCCAGAGTTGGCCACGTCCCAACAGCAAGAAGCAGGTACGAGCCTTTCTGGGAATCGCTGGGTATTATCGGCGATTCATTCCCCACTTTGCTTCTAAGGCTGTGCCCCTAACCAACCTGATGAAGGGGAAAGGGTCGGTCATGATTAAATGGACCCCCGAGGCTGAGGCAGCATTCCAATTCTTGAAACAAGCCTTATGTAGCCAGCCAGTGTTGTACTTACCCGACTTCTCTAAAGACTTTGTCGTACAAAGTGATGCGTCAGATGTGGGGTTAGGAGCAGTATTGTCCCAGGTCTGGAACGGGGAAGAGCACCCAGTCATTTACCTCAGCAGGAAGTTGAAGTCCCATGAGGTAAATTACGCCACCGTTGAAAAGGAGTGTTTAGCGGTGAAGTGGGCTCTAGATTCCCTTCGGTACTACCTGCTAGGTAGGCACTTTGACATGGTTACGGATCACGCTCCGTTAAAGTGGATGGCTCAAAACAAGGAAACAAATAGAAGAGTGAATAGGTGGTTCCTGGCCCTCCAGGAATTCAACTTCACAGTAAAGCATCGCCCTGGCGTTCAAATGGGGAATGTGGATGCTTTGTCTCGAGTACATGAATGCCTGATTGCTGGTGTTCCAACCCCGAGGTTAAAACAAGAGGGGGGGGTATGTGACAGCAGGAAGGTAAAGTCACCTGGTTGCATCCAGGGGGGTAGATATATTTCGCCCAGATTCAGGCTTTACGCCGACTTATACAACTAGGTGGAGAGTTGTATAAGGCTAGTGGGCTCATGGATGACTCATACCTCTAGGGAGAGGGCTGGGCGTCGTGCAGACAGGGAGTTGATGAGACCAGCTGAAGCTTGTCAGCTCATTTAGGCCTCTATAAGAACTCCCAGCTTCATTAGATGTTAGCTCATGCCTGGAACCAGACCTGTGTGGACTGTCTAGGGAGAGTGAACCCCTGTGCGGTGAGAAAAAGCCTGTGTGGCTATTTGCTTGGACATTTAAAACCAGGGACTTAGGGACTAGGACAGCACTAGGCTGATCGCAGTTGTTAGTTAGGAAACCTGTATGTTTAGTCAGAGGTCAACTTGACCAGGATTTATTTTGGTTATGTTTCTTTTGCTTTGCTGTGTTTTGTCACTGTAAATAGAAAATAAACCGCACCTTTTTGATTTTGAAAACCACAACCTCCGTTTGCTGGGCCTGTTTTGTGTGGGGAGCCCATCCCGGGGGTCACACACACCCGCTGCCGAGCTAACCCCCTCACAATATATATATATATATATATATATATATATATATATACACATACACACAGTTAAAATTGTTGGCAAATGACATTTCAATACTGGCTTATTAAATAAAATAAAAACATTTTTCTTTTGTAAATATGAGTGATTAAAAAGAAATCACTGCTTCTGGACAAATGGAATTAAATGCTATTTTATGACAATCCGTTTCCTTTTAGCCCAAAACATAGGCATTTTTAATTTGACACCATCAGCTCCCATTGCTTTCAGTGGGGATCCAGTTTGGAATTTGAACTTTAAAGTTTGCCAAACCCTGCACGAACCATAACCCAGGGCAGTTCAACTCATTCCTAGTCACGATCTTAATTGAACAAAACCACTAATGACCTACGCTTGAAATATACCTTCCTAGAAAAACATACTATATATCTCACAGGCCCACTATACTTTGTAAGATTGGGGTGTTTAGCCTTAGAATGGTGGTAGCGGGCTTCTACAGTACATTTAGTGGGAAAAATTTATATTACCTAATTCAATCACACACGGCCGGTTTTCTCGGCAAGAAAACTGCTGGGAGAGCTTTTTGTCGAGAAAACCGGCCATGTGTATGGTTTCTCCTCGGGAAAACTGCCGGGAATCTTGATGAGAAAAATAGAGAACCTGCTCTCTATTTTTCTCGTTGGGATTCTCGGCAAGTGTTTCCTGCCGAAAAAAACGTGAGTGTGTACGCTTACCTGTCCCAGGTAAGCCCGCGCCTGCTCGATGAGACTTTGACGCATGCACGGTAGCTTACAAGGGTAGTGTAGGGTGAAGCAAGATGGCGGCGACGGTATCGAATGTGACGAGCGCATGCTCATCGTAGTTGATTACATCACCGCTTTTTTGCCATTCAAAAGAACGGAGGTTCTTTTGAATGTGCCGTGTGTACACTCGGCGAGCAAGAAAAGCTTGCCAGGAATCCCGATGGTTTTTTCCTGACAGGATTCCTGGCCGTGTGTACAGGGATATAGACTTTGAAGTATGTGTAGATTTTACCTCAACTAGTAAATGTTGTTGATTTTGCTTTCAACTGCTTGCTAATGCATTTACAATATACCGTAAAGCTTGTCTCTGTGAAGAGAAAAACTCAGACACTCAGAAGTTGTATATTGCCTGTGAAACTAGTTACAACATGTCCTAACGGGTTTGATAACCCTGGCCTGGATAAACAGGTTGTGAGGGGTAAACGACAGACCTTATTAACAAATCCCTGGCTTTTTACTGGTAAGCAAAATTGTAGCAAAATGGTTAATGGTCAGTTCTGGGTTGAAATATCAGTTCTTTATTGTCTCCAGACCCCCAAAGAAATGTTTTCTCAATTTTGGAGATGCATCCTAGGGTTCTATGTTTTGGGAGGGGGTCACTGGCTGCTATGTTGATGTAAGCCTACTCTGTGTCTTTTTCTAAAAACTGTCACTGCTTACTTGCAAGTAAGGCTGCCCTGAGTTTGCCCACACAGTATTGGGGTGCTCAGACCTCATTATCATCACACCATTCAGTGGTTATTACCATTACCATTAGACTATGTTGTCTGAAATCAGCTAATGTGCAAAATTCTATAATCAGAAGGACTGATAGAATAATTTGTCGCCAGGATCGCCTCAACCGAATGGTTTGCTGTCTCCCTGGTGCCAGGGTTCGGTATGTGGTGGACCGGGTTAATAAATTACTGGGATGGGGCTGGGCATGACCCAGCTGTCTTGGTCCACGTTGGAACCAATGACAGAATATATGGAATGTGAAGGCTCCTTAAGAACCAATTAAAATAACTAGGCTGCAAGTTGAAGGGAAGGACCTCCATGGTGATATTTTCTGAAATATTGCCTGTGCCATGCACAACACAGGAAAGGCAGGGGGAGATTAGAGAACCTAATGCTTGAGCATGTAGGCCCTTTAGTGAGTGACTGGGGGCAAAGAGAAGGCAAATGTATTAGAAACTTTCTTTACCTTTGTGTATACAAAGGACCATGGGGGTGCTCAAGTCCATAATGAGGATGGTATTGACACAGCCCCAAATGATCCACAATGAATCAAAAGTGATATGGTCCAGAAATATTTAGACAGAATAAAGGTGGATAAAGAACTTAGACCAGATGGCATCCACCCACGGATCTTAAAATAATTGAGCTCTGTCATTTCAAAGCCATTGTTTTAGTACCACTGGATTGGCGTAGGGCCAATGTGGTCCCCATATTTAAAAAGGGATCAAAGTCTTTACCAAGTAACTATAGACCTGTTGGTTTAACTTGTATAGTCGGGAAGATACTGAAGAGTTTAAAAAAAGACTACATAGATAAATTCTTGCTGGAAAAAAATATTTTAAGCAACAGACAACATGGATTCAGGAAAGACAGAAGATGTCAAACAAACCTGATTTCTTTTTTTGAGGAGGTAAGTAAAACTTTGGACAGAGGGGTGGCTGTGGACGTAGTATACTTGGAATTTGCAAAAGTGTTTGACACAGTTCCCCACACACAGCTAATGTGTAAGGTGAAGTCTACAGGCTTGGAAAGATCAGTTTGTAAATGGATAGAAAACTGTCTAAAAGATAAAATTCAGAGAGTAGTGGTTAATGATTCTTACTCTGAATGGTCTAAGGTTCTTAGTGGTGTACCCCAAGGTTCAGTGTTGGGACCCTTACTGTTTAATATCTTTATAAATGATATAGGGTCTGGGACTAAAAGTACAATTTCAGTGTTTGCAGATGACACCAAGCTATGCAGTGGAACAACGTCCTTACAGGATATCTCCAACTTACAAGCTGACCTCAATGCATTGTTTAATTGGGCAACTATGTGGCAAATTAGGTTTATTGTTGATAAATGTAAAGTTATTACATCTGGGGGGAATCCATAGTGGAGAAGGATCTGGGGTTTTGGTAGATCATAAGCTTAATAATAGCATGCAATGCCAAGCTGCGGTTTCCAAAGCGAGCAAAGTCCTTTCTTGTATTTAGAGAGGTATGGACTCCAGAGAGAGAAATATAATTTTTCCCCTGTACAAATCATTAGTAAGACCTCATCTGGAATATGCAATTCAGTTTTGGGCACCAGTTCTCAAAAAGGATATGGGGGAATGGAGAAAGTGCAGAGAAGGGCAACCAAACTGATAAGTAGAGATGGCCTTGCGGTTCGCCCCGCGGTCGGTTTGCGGCGAACTTTGAGCGTTCGCTATTCGGCGAACATATGGAGCTATTTGCGGCCGCCATATTCTTTCTTGTGAAGAACTTTGACCCATGACACATCCATCATGTGGTACAGGACAGCCAATTGAGACATTTCAGCACATGGACATACCCCCTACCTTATAAATAGACCTGATCTGGCTGCCATTTCACATTCTGTCTTTTGTCAGTGTAGGGAGAGGTTGCTGTGTGGAGCAGGGACAGACTGTAGTGACACAAATCGCTAACTAATATAGGTTCACAAAAGTCCTTTTAAGGACTGGTATAGGTGTACTATTGTTTGGTGTGCAGTATATAGGGGTGTAATACACTTATAATATACTTTCTAATATAGAAAGCATATTATAGTGGATTTGTATTGTGCAGCATTGTGACTGCTGAGCGGTTCTGCAGCGATACTACAAAGAGTGACAAACGCAATTAGAAAAAAGTATTATAACTGGTGTGATAGACCAGTGGCCCCCCAAAATGACAGATTGAAGCGGGTTGTTATATACCTTCTTCCACATATACTGCACTTCTCTAGAGACTTTTGTCACAGGGTCATTTAAAAAATGACAGGCAGGGGTGGTAGGGGTAGGGCAGGAGCACCAGGCCGGAGCCAAAGTGGGAAGTTGCAGAAGGTGCGTTCGATTATGTCAAACTTGGTTGAGTGGCTCACTCAGCCTTCCTCTTCTGTACCCTCCTCATCCTCTCTATCTGCACCCTCTTCACTCTCTGCTGTGTGCACCCACAAAGACACTACCACCAACACCACCACCACCATATACCCTCAGCTTGAGTCACAGGAATTATTTTCCAATCCATCACAAGACATTTCCGATGCACAGCCATTCTTGGCATTGGATCAGGAAGAGGAGGTAGCAACAACCTCCACTCAGCAGTCTGACGACAGTACCCAGATCAGCCCAAGGAGGTTGGTCCGCGCTGTTGCTGCCTACTCTGAGATCTCTAATGTTAGTGGTGGGGAAGGTGACGTGTCTATGGATGTCATGTGGGTGCCCACAAGAGAGGAAGAGGAGGGGAGTTCAGAGGGAGAGATGTACCAGCAGATAGGGAGGAGAAGCAGGTCGAACTTACATTGCACAGGAGGGACAAACCAGACTGCTAATGTATCAGGAGCGAGCCATCAACCATGTATGGTCACATCTGGCGCTCCCAGGACGCCGACACATGGCTCCGAAGTGTGGGCTTTTTTTAACGTGTCCGCTGCTGACAATAGTGTTGCCATCTGCAGCCTTTGCAGTCAAGGCATAAGTCGCGGTAAGCCCAACACTCACCTAGGGATGACCGCCTTAAGAAGGCACATGAACTCCCATCACCGAGCCCAGTGGGAGCAACGCCGTCAGAACCCACAAAGCCACACTCCAGGCTCTCACCGTCCAGCCTCTTCTACTTCTCCTTCTTCTCTCTCCTCACAATTGTCCTCCACTCCACCTTCCATCATGTCGTCCTCACGTTTTTCTGGAAAAAGGCAGGCTTCCATGGGCCAAATGTTCGAGCGTAAAAAAATGATGACGCCGGATAACCCTCTTGCCCAACGGTTGACCGCTGGCTTGTCGGAACTGATAGCCCGCCAACTACTGCCCTATAAACTGGTGGATTCGGAGGCCTTTCGAAAATTTGTGGCCATTGGAACACCACAATGGAAGGTCCCAGGAAGGAAATATTTCTCACAGAAGGGCAGCCCAGAGCTATATGGCCATGTTCAGCGGCAAGTGAATGTATCTCCGGCACACAGTGTCGGTGCCAAGATACATCTGACCACAGACACGTGGTCTAGCAAATACGGGCAGGGAAGGTATATAACTTTTACTGCCCACTGGGTGAACCTTCTGACGGTCGTCAAGCATGTAACCCGTGGCACCCGTGTAGATTTGGTTTTATCGCCACGGATTGCATGCAGGCCTGCCTCTTCTTCTTCTCCTCCTACTCCATCCTCCCTCTCCTCCTCGGCTGACTCCTCCTTTTCCTCTGCTGCCGTCTCTTCCGCTGCGCCGCCCAAGATCCCCAGAACCTATTCGACATGCCAGGTGAGACGTTGCCATGCTGTGTTGCGTCTGTTGTGCCTGGAAGCCAAGAGCCACACTGGCCCTGCACTCCTTTCAGCTTTGCGTTCACAGGCAGATCAGTGGCTAACACCGCTCAATTTGACAGTTGGTAAAGTGGTGTGTGACAACGGTGCCAATCTGCTGAGCGCGTTGAAACAGGGCAAAACTACACACATGCCATGCATGGCACACGTCTTGAACTTGGTCATGCAGTGATTCTTTGTCAAATACCCTGGGGTCCAGGACGTCTTGCGGCAGGCAAGGAAAATCCTGGCCCATTTCAGAAGATCTTACACGGCCATGGCTCGCCTTGCTGACATTCAGCGGCGACACAATCTGCCCGTCAGACGTCTTATCTGTGACTGCCCGACGCGATTGAACTCAACCTTGTATATGCTTGATAGGCTGCTCCAGCAGAAACGTGCAGTTAACGACTACGTGTACGAACTCTGCGGCAGGACAGGTTCTGGGGAGCTTGTTTTTTTTTCACTGCGCCAGTGGCTGCTCATGCACGACGCATGCAGACTTCTGCGGCCATTTGATGAGATTACCAAACTGGTCAGTCGCAGCCATGGCGCCATCAGTGACATCGTACCTTATGCCTTCTTTATGGAGCGTGCATTGTGTCGTGTCATTGATCAAGCCGTCGAGGAGCAGGAGCAGGAAGATGAGGAAGTCGCAATGCTGGATGAATTCCCAGGAGGGCTACTCCATCTGAGACAAGTCAACAAAAGGAGTCTGAAGAGGAGTCAGAGGAGGATGGTGCCAGGGCGGATGAGGAGGAGCAAGAAGAGCATGCTTTAAACCTTTCTGGGATCCCTGTTGTTGTCCGTGGATGGGGGGAGGAGAACGAGGACGACATTATCCTGGATGATGAGCAGGAGCCAGGCCACTACACCGCTTCCAGTTTAGTGCAAATGGGGGCCTTTAGTGCAAATGTGCTCCAGTGATTTAAGAGGGACCCCCATATAAAAAGCATAAAGGGCAAGGACCAGTACTGGGTGGCAACGTATTTAGACCCCCGGTACAAACAAAAAATGCGGGAAATGTTACCACCATCACAGAGGGCTGTCAGAATGGAGCACTTCCAGGCCTTGCTTAGAGAAATGCTGCATTCTGCTTTTGCATGCGCTGGCAGAGGAATTTCCACTCACAGAGAAACAGTTGCGGGTACCAATCCAACAGCGCCTGCAAGAAGAGGGCAGTTTGAAGATGTGTTGGTCACTATATGAGATCATTCTTTCAGCCGACCCATCGACAGCTGTCATCCGGATCCAGCATCAGGGAACGCCTAGACCGACAGGTGTCCGACTACATCGGGTTAATGGCCGATGTGGACGCTCTGAGAAGTGATGAACCCCTGGACTACTGGGTGGGCAGGCTTGACTTCTGGCCAGAGCTTGCACAATTTGCAATGGAACTTTTGGCTTGCCCCTCGTCCAGTGTCCTGTCCGAAAGGATGTTCAGTGCAGCAGGGGGGATCGTGACCGATAAGCGCACTGGCCTAGCTCACGACAGTGTTGACTACCTCGCATTTCTAAAAATGAATGAGGCATGGATCTCACAGGAATTCAACACATGTGACCAGTAGACCATGTTTGATTCAAATTCCTCATGACAGGCCACAAATATCCGCCACCACCCATAACAAGTCATGGTCCCTGTCTTAGGTAAATACAGCGGCATAAAAGGCCTTTTCTGTCCGTTAAATGCCTAATTTTTGGAGCCTGTAATGGCCGAAACGTATTTATCCTGTGAATGCCTAATGTACCTCCAGCCACAGAATACAACGTTTTTTGCTGTCAGGTGAATGCCTGTTGGCTAATTTTTGGGGCCTGTACTGGCTGACACTTACTTCTTTATCCAGGCTGTGAATGCCTAATTTTTGGAATTGAAAATCAATGGGTCTGTAAACGTTCCGCTAAATTGTGGAATGGATGCGGACCCATTTTACAGACGTGTGAATGGACCCTATATGTATTTGACATGTATTTACCGGCTGCTGTCAGTTCTGGCTTATTTAGGCTGAGCTATTACACTAAAACCAAGCAATATTACAAAAAACAAAATACACGTTATAACTGTATAAACGATTTATATAACTTATATAAAAAAATAATTTTTATGGCAACTTTTCCAATAGCAGGATCATCTCCTGCACCCCCTTCATAGCCTGGCATTGCCTCTCCTCCATGGCCTTCATGCGCTCCTGAATTGAAAAAATTTTGCAGATAAAAAAAGAATGCTTGTCGATCGCAGATTCGCTTAATACTTCTGGTATGTCAGTGTCCATGTTGTGGGACTATGTGTGTACAGCTAGTAAGTATTTTGTGGCTGCAAATATGACCTGGAGGTTTTTCATGTTCGCCTGCCATTAAAATGAATGGGACCCGCCGCGAACCTGCGGTTCGCGAACATTTGCGCGCAATCGCGTTCGCGAACCGTCCCACCAGATGTTCGTCCATCACTACTGATAAGAGGCATGGAGGAGCTGAGCTATGAGGATAGATAAGAGGAACTGAATTTATTCTCTCTTAAAAAGAGGAGATTAAGAAAGATATGATCAACATAGGCAAATACATAAGGGGTCCATATAGTGAACTTGGTGTTGAGTTATTCACTTTAAGGTCCTCACAGAGGACAAGGGGGCACTCTTTACGACTGGAGGAAAAGAGATTTCATTTCCAAATACGGAAAGGCTTTTTCACAGAGGTGGTTCTTGCCAGCAATCTTTCCTGTTCAATCTAATTTTATTTCCATACAAAATTGTACAATAATAGATAACATCCACATACCAAAGACAATCAAGAAAAAACATAGTGCACTATAAAAATGTACATAGTGATAGACATGTAACATATAGACATATGTAACCACCCCACGAGAACCCTTACCCAAATATGGCATAAGCTAATTGGAATACTATTGGGGAAAGTCTACAAATACAAGAACATATATGTTATAGGGACAAAAAATGAAGTGATACACCGGACTACTCAGGTTGTTGGACCGCCACACTCCAAAAAAAACTTTCGGTTGCCTTTATTGATAAAAAGTTGAATAAAAGCACTACAAGCCACAGCAAGAATTAGGATACACAGCCGACGCGATTCGCACTAATGCTTAGTGCTTAGTCAAGCTATGACTAAGCATTAGTGCAAAACGCGTTGGCTGTGTACCCTAATTCTTGGTGTGGCTTGTAGTGCTTTTATTCAACTTTTTATCAATAAAGGCAACGAAAGTTTTTTTTGGAGTGCGGCTGTCCAAAACATCTCTTTCTGTTTTTGCTTCATGCATTGCCAGAACCCTTGGTTTCTGTGAGGAGATTAATTACCAAGTACATCCACCTGGAGCGGTTACTCCCTTTCCCAAGGTTGTTGGACCCCCGGGAAGTATAGCCATATCATATCTTCATCCAACCAACAAGATTGTAGTCCATGGTGTACTACTCCCCATGCTCTACTCCCCTAAGGGTTTAGTACACATTACACAAAAAAGAAAACACAAAAAGACAAAACTAAAAGACCTAAAAGGGGGGAAGATAAAAATAAATAGTAAAAATAAAGGTAAAGCAACCAGGAATGGGCACTTGGACATCACCTTGCTCGTACCAACTCTAGTCCAGTTTTAAATCTTACAACGATCCTGTAAAAATATTTCGCATTTCAGCGGATTCCCTGAACAACTTCCAAGGGAGCCAGATTTGACCACATTGTTCATATGTGTCCAATTCACGTGACAGGATTGTCTCTATCCTCTTAATATGGTCAGAGTACAAGGGGGCACTCTTCACTACTGGAGCAACAGAGATTCTCCAAATACGGAAAGGTTTCTTCACAGTAAGAGCTGTGAAAATGTGGAATAGACTCCCTCCAGTGGTGGTTTTAGCCAGCTCAGTAGAGTGCTTTAAAAAAGGCCTGGATTATTTCCTAAGTGTACATAATATAACTGGGAACTAACATTTATAGGTAAAGTTGATCCAGGGAAAATCTGATTGCCTCTGAGTGGATCCGGAAGGAATTTTTACCCCTGCTGTAGCAAATTGGATCATGCTTAGCTTAAGCTCATTTAAATTTTGAATGATTTTAAGATTTAATCATCAAAATGTAACTAAAATATGTTGCTTAAAACATAATCACAGAATGCTTTAATCATAATCACACAATGCACAATTAAGAAAAATTAGCCATAAAGACTGACAGCCTTTTAACCTTTCCCCTAATTAACTAAATCAAGCTTTGCATTTTATGAACAGTTAGATTTGTATGAAAATTTAAAGTAGAGACAGCATTTTATAAACTTACTTCACACATTCTTGGAAACATGACCACCATTTTAAATCCAAGTCTACATTTTATGAAAAAAGTAGGCCTCTCCAGATCAATTAAAAAACAGTGCAGAAGTTTACTTGCTACTGTTCTGTTCAAACTGACACATGCATTTAACTGCCTACTTCCTGAATTCTAAACCACAAAAGGCACATAGGGAAGGAAAGTAAAAAAAAAAAATCCCAATAATTGTTTTAAATATACAGTATCAACAGTAAAAAAGCGAGGTCAGAGCACATTGGCCCCATAAAGGATGATGATGGGAAATTGGTTACAAATGATAAGGAGAAGGCAACTGTACTAAATGCTTTCTTCTCCTCCTTTTTTACACAGGAAAAACCATGACTGTATTGTTAGTAACACATCACAGGTTGTTGTAACCTTGTGGCTAATAGAAGCTGGGGTCCAGAAAAGACTAGAAAAGCTTAACACAAATAAATCACCAGGACTGGATGGCTTACACCCGAGAGTCCTCAAAGAACTCAGTCAGGTTGTAGCCAGACCGATATTCCGAATTTTTATGGACAGCATACTGACAGGAATAGTACCGGCTGATTGGCAAAAGGCCAAAATTATAACAATATTAAAAAAAGCGCCGAAATATACACCTGGGAACTACAGACCAGTCAGTCTAACATGGATAGTATGTAAATTATTGAACGGGATAATAAGGGACTATATCCAAGAATATGCTGATGAAAACAGTATCATTAATAGTAATCAGCATGGGTTTATGAAAGCTTGTTCCTGCCAAACTAATCTGTTAACATTCTACGAGGAAGTGAGCTGCTTACTTGATAATGGAAGGCCGATGGATGTGGTGCATCTGGATTTTGCAAACTAATTTAATACAGTCCCCCATTAACGCTTAATCTTAATCTGCAGTCTGTAGGCATGGACCATAGGGTTTGTACATGGATAGAAAACTGGTTCCAGGGGCATATCCAAAGGGTGGTGATAAATAGCGAATACTCAGATTAGTCTGGAGTGGTAAGTGGGTACCCAGAGGCTCTGTCTTGGGACCAATTATGTTTAATTTTTTCATAAACGATATAGAGGTTGGTATTAATAGCTCAATCTCTGTGTTTGCTGATGACACGAAAATAAGCAGGGCAATAACTTCACAGCAGGATTCAGAAAATTTACAAGAGGACCTCAATAAATTAATGGGATTGGCAACTTCATGGCAAATGAGGTTTAATGTTGAAAAATGTAAAGTAATGCACTTGGGGGCTAAAAATGTGAATGCTAGTTACTCACTAGGGTGAGAATCTCTGGGGAAATCCAGGATGGAAAAAGATTTTGGGGTCCTAGTAGATGCAATGCCAAGCTGCAGCAAGTAAGGCTAGATGAATATTAGCATGCAAAAAAAAATGGAATTTATTCCAGAGATAAAACTATAATCCTGCCACTTTATAAAACTCTAATTCGGCCACATCTGGAGTATTCTGTCCATTTCTGGTCACCAATCCTCAGAAGGGAGGTGCAGGAACTGGAGAGAGTACAGACAGGGGCAACAAAGTTAATAAGCGGACTGGAAAATCTCAGTTACGAGGAACGACTACAAGCACTAAACTTATTCTCTCTGGAGAAGACATGCTTGAGAGCTGATATGATAGCAATTTAAAAATATCTCAATGGCGTCTCTGGCATAGAGAATAAACTATTCAGTCTCAAGGAGTGTAATGTCGCGTACACACGATCAATATTCACGGCGGTTAAAAAACCGCCGTGAATAATGACATTAAAAACGAGGGAACGGCTTGTTCCCCACACACGGTCGTTTTTCACGTCATTTTTTCTCTTGTCGAGAAAAACGACCGTCTGTGGGAAAACTGCTGCGGAAAAAATGTCGGAAAAAACGACGAGAAAAATTAGAACATGTTCTAATTTTTCTCGTCGTTTTTAATGCCGTTTTTCTCGTCGAGAAAAACGACAAAATGCCCACAGACGATAATTTTTCTCGTCAAAAGGAAAAAATGTAGTTTTTCTCGCCGAGAAAAACGGTCGTGTGTACACGGCATTAGAAGACATGGGGCCACTCAATGAAACTGGAGGATTAGTGGTTTTACCTTAACCACTTAACGACCGCCCACTGTAAATATACGTCGGCAGAATGGCACGGACAGGCACAATCACGTACCTGTACGTGACTGCCTTCGTATGGGTGGGGGGTCCAATCGGACCCCCCTCCGGTACAGTGGGCGGCCGGGATCGCTTCGGGAGTGATCCGTGATGAGGGGGCCGCCATTCGATTCTGGCCACCCCCTCGCGATTGCTCCCGGCGAATTAAATGCTTCCTCTGCCTGTGTAATGTTTACACAGACAGGAGGAAGTGATGTCATCCCTCATGCGGCGCTCACATATACCGAGCGCCGCATGAGAGAAGACACAAAGGTTAGTGCACATAACAGTACACTGACACCACACACATAGGTACATAAATCACCGCCCCAGGCCCCCCCAGATCACCCCCCAGCCCACAGTCACAGTGTCACTGATTGCAGTGACCATTTATTTACTGATCACTGCAATCAGTGACATTTGTGACTGTAAAAGTGTCACTACAGTTAGTGTTAGGTCCAGTGTAGCCCCCTAATCCCCCTAATAAAGGTTTAACCCCTTGATCGCCCCCCAGGTAACCCTTTCACCCCCTAGCATCGCCGTCACTAAGCGATCGTTTTTCTGATCGCTGTTTTAGTGTCAGTGATGCCGATCGGTAGCCAGTTATTTTTTTTAGGTTCGCCGCAGGTTTTTATAGCGTCAGGTACCCCCATATATTACCTAATAAAGGTTTAACCCCTTGATCGCCCCCCCAGGTAACCCTTTCACCCCCTAGCACCGCTGTCACTAAGCAATCGTTTTTCTGATCGCTGTTTTAGTGTCGGTGATGCCGATAGGTAGCCAGTTATTTTTTTTAGGTTCGCCGCAGGTTTTTATAGCGTCGGGTACCCCCATATATTACCTAATAAAGGTTTAACCCCTTGATCGCCCCCCAGGTAACCCTTTCACCCCCTAGCACCGCTGTCACCAAGCGATCGTTTTTCTGATCGCTGTTTTAGTGTCGGTGATGCCGATAGGTAGCCAGTTATTTTTTTTAGGTTCGCCGCAGGTTTTTATAGCGTCGGGTACCCCCATATTTTACCTAAAGGTTTAACCCCTTGATCACCCCCCCAGGTAACCCTTTCACCCCATTTTGCCAGTGTCACTAAGCGATCGTTTTTCTGATCGCTGTCTTAGTGTCGGTGATGCCGATAGGTAGCCAGTTATTTTTTTTAGGTTCGCCGCAGGTTTTTATAGCGTCGGGTACCCCCACATATTACCCAATAAAGGTTTAACCCCTTGATCGCCCCCCAGGTAACCCTTTCACCCCCTAGCACCGCTGTCACTAAGCAATGGTTTTTCTGATCGCTGTCTTAGTGTCGGTGATGCCGATAGGTAGCCAGTTATTTTTTTTAGGTTCGCCGCAGGTTTTTATAGCGTCGGGTACCCCCATATATTACCTAATAAAGGTTTAACCCCTTGATCGCCCCCCCCCCCCAGGTAACCCTTTCACCCCCTTTTGCCAGTGTCACTAAGCGATCGTTTTTCTGATCGCTGTCTTAGTGTCGGTGATGCCGATAGGTAGCCAGTTATTTTTTTTAGGTTCGCCGCAGGTTTTTATAGCGTCGGGTACCCCCATATATTACCTAATAAAGGTTTAACCCCCTGATTGCCCCTAGTTAACCCTTTCACCAGTGATCACCATATAAGTGTTACGGGTGACGCTGGTTAGTTAGTTTTCTTTTTATAGTGTCAGGGCACCCAATAAAGGTTTAACCCCCTGATCGCCCGGCGGGTGATATCAATTAGGTTTTAGCGTCAGAGAGGGTCTGCGTCACACACCAGGCAGCGTCAGGTTAGTGCCAGTAACGCTAACACCCACGCGTGAAGCATACACCTCCCTTAGTGGTATAGTATCTGATCTGATCAGATCTATACTAGCGTCCCCAGCAATTTAGGGTTCCCAAAAACGCAGTGTTAGCGGGATCAGCCCAGATACCTGCTAGCACCTGCGTTTTGCCCCTCCGTCCAGCCCAGGCCACCCAAGTGCAGTATCAATCGATCACTGTCACTTACAAAACACAACACACATAACTGCAGCGTTCGCAGAGACAGGCCTGATCCCTGCAACTCCAGTGCTGTAGGAGGTGATTTCACTACCACAGTTAAAAAAAAAAGCATATATGCCGAAGCATTGGGGCAGCAGGGGCGGAGGAGAGGAGGAGCGATTTTGTTCCTAATGCCGCGTACATACGGTCGAAATTCTGATGGAGGCATGCCCGTGGAAAAGTCCGACCATGTGTGTGCGGCATAACTTTTGCGGGAGGATGCCCCCATGCTTCGGCATATATGTTGCTGGACTTTGAATGGTTATACCAGATTGATGCCTGCGGGTTTAGGTATCATCTTGGTATCATTCTTTTCAGCCAGCGGCCGGCTTTCATGTAAAAGCAATCCTAGTGGCTAATTAGCCTCTGGACTGTTTTTACAAGCAGTGGGAGGGAATGTCCCCCCCCGGATATAAAAAGCGCCATTGGGAAATTGGGAAAGCATTTTATCACACCGATCTTGGTGTGGTCAGATGCTTTGAGGGCAGAGGAAAGATCTAGGGTCTAATAGACCCCAGTTTTTTCAAAAAAAGAGTACCTGTCACTACCTATTGCTATCATAGGGGATATTTACATTCCCTGAGATAACAATAAAAATGATAAAAAAAAAAAATATATGGAAGAAACAGTTTAAAAATAAAATAAAAAAGCAAAATTATTAATAAAAAAAAAAAAAAAGCACCCCTGTCCTGCCCTGCTCTTACGCAATGGCGAACGCAAGCGTCGGTCTGGCGTCATATGTAAACAGCAATTGCACCATGCATGTGAGGTCTCACCGTGAAGGTCAGATCGAGGGCAGTAATTTTAGCAGTAGACCTCCTCTGTAAATCTAACGTGGTAACCTGTAAAGGCTTTTAAAGGCTTTTAAAAATGTATGTAGTTTGTCGCCAATGCGCGTTTGTGCGAAATTTTAAAGCATGTCGTGTTTGGTATCTATGTACTCGGCCTAAGATCATCTTTTTTATCTCATCAAACATTTGGGCACTATAGTGTGTTTTAGTGCATTAAAATTAAAAAAAGTGTATTTTTTCCCCAAAAAATTTGTTTAAAAAATTGCTGCGCAAATACTGTGTGGAAAAAAAAAATGCAACACCCACCATTTTAATCTGTAGGGCCATTGCTTTAAAAAAATATATAATGTTTGGGGGTTCAACATAATTTTCTTGCAAAAAAAAAAAATGTTTTCATGTAAACAAAAAGTGTCAGAAAGGGCTTTGTCTATAAGTGGTTAGAAGAGTGGATGTAAGCTTCCTAATGTTGTGTATGAAATGCCAGAACAGTTCAAAACCCCCCCAAATGACCCCATTTTGGAAAGTAGACACCCCAAGCTATATACTGAGAGGCATGTCGAGTCCATTGAATATTTTATATGTTGACACAAGTTGCGGAAAAAAGACAATTTATTTATTTATTTATTTTTTTTGTACAAAGTTGTCACTAAATGATATATTGCTCAAACATGCCATGGGCATATGTGGAATTACACCCCAAAATACATTCTGTTGCTTCTCCTGAGTACGGGGATACCACATGTGTGAGAATTTTTGGGAGCCTAGCCGCGTACGGGACCCCAAAAACCAAGCACCGCCTTCAGGCTTTCTAAGGGTGTAAATTTTTGATTTCACTCCTCACTGCCTATCACAGTTTCGGAGGCCATGGAATGCCCAGATGGCACAAACCCCCCCCCCCCAAATGACCCCATTTTGGAAAGTAGACACCCCAAGCTATTTGCTGAGAGGTATGGTGAGTATTTTGCAGATCTTGCTTTTTGTCACAAAGTTTTGAAAATTGGAAAAAAAAAAAAAAAAAAAAAATTATTTTCTTTCTTCATTTTAAAAAACAAATGAGAGCTATAAAATACTCACCATGCCTCTCAGAAAATAGCTTGGGGTGTCTACTTTCCAAAATGGGGTCATTTGGGGGGGTTTTGTGCTATTTTGGCATTTTATGGCCTTCGAAACTGTGATAGGTAGTGAGGAGTGAAATCAAAAATTTGTGCCCTTAGAAATCCTGAAGGCGGTGCTTGGTTTTCGGGGTCCCGTACGCGGCTAGGCTCCTAAAAAGTCCCACACATGTGGTATCCCCGTACTCAGGAGAAGCAGCAAAATGTATTTTGGGGTGCAATTTCACATATAACCATGGCATGTGTGAGCAATATATAATTTAGTGACAACTTTTTGTAATTTTTTATTTATTTTTTGTCATTATTCAATCACTTGGGACAAAAAAAAAATATTCAATGGGCTCAACATGCCTCTCAGCAATTTCCTTGGGATGTCTACTTTCCAAAATGGGGTAATTTGGGGGGGTTTTGTACTGCCCTGCCATTTTAGCACCTCAAGAAATGAGATAGGCAGTCATAAATTAAAAGCTGTGTAAATTCCAGAAAATGTACCCTAGTTTGTAGACGCTATAACTTTTGCGCAAACCAATAAATATACGCTTATTGACATTTTTTTTACTAAAGACATGTGGCTGAATACATTTTGGCCTAAATGTATGACTAAAATTGAGTTTATTCGATTTTTCTTATAACAAAAAGTAGAAAATATCTTTTTTTTTCAAAATTTTCAGTCTTTTTCCGTTTATATCGCAAAAAATAAAAATCGCAGAGGCAATCAAATACCATTAAAAGAAAGCTCTATTTGTGGGAAGAAAAGGACGCAAATTTCGTTTCGGTACAACATTGCATGTCCGCACAATTTCCAGTTAAAGCAGCGCAGTACAAAATTCTGAAAACACCTCTGGTCCTTTATAAAACACAGTCATATAAAAACTCCCATAAAAAAGTTCAGAATAAAACTGTAGCAGCGCTACGGACAAATAATGTTCATTTGTGCGTCTTCTATATAAATGAATATATCGGTGATGATGATAGTGAATGGTGAGTTTGGTTCTACTTGATCCTAGTTTCAGTGCTTCTTTTCACCCAGATGTAATTCACCACGTGGGGGGTAAGAACAGTCCCCCTATGGGGATGCACTCACCAGATCATAAATCAAAAAAGACATGTATACACCATCCTCATTCCATGTGACTGCAGCCTTAAACTTGGACACCGCTTGCATATGTAAGGGGAAAACAAATCCACATAGGGCAATATTGTTTGCAACTTTTATTTAACAATCAATCCCCGCCATCCCCTTTATAAAATGCATGTACCAAAGCTTAATGAAAAACAGGCGTTTGTGTATAATGAGCGCTGTTGGCGCTTTAAACTTGCCACTTGATGAGCGCCCCTGGCGTCCTCCTGGTGCTGCAAGTCGTGGAGCGCATACAGCTTCACTTCCGGTCTGCTTGGTTTGCTGGTCACGCCCTGACGTTTCGTCACTTCCTGACTTCTTCTGAGGGCGTGACCAGCATTACCTGAGACCGGATTTAAGTATTGTATCAGTGACATGAGGTCTCATCCAGCTAGATTAGACATATATATATATATATTTTTTTTTTTTTTTTAGGACATCTTATTACGGTTCAGCATGGGTATGAGTTTTATAAGCTTTTATAGAGACACAGTTTTATTGAGTTTTTTTCATGTCCATGTGGGGTGCATATTTTATATTTTATATTTTATATTTTATTTTTTTATATGACCATTTTGTACACAGAAGTAATTTTATATATATTTTTATATTTTATATATCATTTTATATATCCTGTATATGTAATTTTATACATGGCTGTATGTGTATACATATGGGTTATTTTATGTGGCGAAGTTTGACCTTTTATAGTGGTTCTTATGTAGTTAACATTTTATTTAATTTATATGTCCCCTGTGTCTTTTGCCTGTGTCTTCTGGGTGAAAAGAAGCACTGAAACTAGGATCAAGTAGAACCAAACTCACCATTCACTATCATCATCACCGATATATTAATTTATATAGAAGACGCACAAATGAACATTATTTGTCCGTAGCGCTGCTACAGTTTTATTCTGAACTTTTTTATGGGAGTTTTTATATGACTGTGTTTTATATGTACTTGTGATTTTTTAAGCAGCTGCTGACATCTTTTATATTCCTATTTTAGCATTATTTCCTTTAGAATTTTATCCATAAGCGCAGAGCGATACTAAAGGGGAGGGCCAGCATTTTTTAGTATCTTTTATTGATTTTACCTCTGGTCCTTTAGCTACAAAATGGTCCGCGGCTTAAGTGGTTAAGCTACGTATGCGGTTTTTGACACTGTCAGGGTGGCAAGGATGTGGAATTCACATCACTTCACTTCAGCAAGATGTATTGATAGTTTAAAATAACTCTTGGATGTGTATCTTAGTGCGCCCAGTATACAGGGATACGGGAAATGATTATGAACACGCACACCTACACAGGTTGAACTGGAAGGACTGGTGTCTTTATTTAACCTTACCAACTATGTAAGTATGGAGGGTCTGCTGTAGTCATAAGGTCACTCCTAATGTTGCTTTGCCCCACAACCAGTATGTTACATTTCTGTGTGCGTTCTGACACAGAGTTTTACAACTCTGCAATTTTCTGACAGTTTTCAGAAAGCTAGATGGTTGCATTAATAGAAACTCTATTTTTATATCTGAAATACATATGAACCTCATCTCTGTGTGGTGGCCATTATATGGTATTTTCCCCATTCTTTTTTTAAGAATGAATAACATTTGATTGAGCAAAATACCTGAGAACATTCAATTTTGCCCTGTTCACAGAATTTCTTTTTTTACCAGCAGTTTTTCTTGTGGACAAATAGCTATTCAACTTTATTTATAAATACACCCCTTTATTTAAAAATACTGTAACCCTCCACCCTATGCAGTGTGAAAGAGTGTGTGAATCAGTGTCAGAATTTACATACGGTATATGATACATACAGCACGTCAGCTGTATATATGAGGGCATATTCATAAAGCAGTGAATGTGACATTCACTAAACTTTCATTGAAGCTGTATCTTCAAGTGCATGTTTTACAGTGATTGATTCACCCTTCAATCAATGTTAAGTAAATGTCATATTCACTGCATTATAAATATAAATATATTATAGTGGACTTTTACAGTGGTCTACAACAATGCTAGTAAATGCCACATCTGTGTAAAATATTGCTTTTTGTTTTAAAATCTTTATTTATAAATTTTTCATTTTACACAAACAATACAGACATCTCAATATCTAACATAAACCCTACCCATCCATTCCATCTTTATTTAAATCTATCATCATCTGATTATGTAAGCATTAATTGAAAGAATCCTTTTATATTTTATCCCACCCATACCAGTACATTCCTACTCTCATATTTCCCTATCTCCTAACATACCATCTACATCAGGGATATGCAATTAGCGGACCTCCAGCTGTTGCCAAACTACAAGTCCCATGAGGCATAGCGAGACTCTGACAGCATCAAGCATGACACCCAGAGGCAGAGGCATGATGGGACTTGTAGTTTTGCAACAGCTGGAGGTCCGCTAATTGCATATCCCTGATCTACATCATAACAATGGAAATAGAAAAAAACTGCGCTAATGCAATACTAAATAAGCTGCAACAATAAGTGTTATACAACACAAAAACATGTAATAGAAAAAAAAAGGTTGCGCTAAATATGATCGTGACACATGAAGTGACACACAGAACATAAAAATAATGATAATAATACAAGTGAGCAAACAATATGGTGAATAAAGTAAAGAGCACGGCGGCTCACACAGTGAATGAACCACTACACAGTGACATAAATGGCGGTAATAAACAAATACACCAACACGTAGTAGTCATGTAAAAAATCACTAATAATGGACTAAATGAAAAGAATGAATAAAGGGGTCACATTATGGGGCCACTTTCCTGAGATTGCGGCCTCCCTAGCACAAATTTAAAAGGTAAATTATTAAGTTAGGTTTAGCTGCATTAGTACAGTGGGGTTAGGGGCCCCGCCCCTTTTGGGGCCGGTCCACAAGGAAGCAAGAAGAGCCAATCAGGTTTCAGGGAACTTTCTGGATTTTGGGATTGCTTATAAAAGGGCCAGCAGGCGCAGGGTTCTGCCTCTTTTCAGCTGAACAAGCAGGAAGATTTGAGCTCTTACCTTACACAGAACATCTTACATGATGGAAGCGCTGGTGATGCAGCTATTAGAGAAAGCTGGCAGCTCAGGAGGAGAGGCATGGCTTAGACGCTGCCTGGAGTCAGCCCCGGAGGAAGAAGGACGGCTGCTGGAGCAAGAGGGTGGAGACTTGGTAGCGAGCGGCGAGAGGAGGAATGACACTGACATGGTGCAGGGAGTTCCTGAACCAGCTCCGCCTGCAAAAGCGAGGAGACGCGCACCGCCGGAGAGGGAAGGAGGGGCTTCCGCAGAAGCTGCAGACACCCGTGCGCCGCTAGTGATGCTGAGGGAAGATGGCGGCGGTGTGACGTCACGAGGCCACCGCGGAGGTCAGAAGAGGCGGACCTGTTCGCAGTCGCCGGCTGGAAGAGGAGGACGGCGCGGCCAGCCGCAGCAGGCCGCACAGGACAGTCGGGGGAGACAGCGCGCGCAGCGGTCTCCCGGGAACCAGCGCTTAGAGTGTCAGCAAGGCACTCAGAACACAGACATGCCACAGCATGCAACCGGTGAGCAGATGCTACAGGTGCAAGACCCCCCTTCAATGCTGGAGCAGGTGGCTCAGCAGCAGGTGTTGCAGGCTCCAGCTGGTGGTGAGTTAAACCAATTGCATGTACTATCTGGTTTGGTAGGCTCTTTGTCTTCCATAATACAATCACTGTCTAAAGGTTCAGCACCTGCTGTGTCTGCTGCTTCTATTTCTGTTAACCCTTCTGTGTCATCTCTTACTCCAGTACTGTCTAGTCTGCCTGTCAGCTTACTATCTCAGATAGATAAAGTTTCTGCTATGCAGTCTGACAAATCAGCTCCTGAGCTCTTGCAGACGGCTGGGCAAAGGTTACTGGTCCCGGAGATATATATGAAAGATTCCATGCCATGTGAAATGTCCCCTTTAGGATACCATTTAAGTGTAAATGTTAAGGAAAAGATTTGGAAAGGGGAATATGTTGACATTCTTTCTCTCCTGCCTGCGCATAAAGAATTTGTTAGAACAGAAAGGAGGGGGGAGGAGAGAAGCGAAGAAGAAAGGCGCAGGGCAATCCCTAGGTCGTTTAACAATTGGCTTCAAGCCTTTTGTATTTATTCTGGCATTATGGCGGAGAAGCACCCGGAAAGGTGTGGGGGGCTTTTCGAGCATCTAGATCACATCTTGGAAGCCTATAAAAATTTTGGGGGCCTGGGGTGGTTTTTCTATGACGAATCCTTTCGTCAGAAATTGTCCATTCACCCGTCTCTAAGGTGGGGTATGAAAGATGTGGGCTTGTGGCTCAATTTGATTGTGCCACAAAGGCAGGTAGCGCCTAGACAACCCGCTGCGACAGGGTCGACAGCGGCCTTTAGGAAAGGCTGCTGTTTTGCATTTAATGACAGCCACTGCCGCTGGAATAATTCGTGTAAATACAGACACGAATGTGCCATTTGTGCGGGGACGCACCCAGCGGCAAAATGTTTTAAGCGGAATGCAGTGACAGGAGCTAGCCCGGTCCAGCATATTTTTCCCAAAAGCCTGCACGCCAGTGAGGCTGGAAAAAATGCGCCCGTGGCTGGACATCTACCCAAACAGGGAGAAGGCTTGTTTACTCAGTAAAGGTTTTGATCAGGGTTTCCCGTTTGCCTTCCTTTTCGGGGGAGGGGTGTAAATTGGTAGGTAATTTGAAATCTGTAGATCAATTTCCCCAGGTGGTAAGGGATAAGTTATGTAAAGAACTAAAGGAAGGTAGAATTGCTGGCCCTTTTGAGCACCCCCCCTTCTATAATTTTCGGATTTCCCCATTGGGGGTAGTGCCAAAATGGGAACCCAATGAATTTCGTATTATACACCATCTATCCTTTCCAAAAGGTGACTCCTTGAACGATGAGATTGACGGGAGCCTATGCTCAGTGTCGTATGCCACATTCGAAGAAGCGATTGGTAAGATCAGGAGGTTTGGCCCTGGGGCCTTGTTGGCGAAGGCTGACATAAAATCCGCATTTCGCCTCTTGCCCGTCTCCCCGGAGGCTTTCAACTCGTTGGGGTTTTATTTTGAGGGTCAATACTTTTTTGACATGTGTCTCCCGATGGGGTGTTCGTTGTCATGTTCCTACTTTGAATCATTCTCTACATTTCTCCACTGGGTACTTGGCATCCGATCTGGGCTGGATGGTGCAGTGCACTATCTAGATGATTTTTTGTTTGTTGGCCCAGCAGACTCTAGTTTTTGTTCTGACTTGTTGCTGTCATTTCAGGCCATGGCTTTTGAATTTGGAGTACCGTTGGCTGAGGGAAAAACTTGCTTGCCAAGCACTTCATTGGAGTTTTTGGGCATAGAGATAGATACTTGCGGTATGGAATTTCGTTTGCCGGAAAAAAAATTGAGTAAATTAAAATGGTTAATCACGACGGTGTTGCGGAAAAAGAAGGTACGCTTGAAAGAAATACAGTCGCTGCTGGGGGTTCTGGCATTTGCGTGCAGAATCATGCCTGTTGGCAGAATATTTTCGCGTCGGCTTTACCTGGTGATTTCAGGCTTGAAATCTCCTTTGGATCATGTTAGAATAACGGCCCCCATTAAGGAAGATCTTTTGGTTTGGGCCAACTTTCTTGACGGATATAACGGTAGGTCCTTTTTTCAGGCGGAATTTGTTGTGGCAAAGGATTTTTGTTTATTTACGGATGCAGCTGGCTCCAAAGGCTTCGGTGCCATCTGGAGATCGCACTGGTGTTGCGCGGCTTGGCCGGAGCCTTGGGTGAGTTCGGGAGTGACCAGGAACGTGGTATTGCTAGAATTATTTCCAATATTAGTGGCATTGGAGTTGTGGGACTCAGAGTTCGCTAATAGGCGCATCTTGGTGGAAACGGATAACAAGGGTGTATTACTGTATATGCAGTGAACTGCCTTTCATCCAGTTCTTTGCCGGTAATCAAAATCTTGCGTCAGGTGGTCTTCAGATGCCTCAAATTTAATATTTGGTTGAAGGCTAGGTATACCCCGGGGATATTGAATAATATAGCTGATTCTCTATCTCGTTTTCAGGAGGAGCGTTTTCGGAGTCTGCTGCCGGAGGCAGACGCAGTTGGCAACTCATGCCCGGCCTATCTGTGGGAGATGATCTGAGTACTGTGACGAATGCTATAAAAAGCTCTTTAGCTCCTAGAACCTGGTCGAGTTACTCGGCAGCCTGGAGCAGCTGGATATCCTTTGCAAGTGCTGAAGGTGGTCAGTTTGATAAGCCTTCGGAAGGTACCATTTTGGCTTTTATGTCAAGTTTAATGCGGCAGCAACTTTCACATAGTTATGTGACAAGAACGCTGGCCGGTATGTCCTTTTTCTTCCGTTTATTGGGTCTGAGACCTTGTTCTTCTTATTTTTCTGTAAAACAGGCACTGAAGGGATACAAGAGATTGACGTTTGTCATAGATGATAGGAGACCGATTTCTCTTGACATTCTCGGTGGCCTTTGCAGAATGACTTCAGTGGTTTGTTTTTCCTCCTACGAGGCCTTATTATTCAGGACATCTTTTGTGCTTGCATTTTTGGGGCATTTCGCATCTCGGAATTAATTCCAGTGAGCAAACAAGGTGGTTCGGGTGTGCGATTTGACCAGGTGCTAGTTGATCAATCGGGTGTTCATGTGTGGCTGCAGTATTCCAAAACAGACCAATATGGTAAGGGTAGATGGGTTCATCTAAAAGAACAAAATGAGAGCTTATTGTGCCCGGTAGCCTTGGTTAAACAATTTATGGGGCTTAGGCCTCCCGGGGAGGGAATTTTTCTCATTCATGCTAATTTATTGCCCCTGACGAAATACCAATTCGATGCAGTTTTAAAAAAGAGTTTGGGTGCCATGGGTTTAAGTCATTTTAAGTTTTCCTCCCACTCCTTTCGGATTGGCGCAGCTTCGGAGGCGGCCCGATCGGGTGTCTCCGAATCAGATATCAAGGCATTGGGTGGGTGAAAATTTTGTTTTTTCTCCATATGGATGTCAGTTTACCCGTTTTAAGAATAAAGGGTACTTCGTTTTTTACATGCTGCACCATGAAGTCTTCTTATTTTCTCTTTTAAATTGGTATCCTTTACATCGTATGAGCGTGTCTGCAGTCTCGAGGCAAACCAGGAGTTGGAGTTTCAACGAGTGGAGTGAGGACACAGAGGACTGCATCGCTGACATCTTATTTGGTGTAGTTGCTGAGCCCTTTTGGTCCCTGTAATAGGGACCCACCTGGTCTGGTAAGCCTCCTGTCTATACATTTTTGATTGAAGTATATTCCAACTTTTGAAGATCTGTCATCACGCTGATACATGCTGGCTGGCTCTGCATCATCTATGGACTTTTCCTTTGTTTATCTGTATATGGTTTTATCGCTTCTCCTACTGCCGTGAGAATCAGGCAGTTGAAGCTTATGGACTTTCTTGGTCTGTTTATAAACCCACTCAGTAGGGAATAATTTTTTGTTTAATATATTTTTATATATACCAAACAATATTATTTTTTTTTGTGTGTTAGTTCATACATATACCACTTTTTGGCACGTTGGTCGCCACTTATACGGTTGCGCATTTATTATTTATTTTTTCACATGTTTCTAGCTGCATATTCCAGCTTTTTTTATATTTGCAGCACCATCACTTTTTTTACTTTATTGCACTATCATATTATTAATTTTATTTTTTGGCGTAGTGTGTTAACACTTGGGTATTGATACCGCCTAGGGAGGTAGCGCGGATTTTCCACATACAATTGGGTGGGTGGAAGTCAAAATGTTTTAAGTTGTATGTTCGTCCTAATTTGTTTATTTAATTTTAGGTACCCAGCACACAGTGTGGATTTTGGGGCATTCATTTATTTATTGGGCACAAAAAAGAGCGGCTCAACGCAACTATTCATCAAATTTATCCTTGCACCCGGACTCATTTCATTTGTTCTGGAAAGGTATAAGAGGCCTTCAATGGCCGCAACTGGATTTGCATGTGTCTAGGTTATGTCAGCTGTGGCCATTGCCATCCATACTGATAATTCATTTGGGAGGTAACGATTTGGGAAATGTTAACACTTTGGACTTATTATTTATGATTAAGCGTGACCTGCATCGCTTCAGTGCGACTTTCCCAGGTACAACCTTAGTTTTTTCAGAAGTGGTTCCTCGTCTTTCATGGCTCTCCTCTGCGCAGAGGAGGGTGATGGAAAAAATGAGGAAGAGAGTCAATAGGGCTCTCGAAAAGTTCATGCCCCAAGTTGGGGGACTGTCTTATAGGCACATGGACTTGGAAGGGGGATATCCAGGTCTGTACAGACTGGATGGGGTGCACTTATCAGAAGTAGGAAATGACATTTTTAATGTTGGTCTGCAGAACATGATCGAAAAGGCCACGACGATTGGGGTGTGCCGGTCTTGATGCTCAAGACCGGCGTGTGGGGACTTTTATTTATCTTTGAAGTTGTGCTACTGCTCGAGTTCTAACAACTGAGCAGTTAGAAATATGTTATTGGATGATTTATGAAGTTTGGAATGATAATAAAGATTTATGGAAAATTATTTGTGAAAAACCAATAAAGGTGTCGCGGCCAAGTTTTTGCCATTTAAAAAATGTGTTCAGTTATTTATTTTAGTTAAGTTGTATCTGGGGAAGTTCTGGTTTGGGCGGGTGGGGCCTGCAATCTCATGAATGTGTCCATAAAGAGCAATAATCCAAATAAAGTTCATGTGGATGCGTATGAATATTGATAATAATCCTCCACCGTGACCAATAAAGTTCAAAATTGAATGTACACCAGGAGCAAGTGATGAATAGGACAGCCTTCACCAATAAAACATCATAACATTACCAAAAAAAAAAGAATATTGCTTTTTGCCAGTGCACCATTTCTCTATCCCCATAAAGACTTTAGAATATGTAATTTAATGAAGATGGAGATTCTAATGTGAGAACATCAAAATTTTTTGCTAATCATTGTGTTGCATTCACCTAAATATGGTCAATAAATGATGGTCAGTAAATGATAGGTGTGATATGGTTTCTTATTTTATTTCAAGACTGAACTGTAGTTTTATGAGGACACTAAAATTATGGCAACGTTTAGCTGTCACAAAGGAAACATGCAGACTGCCATTGCTTTCCTTGTGAAAATGTTGGTTGCCTGGTTGTCATGCTGATGCACTTTCATAGCCAATAACCTGGAAAAAGTATTGAAATAAGGAATTCTAACCTTTACCACTTACCAGTTCAGAAATACTGAAATACACAGCCATACAACTACGGTATGCTTTTCATAAAGAAGACAGTCATGACAGACTACATTTATACTTTTTGACAGGTGTATTTAAATAATAGTATGGATTGTGAAACTAATAATGCTAATTTTTCTATGTTACATTTTTGCATGTAATGTTCTGTGTACAAAGTACATAAACATTAAAATACTGCTTTTTTTACAGGAGCATTTATGATCCCCTTCCTTATACTGCTGGTATTTGAAGGCATTCCACTTCTACATGTAGAATTTGCAATTGGACAACGTCTAAGAAAAGGCAGCGTGGGAGTATGGAGCTCCATTCACCCAACACTAAAAGGAGTTGGTAAGCTTTATTGTTTAGAATTAAACAATTTAGGAACAAGAACCAAAAATTAACAAATATACATAAAATGTATGAAGGCATTGTCAAAAACTTTATATAAAGTTGTCTTCCTTTGTGGTCCTCAAGTACATTGTACAACCATTGGTGTGTAGCCATACTTTCAGTTAGATGCACATCTGTGACCTATTATACTTGTAATAAAGCAAATTGTATTGTTTGTAATGGTATAAAATGTGGTTTACAAATATTCATATAAGCATTCACACCTGTGTGCAAATTGCTGCATAGTTTATTACTCTATTGTCAAGGTTTGTGATTTTAAAGCCCACCTCAACTCAATGTTCCTAATAAACATCAGTTGTCTGTATTAAATTAAACAGACAGTAAGATATGTGCCCACCCTAAAAAAACACAGAGTGCAAGACCTGCCTGGTTTTTGCTTGATGCTGACAAAGTTGGACAGTGTTTTGATCTTGCCTGCTGCACTACAGCAAATGATGGACCCCACTCACAGGAAGATTTTCCAACAAGTTGGATATTTTTTGGCCTCATAGTGAACACTCCTGTCCCACATATGTGTTAATTATTACCTTGAATTTCAGGAATGACCCAATCATTTCTAGCAACGCTTAAAGTGTTACTAAACCCACAACAGTAAAATCAGTCTGTATATGTAGTAATGTAGAAGAAATTAGGATAAAGGAGCGCCTGGTGATCAAAGAGGTAATTCATTTATATTTTTGTAGCGATACCCTCAGCTTAAGCGGGCCGCAAGGTTTAATTTGGGCCCTGAGTACAGCTCTCCAACCCACCGGCAATCGGCTCTACCCACTCTGGCACAGCTAGTGATAGAGGGATAGGACCGCGTGACCGCAACTGTTGGTGACGCAGTCCTATAACAAACATACACAGAATATACTTTAAAACTCCTATTAAAGTAAGCGGAACTGACACCAAATGTACTTTACCCAGATATTTTACTGAGGCTAATGGGCAAGTAATAAACAACAACAATAAACAAGTTGCAGATCCCTGCAATAAACAGTAATAAAGATAAACAGAGTAATCAGAATAATAAAGTATTGCTATGCAACTCTAGCGCTGCCCTTTCACAGCTACTTCCCCTCATGGGTAGACTAACACCCAGCAATGTCTACCTATGCAGTCAGGCCTGACTGATCTAAATGGAAGTTCAGTGAAACAATATTCACTAGCAATCTTTTCGGTGGTGCACTTGAAGAACAACTTTGTAATCCCAACGAATAGTAAAGATAAAGGATCTGTCTTTAAACAGCTCTCACCACCTGGACAAGTCCAAGTCCGTTTCCTCCATCGATTCGTCTAGGAACAGGAATCCACCGACATCCAAGTCTTCAATCCTTCTGGTGTACTGCAGCAAGGAGGATTAGATGTCTCTAAGGCTCTGCTAGGCTGGCAGAGGGCTCTTTGGAAAGGAGCACACGGCCCAGGCTTCAGGCCTTGTGCACACAGCAGTTCAGCACAGAGATCCTCTTGCTAGGAGAGGGGGTGTCCAAAGAGGCCGACCAAAACTCCGCCTCCCCTTTATAAAGTCTGCCCCAGCAGTCTCTGTTCTGGAGCAATGCACCCTGGGTGCTGCAAGATGTACTGGGAGATGTAGTCTCTCTCTCCTCTGCTTTCACTTCCATAATGTCTCTTTACTTCCTCCCGACTCACCTCTCACCTGGAACTTCTTGTCTCTCTGCATTAAAGGGGAACACCCCGCTACACACTCCCCCCACTAAAACTCTTTGGTCCCCAAAGATAAACAATTCAACAACAATTCTGAACCAATTTACTGAATGCGGAGTATTATGTTGGTACAGGGAATTTCCACCAAAACTCAGAGGTGGGGTTCCCTATACCACAGGTCACACTAGTATGGGTGGCCTGTCTAACTGTGCCAGAGAGTGAGCTGGGGTTGCCTTCCACCAAATGAACAGTGGAAGGATCTGAGCACTTAGTACTTCTTCTGGCAGTGGCAACAGAGTCCTCTGAACTTTTTCCCAATTGAGGGTAGGTTAATCTCCTGGGAGGCCTCACGACTCTGTAAGTTCTTTGCTCCCTTGGGACTTCAGGCTCAGGTACCACAGGCTCTGCGTCAGGAACACTTTCTGACACCATCACTGATTCTGGGGCCTCTTCCTCCTCTGCTTCTGAGTAAAAGCCCGGAATATCTTCCCAGCATTCAGGCACATCACTGGATGGAATGAACTCTGTAGCCTCTGGGTTCAGGGTCCCATCCTGTGTATCTTCAGTGGGTGGAAGGTCTATGGCGGAACTCCCTGGAGTTGAGGAGGGCCATAGCCACTCAAGTTCTCCCCTCCCATCTTCACTTGATTGGGAAGCCTGTCCATCCCTAGCTCGGAGGGTCTGAGACCGAGTGTTGGGTCTGGGGGTATCCAAGATGGAAACAGATTCCGTCAGGTTCTTCACTGAAGGTATCCTGACTGCCTCTTTAAGTGGGAGTAAGTGATTTCTGTGCCAGGTTTTCAAGGGTCCCACTCTCCCCTCTGGCTTTAACTTATACACCGGTAGTCCAGGAAGTTTTCTACAAATGACATAAGGCTCGGACCTCCATCTATCAGCAAGTTTATGCTTCCCTGGGATCCCTAGGTTGCGTAGCAGCACACGGTCTCCAGGCTGCAGGTCTTGCACTCGAACCTTCAGGTCAAAGTTCCTTTTATTTCTGACCCCTCTCCGGTCTGAGGCCGCTTGGGCTTGTTCATAGGCCGCTTTCAGTTTATACCTAAGTCGGTCCACATATCCTTTGTGAGAGGTAGCAGAGGTATAGTCTAGGGAAATGCCAAAGGCCAGATCCACTGGCAATCTTGCTTCTCTCCCAAACATGAGGCGGTAGGGAGAGTAACCCGTCACATCACTGGTGGTGCAATTGTAGGCATGCACCAAAGTGGATATGTGTTGACTCCAATGCTGCTTCTTCTCTGTCTCCAGAGTCCCCAGCATGTTTAACAAAGTCCGATTAAACCTCTCAGGCTGGGCATCTCCTTGTGGATGATAAGGGGTAGTCCTGGTCTTTTCCACTCCCAGGGAGTCCAGTAGGTTCCGGATCAGGCGACTCTCAAAGTCCCTTCCTTGGTCGGAGTGGATTCTCTGTGGTAATCCATAGTGGACGAAGTATTTTTCTAGAAGCACCTTAGCTACAGTGGAAGCCTTCTGGTCTCTGGTGGGGAACGCCTGTGCATAACGGGTGAAATGATCGGTTACCACCAGAACATTTCCCAATCCACTCAAATCGGGTTCGAGGCAGAGAAAGTCAATGCATACCAGATCCATTGGGCCTTGACTCTGTAGGTGGCCCATTGGGGCAGCTTGATGGGGTAGAGTCTTCCTCTGGATGCATCGCGCACAGGAGTGGCAATATTCCTCCACTTCAGCCCTCATACAGGGCCAATAGAACCGGCTTCTGACAAGTTGGAAGGTTCTTTCAGCTCCCAGGTGACCATGCTGGTCATGTAAGGCAACCAGCACAGTCTCTCGGTGCTTCTCTGGGAGAAACAACTGCCATTTATCCTCGGAGTCACCAGAGGGGCCCCTTCGGTAGACCACTCCCTGATGGACCTGTAGCTTGTCTAGCTCCTTCCATAGCAGACGAGCCTCCTTGGAGGGGTGATGTCGAAGTTTCCCTGGACTCTCGTTTTCCAATGCTTCAAAGACCAATCTCCCTATGGGGTCTTCCAATTGGTCGCACCTCAGTTCCTTCTTAGACAGCTTCGACAAGCCTTCCTCTTCAAGTTGAGTCACCCCACAGTAGTGTTTTGGAACTCCCACTGTGGTAACTCCTATTTCCTCTGCTCTGGAGCCTCCTCGGGCTTGGAATTCAGCTCCTTGACAAAGGGCCCGCACCCCGTCCGGTGCTACCTGAGTCCAGTCTTCCCAGTCATCAGCCATGGCATGAGATCTTCGGGATAGGGCATCTGCATCCCTATTTCCAGCCCCTGGTCTGTACTTCAGACTGAAGTTGAACCCAGATAATGCAGCTAGCCACCTGTGTCCTGTGGCATCCAACTTGGCAGTGGTGAACAGGTAGGTTAGGGGGTTGTTATCTGTTTTCACTGTAAACTCTGCTCCATAAAGGTAGTCTCTTAGTTTGTCCACAACTGCCCATTTGAGGGCCAAGAACTCCAACTTATGGGTGGGGTAGTTTTTCTCCGAGGGGGTCAGACTTCGACTCACATAAGCCACTGGTCGCATTTGCTCTTCATGCTCCTGATAGAGCACTCCCCCTAGGCCTTCATGACTAGCATCAACATGTAACTCGTAGGGTCTGGTGGGATCAGCATAGGCCAATACTGGGGCTGTGGTGAGGCTCCTCTTCAAGGTTCTGAAGGCCTCTTCACACCTGGGGGTCCACTGATCTTGAACCGACTCCCCGGGTCTTCTAGGGCCCAAGCCATCCTCTTCCTCTTCAGTCCGGAGCAGTTCATTTAAAGGCTTGGCAATACGGGCAAACCCATCCACAAACCTCCTGTAATAGGAGCAGAACCCCAGGAAAGATCTAAGTTCGGTGACTGTTGTGGGTCTTGGCCAGGAGGTAACCGCCTCCAACTTCTCAGGATCAGTCGCCACCCCTTTTTCAGACACTACGTGTCCCAGATAATTCACCGAAGACTGGTAGAACCGACACTTCTCGGGGGAAAGCTTCAACCCCTCTTCACTAAGTCTCCTCAACACTTTCTCCAATCGGGCCTCATGTTCCTTCAGAGTTCTCCCGAAAACAATGACATCGTCCAGGTACACTAGGACTTCTATGAGGTTCATGTCTCCGACAGTCTTCTCCATGAGTCGTTGGAAAGTAGCTGGGGCTCCAGATAGGCCCTGGGGCATTCTGTTAAACTCAAAGAATCCCACAGGAGTTATGAAAGCGGTCTTTTCCCTATCCTCTGGGTGCATGGGAATTTGATAGTACCCACTCTTGAGGTCCATCACGCTGAACCACTTAGCTCCAGACAAACTCTGTAAGGCGTCCTCTATCCTTGGCGTGGTGTACTGATCAGGGGTGGTCCTCCTGTTGAGAGTTCTGTAGTCAATGCAGAGCCTCAGCGACCCATTCTTCTTCCTGACCACCACTATTGGAGAGGCATAAGGGCTTCGGGACTCTCGAATCACCCCAGTCTTTTTCAGTTCTGCAAGCTGTTCTCTCAGATCCTCCAGATCTGCCAGCGGAACCCGCCTGACTCTTTCCCTGAACGGTTTGTCTTCTTGCAGGCGGATGCGGTGGGTAGCACTCCTCGCACGCCCCACATCGAATTCATCTTTTGAGAAAATCTTCTCCCATCTAGTCAGCTGGGCCTTGGCTCTCTCTCCTTCCAGGCCCCAGGTAAGTTCGGGTTTTCAATGGAAAGTTTTTCCCACACATCTCCTTCTTCACCCGCTTGCTTCACTTCTGACCAGCTGACTGGGACAGCAGGACTCACCTGTCCCAACAACATCCGGGCAGGTATCTCTATGGCCCTTCCTGTAGAGTTCCTTACACTCACCGGGACTCTTCCCCTGGCTTTCTTCAAGGCCTTGATTGGAATCACTTCCGGTATCACTTCCAGGCCTGAGTGATCTTTCCTTGGGTCGGATTCCAGCATGACAAAGGGGCCAGGCTGCTCCCAGGTGAGCTTCACAGTGGCCTTGAGGCAAGCCACCTGTCCGGGCTGCAGCACCACTCCTTCTCTCCCCAGTCTCCACACCTTCCCTATCCCCTCTCCTGGGGTCTTCTTCTCCAACACTAACCGTTGGTAGGCTGTCTTCAGCATGGGATGGATGTTTGGATCTTGATGGCTCCTCATCTTCACCAGGGGTGTCGAATACTTCTGTCTTCCCAGCCACAGAGGGGTCGAATGTCAGCTTTATGGGTAGATAACCATCATAAGGGAAACTCTGCGTTCCCAGGCCCCATATCTCCAGCTCTTCTATCTTCCGTATAGGCAAATGGCTTAAGTGCCTATCATAGAAGTCTCTATACAATAAAGTCACTTGAGCTCCAGTATCCAGAAGGGCCTTTGTATATACTCCTTCCACCTGGATAGATACCGTGGGGGACGGGCCGACCAGTTCTTCTGGGTACGGCCGGGTTGAGGTCACTCTCTTCTGAGAACTTGTCTTCATCCAGTTGGTTTTTGACTTTGTTCTCCCCTGAGCCTGGTATGCATTGACCCCCGCCACCCTAATGGGATTACAAACCCGCTGAGGGATGTTATTGTCTCTTGGTTGTAGGCATTCCTTCTTGGGAGTGCTAAATTTCTTCTGAGGGGTCTTGTCCCCTCTCTCTGGTGTGTATCTTGGTTGAGAGACCCTAAATTCCTTCTCAAGGGTCGTGTTTTCTCTCTTCCTCTTCCTTCTATTCAGTTTGGAGCTCACTGAAAGAGATGGGCACCCGGTTGACTCCCTCACCGGGGCCCTCTGGCGTTTCCCGCCGGCTGGCGATTATCCATTTTCTTCTTCTTAGGACTGGAACACCTACTGGCAAAGTGGCCACTGCCTCCGCAGTTGTAGCATAACCTCTCTTCTCGGTCCCGAGTGGGACTCGGTATTGACGTATCTGGGAACAACTCCTTTCTGGGGCTTGGTTTTTCTGCTCCACCTTGACCTTTTGCCATTATAGCATTCATCATCTCCATCATCTGGGACATCTGCAACTTCAAAGTGTCCACCTCCGCTCCCCTATCGGGAGTCATGGCCGGTGTAACTATTGCTACCGGCTGTTTGACGGGCTCTATCAGGCGTTCTTTTTTTTTTTCTTCCAATATAGCCTCTTCTTCTCTGATCATTCGGATGAGGTCAGGGTACTCCAGATTCCTCCCATCCTGCCGGGCACGCAGTGTCCATGCAATTGGATCCATGGGTTGAGCTCCCCTCACTACCTGTTGAGCACGGGCCTCATCTACTTTCTCTGGGGTGATCCCCTTCTTTAGGATCATCCTATGCAGTATTTTGTCCAGGCGTCCCATATAGTCTGATAGTTTCTCACCTTCCTTCTGGTAGCAATGTTCCAGCTGATAAGCAAGCTCCGTTACTTTCTCTGTCCCACCAAACACATTCTGTAACACATCGAGGCACTCTTGTGCAGTACAATCTGCCTTGCTCATCTTCAGGTTGCGTACGGCCTCTAGAGCAGGCCCTTTCAAACTTTCCACAACCCTCTGTTTTTTTCTGCGGTCCGGAACTTCCCATTCCTCTAGTGCCTGAGTTGCGCTGTCTAGCCACTCCTCAAATCCCTCTTCTTCCAAAGGTACTGGTTTCCTCCCTGAAAACATCCGGAGTTTCCTGTACCCCGACATCGGGTAATCTGTGGGCTCTTTCTTAAACTGAGCTACAATCTCCCCCAGAACAGCGCATAATTCTGCACTAAGGGTGCCTGGGCTTGTCTTGGGACTCTTTGTGTCCTTCTGTGGGGATGACGGGGAAGATGGCTGCGGTGACAGTGTTATTTTTGTCTGAGGGCTGTCTCTTGTGCGCGGCAGCGCATGCAGCAAATGATAGACCTGATCGTCCTCATCTTGTATGCTGTTGCCTCTAAACTGTTCAGGAATTTCTGCCTGCCATTCCAGTAAGACATGTGAAAGTCCACCACTAGTTTTCACATCTATCACCCATGGTTTGTGGATCGGTGATAGGGACATTATGAGTTGTATCATTGCTTGTGTCTGCCATATCCCCGGGAGTTCTATAACTGCCGTCCTGGCTGGGTCTACGCCCCATCTCTTGTACCACTGTCCCACCTCTATCGGGTCCATGCCGGTAGCTTCTGGCGGTTTCACCGCTGTCTCAGTAATCCCGGATGTACGAGCCCCCACGTGTAGCGATACCCTCAGCTTAAGCGGGCCGCAAGGTTTAATTTGGGCCCTGAGTACAGCTCTCCAACCCACCGGCAATCGGCTCTACCCACTCTGGCACAGCTAGTGATAGAGGGATAGGACCGCGTGACCGCAACTGTTGGTGACGCAGTCCTATAACAAACATACACAGAATATACTTTAAAACTCCTATTAAAGTAAGCGGAACTGACACCAAATGTACTTTACCCAGATATTTTACTGAGGCTAATGGGCAAGTAATAAACAACAACAATAAACAATAAACAAGTTGCAGATCCCTGCAATAAACAGTAATAAAGATAAACAGAGTAATCAGAATAATAAAGTATTGCTATGCAACTCTAGCGCTGCCCTTTTACAGCTACTTCCCCTCATGGGTAGACTAACACCCAGCAATGTCTACCTATGCAGTCAGGCCTGACTGATCTAAATGGAAGTTCAGTGAAACAATATTCACTAGCAATCTTTTCGGTGGTGCACTTGAAGAACAACTTTGTAATCCCAACGAATAGTAAAGATAAAGGATCTGTCTTTAAACAGCTCTCACCACCTGGACAAGTCCAAGTCCGTTTCCTCCATCGATTCGTCTAGGAACAGGAATCCACCGACATCCAAGTCTTCAATCCTTCTGGTGTACTGCAGCAAGGAGGATTAGATGTCTCTAAGGCTCTGCTAGGCTGGCAGAGGGCTCTTTGGAAAGGAGCACACGGCCCAGGCTTCAGGCCTTGTGCACACAGCAGTTCAGCACAGAGATCCTCTTGCTAGGAGAGGGGGTGTCCAAAGAGGCCGACCAAAACTCCGCCTCCCCTTTATAAAGTCTGCCCCAGCAGTCTCTGTTCTGGAGCAATGCACCCTGGGTGCTGCAAGATGTACTGGGAGATGTAGTCTCTCTCTCCTCTGCTTTCACTTCCATAATGTCTCTTTACTTCCTCCCGACTCACCTCTCACCTGGAACTTCTTGTCTCTCTGCATTAAAGGGGAACACCCCGCTACATTTTATTTGAAGTTTCAGCAATAAAAAGAGGCCAATGCGTTTTCCAGGGTTTAGAGACTCCCCTTCATCGGGGCTGCTACTAAAAATAGTTGTGGAATGATCCTGTTGGAGGGTGCCTTTGGCACATGGATCTGGACAGTTAGAAGTCCTCAGCACTGGCTGTGTGTTCAGAGGCAGAAAACTGTATATGTAGTAAGGCATGCTTGTTATACTCACTGTGAAACCTACGGGGGTTAGTCCTCTGCATTTGGTAAAATGGCTGTTTGATCCTGTCTTCTCTGATCCTCCCCTTCTTCCACAGTCCATTTTTTTCTTGGGAGGGTGCAATGTAATCAGCACAGGGCCAATCAGCACTGTCCAGACAGAGGTTGAGGGGTCCTGCATCTTTATAGGATAGTCAGAGTAGAATGAAAACTCCTCCTACAAGCTTTAACCAGACACTGATAGAAGTCATAAGACTGCTATATACTGCAGATGAGAAAAGGTATTTAGCAGTTTATATTTACTAAATTCATTGCATTTCCATGTTCTGTGTGCTGTGGTAGACCAGATATAGTGAATGCAGGGTCCTAGGTTTAGTAACACTTTAAGATCAAGAACATTGCCTGTTATTTTTAGGACATTTACCTTAGGGTATGTAGCAAAAAAAAAAAAAAGTAAAAGTTAAACAGATGCAAAATGGAAGCATTCAATAATAATGTCCTGTAATAGGTACAATAGGCAAAACCAAGACACATGTCAATCTGCCTATTATATGAAGGTGAAGTTCTCTAAGTAACCTTGGTGATTATATGGGTTTGTGATCATAGAGGGAGGCACTATATGATAGCTGGAGCTGGAGGACTGCCACTGTTAAAAGGCAGGACAGTGTAAAAAAAATAAATAAAAGGATTAAAGGTAAATTCAAGTGACACTACTGTAATTTTTGTGGAAACATTTTACATACGTTTGGCTTAAGTATCATTATGAATTATTGTCCACATAACATGAACACGGGGGAAATCAATTTATTCCAGAAAATCAAGTATAAGCCCACGTTCACACTGGGGCTGAGGGAGTGAAGCCTGCTAGTTCAGCTGAACTAGCACGATTTCACTCCCGCTGGCAGTCCCGATTTCAGCCACGATTTCAAAGACATCTGAAACAGATGTCAATGTAAATCGCGGCTGAAATCGCAAAAAGTAGTGCCATTGCCCGCAATTTGCGGCGAATTTCGCCAATTTGACATGCGATTTGACATGTCAAATCGCATGTCAAATCGTACCAGTGTGAACCAGGGCTAAAGCATTTTTAGAAGAGACCACTCTCCCTCATTTTCAAGTGTGTTAGGCCCCTTTCACACGGATGGATAGAATGGTGCTTTTAGCTGCGGATTTTCTGGTTTTCTACTGCAGCTAAAAGCACACAATGCTTTCCTATGGCCCCATTCACACACAGCGTTTAGCTGCGATTTCGTTACATGCGGTTTGGTGTGAATAGAAAAAATAGAATTGAACGCGTCCAGGTGCGATGTAGCGCAGCTATATGCACATAACCGCAGGTAATCGCAGTCTTTTGTGTCAACTGCGGATAGCAGCGTGAGAAAAAAAAAAAGAACAACAGGAAGCACATCATAATCAGTAGGTATAAAAAGGGTTGCTATGGGAATGACTACCGCAGCTAAATGCGGCCGCATGTAACCGCACGTAAATGCAGGTAATCGCAATGTACAAATGCAGCTAATCGCTGTGAATGGAGCCTTGAATTTCACAGAACATTTTACATGCTTTTAACTGCGGCAAAACAGCCGTCCGTGTGAAAGGCGCCTAATTGAGTGTAGATTTCAGCTTGGTTTATAAACACAGCAATTTAACATCAAATGGAATGGAACTTTTGCTTTTATATTTTTTTATCACTAAGGGCTCATTTACACTTGCTTCGGCTTCAACACACATTAATGGCTAATTTACACTTACTTCAAAACAAGACTTCGGACAGCCTTTCTTAAAGCTCTCTGAACACTAGTCGCCCCTGTCACTAAATAAAATGATTAGCTTGCAGTTCTGTTTACACCTTGCTTTTGCTTTGCTTCGGCTTTGCTTCAAAAATTATACCCCATGTAGCTTTAGTGGTGCTTCAAAGCGTCTTCAAAGCCTCCATAGAAGTCTGGGCAAAGCTCGATTGAAGCCCCACTGAAGCCCCACCAAAGCCTCATCTAAACCCCACAAAGCCGCACCAAAGCCCCCCGAAGCCCCACCAAAAGCTCATCAAAGCCCCATCAAAGCTCCACCAAAGACTCATCGAAGCCCCACCGAAGCCTCATCGAAGCCTCATTGAAACACCAAGCAAAATCAAGGTGTAAACAGGACTGTAAGCTAACCATTTCATTTAGTGACAGGGGCTTTGACTGGCATTCAAAGAGTTTTAACAAAGAGTGTCGGAAGCCATGTTTTAAAGCAAGTTTAAACTAGCCCTTGGGCTTCAGACACGCTTTGTTAAAGCTCTCTGAACGCCAGTCAATGCCCCTGTCACTAAATAAAATGGTTGGCTTACAGTCCTGTTTACATCTTGTTTTTGCTTGGTGCTTCGATGAGGCTTCAATCAGGCTTCAGTGGGGCTTCAATGAGGCTTTGTTGGGGCTTTGATGGGGCTTTGGTGAGGCCAGGGGCAGATCCAGGGGGGGCAACAGGGCAATTGCCCCCCCCCCCGAGACCATCTGTCACACTCACTTGCTTGCTCTGTTTTGTTTTTTTTGTGCCTGATCTACCAGACTTTGGGGACCCGGTACTGGCCGGCCATAGGTCCCCTGGACCCCCAACTTGGCACACTTGTAGCCCCATGTCTCCTCTACAAGTGTTCGAAGTTTGGTGTCTGGGAGACCTACGATCGGGGAGAACCGATTTTTCAAAGCCGGGCACTCCTTCCATAGACTCCCACGTTAAACATCAGTCTAGTCATAGGCACACTGAAGCATGGGCACAGTGAGGCATGGGCACAGTGAGGCACAGTGAGGCATGCAGATGGACACCCTAGGCTTATACTCAAGGCAATACGTTTTCCCAGTTTTTTGGGGTAAAATTAGGTGCCTCGGCTTGTATTCGGGTCGGCTTATACTCGAGTATATACAGTACTTGTTCTGCGGCTGCCGCTGCCTCACTGAGTCTCTCTCTCAGTTTCTCACATCAGCTGATCAGTGGTGCCAAGAGAGAGACTCATCTAATGTAGTTACGCGGCGCACTGACATGATACCAGGAGCGGAGGAGGTGGTGGGTGGAGCCTCTTCCCTGCACTCGTTGCTAACGCCTGGGCCGCTTGGTGTCTAGCAACGAGTGACGTCAGTGAGTCACGTCGGTCCGCTCTGCAGGCAGGTGCGATAGCGTGCGGCTCCACAGACGGGTAAGAAAGCGGGCGGCTCCGCTTGCGGCGTGGTTTGTGGGCAGACCGTGCTGCTCAGTGTGTTGGCAGCGCAGGTGAGAGTGAGAGAGCAGGCTCATCTCTCACCGCCCGTGCCTGCCCTGCATTCCTGCAGTGACTTCCGCCCTCACTGTGCAGGCAGCAGAGAGATTACATTATCTCTCTGCTGCCTGACTCTGGGAGTCTGGGACACAGCAAGAGACAACCAAAACTACACCTTAGCAGGCAAGTTAGTGACAATCCGCAAATTGTGTCAGGTGACGTGGCAAATGACAATCTGCATCTGGTGGCAGGCAAGTGACAATCAGCAAGGTGTGGCAGGTGAGTGGCAAGTGACAATCTGCAAGGTGTGGCAAGTGACAATCCGCAAGGTGTGGCAGGTGAGTGGCAAGTGACAATCCGCAAGGTGTGGCAAGTGACAATCCACAAGATGCGGCAGGTGACGTGGCAAGTGACAATCCGCAACGTGTGGCAAGTGACACGCTCAGGGCTCCCACTAATTGCAGGCGACGGTGGCAAGTGACACACTCGGGGCTCCCACTGATTCTGCATTGAACTATTTAATTTTATATTACAATGTAATAATAGAAATAATGCGCTTCAATCATCCTGACACCATAACAACCATGGTGCCGGGATGATTGAAGCGCCGACACCAGCCATTTCCCCGATAAATTTCCCACAAAAAAACATATTTTTTGGCAGTGCCCCTCCCGAGAAAAGACTCTGGATCAGCCCCTGGGTGAGGCTTCGTGGGACTTCAATGAGGCTTCGGTGGGGCTTCAAGCAAGCTTTGCCAAAGACTTTTATGGAGGCTTTGAAGCACCACTAAAGCTACATGGGGTATAATTTGTGAAGCGAGGCTGAAGCAAAGCAAAAGCAAGATGTACACAGGACTGTAAGCTAACCATTTTATTTAGTGACAAGAGCTTTGACTAGCTTTCAGTTTTTTAGCAAGTTTAAACTAGCCGTTAATATGTGTTGAAGTCGAAGCAAGTGTAAATTAGCCCTTATTGACTCAGGGCTATTAACTACTTCAGCCCCGGACCATTTCGCTGGTCAAAGACCAGGCCACTTTTTGCGATTCGGCACTGCGTCGCTTTAACTGACAATTGCGCGGTCGTGCAACGTGGCTCCCAAACAAAATTGATGTCCTTTATTTCTCACGAATAGAGCTTTCTTTTGGTGGTATTTGATCACCTCTGCAGTTTTTATTTTTTGCACTATAAACAAAAATAGAGCGACAATTTTGAAAAAAAGGCAATATTTTTTACTGTTTGCTATAATAAATATCCCCCAAAAATATATAAAAAAAAATTTTTTTCCTCAGTTTAGGCCGATACAAGCATCTACAAAATAGGGGGTAGTTTTATGGCATTTTTATTAATAATTTTTTTTTTTTACTAGTAATGGCGGCGATCAGCGATTTTTATCGTGACTGCGACATTATGGCGGACACATCGGACACTTTTGACACCATTTTGGGACCATTGTCATTTTTACAGCGGTCAGTGCTATAAAAATGCACTGATAACTGTGAAAATGACACTGGCAGTGAAGGGGTTAACCACTAGGTGGCACTGTAGGGGTTAAGTGTGCCTTAGTGAGTGATTCTTACTGTAGGGGGGATGGGCTTTGTGTGACATGACACTGAACACCGCTCTGATTACTCGGAGCAGAGATCAGTGTCATTGTCACCAGGCAGAGCGGGGAGATGCTTGTTTACATCAGCATCTCCCCGCTCTATCTCTCCGTGAGACGATCGCGGGTATCCCCGCGGCAAGCGAGTCCGCAGGACCCACGGTCGGGCTCACGGAGCTCGCGGCAGGGTCGCGAGCGCGCCGCCGGCAGCACGCGCGACCACACGGCAGCATCTTAAAGGGGACTTACCTGTACGTCCTTATGCCTGTCCGTGCCATTCTGCCGGCGTATGTAGTCGTGCGACGGTCCTTAAGCGGTTAAACAAAATTTTTAATAAATATTTTCTTTCATTCATTAGAAAGTTCCGCATGCTTTATAATGAACATACTATGAATGCATGACATATTAAATGTTTATTTATAAAACAAAACATATTTCAAGTATAAAAAAAATCTTAAAGATCAGGGTATAAACTTGTTAACACTAACAAATGAAAAAGCCCAAAGCCTATTATATTTTCCCTACTATAGGTTGGCATTTTTTTTTTGTTTTAAAATAACAAACATGTCATACTTACCTCCACTGTGCAGTTTGTTTTGCACAGAGTGGCCCCGATCCTCGACTTCTGGGGTCCCTCGGCAGCTCTCATGGCTCCTCCCCGCCATAGATAACCCCCTCTGGGAAGCTCTCTCCCGAGAGGGTTACCTTGCGTGCGCGCTTATGTGTCATACACTCGGCGTCCATAGACGCCGAGTGTATGACTCAGCCCTGCCCCCCGGCGCCCGCGTCATTGGATTTGATTGACAGCAGCGGGAGCCATTGGCTGTGCTGCTATCAATCTATCCAATCAATCCCAGGACTCCGGGGACGCGCCGAGCAGGTGAACTAACTCTGGTAAGTAAAACGGGGGGCTGGGGGGCCTGTGATTGGCTGGTGTTTTTTCACCGTAATGCAAAGGATGCATTAAGGTGAAAAAACACAAACCTTTACAACCCCTTTAACCACTTGCTGACCGCCGCATGCAGATGTACGTCGACAGAATGGCACGGGCAGGCAAATGGGCGTACCTGTACGTCCCTTTAAATTTGGCGCCCAGCGGGTGCGCGCCCGCTGCGTGCCTCGTGAGCGTGTTTGCGGGTCCCGGGAACTCGATGTTCCCGGGCGGTCCGCGATTGCGGTCGGCAAATGCAGAACAGGGGGATGCCTTTGTAAACAAGGCATTCCCCTATTCTGCCTAGTGACATGTCACTGATGGCTGTTCCCCGTGATCGGGAACGGTCATCAGTGACGTGTCACGTGTAGCCACGCCCCCTAACAGTAAGAATCACTTCCTAGTCCTGACTTAACCCCTACAGCGCCTCCTAGTGGTTAACCCCTTCACTGCCAGTGTAATTTTCACAGTAATCACTGCATTTTTATAGCACTGATCGCTGTAAAAATTACAATGGTCCCAAAAATGTGTCAAAAGTGTCCGATGTGTCCGCCATAATGTTGCAGTCACGATAAAAATCGCTGATCGCCGCTATTACTAGTAAAAAAAAAAATTATTAATAAAAAAATGCCATAAAACTATCCCCTATTTTGTAGATGCTATAACTTTTGCGCAAACCGATCAATAAACGCTTATTGCGATTTCTTTTACCAAAAATATGTAGAAGAAGACGTATTGGCCTAAACTGAGGAGAAAAATGTTTTTTTATATATTTTTTGGGGATATTTATTATAGCAAAAAGTAAAACATATTGAATTTTCTATATTTTTGTTTATAGCGCAAAAAATAAAAACTGCAGAGGTGATCAAATACCACCAAAAGAAAGCTCTATTTGTGGGAAAAAAAGGACGTCAATTTTGTTTGGGTGCCACATCGCACGACCGCGCAATTGGCAGTTAAAGCGACGCAGTGCCGAATCACAAAAAGTGGCCTGGTCTTTGGTCCGGGGCTTAAGTGGTTAAGGATAAATAGCATCTGTCTTTAATAGCATCTAAAGTCACATGCGTAGCCTTCCCAAACAATGCATGTGTAGCACCCTCCTAGGTGCTAGGATTAAGTACGGTAAATGTAGTTCTTGCTCACTGTATCCAGTGGAGCTGCTGTGTCTTGGAAAGAGGTGGTCACTCTTGAATGCTCTGTGTCTAATGACCATGCGGTCAGAGCTGTGACACTGCAGAGAAAAGTGTCCCATCTACCCTCTTTTTTTTTCTATATGGCAGTAGTAGGGTGGTTAACATAGATTGGTGCTCTGTAGATTTAAAAAATGCTCTTGTTGATTGTTATTGTTCTAATTCTTCCCTTGCCTTCCTCCAATGATAGTAATTAGACTATATTTTTATATTATCCTATAAACATCACTGCCTAAACTCATTTTCATTTGCATGCCTGATCATTCTCTATTCATAAGTGAATTTCTAATGTGACTTGGGCAGAGCAATTTCTGCTGACACAACATTTATTAACTTAGTATGTGGGATGGGCGCTCTGACGTTTAGGGATATCACACAAGAGTTTATGCTGTCATGCACACTGCCGCTCAAAGAAGCTGCTCCTATAGGCATTTGAGCTTTTTTTCCATGTTAGCCAATGTGTCCATGCACACTATGGCTTTTTCAGGAGTTTACAGAAATATATGCTCCTACAGGCAGAACCCCCTGCCCCACCAAACTCATGTTTTTGAGAGGAGCTTTCGAGCAGAAAAGATGCCTAAGTGCCACAAAAATGTGCGAAAATCGCATGAAAAAGCACAAAAGAGCATGAAAAAGCTCAAATAAGCTTGAAAACAGACACACACAGTGGAGGGTTTGTGAAAAAAACGCTTATGCTCAAAAATCTCAAAGGAGCTCAAAGAAGCTCAATAAAAACGTGCAAAAGTGTGCAAAAAAGTACAAGCTTCTTCAAGCTAAAATAAAAGCTCAAATGCCTGTGAAAGCAGCTTTTTTTTGAGCTGCAGTGTGCATGAGCCCTAAGGCCCCTTTCACATGAGGCGGATCCGCTGGACAGACTCCGCCAGCTCAGCGGGGGATCGCTCCGTTGATCCCCGCAGAGCAGGTGGATGACAGGTCCGTCTCTGCTCACTGAGCGGGGAGGGACCTGTCAGAGCCCCGCTGTTCTCTTTTGGGAGATCGGATGAAAACGGGCAGCCTGTCCATTCTCATCCATTCTCATCCGATCCCATCCCATCCGCTGGGAACGTATCGCCATTCATTTGTCTTGAGCGGATCTTGTCAGATCGAATGGCAGGCGGGTGTCAGCAGACACTTCTCTGCTGACATCCGCCTGAAAAATGGACAGGCGGATCTGAGCAGGCCGATCATGTGAAAGGGGCCTTAGGCCCCTTTCACACTGAGAAGTTTTTACCGCGTTTTCGTGGTAAAAACAGCGCTGTAAAAATGCCTGAAAAAATCCTGCCCCATCATTCTCAATGTGAAAGCCCTAAAGGCTTTCACACTGAGGCTTTTTGCTGGCTGTGCGTTGGAAAAAATCCTGCAAACAGCTTTTTTGGAACATCTTTGGGGCGCATAAAATAGCGCTGTAAAAACGCCTATCCCCATTGAAATGAATGAGTATCCCGCTGTAAAAACATGGTAAAAAACACCCAGAAGCTGTGGGAAGATCACATGACCGCAGTAGAGTGGAGGATTGTGGGATACCAAATAATCCTTTTTACCGCAAAAACGCGGTAAAACCGCATATGCGTTAGCGCTATTTTTACCTCGAACGCGGTAAAATTGCGGTAAAAGAACTCATAATTTTTTTGCGTTTTCTCAACGCCTCAGTGTGAAAGGGGCCTTAGAGTTGAGTGACTGTCCATTTGACTTCAGTATTTAGATAAAGCAACTATCAACAACTAATTCAGGGATCCCAAAAATTTAAGGGATTCAAAACTCTTTTGTGACCCTGGCCCAAGGAGCTTTATTTTTTGAATTTGTTTGTAAATAAATACAAGTAAGGTAATAATGAAATAAATTTGTTTTTTATGTTTATCTTTTAGGAATTGCATCAATGCTGGTGTCTTTTTTGGTGGGTTTATATTACAATACCATTATAGCCTGGGTTATGTGGTACTTTTTCAACTCATTCCAAGAACCTTTGCCATGGAGTCAATGTCCACTAGATTTAAACCAAACAGGTAAGAATATTTAGAATATTTTTGTACATTTAAAGAAACTATACTGCATTTTCAATGATCATACAGTCATTGTTATTAACTCTACCTGGAAGTGCAGCAATCTTTTACATTCTTACATACTAGTCATACTAAACTTTTACTGATGATACAGTATTTCACATAATGTACATATTTGGTGAGGCAGAGGTCAGGGGTCAGCAGTGACACAGAGTGCAGTAGTAAGTACCTGTCTGTCTCACCTTTGCACTGTTTACTTCTGTTCTCCTTCACCCTGGACTCTTCACAGTACTCAGGGTACTGTAGCTCCACCTCTTCTCCTCCTTCTCCTATTCCCTCGTCCAGTAGGTGAAGCTAAATTACAGCTACTCATAGCCCCATCCATTAGACCAGGGAATAGGAGAGGGGGGAGAAGAGCCAAAGTTGCACTACCTCGAGTACTGTGAAGAGTCCCAGGGAGAAGAACAGACATACATGAATCCTCTTTCTGTGTCACCCCTACAGCAGTGCTTGTTACAGGCAGCTACAGAGGAAACACTATTTGTTTATGCCAGGGAGGGGCGGGTGCTAAAGGACTGCATGGTGAGTAGGAGACAGAGCTATGATTGGCTTGTAGTCTTGCCCCCACTGCCATGCCGGCCTTTAGCACCCCTCTCCCATACAAAGCCAAACACTCAATCACAGCCCTGCCTCCCTATTCCCTCTGTGTGCCAGCCCTTTACTACCCACCCCCTCCCGGGAGTAAACAAGCATTGTTTCCTCTGTAGCTGCCCATGACAAGCGCAGCTGCAGGGGAGAAACAGAAGCTTGGAACTGAATACTAGAACGGCTCTACGATTAAGCATAGATTGGTGGGACAACAGGATTTAATTGAAATCTAGGGATGGTCCCGCCCAATTCAGGGCACTTGGGAGGTATGCACAGGGGGTGATTAGGGTGTGCCAAGCACACTCCCTGTGCACACCTATGGTCATTGCTATTGTTTCCTTCTGCATGCTGTTGGGGAGTATCCCTGTTAATAGTATTAGAAGATACAATAATCTGAGGTATGAATATTTATGTCTCCTTCGACAACCACTAGGAGGTGTATTTCCAGTGGTACATGCTGGGGAAGTATATAAATATTTGTGGTGACCTTGGAAAGCTCTCTTCCTCCCAGGCCTGCGGACTGGGGAGGGTGTGTTGCTGAGGTTCCTGGCCTCCCAGGCCTGCTGCTTGGTGATGGTGGGCTGTGCCCAAGTCTGGAGCCTGAAGCTTCCAGCTGGAGGCTAAATCCAGGGGCAGGGGTGCAGAAAGATGATTACCTAGATTGGGGCACCAGGGGTTCTCCATTTCCTGAAGAGCGGGATACAAGATATAAACATTGCAGAGAGTTTTAGTGATAATCCAAGGAGTACAGGTGCTGAATTAAAATTGCTTTACAGTCTGGAGAATACAGAGGGCCAGTTTGACCTAAAGTGGAGGTGCAGCTTGTATTTATTTATTTTTTTAACAGTCAGCCGCTACTAACAGTGTAGCTGCTGACTTTTAATAAGGACACTTACCTGTCCTACTCGCCCGCGATGTCGGTCCTGCCACGGCGATCGATCGCTGCTGCCAGGCTCCCGGCTCCTCCATCCTGACTAAGGGAAACAGGCTGTGAAGCCTTACGGCTTCACTGCCCGTTTCCTACTGCGCATGCGCCACTCGCACGGCGCTTTGTGAATTGATACACACAGTTCCCAGAAGGCAGCGCGCCCAATTCACAAGAAGAGGAAACGGAAGTTCTCAATCCGAGGACAAGGAAGAGGCACAGCAGAAGGCAGATTAGGGGACTTCCGCATAGCAATAGGCATTTCGGGTGAGTATAAATTTTTTATTTTTTTCTATTAATTTTTTTTTTTTGGGGGAATTTTTAATGTATTTTTTTTTCTGGGTGGACCTCCGCTTTAAAGGTCCTTCTTCTGTATTAACTATAGGTTCAGAGTGTTTCTTTAGTGGTCTTTTTGGGTATCCCATTCTCTAACCTCCCTCTCACTGAGTTTTTTCATCTTATATTAGATTCTGGTAAACTGCCTAAAGTGACTGCTTAAACTGCTTAAAGTGACTATAGTGATTCAAGGATTCCATCCTGAGGTAAAATGCTAGCCCATAGAGCCACCTGGGGGTCCCTCACCACTGCCTAGGGGAGGACCAATACACATTAACAATATTTCCTGTTAATATATGGTCATGGTATACTCTGTACATCATTGATATATAGACTTGAAGTGTATTATGTGTTTCTCTGAAAGCTGATACTTAATCATTTATGAATGGCAGTAATAGATTAATGTTTCTTCACCAGTGACCTACTTTTTATATTGGATGTTATTTTTGAATATGGACATTAGATGGTGATATTTCATTTGGGATTTTAGTCATGAGTTTTGTAACAAATACCTGCAATACATATTGTTCTAATTACGTACAGTGCGTGTTAATGTGGAGCAACACTTCCTTTGCAACATAGTAAAAATAGGTTGTTTATTTCTGTTTTTTCATATTAACTGGTAACATGTTTTCATCATCATTTGCATTTGAAAAAAGGTTTCATTCACCCAGAAATTACAATTTCTATTAACCAGAAGTGGAAGGCTAAAAGCCTAACTGTATAGCTCCCCAATTTAGAACTTGAGATGAGATAAGGGAGTAGGTCTCACCTACTCTCAGTATACAAAACATAGTACTCCACAGTACTCACAAACTACTCCTTAATTACAGTGGCCTAAATGACAGTCTAATGCCGCGTACACACGATCGGAATTTCCGACAACAAATGTTCGATGTGAGCTTTTGGTCGGAAATTCCGACCGTGTGTAGGATCCATCAGACATTTGCTGTCGGAATTTCCGACCAGAAATGTTTGAGAGCTGGTTCTCAATTTTTCCGACAACAAAAGTTCTTGTAGGAAATTCCGATCGTGTGTATCCAATTTGGACGCACAAAAATCCTACGCATGATCGGAATCAATTAGACGCATGCTCGGAATCATTGTACTTCATTTTTCTCGGCTCGTCGTAGTGTTGTACGTCTCCGCGTTCTTGACAATCGGAATTTCCGAGCAACATTTGTGCGACCGTGTGTATGCAAGACAAGTTTGAGCCAACATCCGTCTGAAAAAAATCCACGGTTTTGTTGTCGGAAATTCCGATTGTATGTACATGGCATTACAGGTATAAATATCCGTCAGTACAAAGGATCAATGCCTTGATCTGTATACAATATAAGCAGATAGCTGACATTCTGTCTGATCCTACCTTAAAGAAGAGGTTAATTGATTAAAGTGGAACTTTATTCGGAAAATTACGTCTTGATAGACCACTTTAGGCTGGTCCCTTTGCAGGTATAGCTATGTAAAAGATTAAAAATAAGTGCCTATACTGTTTAAAATCCAGTAATGTACAACATCCTGCTCTGTACATGCTCTGTTGCTCTCTATTCACGGCACTGTGCCTAAAATCAGAGCCACTAGAGGTCAATCAATTGCTAGCTTTAAGATTTACTGTTGTTGAAAGGACAAGAAAGCAACAGGAATAACACACATTGTGCAGAGGGAACACAGATTAGGGAGAAAGAAAAGAAGGAGAGGTGACAGAACAAACTCTGCTACCAGGGAGGTTATAGTTACAAGGATGGTATCTTATCTTATCTCCCTGATATTCTATTCTTTCTTCATCATTGGAAGCCTGTGAACTTCAGCACTGTAAAGCTTCAGGTAGTTTTCCTCTCTAACTTCGCCAAGACTGGAAATTTAAATTTTTAATTACAGAAAGTGACATATAGTTTTTAAAACCGAGGAGAGGGGGAGAGTTTCCAGTAAGGAAGTGACTGCTCTGGGCTTCAACAAAATGGTGGCATCTAGCAAGAAGAAACAGGAGCAATGCTGGAGGCAATTTACAAGCACACACTCATTTTCGTAGCAAAATTAATAACGTAGAATGTATGTTCTTTTGTTAAAGAACATTCATTGTTATCCAACTGTTCTGGGTAAAGTCCCGCTTTAAAATAGTCATAGTCAAATTCACATAGCAACCAGCAACTGTTAAGCTTTAATAATAGACACCATAGTGTGCAGGTTTCTAAAAAAATAGTGAGTTAATTGCCAATGCCATAGCTGGAGACCCACTGATGTTTCTACATGCACTTGTATAAAACATATGGTAAGGGGGGGGGGGGGACTTTCAATGCCCTAAATACAAGAGGTTGGCCAGACATCATGTGACAATACCCCCACTTCCTTTATCACTGTCCTTCTCTTTAATACCTTTAGCAGTATGTATGCGCTGTAAAGGGACACCATCCTTAGTCAATATGAAAACATCGAACTAGGTTTAGATTATCAGTAACCATACATCATTCAAATTTCTGACATAATTAAAGTGGACACCGTGTAGATGCACGAAACATCTCTGCCATACACCACACTTTTACGTATAAAAGTGATCAAAACTGTGCAGTGGACAGTGCACATACCTCTCTTTTTGAGTCCACCACCACTGCCTGTGAAGTGAAATCACTGCTAGAATAGTGTTCAAACTATTGAGCTGGAGATCACTCCACCAGGCATACAGTAGGTGTGGAGCTAACTGCCAGAACATAGCCTATTTCTGCGGGACCTCCAATGAAGAGCCAATAAAGAGGTCGCTGCAACTGGACAGTATTTGGAGAGTGCAGAAATGCACTCAGGTGGACATTATTAGTGAGCAGGCTGCTGTAAAAAAAAGCTGGAGTTGGGCTTTAAAAAAACAACCAGTAAGAGAAATCCACCAACTGCCTACTCTACCACAAAATTTTAAACCAATGTATCATTTAGCTGTAATTTGTTTATTGATGTTTTAACTGCTTGCTGACCGCCTCATGTAGGAGTACAGCGACAGAGCAGCTCTCTTGAGCTAGATCACATATCTAGTACATCATCCAGCACTTCCAGGTAGGGGGCACACTCACACGTGGCTGCCACTGAGGCTGTGCTGTGATTAGTCATAGCACAAGCCAATCAGTGGATGCCGGCCAATGATTGACCACCGACACCCGCTAATCAGCGAAGAGGATGGCAGAACAGAGCTTTGTGAATGTAAACCAGGGTTTCTCAACTCCAGTCCTCAAGGCGCCCCAACAGGTCATGTTTTCAGGCTTTCCATTATTTTGCACAGGTGATTTGATCAGTTTCACTGCCTTAGTAATTACCACAGCTGTTTCATCTGAGAGAAAGCCTGAAAACATGACCTGTTGGGGCGCCTTGAGGACCGGAGTTGAGAAACACTGATGTAAACAATACAGAGCTCTGTCCTGTCAGCTGATATGTGCCGGTTTTGTTTCCTTTGCTGTGCCTTCATATCTGCATGCCGGCGGGACCTTAGTATCTGCCACACGCAAGGGCTGTTACACTTCCTTCTATCAACCTGGGATTCTACAGCCATCCACGGGACATCTACATGCCGACGGACTGATGTTAACCCCTCCTCATCTGGATTCAGCAGTGGTATCGTTGTACACATTATACCAGCATCATACTTAGCTACATGTTTTTATGACTGCTTTTGCTACCGTTTGGTATTACTCGCACCATTTTTACAGTTTATGTAGCTACATTGATTTTATCTCCAGTGCAATATTTATTTTGTTACCTACTTGAAGACTATAAAAGTTTTAATGCTATTCCCATCGAGCGCTGCCTTAGTGTGTTTTTTGTATCCTGCTATCCATTTTTCCAGTGGTTGGTAGCTGCACTGGGAATCAGCCTGCAAGGAGATCAGCTAAAAGTAGTTGGATCTGTATGTGCGGTATAATTAATCAAAATTAGTCGATTAATCGATTAAAAAAATAACGATTAATCGAACACGAAAATTTTAATCAGTAACAGCCCTACTATATATATATATATAAATATATATATATAAATATATATAAATAATGTGTGACCCATATGTGTGTTACAACCAACAATATTGCTAGAACCCAGCTGTATAGTGAAATAAGATTGTGTGTGTGTATATATATATATATATATAGCTGTACACACTGTACATAGACAGCCAGAAACTAAATATGCTCTCTATTTTCTCGTCGAGATTCTTGTCAGCGTGTTTCTCGATGAGAAAAGTGTGTGTGTGTACACTTACCTTTCGCCGTGGAAACCCGCGCATGCTCGAAATGACTTTGACACATGCGCGGTAGCTTTGAATGGAGCGTCTGTACACTCGGCCGGGACAAGTTTCTTGTCCAAGAATCTCGTCAAGAAAAACTACGTGTTTTTTCTTGACGAGATTCTCGGTCGTGTGTACGAGGCTTCAGATTGCCTGCCAAATTATCACAGTCCCACTATAAGTTGCTGATCATCGCCATTACTAGTTAAAAAAAAAAAATCCAGTATATATACACCATAGTTTGTAGATGCTATAACTTTCGCGCAAACCAATCAATATATGCTTATTGGGATTTATTTTACCAAAAATATGTAGCAGAATACATATTGGCTTGAATGTATTAAGACATTTTATTTTTTTATTTTTTTTATTGGACGTGTTTTATAGCAGAAAGTAAAACAAATATTTTTTATTTTTTCAAAATGTTTGGTCTTTTTTTGGTTTAAAGTGCAAAAAAATAAAAACCCAGTGGTGATTAAATACCACCAAATACCACTATTTGTGTGGTAAAAATGATATAAATTTTGTTTGGGTACAGTGTTGCATGACCACGCCACTTAAAATAATGCCGTGTCTGGTCATGACAAGGAGTAAATCTTCCGGATGGCGAGTGGTTAAGAATTACAAGTTGCACTGTATAAAAGCAATATTACAAGTACCGGTATATGCCAAATAACATTTTACTAAATATTTTAGGTATTAACTCTGAGTGTGCACGGAGTTCTCCTGTGGATTATTACTGGTACAGAGAAACACTGAATATTTCTACATCAATTGAAGATTCGGGAACTCTACAATGGTGGCTTGTGATTAGTTTGGCTTGTGCTTGGGGTGTTCTGTACGTGTGTACCATCAGAGGCATTGAGACAACTGGAAAGGTATTTTTTAGCTAAAAGTGGTGCATGGTACATTTTTGGTGACTTCAAATTGTTAGGCATGATGGATATTTGACACTCAAAGTGATTCTAAAGGCAAAAGGGTTATTTACCTTTATGCATTCTCTGCATTAAGGTAAAAAACATTTATGTGTCTATGCCCCCTTGCCCTAAACACTTACCTGACACTACTCTTGATCCAGCACTGTCCCCTCAGCAGTGCTGCTCTCCTCTCTTCCTACATTTGCTCTTTTCCTCTTCCTGCCATTGGCTCCCACTGCTGTCAGTCAAATCCTGTGAAGAGGGAGCAGGGGGTGGGGCTGAGTCGCTGTGTGTGTCTACAGCCATAGACAGCCCAGCTCGGGAGTTCCCTCATAGCAAACAGCTTGCTATGGGGGCACTCAGAGAAGAGGCAGATCCAAGTGCACCAGCGGGGGACCCCAGAGGGGGAACTTTGGGGCCGCTCTATGCAATACCGTTATTTTTGTAATAAAAAAGGAAGCTTTACAATGACTTTAATATCACTTTGAATATAACCCTCAAAACATTAGGGCAGTAGCACTACAAGGGTGACCACGCGTTTTAATAAAGGAATTGTCAAAAACAGTTTTTTGTGTTTTTAACTTTTTGACACTTTTTTTTGGTGAATGGGTAGGGGTACACTGTGTGTATATATATGTGTATATATATATATACTGTATATTAAATGCCTGGACGCCACTACCTAACCTGCCTAATCTAGCTCAATCTATCTCTGTCCACACACTATACATGACCGCTATGTAAGCAGCCTTATATAGTGTGGTGCGTGGACTTAGTCCCCCTAAACCACGATTGGCCAAAGGCACCCTGCTTTTGGCCAATTATGGCTTCTTGCAGCAGAATGCGCTGTGATTGGCCAAAGCATGCAGGTCAGGTGCATGCTTTGGCCAATCATCAGATGTCAATGCACTGTGCCTTATTTCCTGCATGCCACCTCACTCACCGCTAATTATTGCCTCTCATTTCTGATTGACAAAACTCACTTAATACTCCAAACTCAGCACAGATCAGCAACCTCGTTCCCAGGTACCGCTGAAAGTTAAAACATAGAGGACACTAACAATCCTAATAGTATAATTCAGTTTCACATTCTTTATTAAAAACTCTTAAAATACTGTACACACTTACAATGTTTAAAATGAAAAAATGCTCATCAATATTGTATCAGGCTATGGCCGTCTGTGCATTGCATAGTTTCTCACAGCGACAGGAAGTGACGTCAGAGCGACGGCCGGATGTGACGTAGATCTGGTAGAGCAGCAAGACGCTATGCAATACACAGACAGACATAGCCTGATACAATATTAATGAGTGTTTTTTTCATTTAAAACTTTTTGAGTGTGTATTCTATGAGTTTTTAATAAAGAATGTGAAACGGAATTACACTATGACGATTGCCTGTGTTCTTTAACTTTCAGCGGTACAACGAGGTTGCTGATCTGTGCGGAGTTTGGAGAATTAAGCAAGTTTTGCTAATCAGAAATGAGCGGCAATAATTAGCGGTGAGAGAGGTTGCATGCAGGGAGTAAGGCACATTACTTCACTAGTGGTGATTTGAAGTTTACTGCAAGCAAACATTCATGGACTGTCAATTAACAGTGGATGGGAATTGGCTGCTTTTATCTTTTATATGCATTCTATCACTGGGAGGTGGAGGCTCCTCTGCTGAATCTATTTTTGGCTAAGCTCTGCTAGAGTGACTGTATTTTACTCTGCATATGAATTATATTAATTTGGATAAAGGCAGCAGCTATCCTGAGTAGAGTTGAGCGGACACCTGGATGTTTGGGTTCGACGGGTTCGGCCGAACTTCGGAAAAAAGTTCGGGTTCGGGACCGAACTTTAACCCGAACCCGAACCCGAACCCCATTGAAGTCAATGGGGACCCGGACTTCTAAGGACTAAAAAGGCTCTAAAAAAGTAATGGAAATGGCTAGAGGGCTGCAAATGGCAGCAAAATGTTGTTAAGAGCACGGCAAGTGCTCTGCAAACAAATGTGGATAGGGAAATAACTTAAAATAACATAAAAAAAATAAAAAAATAAAAAAATATGCTGGAGGCCCCCTTTTCAGCAGAAGAGGTACGGGAAGTCATTAAGAACCTCAGAAACTCAACGGCACGATGCCACACATATGGTGGGAATTCCCCAGAATACGCCCTTTCTGGAATAAATTATTCAATCTAATGGATAAGCTAGTGGGAAAATAAAATACTTTGAAATAAAAATGTAGCGGGGTGCTAAATTTAAGGGAAGTGTTTGAGTGGTAAATAGGCTCAAACACCATAATTCTGTAGGATTCATGGACCATTTTGTCCTCGGGGGACAGTATTGGTGTGCCGTTCCCTGCGGCCTACAGGTGGCGCTGCCATGGTAGGCTAGGGTTGAACCGCCGATACAGTGCTGTGCCTTTTGTGTCCCCTCTTGGCAGTAGTACAGCGGGGCGGGGAACCTGCTGTGCATGCCGGGAGAGCATATAAAAGGGGCAGACCTTTGGCCTGGGGGCTGATGTCCAGTGGGGTCCACGCCCAGGTGCCTTCGGCCTGGGTGCATGTGTTCCTGTTCCATCTCGGGTACCTTTACCCCGGGGTGAGTTACTATCCTGGAGTTCCTGCTGCCCTGGGTATGGAGGCCTAGGTGCGGGAGTAAAGCCTGGAGTCCAGAGCCTTCGTCTGGAGTCCGCTAAGGGTCGAGGAGTCTTAGTGTGCCGCCTCGTGTAGGGGACCATGTTCCAGGGAAGGGAGGATCATTCTGATGGACCGATGCGGGAGTCACGGTGAAGGAAGGGTCTGTTGACTCCCTGGAGAGATGTCTTCCCCTTGATATGGGCTAGGTTCGTAGAAGGAGAAGCTCAAGGTCATCTTGACTGTATCACAGGCCTTATTCACCCGGCCCGTGGCAGGGGCCTTATACACCCTGGTCTGTGGCAGAGACCAAAGTTCTCCAGGTCCGTGGCAGGGGCCTTGTACACCCGGTCTGTGGCAGAGACCAACCTCAAGGTCTGTGGCAGAGACCGTGCACCTAAAACTGTTTGAGAAACCTAAGCAGTGAAGTGAATGTGCTGCGTTTGTGCCTGGACCTCCTCCACACCTTAAGCTGTCCTGTTTCTTTGCTCTAACCTTTTCTATCCGAGTAGAGTTTATTTTGCCATGAGAGAATAAGAGTTGTAATTTCAGCTGGTGTGGACATTGACTTTACTGGGAATTAAAGGACTTGCCTCTACCTATAGTAGAGGTGAGAATCATCCTCTGGAGGAGTTTTGACTCCGGCTGTGGACACGGCCCGTCAAGTACACCGCTCAACCTCTTTATATAGGAGGGTACGGGCTGGTAGTGCGGTGTGCCTTTCTCCCTCATGCGAGGAGCCAACAACATAAAGGCAGATAAGGGGGAAAGGATCTGTGCGCTACAAAAAAATAAAATAAAAATTATAATCTTGACCTAGGAGGACGAGGTCCATATGGAGTAGGAGGTTGAGGTGGCGGTGGATGTGGCTGTGTAGGTGGAAGCGGCGGTGGAGGAGGACGAGGTAGCCAACACTGGTTCAAAAATACAACAATGGCTGGGTAAGGCCAGTGATGTGTCGAATTCTGTCCCCCGTCGAATAGTGTCCACCCTGTACTGCGCTTGCTCAGTATCTAGGACAAGAGGATTTCTAAAATCTCCCAAGATGAACGGCGCCTGCGTGGTGAGTTCAGGTGAAGGCCACACCATCCGTGGTTCAAGCCGAGCCAAGTGAGGCCGTGCCCGAAGCGTGGGGATCGAAGCGAGCCCGTGAGGGGCCCTGTTACCACGTGCTACCGTATGTCCACTTGGATGTTGGGGCTTGAACCTGCACTCACGGCGCAGGCGCCGTTCATCTTCGGAGATTTTGTGAATCTCCTTGTCCTCTGTACTGCGCAAGCGCTGCGCCTTCGCAGTACGGGCCGGACACAATCCGATGGCTGGACAGTTTTTGTCACAACACCGGTATACATGTCTATTCTGAAGAAGGTACGGACAAGTCCTGTGGGATCCATGCCTATTTCATTGAAATGAACGTGAGCTTGTCCACATTGGCTCTGGACAGGCGGCTGCGCTTGTCTGTGATAACGCCCCCTGCCGTGCTAAATACACGTTCAGATAATACACTGGCTGCAGGGCAGGCCAGCACCTCCAAGGCATAAAGGGCAAGCTCAGGCCATGTGCCCAATTCGGAGACCCAGAAGTTAAAGGGGGCAGACCCGTCATCCAGTACGTGTAGGCCTGTGGACACATACTGCTCAACCATGTTGGTGAAATGCTGCCTCCTGCTAAGACGTTCCATCTCAGCTGGTGGTGCTGGTTGTTGTGGCGTGCTGACAAAGCTTTTCCACATTTCAGCCATGCTAACCCTGCCTTCTGAGGTGCTGCCGGTGCCCCGGCTGCATTGGCGACCTCTTCCTCCTCCTCTGCCTTCGCCTTGTGCTTCCACCGTACGCCCGCTGTCAGGTGGGAATGCCACCAGCAGCGCGTCTACCAGCGTGCGCTTGTACTCGCGCATCTTACGATCCCGCTCCAGTGATCCATATTTTCCAAATTTAGGATCTTGCCCTAAATGGGTGTTTTTGGAAGAGCAGAACACACCCACAGTACGTAACCGCTGAATCGCACAGCTACAGAACTGCAGAAAACGCTATTCAAAAAAAAAAATGATTTTTTTTTAGTATGGCACAGTAGACGAAAACTATGTATAAATTGTTTATTTCACACACCTCCACATATGTATAACACACTGCAAAATATTTTTTGTGGCCCTAAATGGCGTTTTTTGGAAGACCACAACACACCCACAGTACGTAACCGCTGAATCGCACAGCTACAGAACTGCAGAAAATGCTATTAAAAAAAATGTTTTTTTTTTAGTATAGCACAGTAGAAGACAAATATATAGAAATGGTTTATTTCACACGCCTCCACATATGTATAACACACTGCAAAATATTTTTTGTGGCCCTAAATGGGTCTTTTTGCAAGCGTACATTAAAGTGCAAATTTTTTTTTATTTTTTTTGCCCTAAACGGGTCTTTTTTTGCACGAGCAAAATAAAATGGAATTTTTTAATTTTTTTTGCCCTTAATGGGTCTTTTGGAAAAGAGCACAATAAAGTGCTTTTTTTTTTTGTCCTAAATGGATCTTTTTCCAAGAGCAGAATACACCCACAGTATGGAAACGGTGTATCTCTCAACGTAATATATGCAGTGCTGGTGCACTGAACTTGCAGATAAAAGGTAGATTTTCTCTGACACTGGGCTCATAGCAGTGTAAAAAGACTGCACTGCAGCACAAACAGGTAAACCTATGCAGATCGCTGAGTTATATCTCTGAATCTGGACTCCTATTCCTATATAATATATCTCTCTCCCTAAAAGCAAAAAACAGGAACCTGGCCCTACACTACACTGTCTCTCTATCTTTTCCCTCAGATTCCAGAATCAGGACTAACTCATGTATTTTTCTATCTCTCCCTAAAAGCAGCAGCAGCAGACTAGATCCTCTCCCTATCTATTCTGAAGCAGAGTGACGTGTGTGCTGTGTGCCTCTAGCTTATATAGAAGCTGGGTCACATGTTGCACTGACCAATCACAGCCATGCCATTAGTAGGCATGGCTATGATGGCTTCTAAGGGCACACCAGCTAATCAAAAGGTGATTGGCTGGCCCCTGAAGCATTTCTAACTGCGTAATTAGATTGCCGAACCCGAACCCGGACTTTTGCGCAAAGTCCGGGTTTGGGTTCGGGAAAAAGCTAAAGTTCGGTACGGACCCGAACTTTACAGTTCGGGTTCGCTCAACACTAATCCTGAGCTAAATTTTTGTGGTGATTTACTTACCTCTAGGAGAGCATAGTATTAAGATCATTTGAAATCAACAATATAATATTTGATTAATAAAATGTATTTTACTTTTCAGGCAGTTTATGTGACTTCAACACTTCCATATTTGGTTCTCACCATTTTCCTGATAAGAGCTCTGACCCTTAAAGGTTCTGTGAGTGGAATCAAATATCTGTTCACACCAGACGTAAGTTTTGTCATCTTACTACCATTGGATTTAATGAAAGTTGTGTTATTTGTGTTATCATGCTGTTTCTAGAACAATTGTCAGTTGTGCTTTACAAATGCCTTTGTAAAAATTCCTTCCACTAACATCATTAATAATGGGGCACTATTACTCCCACTGGCACCATCAATGGTAGGACACTATTCCTCTCTCTGACAAAAACAATGGGGTACAGTTCCCCCCACTAACACCATTGATGGGGCACCATTCTTCCCACTGATGTTTGTTCCACTGGCACCAAAAATGGGTTACTATTCCAACCGCTGACTCAAATGATGGAGCACAATTCCTCCTACTGACATCAATGATGGGGCATAACTTCTCCCACTGACTCCAACAAAGGGGCACAAATCCTCCCTTTGACACCAACAAGGGGGCACTATTTCTCACACTGAATCATACAATGAGGCATTGAGGAATTACTCCTTCCATTGACACAAACAAAGGGGCATTAAAACACTCCCCCCCCCCACCACCCATTGACCACAGGCACTAGGTTTTTTGATACTCTCACTGAACCTTAGGTATTGTTTGTTCCAACTAATGGCAAGAAATGTTATACTTCTACTGGCTACAGTATGACTTTTTGACAAAGGTCTTTACCCATTATTGTTTGCAATTTTCTAATAACATTTTCATATCTTGTTTGCATTTTGTACTATATATACAGTATACTGTATGTATAGTGATATGGGTGATGCTTAGCTCAGTGGTAGAAGCATTTGTAAGTGAGACCATGCCATTCCGAACTTTGTTTTAGAGATTGCCAGCCCACTTTTATTAAACACAATGAAACTAGTCCATAAAGATTTCCCATGCCGAGGTTTCAATTTCACACAGCAAAACAGGTTATGAAAAAAACAAGCCACCTGACTCGCTCTTCAGCAGCACTGCTGCTCTTGTCAGTGATCCCTCAGAACTTCTAACTAGCTCTCCTGGCTTTCTGAACTCTCTCCTGGCTCACTCAGCCTATACTCACAGCTCTCTGCTTTAGAGGCCCAATCCTGGCCTCTCAATAGGGGTTCTCCTGACATTTCGGGCTCTTTGACTCCTCTGAGACTAAACTAGGGTATACTCTTTGAGTTTTTCTTTTTGTTTAATCAGCGGGTTGAACGAAAACAACTCACAGATCCCTGCATCTACACAAGCTAAGTGGATGCAGGGATCTCCCCCACTGTGCTATTTTGTGGGGGCTCTCACAAAGCAGTGCTGCAGCCATTGGCTATCAGTGGTATTAGTGGTTATCAGTGGTGTACCCCAAGGTTCAGTGCTGGGACCCTTACTTTTTAATATCTTTATAAATGATATTGGGTCTGAGATCAAAAGTAACATTTCTGTCTTTGCAGATGACACCAAGCTATGCAGTGGAATAACGTCCTTACAGGATGTCTCCAATTTACAAGCCAACCTCAATGCTCTGTCTAATTGGGCGACTATGTGGCAGATGAGGTTTAATGTTGATAAATGTAAAGTTATGCACTTGGGGGCTAAGAATATGCATGCATCATACATACTAGGGGGAGTGCAACTGGGGGAATCCATAGTGGAGAAGGATCTGGGGGTTTTAGTAGATCATAAGCTCAATAATGGAATGCAATGCCAAGCTGCGGTTTCCAAAGCGAGCAAAGTCCTTTCTTGTATTAAGAGTGGTATGGACTCCAGAGAGAGAGATATAATTTTGCCCCTGTTCAAATCATTAGTAAGACCTCATCTGGAATATGCACTTCAGTTTTGGGCACCAAAAAGGATATTGGGGAACTGGAGAAAGTGCAGAGAACAACATGTACACATTTATAAGGGGTCCATATATTGAACTTGGTGTTGAGTTATTCACTTTACGGTCAACACTGAGGACAAGGGGGCACTTTTTACATCTAGAGGAAAAGAGATTTCATCTCCAAATACGGAAAGGTTTCTTCACAGTAACAGCTGTGAAAATGTGAAATAGACTCCCTGCAGAGGTGGTTCTGGCCAGCTCAGTAGATTGCTTTAAGAAAGGCCTGGATTCTTTCCTAAATGTACATAATATAACTGGGTACTAACATTTATAGGTAAAGTTGATCCAGGGAAAATCCGATTGCCTCTCGGGGGATCAGGAAGGAATTTTTTCCCCTGCTGTAGAAAATTGGATCATGCTCTGCTGGGGTTTTTCGCCTTCCTCTGGATCAACTGTGGGTGTAGATTGGGTATATGGGATTGTATGATATTATAAAATTTTTGTTTGTTTTTTTATGGTTGAACTGGATGGACTTGTGTCTTTTTTCAACCTGACTAACTATGTAACTATGTAATTGTTGATCAAATGCTAGCCAGCTACTGTTGAACAAAGAGGAGTATACAGTACATGGATCAAAATGCTGAACCAGCTGAATTTTGATACACGTCAAAAACCCAGCTATAGATTTCCTCAGTCCCATGGACTCGCCTAGTTGTTCCAGCCCTCTCAGTCTCCCAGACCCTCTTTTGGTCTCCCAGACTCGCATAGCTACATCAACTCTCTCATTCTGATAAACACCCGCATGTCTGCGTGCTGCTTTTAGGCACAGCAAAAAGATATTTTTTTTCTAGCACTAGCAAAGATTAGTTTGTAGCAAACATGGTGTCTAGGACATGAGGCATTCAAAGTGCTATCAGGTTGATTTAATGCAAACAAGTGGCTGCCATTGTTGTCTGTACAGTTTACATTTGTCCCCATAGACATAGTGAGAGAAATCCCTCTCCTCTATAAACAGGCATGTACTTCTTACTCTAAAACTAGCCAAAGTAGCTTCTAAAGACATAGATGCTCAGCACTTTCAATTGCAGAATTGGTGCTTGAATAAGGATGTATAATAAGGAGAAGTAGCACGTTTAGAGCAGTTTAGAGGGTTTGATGCACCTTGTAAAATTAGTGTTTGGAAAGTGGCAGGAAGCATTTGATGCCTAGGCTACTCCTTATTTTGTGTCCAGCTGCCTGGTGCCGGTGAAGTTTTGGTGGGCTGGATGTGGGAACCAACTAAATGTGATGGAAAGGAGACATCAAAAGGAGAAGGACAGAGTTAGATTCTGAAATTTCCTTTAAATTTTTTGTCTGCTAACGGCTATCAATATAAGTTTGTCACTTTTCAGTGTTCGGTTTTCCTAATACTACTGCTTCTACTAATGCTTGCAGTGGCCAAAATTATCGAAAATCTGGTTAATTGCACAGTACCCCTCATTCATTGTGGCTCTCTCTTTCCCTATTGTAACAGCACCCCAAGTATGAAAGGGGTTAACACCGTTAGGATATTCCCTTTCCAACCACACGACAGCCACCAGACACTCCAACCAGCCAAATAAGACCCCATACGAATGATTCTCCCCCCAGATACGAGACAACGCTCTGTATTCAAGTTCCAAAACAGGGAATGACTTTATTTTCAAAACACATGGTAACACATTTCTCTTCAAAACCCTTCCCTCCCAACCTTGGGGAACAGGGCGGGTTAAACTGTCTAATGACAATGGTGATACAGGTCAGGTGTGTTCAAACTTCTCCTTTGATAAACAGTCTTAGGCAGGGGGGTTGATTCCCCCCCCCCCCTCCTCACAGAAGACACTTCCACATCCCATAATATGGAGCCAAACGGTTTACAAAGCTCCAATCCACATCATCACAATGAAAGGGCCTGTAGCATAGGTGAGGCTCATTAGCATTACACAAGGAGACAGGAGACATATCAGCCTCTCTTAATTTAACCTGTTGAGTTCATAAAACAGTAGATAGTTCTTTACAGATATCCTGGGGAATATGGTGGATAAATATTACAGACCCCTTTTAAGCAATCCAAGCCATATTCTCAATGTCCATTGATTCCTGGCTCACCCTGTGTCCAAAGTGACCCCCATGTCACACATCTCCCCTTTCGGCAGGAGACTAACAGAGGAGGGGACCCCAGACGGGTTGACTCCGAAGTTAGTCCATAGGTCCATTCCTCCAATGCCGGTATCCCCACAGTACCCCAAATCAATTGTTCCAAGCAGAGCATTACTTACCCAGCCAACCTCTGCCTCTCTTAGAGAACATACCCGCCGCTGGGGAGAGGCCTGGACTGGCCCTTCTCCCTGGAGTCCTTTCAGCCGCTGGAGAGGAGACAGGGTGACTGGGCTCAGTCCGTCATGCTGTTGGGGATCTGGGCCGACTGCCCAGCCTCCCTGGGGTATACAAGTGGAGACTGAAGTCCCATCCACTTGTGGTAGGTGAAAATCCCCCAGTGCTTGCAAAGCAAGTCTGACATTCTCCTGTCCCAGTGTCCCACCATTTTCTGGGGTTGTGTCAGTGAGGACCGAAGTCCCATCCAGTACCACAGGAACTCCCTCTTCCGTTAGTTGAGAGCAGAGGCCCGCGGCACTCTGCTCTGTTGCCAGCTCTTCTGCTGGGTTGCTGTGAGTGGAGGCCGCAGTCCCCTTGTAGCTGTCCTTATAGGCTGTGGAATCATCCCACTGCTTGCCAACAATTGTAACGGCACCCCAAGTATGAAAGGGGTTAACACCGTTAGGATATTCCCTTTCCAACCACATGACAGCCACCAGACACTCCAACCAGATGAATAAGACCCCATACGAATGATTCTCCCCCCAGATACGAGACAACACTCTGTATTCAAGTTCCAAAACAGGGAATGACTTTTTTTTCAAAACACATGGTAACACATTTCTCTTCAAAACCCTTCCCTCCCAACCTTGGGGAACAGGGCGGGTTAAACTGTCCAATGACAATGGTGATACAGGTCAGGTGTGTTCAAATTTCTCCTTTGATAAACAGTCTTAGGCAGGGGGGTTGATTCCCCCCCCCCCCTCCTCACAGAAGACACTTCCACATCCCATAATATGGAGCCAGACGGTTTACTAAGCTCCAATCCACATCATCACAATGAAAGGGCCTGTAGCATAGGTGAGGCTCATTAGCATTACACAAGGAGACAGGAGACATATCAGCCTCTCTTAATTTAACCTGTTGAGTTCATAAAACAGTAGATAGTTCTTTACAGTTATCCTGGGGAATATGGTGGATAAATATTACAGACCCCTTTTAAGCAATCCAAGCCATATTCTCAATGTCCATTGATTCCTGGCTCACCCTGTGTCCAAAGTGACCCCCATGTCACACCTATCTTTCTGCTTTAGCCTGTGTGCTGGTATCTGTACTGTCCCACTACTTCTCTGTGACTCTTCCCACTGGCTCTGTGACGCAGGCTTTGTGATCTTCTTCACACTGCTCTATTTCCTCGCTGGAGCGCCTTTTATTCCCATCTGCTTTTACTATTAGGCACTGGACAATGTATTACTATTTACCCACCTTTTTCCATTGACGCTGTCTTTCATTACAAACCATACATATTCTTTGTATCTGTTTTATCCACTTCTCCACTTCTATCTATGCTTACTTTCCTTTTCTATTATTTAATTTTCCTTCATCTACCCCTATTTTCCTTCCTTCCATGATCATTCTATACTTCCATTCATGCCTACTATCCCCTCTGAACATTCTCCTCCTCTTCCACCCTTCCTGCTGTCTTCTCAGGTCATATTCCTCTGTTTCTAGCACACTCTTCCCTTCTATAATCATTCTCCATTTCCATCTATGTTTGTTTCTTCTATCATTTTTCTTCACTTCCACATATGCTTACTCTGGGCATAGATGGACCAAAATGATAAGCAAAATCCTCCCCTCTGTGATAATTTCTCTAATTCCATTCATGCCTGCTCCCCTAATGATCATTCTCCTCCAATACCTTCCATGCCCACTTTTCTTACCGCTGTAAATACCTTCCATTCCCAATTTCTTACCTTTTGTGATCATATTCAGGGACATCTTTTTTTTGCTATGTGTTCTGTCAACCATTTTTGGCAGAGAGCGTATCAACACCCTTGCACCGGCCATACGCATTTATGCCGAGAGCATGTACCCTGCACGCTCCTGAGCACTCCTGCGCATATAAGGGAACCTGGTAATGAAGCCTTTTGGGTTTACAGCCGGTTCCCTACTACGCATGTGCAAAGCACGCTGCGCTCTCGAATTGGTCCGGCGGCGGAGGAAGGAGGAGGGGGCTGAACGTCTGGGAGATGATGCCAGAAAGGTGCCAAATGTGGTACCAGAAGGGGGAGGAGGCGGATAAGCAGACGTTCCACTTTTGAGTGGAACTCCGCTTTAAATGTTCCTAGATAGTCCTAAATAGTCTTGTTGATCTATGGATCTGCTTCTGACCGGGAAGCAGATAAGGAGCAGGCTACTGCCCCACTGTCTCCCCATCACCCATCTCCTCTCTTCCTTTCTCATCATGCTCCACAGTTGTGAAAGAACATCCTTCTGCCCAAGGACTGGGAATTTCACACACCAAGCCACCACATCACCAGGTGATTCCTTTGCAGCCCCCCGCAGCTACCATCGACTCTTCCGGCTCTGGGCCCAGAGGGTCCCTAAATGGTTGTACAATCACCTGCACCCCTGAGTCTGCATCAGCATCAGACTCAGCCATTACTGCACTGGATGCCTGGTTACCTCACAGTTGCTCACACTGGTGTCATCTTCAGGCTATTGACAGATGGGCTCAACCCCAGGGCACAAATTGGACAGTGGTTCCCGCCAAGCTGGTCCCGGTCCCGCCCTGCTTCTTCTCCAGATATGATATGCACATACCTGTCTTTTAGAGAGACTCCGCCATATTGTAACAAACAAACAAAGGGTCCGGGGCACACCCTAAAGATGCATTTCTAAAGTTGGTGCTCCTATAAAGACCAGTATACAAATAGAATCACAGAGAATAGCGCACACTCTCTGTAGTTCTATTTGTATATTGGTCTTTATAGCATCACCAGCTTTAGAAATGCATGTTTAGGGTGTGCCCACCCAACCGTTTGTTTGTTTGTTACATATTGAGTCCTGACCTGACTTCCTGGGTTGGAGCATCCCACTCTCCCACACCAGTACTTTATTATCAGTGTCCACCAGTAAGTAGTTATAGAAGGAGTCCCTTTATAGTGCAGTTTAAGCAGTGGAATCTACAGCTAGCACATTTAACCTATGTAAGGAGTAGGGATGAGCTTCGAGTTCGAGTCGAACTCATGTTCGACTCGAACATTGCCTGTTCGCCCGTTCGCCGAACAGCGAACAAATTGGGGTGTTCGCGGCAAATTCGAAAAATCTATGGGAGAAATCTAAAGTGCTAATTATAAAGGCTTATATGCAAGTTATTGTCCTAAAAAGTGTTTGGGGACCCGGGTCCTGCCCCAGGGGACATGTATCAATGCAAAAAGAAGTTTTAAAAACGGCCGTTTTTTCGGGAGCAGTGATTTTAATAATGCTTAAAATGAAAAAATAAAAGTGAAATATTCCTTTAAATTTCATACCTGGGGGGTGTGTATGATATGCATGTAAAGTGGCGCATGTTTCCTGTGCTTAGAACTGTCCCTGCAAAAAATTACATTTTTGAAAGAAAAAAATGCATTTAAAACTGACTCGCGGCTATTAATGAATTGTCGGCTCCCGGCAATACATACAAAAGTCATTGATAAAAAAAAAAAAAAAAAGAGTGGGGGTTCCCCAGAATTCAATTACCAGGCCCTTCAGGTCTGGAATGGATATTAAGGGGAACCCCCCCGCAAATTAAAAAAAAAATTGACGTGGGGTTCCCCCAAATATCCATTCCAGGCCCTTCAGATCTGGCATGGATTTTAAGGGGAACTCCACCCCAAATTAAAAAAAAAATGGCGTGGAGTCCCCCTAAAAATCCATACCAGACCCCTTATCCGAGCACGCAACCTGGCCGGCCGCAGGGGAAAAGGGGGGGACGAGAGAGCGGCCCCCCTCCCTCCTGAACCGTACCAAGCCACATGCCCTCAACATGGGGAGGATGTCCCCATGTTGATGGGGACAAGGGCCTCATCCCCACAACCCTTGCCCGGTGGTTGTGGGGGTCTGCGGGCGGGGGGCTTATCGGAATCTGGAAGACCCCTTTAACAAAGGGGACCCCCAGATCCCGGCCCCCCCTATGTGAATTGGTAAGGGGTACATTGTACCCCTACCATTTCACGAAGAAAGCGTAAAAAAATGTTTAAAAAAACACACAAACACCTTGAAAAAGTCCTTTATTTAAAAAAAAAAAAAAAAAAAACATTCCAGCGGTGAAATCCAGTGTCCCGCGGCGATCCCGATGTCCAGCGCTGTCCTTCATTGGTTGTGCCTGAGCGGACCTGATGGGGAACTCCCTCTCAGTATTTTAAATGTATAGACCCGCCCCTTCTAAAGTTCCCCATCAGGTCCGCTCAGCGGACCAGATGCGGAACATGAGAAGGGGCGGGTCTATACATGTATTACCAAAGTGAGAGCAGTTCCCCATCAGGTCCGCCCCCTCGGTATGTCGGACCCGCCTACGTCATTGGCTTGAGCGGGGAACTTCCTTCACTATGTAAATTTAAATTACACAGTGAAGGAAGTTCCCCGCTCAAGCCAATGACGTAGGCGGGTCCGACATACCGAGGGGGCGGACCTGATGGGGAACTGCTATCACTTTGGTAATACATGTATTGTCCCGCCCCTTCTCATGTTCCGCATCTGGTCCGCTGAGCGGACCTGATGGGGAACTTTAGAAGGGGCGGGTCTATACATTTAAAATACTGAGAGGGAGTTCCCCATCAGGTCCGCTCAGGCACAACCAATGAAGGACAGCGCTGGACATCGGGATCGCCGCGGGACACTGGATTTCACCGCTGGAATGTTTTGTTTTTTTTGTTTTTTTTTAATAAAGGACTTTTTCAAGGTGTTTGTGTGTTTTTTTTAAAAAAAAATTACGCTTTCTTCGTGAAATGGTAGGGGTACAATGTACCCCTTACCAATTCACATAGGGGGGCTGGGATCTGGGGGTCCCCTTTGTTAAAAGGGTCTTCCAGATTCCGATAAGCCCCCCGCCCGCAGACCCCCCACAACCACCGGGCAAGGGTTGTGGGGATGAGGCCCTTGTCCCCATCAACATGGGGACATCCTCCCCATGTTGAGGGCATGTGGCCTGGTACGGTTCAGGAGGGAGGGGGGGGCGCTCTCTCGTCCCCCCCTTTTCCCCTGCGGCCGGCCAGGTTGCGTGCTCGGATAAGGGGTCTGGTATGGATTTTTAGGGGGACTCCACGCCATTTTTTTTAAAATTTGGGGTGGAGTTCCCCTTAAAATCCATGCCAGATCTGAAGGGCCTGGAATGGATATTTGGGGGAACCCCACGTCAATTTTTTTTTACATTTGCGGCAGGGTTCCCCTTAATATCCATTCCAGACCTGAAGGGCCTGGTAATTGAATTCTGGGGAACCCCCACGCTTTTTTTTTTTTTTTTTTTTTTTTATCAATGACTTTTGAATGTATTGCCGGGAGCCGACAATTCATTAATAGCCGCTAGTCAGTTTTAAATGCATTTTTTTCTTTCAAAAATGACATTTTTTGCAGGGACAGTTCTAAGCACGGGAAACATGCGCCACTTTACATGCATATCATACACACCCCCCAGGTACGAAATTTAAAGGAATATTTCACTTTTATTTTTTCATTTTAAGCATTATTAAAATCACTGCTCCCGAAAAAACGGCCGTTTTTAAAACTTCTTTTTGCATTGATACATGTCGCCTGGGGCAGGACCCAGGTCCCCAAACACTTTTTAGGACAATAACTTGCATATTAGCCTTTATAATTAACACTTTAGATTTCGAACGTTCGAGTCCATTGTATTTAATAGGGTTCTAAAGTTTACACTAAAAAATTTGGCTGTTCGCAGGTTCTGGTGCGAACCGAACAGGGGGGTGTTCGGCTCATCCCTGGTAAGGAGTAAGTATCTCCCATGAGAAGTGGGATTTATCTTTCATTTTATGAATAGTGTAGGAACCACTAAAATGGGGTACTTTGACGCAGTGGTGGGCTTAAGCACGGTATGGCCATATAGTGTGGCTAAATCCCCATATTTACTTATTAAGATCAGATGTTTTTAAGTAGGCTTGTAAGATTTGAAAATAACGTTTTCATGTGTGCACTATTCTGTGGTTCTATCCGCCATATCGTGTCACATGTGCTCCAGACATGATGTCCACCCTTTCCATAGTACTCTGATATTCCTGGCCTGAGGCCCACTTTCTGGAATAATGAATGTCCACACAGGATGCTTTTTCAATGCTATACTGCAGAACAACTTGCATGTCAAACTGGCACCGTTACATCACTTCCTCTGTACAACGTGTGGTACAACAGTATCACCCAGCTGTGGATACTTACATGAAGTTTCTCTATGGGCCTAGACCATGAAGGCCTGCCACTCTTTAGTCTACAGACCTATATTATATAAATTAGGGGTAGCCAGTTTCCATCCACCTTCTGCCCAGGGCTCCACCCACACCGATATAAACTGGACATAACTCCAGACATTAACATCACCAGGGGAGTGGTCTCTCTAAAAGGGCACTACCACCTGCCAGCACATTGAATGCCTCTGTCCAGTCTTACTGCTCAGCCCTTCCCAGTGTTGCCAAGCCACTTCCACCTTTATGCTGTTCTTCTTATTAGGGACACCAGAGAAACAGTGCAAGCATGTGTGTATGTTTCAAAAGTTATGCTTAGGGCACAAAACTGTATACTCCCCTCTGTATAACACGAGGAAACTACAGCTGATACAATATATATATTTTTACACTTTAGGCATCATACACATTTATGTCTAGATAATTTATAGTAGAGCACTTGCTTAAACATTCAGATGCACGGTGAAGTTTGTAATGCACATTCAGGGCAGGTTGGCTCTGCAATACATTTGTATGCACACAGTGAATGGTCTCCTTGCTTATTCTGGACTGTCTGCTTTTGATGTGCTTTGAGCTCATAAACATAAATCCCAAATCATTTGTGTAGTATCTGTATAATTTTAAAAAGGTCACTTTATCTCAAAATCACTTCCTTAGCATATTTGCTTTAAAATGAAGAGATTATTCTTGAAATAGTTTTGCCTGCTTGTGTGACCTTTGTTCACTAGAAATCTAAAACATGTAACTTATTACAACAAATAAGTAATCTATTTCTTAAAATTAGCGCTAGGTTTGGTAAAATCATCGGACCCATAAAATGGTCAGCAACATATTTGTCTGTTAAAGTTGAATTCTAGGCAGCTATATAAATACCATTTAATGCAGTTAAGTATTCATTAAAAAATATTTAATTCGATTTTTAAATGCAGTTAATGTAATTACCTGAATGTGCCTTAATATCAGTTATTATCACAGAGAATTTCTATAGTCCCAAATTGCAGAGCACTTTACAAAATAAAGGGAGACAGTTCAGTTACAATACAATTAAAAACAAGAGGGTTAGGTGGGCTTTGCTCACAAGTCATACAAAAGACAATAGCGGTGTGGGGATGAGTAGTTTCAATTTTTTTTTTTATTTTTTCTGAATATTTTCTTTTCAAAAACAAACAAATAAATTACACATTAAAAAAGATAAGTGAGTCCAATATTTAATATCAATTGTCCCGGTCTTTTGCTAATTCCTTCTCTCTATTACCCATCACCAAACCGACTCTGACCACTAAGTTTCTTAACGCTTCATTCATTGTTAATGTCTTGCTTTCACCACACTCTCTTAGTATATAATATTATTTTCTCCAATAGATCGAAATCTAGAGTCTTAGATGTGAAATATAGCATAATAGAATTTTTATAACAGCTTACCTGTAAAATCCTTTTCTTGGAGTACATCACGGGACACAGAGCCTCATAGTAATTACTAACTGGGTTATATTCCACCTTCAGGTGCTGGACACTGGTGTAAACAATTAGACAGGAAGTTTCCTCCCTATATAACCCCTCCCATACTGGGAGCGCCTCAGTTTTTCTAGCAAAGCAATAAGTGTCCCAATATCCCCAAACAAGAGGGACGGGAGCTCTGTGTCCCGTGATGTACTCCAAGAAAAGGATTTTAATGGTAAGCTGTTATAAAAATCCTATTTTCTTTATTGTACATCACGGGACACAGAGCCTCATAGTAATTACTAAGTGGGACGTCCCAAAGCAATGCTTACTGAGGGGAGGGAGACACAAATGCCTGCAGCATACTGCGCCAAAAAGCGGAATTCCTCTTGCCATCTTACATTCACCTGATAGAAATTAGTGAACGTATGCACCGACGACCAAGTTGCGGCCTTGCAAATCTGAGTCATAAAGGCTTGGTAATGCACCGCGCATGAAGCGCTTACTGTCCTGGTAGGGTACACTCTAAAAGAAACAGGGGAAAACCCTCTCTTTAAACCACAAGCCTAAATAATAACCTGATGAATCCACATAGAAACAGTTGATTTAGACGCTGCCTGCCCTTTCCCAGGGGCCTCCTGATAGCGCAACAAACATCAATTGTCCGTATCTGAGCAGCCGTTTCAGATAGGCCTTGACTGCTCTCACTCTAACGAGAGAGTGTAACCATTTTAATAGCTGATTTGAACGCTGCCTGCCTATTTCTAGGATCTTCTGGCAGCACAACAAAACGTCAGTTTCCTGTATCTGAAACCTTTGGATAGCTTTTTAACTGCTCTCATCTATATTGAGAGAAAAGTAATAACTTTCCTTCCGTGGAACAAGGTTCTGGAAAAAAAGGAAGGCAAGAAACGTTTTGATTCAAAAGAAAACTAGATCCTTTTAGGAAACAAGGCTGGGTGAGGATTTAACATCACCCTATCCTTAAGAATAATTAAGTATGGCTCTATACAAAGAAAGCTTGCCAATACTGAAAACTCTCTTGCGGAGGCTACCGCAACCAAGAACACCAATTCCCTTGTTAGAAGGATGAAGGGAAATATGGTGCATCGGCCCAAGGTGCTGACCTTGTAAGCCAACAAAACTAGACTCAATCCCCCGATCACAAGGGCGACCTAACTGGCGGACTTATACGCGTTACCCCTTGTATAAAGGCCCGGATCAAAGAGTGCGAAGCAAGTGGCCTTTGAAAATACTGACAAGGCCGAGATAGGATCCTTGATGAAACTTAAAGCTAGCTCCAGCTCCTTTCCTAATGTAGGAAGGTAAGAATTGTATTTATGACATACTTTCAAGGATGCCACCCCTTGGTTTCACACCAGGAACATGGACCTTCCAGATCCTATGATACATGATCCTGGAGGCCAGCTCTCCTGTATGAATCAAGGTAATTTGCTGCTGATCCTGAAACCCCCGATCCTCAAAAATGCGGGCTAAAACAGCCAGACCATTAATTTCCCCGTTTGCAAGACAGGATGGAATACCCCCTTGCGAAGTAGGTCTGGACAAGATGTAGGGGACCCTGGGTCCCCTACTACCACCCTTACAATCCCTGCACAGTAAGGTCGTCTGGGTCATGCCGGCATAGGCGTGCGCACAGGGTGTGCCGGGTTTGCCCAGGCACACCCTAATTACCCAGTGCAAATTAGTGTTATCGCTCTGTGTAGCAACAGGAACATGGGAAAGATCTCCCTTTTATCGGCTGTGCCATAATAGAAGCGTTTATGCTCTTCTGTGCCAGCAGGGACATCAATGTGCCGGGGTCATATATATGTAGATACATACACATGCATGTGCGTTTGAGCTTAAGGGTGCACACCCTAATGCATTAGGCTGTGCACATCTATGCATGCCGGAGCTATTAGGCCGGCTTCCGTTCCCCTCTGATGTGGCATAGAAGCCACAGTAATCGCGGCACTGGGGGGAGAGAATGCATAAATCAGTGGCAACTGGTCCCACGGGGTGACTAACGCATCTGTCCCATATGCGAGTGGATCCTTTGTCCCTGACACAAAGATGTCCAACTTCTTGTTGAACCTAGACGCCAATAAATTTTATGTCCGGGGTACCCTTTCTCTGGCATTTGGTCAGAAAAAAGACGGGGTGTAGAGGCCATTCTCCCGGGAACAATTGTTGACGGCTCCAGAGAACCGCCTGCAAATTGTCCATTTCATGAAATGAAGACTGTCGATAGGCAAGGCACAAGCTCCTCTGCCCAAGCCAGAACATGGCTCACTTCCCTCTGGCTGTGTGACTTCTAGTGCCTCCTTGGTAAACAAAGTAAATCACTGGTGTGGCATTGTCGGATTGTACAGAACAATCCCGCAACCTAAACGCCCAGGCCCTTAAGCCAGACGTGCCATCCGTAGCTCTAGAATGTTGACGGATAAGGCTCACTTGGAGCTTGACCACTTCCCCTGGGCAGTGGTCTCTTCCAGGCCTGGTCTCCATCCCTAGAGGCCAGCCTTCGTAGCCGCCACCTCCTAGGTAACCGGCATGAAGGATCTTCCTTTCTGCCAATCTTGTGGTTAAGAACTATCAACTGAGACTCCAGCGTATCCCTGGGACCAGACTCTTTGGATAATGCCAGGTTAGGATCTACTTGTTCCAGGCTGACAGAATAATGTTTATAGCAGCCTTGAATGAAACTGAGCATAGGGAACCGCTTTGAATGAAGCCACCATCTTCCCTAGCACCTTAAGCAAAAGGTAAATGTAAGGAACTCTTCCTTGCCTTGACCAAATAGACCAGCTTTCTTATAGCGCTGACTTTGTCTTAGGCAAAAAACTCTCCTTTTTGGGCTGCGTCCCCAAACATTCCAAGCTTCTTACCGAACGTAAGAATGTACCTTTAGACTGGGATCCTAACCCAGGAGTTCCAGATACTTGACCATGCTGGACACACTTAGGTCCAGCCATGCTACTGACTGATCTATCAGCAGCAGATTGCCTCAGTATGCCATTACTGCTATACCCTGGGCCTTTAGACCTGCTAGAGGCGGGCCCCAGCACCTTGTAAACCTGGGCATGGTGGCTAACCCAAAGGGCAAAACCAGCAACTGGAAAAGGTGTTGTTCCCCTGGGAAACGCAGACAATCTTTGCAGACCCATGTAAATAAACACAAATGCAAATGGCTCCCCATATGTGTATGTGGCAAGTGTTAAAGCCATATGCCTCTATGGAAGCGTGCGTTCATGGAAGCATGCATTCATACAAATATGTTTTAGGCAAAACATAAAAAAGTGTGCGCTGTATACACGCATACATATAGCACGTGTGCTATGGAACGGGCATCTTGCAAGCAAGCATACGTTTATGAACGTGTTATGCAACATTGCGCAACATGTACCCATGCAGACACGTATTCCTATGTGAACACAAGGAATCCTGTATAATTAAGGAAACTTAAATTATCATGCCTCATTATGCAACCATGCAAAATCTAGGCAAACATGCAACTTTAGGCGATCATGCATCCTTATGTGATTCAGCATTTTTTATGCAATCAAACATCTTATGCATTTTAAGCACTACTGTGCCCTTGTGTGACCAAGGACTCTTGTGTGATCAAGCACCCCCGTGCGATCCAGCATCTTTATGCAATCAAGCATTTTTATGCGATTTTAGGCATTTCTGTGAAAACGAGCCTCTCTGTGTGACCAAGTATCCTTGGGTAATCAAGGACTCTTGTGTGATCAGGCACCCTTGTGCGATCCAGCATCTTTATGCAATCAAGCATTTTTATGCTATTTTAGGCATTTCTGTGCAAACAAGTCTCTCCGTGCTACTTAAGCACCTTAATGTGACCAAGAATCCTCATGCGACTATGTAAAAAACATGTAAATCCATACAAACAGAAACATGTATCTTTATGTGATCAACAATAAACACGTTCTGTTACTTGTTTTTACCCCACATGCATTTTGTACATTCCAAACTCATGTATTTTATGCAAACATGTGGACTGGTAAAGAGGAAGTTATCCTCCGCAGACGTGCGTTTCCGCAATCATGCGATATAGCTGTTGTGCGTTAGAAACAATGTGCACCAGCAACTGTGCATCCCAGCAGTTTGTGCGTTTGGCTAGCCTGAAGCCAGCACCAGTATGAGGATCCTGTGGAGGTTTTCTAGCAACCTATACTCCTCGGCTAAAAGTTTTTAGGAGGAGAAAAAAACAGCTTATGCGGGTGCCCAACCAGCAGAAATAAACTGTTGCAGTAATGGATGGAGTGGGAAGGTACAAGCAACCTATGGGAATTTATTTAAAAACCCCAAGGAGGAGACAGAGGCTTTGGCTGTCTAGGCTGAGGGTAAGTTATACGCAGCATGAATCTCTGAAAGAGACTGCAGCTGCAACTCCAGAACTTGTGAGGCTTCTGATACCTCCGCTTTATCAGACTGCACCTGTTCCCTGTCCTCTGATGGTGAACTTTCATCCTCAGGATTTTAATCCTCTTGTTTGAGGATTTAGAGCAGGGGAAGGGGCACACCCCGGTTTCTGCTCCTTGTGAGGATGCTGCGATTATAGCAGTTAATCTCTCTTATAGACCAACAAATGCAATGCAAAAAAAGCGTCCAAACTGACATATGCAGAGTGGCTGCAATCTTGGGGAAGGCTGCAATGCCTGACAGGGCCGATGGCTCAAGCTGTGCGGCTGCCTCAATTCTCTACAGGGGAGGATGGTATAATGCAGGCATGTTTAGGGCCACCAGATTCAGATGGTGATACCTTTTCTACAGGGAGGAAGCAGAGGAACTTAACACAGGTGCATCAACAGCTGAACTTAGTCTAGCAAAAAAAAAAAATGCCTGCTAATCTGCACAGCTTGATGCTGAGTAGGCATCTTTGGTATGTCTGTATCCAACACACAGGAGGTACTTACTTACGTGCCCCAAGCTGCTGTGTCCCTCTGGCTTTACAGAGCTCTGGCGTCTGTTTTTTTTTTTGAAAGGCCCGCCCTGTGCCTGCACTATGAGTCGGCATGCACGCGCGCACCAGCCACAACCACTTCCCCTCCCCCCGCCTACCGGCTTCAAAAGCGTGCCCCCTTTGCGCGTGCGTAGGGAAATGGTGGAGGCAGGGGCGACAGGGGGAGAGAGAGATCCCCCAAAAGGAGCGCTGTGGACCTTGGACTACGAGGGACCCCACCCCCCCAAAACTGTGGCAGAGCCTGAAGCGGAGGAAGTGAGCCGCTCAACAGACCAGCTGACACTGAGCTTTCGTTCCTGGAGAGCATGGTAAGTGAAACACCAGGTATGTCTCTTTACTCCCTCTAGTGGCGGAAAACAGATAAGACATGCAGCTACTCATGGAAGATAATCCTTAAGGTATTTACCTAGGATTGTCTTCACTTACCTTATGACCGCCGCAGGATACTGCTGAGCACAGACAGACCCAATCTTCACCCATCACGATGGGTTAAGTCAACAGACCCTCAGGGACTGGGTTCCTAGACAGGTTTTCCACTCCCCTGGACCTGTACCACATCCTGCCAGAAAATCTTTGGTATGTGGTCATAAACAAAGTACTGGAAACCAGGATTCAGCCCTCCGAATAGAGGCATTACAGGCAAAACTTCGCTCTTCTTTACCGAGACCCGGGTACCATCCACTTTGGCCTAAATGGCACTTTGGAAGGATCCGGTAGCATAGCTTGCTTGATCCCAGAGGATCCTCCAGCGGAGCTCTTCATAACACAACCTTAACCGTGACCAACAACTTAGACACTGGCGAAAAAACTGAGGTGCTCCCAGTATGGAAGGGGTTATATAGGGAGGAAACTTCCTGTCTAATTGATTACACCAGTGTCCAGCACCTGAAGGTGGAATATAACCCACTTAGTAATTACTATGAGGCGCTGTGTCCCGTGATGTACGATAAAGAAATACAATTTTGTAACAAAGGAAAAAGAAAAGGGGAAAATAAATAAATAAAAATAAAAAATGTAAAAAGTATACATATGGTCACCCCTCAAATTCTAGTTTTACAGCTTGTATAAACCCAATTAGGTGATAACATAGCTTTTTCCTCTGCTGTTAAGATTTCTCCATATATAGAGCCTAACGTTGATTCATTTTCTTAAACTTTTGCTCCCCCCCCCAGTAGTTTGAAAATTAATATTCAGCTGTTAGGCAGAGGCAGGATAGTGTTTCCTGAAGAGATACATTTACAGAGATTGCCTAAAGGCAGACACAGTAGGAAATAGCTGTACAGTTTGAGGTATGAAGTTCCAGAAGAGAGTAGAGGCTGCTGAGAAATCCTGGAGATGAGCATGGGAGAAGGTGACAAGGTAGTTAGCGAGTAGGAGCTCTTTGGAAGAGTGAAGAGAATGGTTAGGGTGCGATTCTGAGACCAGGTTGGTGATTTGGCTGGGGGCAGAGTTGAGAAGGGCTTTGTATGATTTTGTTAATGTTTTGAATTTTGAATGTTGGGCAGTCAGAAGTAGTGATGTCGCGAACATAAAATTTTCAGTTCGCGAACGGCGAACGCGAATTTCCGCAAATGTTTGCGAACGGGCGAACTGCCATAGACTTCAATAGGCAGGCGAATTTTAAAACCCACAGGGACTCTTTCTGGCCACAATAGTGATGGACAAGTTGTTTCAAGGGGACCAACACCTGGACTGTGGCATGCCGGAGGGGGATCCATGGCAAAACTCCCATGGAAAATTACGTAGTTGACGCAGAGTCGGGTTTTAATCCATAAAGGGCATAAATCACCTAACATTCCTAAATCGTTTGGAATAATGTGCTTTAAAACATCAGGTATGATGTTGTATCGATTGAGTAGTGTAAGGGTTACGCCCGCTTCACAGTGACAGACCAAACTCTGACAGACCAAACTCCCCGTTTAACGCACCGCAAACAGTCCATTTTCACAACCGCAAGGCTTTAATGATCACCTTAGATGATCACAAAGAAAATTAATGTTTTTTCTATGCAAAATTATCCAGCCGATCGCTTTTGGTCTGTTCACAATGAAGTAATGACCTATCATCTGGGGTGTGTCAACATTGCCATTGCTAACACACTCATTGAGGTGGTCGCTTCATTGTGATACGCAAGCCCCTTCACCAGTCACCACAACAAGGTAACGATCACGAAGGGGAATTGACACATGTATGTGCTTTTTTTTTGTTTTGTTTTTGCAGAAACAGTGCAGCACCAGAGGCCAGAAAAATTAGGCATGTACACATGCCTGAAAAATTAGGTATTGTTGCAGCCGCTGCTGTAGCAGCGGCCAGAAAAATGTATGTTTTCCAGGCAGAAAGTGCCCTAAAACATTGCGGCTTTGACATGGATATGCACTAATGTCTGTCTGCCATCTTACCTTTCCTCCTCATGTGTTCATCTTAGAGGCCAGACCCCTTCACCTGGCTTCCTTTATAATCTCCTCCCAGCCTGACTCCACCCCAGGCCCTATCACAGAACACTATATTAACCTGTGCACTGCAAGCCTGCTTTGCTGATCAACGTGTTTGTTAAGCATTGTGTGTTTGGGTTCCTGCCTGCCGTGTGCTACTTCTGTCTCTCTGTTACGATATTGGCTTGTTCCTGACTATCCCTGTCTGCTTGTGACCCTTGACCTTCGGCTTGTCCTTCGTTTATCCTTGTCTGCTTGTGACCCTTGACCTTCGGCTTGTCCTTTGCTATTCTTGTATCCTGTGCTGCTGCTTCCCCTCTTTTCCCCTTACCCTACGGGGCGTGAGCTAGGAGACTCTAGGGGCCGCGACCTGGACCTAGCTGCAGCGCAACATCCTCACCACTAGAGGCTCTGGTGAAGACCTGCTGGGTCTTAGACTCCGCGCCCTGGGGAATCTCGGCTCTAGCTTCCTGTGGATTCCGGTTGTGCTCCACTGGTCCCGCTTTCCACAACCACCCAGTTTCCTATCCGCAGCAGTCAGCTGAACCCTAGTTGGTGGCGGATAAGTCACGCAAGTCATTCGGCATGCAGAGATAAAATACAGCAGCGTGTGGACCATTTTAAGCCCAAGGCAGCTCATCTCATCAGGCCTTTTTTACTCAAATGTATCGCCCGCTGTCAGTCCCTTCAGGATCCATGCCTCATTCATCTTAATAAAGGTGAGGTAATCTAGACTTTTTTGACCTAGGCGACTTCTCTTCTCAGTGACAATACCTCCTGCTGCACTGAAGGTCCTTTCTGAAAGGACACTTGAAGCGGGGCAGGCCAGAAGTTCTATCGCAAATTGGGATAGCTCAGGCCACAGGTCAAGCCTGCACACCCAGTAGTCAAGGGGTTCATCGCTCCTCAGAGTGTCGATATCTGCAGTTAAGGCGAGGTAGTCTGCTACCTGTCGGTCGAGTCGTTCTCTGAGGGTGGACCCCGAAGGGCTGTGGCGATGCGTAGGACTTAAAAATCTCTGCATGTCCTCCATCAACAACACGTCTGTAAAGCGTCCTGTCCTTGCCGGCGTGGTCGTGGTAGGAGGAGGATTACTTTCACCTCTTCCCCTGTTAGATTCCCGTTGTGCTATGACATCACCCTTCTACGCTGTGTAAAGCATACTTTTTAATTTATTTTGGAACTGCTGCATTCTTTCCGACTTCCGGTAATTCTGTAACATTTCAGGCACTTTCTGCTTATACCGGGGGTCTAGTAGTGTGGCCACCCAGTACAGGTTGTTCTCCTTCAGCCTTTTTATACGAGGGTCCCTCAACAGGCACGACAGCATGAAAGACCCCATTTGCACAAGGTTGGATGCCGAGCTACTCATGTCCCATTCCTCGTCCTCACTGATCTCACTGAAGGTCTGTTCTTCCCCCCAGCCACGTACAACACCACGGGTACCAGATAGGTGACAACGAGCACCCTGGGATGCCTGCTGTGGTTGATCTTCCTCCTCCTCCTCAAAGCCACATTCCTCCTCTGACTCCTCTTCCTCAGACTCCTCTTCCAGCGTTGCCGCAGGTCCAGCAAGCGATGCTGATAAGGCTGTTTCTGGTGGTGATGGTGACCACAACTCTTCCTCTTCCTCTTCACGCTCATCTATGGCCTGATCCAGCACTCTTCGCAGGGCACGCTCCAGGAAGAAAACAAATGGGATGATGTCGCTGATGGTGCATTCAGTGCGACTGACTAGGTTTGTCACCTCCTCAAAAGGACACATGAGCCTACAGGCATTGCGCATGAGCGTCCAGTAACGTGGCAAAAAATTCCCAGCTGCGCAGAGGCTGTCCTAGCACCCCGGTCATACAAATACTCGTTGACAGCTTTTTCTTGTTGGAGCAGGCGGTCGAACATTAGGAGTGTTGAATTCCAACGTGTCAGGCTGTCGCAAATCAAGCGCCTCACTGGCATGTTGTTTCGCCGCTGGATATCTGAAAAGTGTGCCATGGCCATGAAGGAACGCCTGAAATGGCCACACACCTTCCTGGCCTGCTTGAGGATGTCCTGTTAGTCTGGGTACTTATGCACAAAGCGTTGTACAATCAGATTCAACACATGTGCCATGCACGGCACATGTGTCAACTTTCCCAAATTCAATGCCGCCAACAAATTGCTTCCGTTGTCACACACCACTTTGCCGATCTCCAGTTGGTGCGGAGTCAGCCACTGATCCACCTGTGCGTTCAGGGCGGACAGAAGTGCTGGTCCGGTGTGACTCTCTGCTTTCAGGCAAGTCAACCCCAAGACGGCGGGACACTGTCGTATCCGGGATGTGGAATAGCCCCTGGGGAGCTTCATGTGGAGCAAGACGCAGCAGCAGAAGAGGACTCAGCCGAGGAGGTTATCGAAGAGTATGGAGTAGGAGGAGTAGAGGAGGTGGCAGCAGGCCTGCCTGCAAGTCGTGGCGGTGTCACCACCAACTCCTCTACAGAGCCACGCATTACATGCTTGGCAGCCGTCAGCAGGTTTACCCAATGCGCAGTGTAGGTGATATACCTGCCCTGACCGTGCTTTGCAGACCAGGTATCAGTGGTCAGATGGACCCTTGCCCCAACACTGTGTGCCAGACATGCCATGACTTCCTTTTGCACAATAGAGTACAGGTTGGGGATTGCCTTTTGTGAAAAGAAATTTCGGCCGGGTACCTTCCACTGCGGTGTCCCAATAGCTACAAATTTTTTGAAGGCCTCAGACTCCACCAGCTTGTATGGTAAAAGCTGGCGGGCTAAGAGTTCCGACAAGCCAGCTGTCAGACGCCGGGCAAGGGGGTGACTCTGTGACATTGGCTTCTAAGGCTCAAACATGTCCTTGACAGACACCTGACTGTGGGCAGATGAGCAGGAACTGCTCAAGGCGAGAGACGGAGTGGCGGATGGTTGAGAGGGGGCAAGGAGGACAGCAGTGGTTGACGTGGCTGAAGATTCTGGACCAGGAGGAGGATGGTGGCTTTGAGCTTGTGTGCTGCTTGTACTCTTCATCATGTGTTGATCCCATAGGCGTTTGTGATGTGCCTTCGCAAAGCAGTTGTACCTAGGTGGGTGTTGGATTTCCCACGACTCAGTTTCTTTTGGCACAGGTTGCAAATGGCATTGCTGTTATCAGAGGCAGACACACAAAAAAATGCCACACTGCTGAGCTTTGCAATGACGGCATTCTGGTGGTGGCAACAGCATGCGTTGATTGGCGCGCTGTCTGGCTGACCCCGGGTGCCGATACATGCTGTCTGACTGTGCCACTAGCTCCTTGCGACGACCTACCCCTGCTTCCAACTCGTCTCCTCCTCCTCTCTGTCTCCCCATCTGAACTTTCCCCCTGTTCTTCTTCTCTTCGAGCGGGCACCCACATGACATCCACGGACACATCGTCATCATCAACCGCTTCACTTGTATCTGACAACTCAGCAAAGGAAGCAGCAGCGGGTACAACATCATCATCATCACCAGGGCCGGACTGGGAATAAAATCCAGCCCTGGAAAAAAATTCATACCAGCCCCACAGCATTATTATACCAGCGTAACAGCATAACGTCATTATTTTCTTGTTCATGAAAGGGAAAACCATACATTTTAAAGCACATTTGAAGAGTGTATTATATATAGATAAGACAGATATGAAAGCACATAGGGCTTTATATATATATATATATATATATATATATATATATATATATACGCAAATTCCAGTTAAAAGTGGTAAAAGTGGTCAATCATCAAGGGGGACCCCAGGAATTTAGAATGTGGGGGGACCACCTTCCGCAGAAACTATACACTAAGGTAAGGGGGGGTGGGTTACTGATATAGGCGGGAAATCTTTATATCAGTGCCCCCTTACATTATCATATTCACTCCCCCCTTACATCAGTGACCCCCCTCAGACTGGCCTAGTGGTGCTGTCACTGACCTCCTCTCAGGTGCACCGTGCAGGGCTCAGTCAGTCGGCTCCAGCTTGGTGGCTCTGGTTTTATCCTATATAGTCTCCTCTCCACAGTCCACACACATTTGACTTCTCCCATGACCCCCATCCCGGCGGTGCTCCCACTCTTGACTCCTCTCCAGACTCCCTCAGAGACTGCAGACATGATACAGGAGATGGTCAGAGGCTGCAGACATGATACAAGAGCTCAATGCAGCCTCACCAGTGCCCATCAAATGCAGTCTCATCAGTGTCAATCAAATGCAGCCTCACTGTGCCCATCAATGCAGCCTCACTGTGCCCACCATTGCAGCCTCACTGTGCCCACCATTGCAGCCTCACTGTGCTCATCAAGTGCAGCCTCACTGTGCTCATCAAATGCAACCTCACTGTGCTCATCAAATGCAGCCTCACTGTGCTCATCAATGCAGCCTCACTGTGCCCACCATTGCAGCCTCACTGTGCCCATCATTGCAGCCTCACTGTGCCCATCATTGCAATCTCACTGTGCCCATCATTGCAGCCTCACTGTGCCCATAAATGCAGCCTCACTGTGCCCATAAATGCAGCCTCACTGTGCCCATAAATGCAGCCTCACTGTGCTCATCAAATGCAGCTTTACTGTGCCCATGAATGCAGCCTCACTGTTCCCACCATTGCAGCCTCACTGTGCCCATCATTGCAGCCTCACTGTGCCCATCATTGCAGCCTCACTGTGCCCATAAATGGAGCCTCACTGTGCCCATAAATGCAGCCTCACTGTGCCCATAATTGCAGCCTCACTGTGCTCATCAAATGCAGCTTTACTGTGCCCATGAATGCAGCCTCACTGTGCCCACCATTGCAGCCTCACTGTGCCCATCATTGTAGCATCACTGTGCCCATCAATGCAGCATCACTGTGCCCATCAAATGCAGCTTTACTGTGCCTGTGAATGCAGTCTCACTGTGCCCATGAATGCAGCCTCTCCTATGCCCCATGTCCCAGTCTGCAGTCCCTGTCTGTGGGAAGGTGTGTTGTTGATTCTCAGTACAGTACCTTCCATGCCAGCAGTATGTCCATGATCGCCATCAGCAGGCAGGGTCTGTTCTCGTTTTTAATGGGGACAGTGCTCCTTCCAGAGGATGTGTTTGCTGTGAGATGGAGTGGTCCCTGGCCACCTGCACCTTCAGCCGTCCTCATTTTCCAGCCCCAGTCAGCCTGTCCTCTGGTCCTTGGGAAGTGAGAGCACTGGGTGGGAGCTGGAGAGAAGAGGGAGCAGAGAGCACTGGCGGGGTTGGAGAGCACATGGGTGGGGGCAAAGAGCAGGGGGAGTGGAGATCACAGGGGTGGAGAGCAGAGAGCGCTGGGGGGGGACTTGAGAGCACTGGGGGGGGAGCCACAAAGAACAGGGGTAGAGAGCACGGGAGGCTGAGAGGGGGGGGGCTGGAGAGCACTGAGGGGGCTAAGAGTGTGGGAGGTAAAGATCACTGGGGGGGATCTTGAGAGCACTGGGGGGGCAAAAAGAACAGGGGTGTAGAGCACGGGGGCTGGAGAGCACTGGGGGGTACAAAGAGCAGGGGGGAGTGGAGAGCACTGGGGGGTGGAGAGCAATGGGGGGGAGCTTGAGAGCACTAGTGGGGGCCAGAAAAAACAGGGGTGGAAAGTATGGGGGCTGGAGAGCACTATGGGGGGCAGAGAGCACTGGTGGGGTTGGAGAGCACATGGGTGGGGGCAAAAATAACAGGGGTGGGGAGCATGGGGGCTGGAGAGCACTGGGGTGGGGGCTGGCGAGTGATGTGGAGAGCTGGAGAGTACTGGGGGGAGAAAGAACAGGGGTGGGGAGCACGGGGTGCTGGAGAGCACTATGGGGGGCGGAGAGCACTGGCGGGGTTGGAGAGCACATGGGTGGGGGCAAAAAGAACAGGGGTGGGGAGCACGGGGGGCTGGAGAGCACTGGGTTTGGGGCTGGAGAGTGATGGGGAGAGCTGGAGAGCACTGGCGGGGAGAAGGAACAGGGGTGGGGAGCACGGGGTGCTGGAGAGCACTATGGGGGGCAGAGAGCACTGGTGGGGTTGGAGAGCACATGGGTGGGGGCAAAAAAAACAGAGGTGGGGAGCATGGGGGGCTGGAGAGCACTTGGGTGGGGGCTGGAGGGTGATGGGGAGAGCTAGAGAGCACTGGGGGGAGAAAGAACAGGGGTGGGGAGCACGGGGTGCTGGAGAGCACTATGGGGGCGGAGAGCACTGGCGGGGTTGGAGAGCACATAGGTGGAGGCAAAATGCAGGGGGAGCGGAGAGAGCACTGGCGGGGTGGGAGAGCACGTGGGTGGGGGCAAAATGCAGGGGGGAGTGGAGAGTACAGGGGTGGGGAGCGGAGAGTACTGGGGGGAGCTTGAGAGCACTGGAGGGGGAGACAAAAAGAACAGGGGTGGAGAGCATGGGGGGGCTGGAGAGTGGTGGGTGTAGCTTGAGAGCACTGAGGGGGGCAGAAAGAACAGGGGTGGGGAGCACAGGGGGGGCTGGAGAGCACTGGGGTGGGGGCTGGGGAGTGATGGGGAGAGCTGGAGAGCACTGGGGGGGAGAAAGAACAGGGGTAGAGAGCACTGGGGGGAGAAAGAAGAGGGTTGGGGAGCATGGGGGGTCTGGAGAGCACTGTGGGGGGCGGAGAGCACTGGGGTGGGGGCTGGGGAGTGATGGGGAGAGCAGGAGAGCACTGGGGGGAGAAAGAACAGGGGTGGAGAGCACTGGGGGGAGAAAGAACAGTGGTGGGGAGCACGGGGGGGCTGGAGAGCACTGTGGGGGGCGGAGAGCACTGGGGTGGGGGCTGGGGAGTGATGGGGAGAGCTGTGGAGCACTGGGGGGAGAAAGAACAGGGGTGGAGAGCACTGGGGAGGGGGGGAAGGACAGCGGTGGAGAGCACTGGGGGGGGAGAAAGAACAGGGGTGGAGAGCACTGGGGGAGTGGAGAGCACTGGGGGGGGACAGGGGTGGAGAGCACTGGGTGGGGGGAGTGGAGAGCACTGGGATGGTGACTAGAGAGTGATGGAGAGAGCTGGAGGGGGGGCAGAGAGAACAGAGGTGGAGAGAACTGTGGGGGGGCTGGAGAGTGTCGTGGGGAAGGAGAGCACTGGGGGGGGGCAGAAACAACAGAGGCGGAGAGAACTGTGGGGGGGGGGCTGGAGAGTGTGGTGGGGAAGCAGAGCACTGGGGGGAGCCACAAGGAGAACTAGGAGGGGCCAGCAAAAGAAGTTGGATAGGAGGAGAAGCAGGGGGACCGCATATAGAGGAAATTAGCTTTCTATATTCCTCCATACAGCCGCTGAATGCTTGATTCTCCTCCCCCCCTCCTGCAAGCATTCAGCGGCTGTATTGGAGGAATATAGAAAGCTAATTTCCTCTATATGCGCCCCCCCCTGCCAAATCCGATCCTCCTATCCAGGCACACAGGGTGGGCTGTACGGCGGGCATCTCCTCCTGTGTATCACGGAGCTGCCTGTCTGGGGCTGTGTTCGGCGGTGACACTGTAACATGGTCCCGCCCCCCTAGACGGGCTCCTGTGATAGTAGATAGAGTCAGTGTTCAGCCTATCACACGAGCCGGTCTAGGGGGGCGGGACCGTGTTACAGCGCCGCCACCGCCGAACACAGACCCAGCCAGGCAGCTCCGTGATACACAGGAGCAGGAGAGAGGGGACAGGGAGCACTGCAGCCGCAAGTGAAACCGGCCCCAGGACAGGCAGCCTACCGGGAAATCTCCCGATCTCCCGGTAGGCCAGTCCGGCCCTGATCATCACACCGTACGTCCATGTGTGTAATGCTGCCTGACTGAGACATATCCCTTTTATCTACATCCTCTGGCAATAATGGTTGCGCATCACTCATTTCTTCCAACTTATAGGTAAATAACTCCTCTGACAGATCAAGTGAAGTAGCTGTGGTGCTAGTGTTGGTGGTGGCGGCAGGCGGGCGAGTGGTAACTTGAGAGGTGCCCGAAGCTGAGCTGGAGGAGGATGGTGTGTCAAGGTTCCGAGCGGAAGCTGTAGAAGATTGGGTGTCCTGTGTTAGCCAGTCAACTATGTCCTCAGAACTTTTCGAGTTCAGGGTACGTGGCCTCTGAACACTGGGCATTATTCTAGGGCCAAAGGGAATCCCAGCACCATGACCACGACGGCCCCTGCGGGGTGGCCTGCCTCTGCCTGTCATTTTTTTTAGATTAGTTTAGTTGTACTATGCGTGCAAGCTACTGTGACACCAGATATGAGTGGCACTGTGCAGTTGCAGAAGTTGGCAGAGTAGACGCTGTAGGGCTGACACACATGCTGGCAGGCAACTGACTGCTATTCTATTGCAGTCAAAATTGTTGTTTGTTTTTTTAAATGTAATCTACTGTGACACAGGATATATGAGTGGTGGCACTGGGCAAGTGGGCACAGTATACGCTGTGAGCCTGACACACACACGCTGGCAGGCAACTGCAATTAGATTACAGAGGGAAAAAAAAATGCAGACTGATGTACTAGCCCTAAAAAGGGCTTTTTGGGGTGCTGTCAGGATGCTGTCGTTACAGCAGAGATCAGATGAGTCTTTCAGGACTGGAGTGGGCACTGAATACACACACGCTGGCAGGCAACTGCAATTAGATTACAGAGGGAAAAAAAAAAAAAGCAGACTGATGTACTAGCCCTAAAAAGTGCTTTTTGGGGTGCTGTCAGGACGCTGTCCTTACAGCAGAGATCAGATGAGTCTTTTAGGACTGGAGTGGACACTGAATACACACACGCTGGCAGGCAACTGCAATTAGATTACAGAGGAAAAAAAAAAGAAGCAGACTGATGTACTAGCCCTAAAAAGTGCTTTTTGGGGTGCTGTCAGGATGCTGTCCTTACAGCAGAGATCAGATGAGTCTTTCAGGACTGGAGTGGACACTGAATACACACACGCTGGCAGGCAACTGCAATTAGATTAAAGAGGAAAAAAAAAAAAAGAAGACTGATGTACTAGCCCTAAAAAGGGCTTTTCTTTCTCGTACATCACGGGACACAGAGCGACATAGTCATTACTAATGGGTTATATAGTTACCGTCAGGTGCTGGCACTGGCAACTTCCAAAACCGGAAGTACCCTCCCCTATATAAGCCCCTCCCATCCGGGAGCACCTCAGTTTTTTGCCAGTGTCTAAGGTGTTGGCCAAGAAGAAACATGTGTTTTTCACTGAGCTTGCGTACAGGTTCTTTTGGGCCTCAGTAAGCTATTCCGGATCCGACCAAAAAAGCTTCATAGCTAAACGGTCGGTACCCGGGCCTTGCAAAGAGAAGAGCAAGGTTTTGCCTGTAATGCTTCTCTTAGGAGAGCTGGACCCTGGGATCCAGAGCTCTGGTCATACCCACGACCAAGATGTTTTCTGTGCAGGGTGCTATACAGGTCCAGGGGAGTGGAATCCTTGGGAACCCGGTCCCTGAAGGTTTGATTACAATGCCTGCCGTGATAGGTGAAGTTTGGGCTTTTGTGGACCAAACAAAGTCCTGCGGCGAGGAACAGGTAAGTGGGGGCCCCCAGGAACTTGGTTCTATTGGGGGACCCCCAAGCCTAATTTGTCTTTCTGTCTGTTACCTAATGGTATTCCCGCAAGATTCTGTGCATGCCTGTAACTACTAAAAAAATGTAATAATTTTTAATGGTGGTCAAGAAAAAAAAAAAAAAAATGTTTTTTTATATATATTTAGTATATTAGACTGCGGTACCTGTGTTTGTCCACTAGAGGCCGCTGTGGAATGTTTTCTTGTCATGTGGACTAGTTTCTTCTCAGAGAGCAAAATCCAGGCAGTTGGTGAGTTCTCCTATAGGAAACTGCTTCCTCTGCCATGTTGCAGTGCTCGTCCATCCCCCGGCCTGCGGCAAAGAGGGGCCCTGGCTCCTGTCCCTGGTTTCCATGTTTGAAATTAGCGCCGAGGGCGCACGTGGCCGCGCGCGTGCGCGTGCACGCGCCTCTATATATAGAGGTGAGCCGGGAAAGGGGGCGGAGCCTGGGGGATGACGCTCTGTGCGCGCCGCAGCGCTTCTGCGCATGTGCGGGCGTCCCAGCAGGTTTTAAAAAGCCACAATATTGTAATAAGCTGGCTATGAAGTACAGAGACAGAGCTGGCAACATTTAAAGGCATACAGCAAGCGGTTGATACAGGCATCCCCTAGAAAGGCACATTAGTAGACACCAACTGTTTATTATAGCAGCATTTATGCTAGACTATTATCAGTAACTGGTGTATTTCGGCTGGAATACCTCAGCTTTGTGGCTTAGGAATATGCCGTCTAAAAACTCCGGGACTAGAAATTCCAGGAGGAATAGGGGGTCTCCATCGGGCTCTGAGGATCTTGGGCATGCTTTGGCTGCACCAGTCTCCCCTGAAGAATCAGAGGTTAGTGACCGTAGGGCACCCCCAGGAGTACCTGGTACTGTGGCTGTCCTCAGTTCACCTGCTCCTGTGTATGTAACAGAGGAGGTTTTTTCCTCAGCTCTGGGAGGACTGGAAGAGAGATTGTCAGCATTAATCGCTGCTTCCCTGTCACAGGAGAAAAGCGCTCGATCTCCGTCTCCTCCCTCAGAGTGCCTGTTAACAGAGCAACAGTCCCATACAGAGGTCGACCTACCTGAGGGGGATCAGGATGAGGTTGATTCGGTTGTAGAGGAATCAACAGTGGAAGAGCCGTTCTCAGCATCACATGCTGAGAGGTTATGGGTTCAGTCCCTGACTAATATGTTCCGATCAGCATTTAAAATGCCACTTGCGGAGCCATCCTCCACTTCTGTCTCCTCGTTGGGGTCGCTAAAACCTCCCCAGACTGTTTGTTCCTTTCGATCCATCCTTTACTGGAGGGGCTCATTTACCAGGATTGGGAGCATCCTGACAAAATATTTACTCCCCCCAAGAGATTTCCGGTGGTCTATCCCATGGAGGATAAGTTCATCAGAAAATGGAGGGTCCCTACAGTGGACGCAGCCATCTCTTGTGTGAATAAATCACTGACATGTCCGGTGGAAAATGTCCAAATGTTCAAGGACCCAATAGATAAAAAATTGGAGTCATTATTGAAATCTGCTTTTTCTACAGCAGGATTGGTGACACAACCAGCAGTGGCAGCTATAGGGGTCTGCCAAGCAGTGAAGGATCAGTTGAAACAGGTCTTAAGAGACTTGCCGGATCAGCAGGCTCTTGCCCTAGCTGATCTACCTAGAGCCTTATGCTTTGCGGTGGACGCTATAAAGGATTCAATCCATCAGGCCTCCTGCCTTACGCTGTCTGTAGTACATATGCGCAGGCTTCTATGGCTCAAAAACTGGTCTGCTGAAGCTCCCTGTAAAAAATTGCTGGTCAGCTTCCCATTTCATGGGGAGCGCTTATTCGGGGAAGACCTGGACAAGTATATCCAGAGAATTTCCAGCGGTAAAAGTACACTTTTGCCGGTTAAAAATAGAGTTAGAGGTCCCTCCTTTAAGAGGCCGGCTTCTCCAGTCCCTAGGACATCGGCTGTGAAACAGTTCCGACGGAATCCCGGAGGTAAAAATCAGGGACAGTTGCAGGGTAACAAGAAGCCCTGGAGCAGGAGAGGTACAAAACCTCCCCCAAAGTCAAATGCATGAAGGGTTGCCCCCACCCAATCGGGTGGGGGGAAGACTTCAGTTGTTCACAGAAACCTGGCGGGACACGATCCGAGACAGATGGGTGCTCTCCGCAGTAAATCTGGGATACAAATTGGAGTTAAAAAACTCCCCTCCTTCCCGCTTTATAAGGTCAAACGTGCCAAGGGATCCCCAGAAGAGAGGATCCCTCCTGTTGGCACTGGAACAATTATTGCTTCAAGCAGTAATTATAGAGGTTCCCCTGGAAGAATGGGAGTTCGGGTTTTACTCAAATCTCTTTACAGTTCCGAAGCCAAACGGGGACGTGAGGCCCATATTAAATCTAAAAGGGCTAAACAAATTCCTACATATCAGGACTTTCCGGATGGAGTCGATCCGATCGGTAGCCACTGCCCTACAAGGGGAGGAATGGTTAGCCTCGATCGACATCAAAGATGCTTATTTGCACATCCCCATCTTTCCAGCCCACCAAAAATTTCTACGCTTTGCGGTAGAAGGGCGCCATTTTCAGTTCAGAGCCTTACCCTTCGGTCTGGCCACAGCACCAAGAGTGTTCACAAAAATTCTGGCCCCATTATTGGCCAATCTAAGAACACGAGGTGTAACGATAATGGCATATCTAGACGACTTGTTGCTGATAGACCACTCAGTGGAAAAACTAGAAGTGGTTGTTCACGAGACAATCAAGTATCTGGAATATCACGGTTGGATTATCAACCGAGACAAGTCAGCCCTAAAACCAGTCAAAAGTCTGGAATACTTGGGGCTAAGGCTGGATTCAGACCAGAGAAAGATTTTCTTGCCTCAAGAAAAGGGGTCGTCTTTGAGAGATTTGATCCACTTAGTGGGTTCAAAAAGACAGCCATCCATACGCCTGTGCATGAGGCTGCTGGGAAAAATGGTGGCATCATTCGAAGCAGTACCCTACGGTCAATTCCATTCAAGGAAGTTGCAAAGGGCCATACTGTCAGCCTGGAACAAAAAAGTTCAGGCTCTGGACTTACCAATGTCCTTGTCCCCTTCCGTTCGCAGGAGCCTCCGCTGGTGGTTGGTTCCCCAGAATCTGGAAAGAGGGAAATCCTTCAGTCCGATTTCCTGGAAGGTGGTCACTACAGATGCCAGCCTTATAGGCTGGGGAGCAGTACTGGAGCAATGGTCTCTCCAGGGCAGATGGTCGGATGCGGAAAAGGCCCTGCCCATCAATCTCTTAGAGATACGAGCAGCCCGGTATGCCCTAGTAGCATGGACATCCAAACTCCAAGGGTCCCCTGTCAGAGTTCAGTCAGACAATGCCACAGCAGTGGCATATATCAATCGTCAGGGGGGCACCAGGAGTCGTGCAGCCCAAAGGGAGGTAAATTACATCCTGAGATGGGCAGAAAGATATGTCCCAGCCATATCTGCGGTATTCATTCCAGGGGTGGAGAATTGGAAGGCGGACTTTCTAAGTCGCCAACAATTACGCCCAGGGGAATGGTCCCTTCATCCCGAGGTTTTCCGGACAATATGTCAGCGGTGGGGAACACCGGATGTAGATCTGCTAGCATCCAGATTCAACACAAAAGTGGACAGGTTTGTCTCTTGGGCAAGGGATCCCCTAGCGTGCGGCTCGGATGCCCTAGTGTTCCCTTGGGATCAGTTCAAGCTGATATATGCATTCCCACCGCCACAATTGTTACCTCGATTACTCCGCAGAATCAGGGTAGAAAAGAAACCAGTGATTCTGGTGGCTCCAGCGTGGCCCCGAAGAGCATGGTACGCGGAGATTGTAAAAATGTCTGTGGGGAGTCCTTGGACCCTCCCACATCGTCCGGACCTGCTTTCACAGGGACCGATATACCACCCTTCCTTACCAGCCCTAGGTTTGACGGCCTGGCTATTGAAGCCCACATTCTAAAAAAGAGAGGGCTCTCTAATGCTGTGGTATCTACCATGATCAATGCCAGGAAGCCGGTATCCAGGCAGATCTACTATAGAATCTGGAAGGCGTACATCGCCTGGTGTGAGGCCAAGAAATGGCATCCACGTAAATACGTAATAGGTAGGATTCTGGACTTCCTACAATGGGCTGTAGATAGGAAGCTTGCCTTGAGTACTATCAAGGGTCAGATTTCGGCCTTGTCAATATTTTTTCAAAGGCCCTTGGCTTCGCATTCACTAGTCAAAGCCTTTATACAAGGAGTGATGCGTATTAGTCCTCCGGTTAATATTCCCATATGTCCATGGGATCTAAACTTGGTTCTGTCGGTTCTACAGAAACAACCATTTGAACCATTACAGCATATTTCCTTGGTGCTTCTCACCAGGAAATTGATTTTTCTAGTAGCCATTTGTTCGGCTAAAAGAGTATCGGAGTTAGCAGCTATGTCCTGTAAGGAGCCATATCTGGTTATCCATAAGGACAGAGTAGTGTTACGTCCTCATCCAGCCTTTCTTCCTAAGGTGGTATCGAGTTTTCATTTGAACCAAGATGTGGTTCTTCCTTCTTTTTTCCCCAAGCCTACTTCGGTAGAGGAAAAGTTATTGCATTCTTTGGATGTAGTAAGAGCAGTTAAAGCTTATCTAAAAGCCACTGCTCAGATTCGCAGAACGGATACTTTGTTTATTCTGCCGGAAGGCCCCAGAAAGGGTCAGGCAGCGTCAAAATCTACTTTAGCCAAGTGGATTCGACAGGTCATAATACAAGCCTATAGCTTGAGAAGTAGACCGCCTCCGTTCAAAGTTAGGGCGCACTCCACGAGAGCAGTTGGAACTTCATGGGCAGTGCATCACCAGGCCTCCCTGGCTCAAATCTGTAAGGCCGCAACATGGTCTTCGGTACACACGTTTACTAGGTTCTACCAGGTGGACGTTAGAAGTCAGGAGGATGTCGCCTTTGGGCGCAGTGTGTTGCAGGCCGCAAAAGATCCTCATGTCTGATAGCGCTCAGCTTATATATGGTGTATCCCCCCCCTCATTTGGCATTGCTTTAGGACATCCCATTAGTAATGACTATGTCGCTCTGTGTCCCGTGATGTACGAGAAAGAAAATAGGATTTTTATAACAGCTTACCTGTAAAATCCTTTTCTTGGAGTACATCACGGGACACAGAGCTCCCGCCCCTCTTTGGGGACACTTATTGCTTTGCTACAAAACTGAGGTGCTCCCGGATGGGAGGGGCTTATATAGGGGAGGGTACTTCCGGTTTTGGAAGTTGCCAGTGCCAGCACCTGACGGTAACTATATAACCCATTAGTAATGACTATGTCGCTCTGTGTCCCGTGATGTACTCCAAGAAAAGGATTTTACAGGTAAGCTGTTATAAAAATCCTATTTTTGGGGTGCTGTCAGGATGCTGTCCTTACAGCAGAGATTAGATGAGTCTTTCAGGACTGGAGTGGACACTGAATACACACACGCTGGCAAGCAACTGCAATTAGATTACAGAGGAAAAAAAAAAGCAGACTGATGTACTAGCCCTAAAAAGGACTTTTTGGGGTGCTGCCAGGACGCTCTCCTTACAGCAGAGATCAGATGAGTGTTTCAGGACTGGAGTGGACACTGAATACACTGGTCTAGCTATAGATTTCCCTATTAAATTAGCAGCAGCTACACTGTCCCTCCTCTCACTAAGACTGCAGCTTCCGAATGAATCTAAAATGGACGCTGTCCAGGAGGTGGGAGGGTCTGGGAGGGAGGGTATGATGCTGATTGGCTGGAATGTGTCTGCTGACTGTGAGGTACAGGGTCAAAGTTTGCTCAATGATGACGAATAGGGGGCGGACCTAACATCGCATATGTTCGCCCGCCGCGGCGAACGCGAACAAGCTATGTTCGCCGCGAACTATTCGCCGGCGAATAGTTCGGGACATCTCTAGTCAGAAGTCACTGGAGGGATTAGAAGAGGAGGTATCAGAGAGTGGTAGGCAAGGTGGATATGTCTTGCAGTGACATTCATGATAGATTGAAAGGGAGGTAGCCTGTGTAGATGTAGGCCAATGTGAAGGAAGTTGATTGAAGATATATAAAGTAATAAATGTGATTGTAGACATGGTATGTTCATTTTGGGAGATAACTGAGCAGTAGAGATCTCTTCACAAATTGCTTCTACCTTGCTTTTTAAATTATGTTAAATAATTAAAAGAGTTAGTGGATGGCAGCTGTGGGAGACAAAGTTATGCGTTAAAGGTAGAAAAGAGTTGGCAAAGATTTAATGAGGGGGTGTTAATAAGAGTGATAGCAGAATAGATCTGTATGGCAGCACAGAGTGAGGATCTACATTTTAGGAGGGCAGCTTTATACAAGATGAAGTCTTACAGGGGCCTAGTTTTACACCACACTCATTCAAGAGCGCAGCTATGTCTTTTGACATCTATGTTTCCTGTTTGCCAGGGTCGTAGTGATTGGGGCCTAATTCTTCATGTAGTGAGGGGGCAAGGATGTCCAGAGAGGAGGAGAGTGAGTCTGGTGTGGAAAGACGTGGCCAGATCAGGGCAGAATAAAGAAGAAAGGAGTTGAAGTGGTGAAGGTCGCTATTTGTAACAGGTTGCTGGTTGGAGAAATAGGGATCTGAAGACAGAGTAAATGTGAAACTAATAAGGTTGTGTCAAAGAGAGGAAAATGGGTGTTGGAAAGGTTGCAAGAAATGCAGCGGCAGGAGAATACAAAGTCAATGGTGTAGCTCAGGAGAACTCAAACAGAGAAAAGGAGGATCAGTACTCTGGGCCAATTAGGCTATACTACATGCACATGTGTTGATCTGGAAAATGTTCCAGAATAAATGAGGAGAGAAATTACTTTCTTGTTGAATCCCAGGATGGGGAGAGGGAGGTTATCAAGATGTATTACTTAAAGTGGAGTTTCACCCAAAAATGGAACTTCCATTTTTTGGAATCCTCCCCCCCTCCGGTGTAACAATTGGCACCTTTCAGGGGGGAGGAGGGAGCAGATACCTGTTTAGTACAGGTATTTGCTCCCACTTCCTGGCATAGATCACTGCGGTGATCGCAGTGACCTACGCCACTTCCTGCACCTACACTGTCCTCCCCCGCTGTCTTCTGTGAGACACATAGGTCCCAGGAGACAGCAGGGACCAGTGAGGATGCGCAGCTCGACTCGCGCAGGCGCAGTAGGGAACCAGGTTTCCTGATTCCCTCACCAAGGATGGCGGGGGAGGAAGCCGAGACCAGAGCGACTGATCGGCTTTGGCTGCAGACATCGCGGGCACCCTGGACAGGTAAGTGTCCATATATTAAAAGTCAGCAGCTGCAGTATTTGCAGCTGCTGGCTTTTAATATTTTTTTTTTTTTAGGCGGACCTCCGCTTTAAATACAGTGAAGGAAAGTAAGGTCACCAACCTGGTCTTCAGCTTTAAATAAAATATTCATATGTAGCACCCTGGAGTTTAGGCAGGGATGCTCCTCACAAATGTACTTGCCAGGAGTAGTTATCCTGGTTGATTGTTAGAGATCTATTGATTTCTTCCTAAGTTTGGCCTTGTTGTACTTTTCTCCTCTACCACTAGGTGGCCGGGTACTTGGTGGTACTAGATATGAGAAGGGCAACTGAAGGTCAGGTTATGGGTATATGGGGTATGTCAGCCAATGGGCAGGGGTTTTCTTAAATCCCTTGGCCTGCTGGGAGAGTCTATATATTCGGATGGAGTCCGGTGATCTATGTCATGTGCCACCTGGACGGCTGTCTTGGTGGACGTGTGTCGTGTGCCCCGGGCTGCTAGGCCAGAGATTGGGTCTAACCCGGGGACGTCTGGCTGCTAGGCTGTGTGAGGGTCTATCCAGAAGCAAGAGAGCAGCTCAGAGTTGGGACAGCGGCTTGCAGTCCAACCAGAAGTGACGGTTCTGCCGGCCGGAGAACCTGTCAGTGGTCGGAGGTAGAGGGGAAGCTGTCACCACTAAGGGACCAACCACCTTATTACCAGGGACCACAGTGAGTAACTGAAGCAAGTACCGAAGCAATATTCTCACCGAACAGGCACGGTGGAGAATCTGGAAAAGTCAGGCAGTGATCAAGTCAGGGACCCAGCCAGTGGAGGTGATGCTTGCAGAGCAGCCTTGTGTGTCAAGCCAGGGACCGAGCAGGCCAGTGGGGTGAAGCTTGAGAAGTATCGGGAGTGCCAAGCTAGGGACAGGGCCGGACTGGGAATAAAATCCAGCCCTGGAAAAAATTTCATACCAGCCCCACAGCATTATTATACCAGCCTAACAGCATAACGTCATTATTTTCTTGTTCATGAAAGGGAAAAATATACATTTTAAAGCACATTTGAAGAGTGTATTATATATAGATAAGACAGATATGAAAGCACATAGGGCTTTATATATATATATATATATATATATAAACGCAAATTCCAGTTAAAAGTGGTCAATCATCAAGGGGGACCCCAGGAACTCAGACCACCTTCCGCAGAAACCATACACTAAGGTAAGGGGGGGGGTGGGTTACTGATATAATCTTTATATCAGTGCCCCCTTACATTATCGTATTCACTCCCCCCTTACATCAGTGACCCCCCTCAGACTGGCCTAGCGGTGCTGTCACTGACCTCCTCTCAGGTGCACCGTGCAGGGCTCAGTCAGTCGGCTCCAGCTTGGTGGCTCTGGTTTTATCCTATATAGTCTCCTCTCCACAGTCCACACACATCTGACTTCTCCCATGACCCCCATCCCGGCGGTGCTCCCACTCTTGACTCCTCTCCAGACTCCCTCAGAGACTGCAGACATGATACAGGAGATGGTCAGAGGCTGCAGACATGATACTAGAGCTTAGGGATGAGCTTCGAGTTCGAGTCGAGAGGAGAAATCTAAAGTGCTAATTATAAAGGCTTATATGCAAGTTATTGTCCTAAAAAGTGTTTGGGGACCTGGGTCCTGCCCCAGGGGACATGTATCAATGCAAAAAAAAGTTTTAAAAACGGCCGTTTTTTTAGGAGCAGTGATTTTAATAATGCTTAAAATGAAACAATAAAAGTGAAATATTCCTTTAAATTTTGTACCTGGGGGGTGTGTATGATATGCATGTAAAGTCGCGCATGTTTCCCGTGCTTAGAACTGTCCCTGCACAAAGTGTAATTTTTGAAGGAAAAAAAGTCATTTAAAACTCACTCGCGGCTATTAATGAATTGTTGGCTCCCGGCAATACATAGAAAAGTCATTGATAAAAAAAAAAAAAAAAAGCGTGGGAGTTCCCCCAAATTCAATTGCCAGGCCCTTTAGGTCTGGAATGGATATTAAGGGGAACTCCACCCCAAATTTAAAAAAAATGGCGTGGAGTCCCCCCAAAAATCCATACCAGACCCTTATCCGAGCACGCAACCTGGCCGGCCGCAGGGGAAGAGGGGGGGACGAGAGAGCGCCCCCCCCATCCCTCCTGAACCGTACCAGGCCACATGCCCTCAACATGGGGAGGATGTCCCCATGTTGATGGGGACAAGGGCCTCATCCCCACAACCCTTGCCCGGTGGTTGTGGGGGTCTGCGGGCGGGGGGCTTATCGGAATCTGGAAGACCCCTTTAACAAAGGGGACCCCCAGATCCCGCCCCCCCCCATGTGAATTGGTAAGGGGTACATTGTACCCCTACCATTTCAAGAAGAAAGTGTCAAAAAATGTAAATAAAAACACACACACACCTTGGAAAAGTCCTTATTAAAAAAAAAAAAAAAAAAAAAAAAAAAACATTCCAGCGATGAAATCCAGTGTCCCGCGGCGATCCCGATGTCCAGCGCTGTCCGTCATTGGTTGTGCCTGTGCGGACCTGATGGGGAACTTCCTCCGCTGTGTTTTAAATGTATAGACCCGCCCCTTCTCTCGTTCCCCATCAGGTCCGCTCAGCGGACCAGATGCGGAACGAGAGAAGGGGCGGGTCTATTCGTGTATGGCCAAAGACGTAGGCGGGGTCGGACATACCGAGGGGGCGGACCTGATGGGGAACTTCGTTCGCTGTGTAATATATGTATAGACCCGCCCCTTCTCATGTTCCGCATCTGGTCCGCTGAGCGGACCTGATGGGGAACTTTAGAAGGGGCGGGTCTATACATTTAAAACACAGCGGAGGAAGTTCCCCATCAGGTCCGCACAGGCACAACCAATGACGGACAGCGCTGGACATCAGGATCGCCGCGGGACACTGGATTTCATCGCTGGAATGTTTTTTTTTTTTTATTATTTTTTTTTTTTTTTAATAAAGGACTTTTTTAAGGTGTGTTTTTATTTAAATTTTTTGACACTTTCTTCGTGAAATGGTAGGGGTACAATGTACCCCTTACCAATTCACATGGGGGGGGGCCGGGATCTGGGGGTCCCCTTTGTTAAAGGGGTGGTCTTCCAGATTCCGATAAGCCCCCCGCCCGCAGACCCCCACAACCACCGGGCAAGGGTTGTGGGGATGAGGCCCTTGTCCCCATCAACATGGGGACATCCTCCCCATGTTGAGGGCATGTGGCCTAGTACGGTTCAGGAGGGAGGGGGGCCGCTCTCTCTCGTCCCCCCCTCTTCCCCTGCGGCCGGCCAGGTTGCGTGCTCAGATAAGGGTCTGGTATGGATTTTTGGGGGGACTCCACACCATTTTTTTTTAAATTTGGGGTGGAGTTCCCCTTAAAATCCATGCCAGATCTCAAGGGCCTGGTATGGATATTTAGGGGGCACCCCATGCCATTTTTCTTTTTAATTTGCAGCGGGGTTCCCCTTAATATCCATTCCAGACCTAAAGGGCCTGGTAATTGAATTTGGGGGAACCCCCACGCTTTTTTTTTTTTTTTTATCAATGACTTTTCTATGTATTGATAAAAGCCGACAATTCATTAATAGCCGCGAGTGAGTTTTAAATGACTTTTTTTCCTTCAAAAATGACACTTTGTGCAGGGACAGTTCTAAGCACGGGAAACATGCGCAACTTTACATGCATATCATACACACCCCCCAGGTACGAAATTTAAAGGAATATTTCACTTTTATTTTTTCATTTTAAGCATTATTAAAATCACCGCTCCCGTAAAAACGTCTATTTTTTAAACCTTTTTTTGCATTGATACATGTCCCCTGGGGCAGGACCCGGGTCCCCAAACACTTTTTAGGACAATAAATTGCATATTAGCCTTTATAATTAGCACTTTAGATTTCGAACGTTCGAGTCCATTGTATTTAATAGGGTTCTAAAGTTCACACGAACATTCTGTCTGTTCGCAGGTTCTGGTGTGAACCGAACAGGGGGGTTGTTAGGCTCATCCCTGCTAGAGCTCAATGCAGCCTCAACAGTGCCCATCAAATGCAGTCTCATCAGTGTCAATCAAATGCAGCCTCACTGTGCCCATCAATGCAGCCTCACTGTGCCCACCATTGCAACCTCACTGTGCCCACCATTGCAGCCTCACTGTGCTCATCAAATGCAGCCTCACTGTGCTCATCAAATGCAGCCTCACTGTGCTCATCAAATGCAGCCTCACTGTGCTCATCAATGCAGCCTCACTGTGCTCATCAATGCAGCCTCACTGTGCCCATGAATGCAGCCTCACTGTGCCCACCATTGCAGCCTCACTGTGCCCATAAATGCAGCCTCACTGTGCCCATAAATTCAGCCTCACTGTGCTCATCAAATGCAGCTTTACTGTGCCCATGAATGCAGCCTCACTGTGCCCACCATTGCAGCCTCACTGTGCCCATCATTGCAGCCTCACTGTGCCCATCAATGCCATCACTGTGCCCATCAAATGCAGCTTTACTGTGCCCGTGAATGCAGTCTTACTGTGCCCATGGATGCAGCCTCTCCTATGCCCCATGTCCCAGTCTGCAGTCCCTGTCTGTGGGAAGGTGTGTTGTTGATGCTCTGTGTGGTACCTTCCGTGCCAGCAGGATATCCATGATCGCCATCAGCAGGCAGGGTCTGTTCTCGTTTTGGATGGGGACAGTGCTCCTTCCAGAGGATCTGTTTGCTGTGAGATGGAGTGGTCCCTGGCCACCTGCACCTTCAGCCGTCCTCATTTTCCAGCCCCAGTCAGCCTGTCCTCTGGTCCTGGGGAAGTGAGAGCACTGGGTGGGAGCTGGAGAGAAGGGGGAGTGGAGAGCACATGGGTGGGGGCAAAGAGCAGGGGGGAGTGGAGATCACAGGGGTGGAGAGCGGAGATCGCTGGGGGGGGAGCCAAAAAGAACAGGGGTGGAGAGCACGGGAGGATGAGAGGGGGGGCTGGAGAGCACTGAGGGGGCTAAGAGTGTGGGAGGTAAAGAGCACTGAGGGGATCTTGAGAGCACTGGTGGGGCAGAAAGAACAGGGGTGTAGAGCACGGGGGCTGGAGAGCACTGGGGGGTACAAAGAGCAGGGGGGAGTGGAGAGCACTGTGGGGTGGAGAGCAATGGGGGGAGCTTGAGAGCACTAGTGGGGGCCAGAAAAAACAGGGGTGGAAAGTACGGGGGGCTGGAGAGCACTATGGGGGGCAGAGAGCACTGGTGGGGTTGGAGAGCACATGGGTGGGGGCAAAAAGAACAGGGGTGGGGAGCACGGGGGCTGGAGAGCACTGGGGTGGGGGCTGGAGAGTGATGGGGAGAGCTGGAGAGCACTGGGGGGGAGAAAGAACAGGGGTGGAGAGCACGGGGTGCTGGAGAGCACTTTGGGGGCGGAGAGCACTGGCGGGGTTGGAGAGCACATGGGTGGGGGCAAAATGCAGGGGGAGCGGAGAGAGCACTGGCAGGGTTGGAGAGCACGTGGGTGGGGGCAAAATGCAGAGGGGAGTGGAGAGTACAGGGGTGGGGAGCGGAGAGTACTGGGGGGGAGCTTGAGAGCACTGGAGGGGGAGCCAAAAAGAACAGGGGTGGAGAGCATGGGGGGGCTGGAGAGTGATGGGTGGAGATTGAGAGCACTGGGGGGGGCCAGAAAGAACAGGGGTGGGGAGCACGGGGGGGCTGGAGAGCACTGTGGTGGGTGGAGAGCACTGGGGTGGGGGCTGGGGAGTGATGGGGAGAGCTGGAGAGCACTGGGGGGGAGAAAGAACAGGGGTGGAGAGCACTGGGGGGGAGAAAGAACAGGGGTGGGGAGCACGGGGGGCTGAAGAGCATTGTGGGGGGCGGAGAGCACTGGGGTGGGGGCTGGGGAGTGATGGGGAGAGCTGGAGAGCACTGGGGGGGGAGAAAGAACAGGGGTGGGGAGCACGGGGGGCTTGAGAGCACTGTGGGGGGCGGAGAGCACTGGGGTGGGGGCTGGGGAGTGATGGGGAGAGCTGGAGAGCACTGGGGGGGAGAAAGAACAGGGGTGGAGAGCACTGGGGGGGGAGAAAGGACAGGGGTGGAGAGCACTGGGGGGGAGAAAGAACAGGGGTGGGGAGCACGGGGGGCTGGAGAGCACTGTGGGGGGCGAAGAGCACTGGAGTGGGGGCTGTGGAGTGATGGGGAGAGCTGGAGAGCACTGGGGGGAGAAAGAACAGGGGTGGAGAGCACGGGGGGGAAAGGACAGGGGTGGAGAGCACTGGGGGGGGACAGGGGTGGAGAGCACTGGGTGGGGGGAGTGGAGAGCACTGGGATGGTGACTGAAGAGTGATGGGGAGAGCTGGAGGGGGGGGCAGAAAGAACAGAGGTGGAGAGAACTGTGGGGGGGGGCTGGAGAGTGTGGTGGGGAAGCAGAGCACTGGGGGGAGCCACAAGGAGAACTGGGAGGGGCCAGCAAAAGAAGTTGGATAGGAGGAGAAGCAGGGGGACCGCATATAGAGGAAATTAGCTTTCTATATTCCTCCATACAGCCGCGGAATGCTTGATTCTCCTCCTCCCCCTCCTGCAAGCATTCAGTGGCTGTATGGAGGAATATAGAAAGCTCATTTCCTCTATATGCGGCCCCCCTGCCGATCCTCCTATCCAGGCACACAGGGCGGGCTGTACGGTGGGCATCTCCTCCTGTGTATCACGGAGCTGGCCTGGCTGGGTCTGTGTTCGGCGGTGACGCTGTAACACAGACCCAGCCAGGCAGCTCCGTGATACACAGGAGCAGGAGAAAGGGGACAGGGAGCACTGCAGCCGCAAGTGAAACCGGTCCCAGGACAGGCAGCCTACCGGGAAATCTCCCGGTCTCCTGGTAGGCCAGTCCGGCCCTGGCTAGGGACCTAGCAGAGAGGCGGGGGTGACGCTTGAGGAAGATACCACTGTGAAGATTGGAGGAGCTCAAGGGATTCAGTGACAGTGAATCTGCGGGTCTAGTGAGAGACCGGGAGCTCAGTGTACTGAGGAACTACAAGGAGAAGTTATAGTGAAGGTGAAAGAACTGTTACGTTTTGTGTTAGGAACTGTTAAAGACTGTTGCCATAGGAAACAGCATTCCTGCATGTGCAGATGTGGCTTCTTGCTGGAGGCTTTTCTCTGCACGGCTGTCCTCCTATTGGAGTCTCGGAGTCTGCTAATTGAACTTGCAACTACTCAAGAGTGTCCTGACCCTAACCCTCTTTCCCCCCCAAAAAGTTTGTAAGAGAAATAAACATCTCTTTTGCATTCAAGAAGTGTCTGGCACCCAATAACTTTATCCACCTTGCACCCACTATGCCTCACAACCCACTACATACAGAAGGATGTCAGCTATCTCTGGCCCTGGAGGTTCTCATTAGACTGTAGGAGGCCAGAGACCTTGCTGCCAATGGCGTCCCTAGGGGGGGCCCAGAGGGGGCCCTGGCCCCCCCAACATTATGCTGTGCTCCACCATGTGCCCCCTCAAAAAAAAAAAAAAATTTTTTTTTTTTGCTTTTTTTTATTTCGCTCGGGCTGCTGCTGGGGTAACATAGTCTCTCCTGAGAGGGAGAGCGTCCCCAGTCAGCTCCTGCGGGGGATTCCTCCCCCCTCCCTCTGCTCGCTGACACTGCAAAATGCGAGCACTCACACAACCACAGCCGCCCGATCTGCTCCTTCCCCTGCATCCTCATTGGCACGGAGAAGAGCGAGTTGCAGGAAGGACTCCACGAGCACTGTGGGGGGGAGGGGGCCCAAGCCTTCATCTCAGTTACTGAAAAAACAGACTGATTTCTCCCGTCCTTAGGACAGAAGAACCAGCCTGTAAATTCCGAGAGTGGTGACTGCAAGCTGAGCCGAGTGTCAGTCTATGACACTCTTTCACAACGCAGGGAGTCCAGCCACCCCCCTCACTCTCCTCACATACGAGCAGGGAGGAATACAGCTCCTCCTCCTCCTTCCAGTCCCGCCCACACTATCCCGGCGTGCTGTATCTGAAGAGAGGGGATGTGTGGGTGGGAAATATGAAAATCAGCAGCATTCCTGGCTGTATGTGAATGATGCCTGAGATTCTAGCCTGGACCTGTGGGTAAGTGTGTGCACTGCAGACTGCAGTACACTGTAATCACTGAACTGCATTATCTCCATCCCTTCTCTCCCCCATCTGTCTCCCTCCCCCTCTCCTGTTCTTTCAAGACCTTCACAATTTACTTTCACTTTCAGTTAGGCAGGTAATATACGGTGCAAATTTCTTTCCTGCATCCACAGATTGCAGGAAAGAAACTTGCATAATTCCCCCATCAACACAGACAGTGCTGACAGGGGAATATCCCTCCTGCCCAGCAATTGTATTCTCCCGACAAACAGTGATTATCACTAGTGGCTATAGCAACCACTAGTGATAATCAGAAGAGAATCTGCTCATTAATGGTTCAAATCTCAGCCAGTTCCTGCTGAACCAGCTGAGATTTAAACTGTCTATGGCTGGTCTTAGCTCTTAGGCAGCCCATACATTGATCACTTTTTTCATTCAACTATTAGGTTGAATGAAAAAAAAAAGGAAATGATCCAATTCCCCCATCTACACATTATAGGTGGATGGGGGAATCCTCCAAGTGTGGACCAGTGCTGGAACAACCAGAGTTGCTGTCCTGTCCCGGCTATTCACTGCGCTGGTCTCTGTCTCCATGTCAGCGGCGGCAGCACATTGGAACCCAGTGCTGGTTACTTTATGGGGCTGATGTACAGTAAGGTGACCAGATTTTTAAAATGAAATCCGGGGACATATTTTATTTTTATTTTTTTATTGGCTAATGGTAAACTATTTTATAAGCATATTTTCCTCAAATGATATATGCAGTGTATGTGGTGTTTATGGAATAATTGTATGATATATACGTTCTTTCCCATATTTCGTCCATGAGATGAAAAAAAAAAAAATACTTCTTAGAATTTTTGGGATATGACTACCAAATGTTATGAAGAGAAGATAGAGAAAAACTTGGGAGGGATGGGGTCCCAAAATTTAAATCCAATCCAGGCAGGGGTGGCTCCAGACAATGTTTTTTTGGGGTGCTATGGTGGTGCTTGAAGTAAAACTGAGGGTGCTAATGCGGTGCGCTACCACACACCTGTGGGAGTGGCCAGCAAGTGGCGGTTTCATCATGGCATCCAATGATGATCAGTATGTCCTGGCCTCTGTATACCAATAAAAAGCCATAAAATGCAGCACAACCCTACACTTCATTTATACATTTCTACAAATGAACTTATAAGTGAAATGGTAAAACCTATAAATGAATATCCAATGCAAATCAACCAATGTATTGCAATTTAGTAGTGATGATGTCACCTCCTCTGCAAAAATATTTTGAGAATTTGCAGAGCAAATAATGGTGAAACCCCCTACATACAAAAATAATAACAGAGACGCAAATCAACCCATGTATTAGAATATAGTAGTGATGGTGTCACCCTCTCTGCAAAAGGTAAGAAATATTACAGAGCTGCAATGTTCAAATAGTGGTAAAGCCACCTATATATAATCATAATAATGATAATAATAAAATGTACACTTGATGTATATATTTTACATTTTATTATTCTGATTATATATAGGTGGTTTCACCACTATTTGCACATTGCAGCTCTGAAAAATGTATTACCTCTTGCAGAGAGGGTGACAACATCACTACTATGTTCTAATACATGGGTTGATTTGTGTCTTTGTTATTATTATTATTGTATGTAGGGGGTGTCACCGCTATTTGCACATTGAAGCTCTGCAATTTCTCAAAATATTTTTGCAGAGGGGGTGACACCATCACTACTATATTGCAATACATTGGTTGATTTTCACTGGATATTCATTTATAGGTGTTACTATATCACTTATAAGTTCATTTGTACAATTTTATAGATGAAGTATAGGGCAGCGCTGCATTTTTTGCTTTTTATTGATTCGCGTTAGATGGGGGAACCAGCTAAAAAGATTCTCTTATTGCTTTTGAGATATTTTTAGTTGCATGGTAATTGATTTACCTGATTTGTTATGTCCTCTGTATACTTTTAACCACTGGCCATGCATATTGGTGGTCAGTGTTCCCCCTGTATGCTGGTGCTACATGCAGAGTGCAGGTGGGTGCTGGATGCAGGGCTCAAGAGGATGCTATGTAGAGAGTGCAAGGTTCAGGAGTGCGTTTTGGAAAGAGTGATGGTCAGAGACTGCAGACATACTACAGGAGATGTTCAGAGACTGCGGATATTATACAGGAAATGGTCAGAGACTGCGGATATACTACAGGAGACGGTCAGAGACTGCGGATATTATACAGGAGAGAGACTGCGGATATAATACAGGAGACGGTCAGAGACTGCGGATATTATACAGGAGAGAGACTGCAGATATTATACAGGAGGGCCAGCACAATTTGTTGTTAGAGATGGGCTGGGCATGTTCAAAATTCCACATGCCAGAGCCTGCCAAGAAGCCCACACTGCACAGCGCTAATCACAGGCAGTGAGACATTTCCCGGTCCACAGCTGTACAGATCAGGAAATGTCTCACTGGCTGTGATTAGCACTGTGGAGTGTCGGCTTCCTGGCGGGAGATCGGGCATGTGGGATTTCAAACACACCCGAGCCCATCTCTATTGGTTGTAGACAGTTGACCTCCCTGCAGGTTGCTTCGAAGCAGTGGAGCCTTCTCTGACATGCTGATCGGGATGCAATCCAGGTGATGCTCCTAGTCAAATCCTAGTGTTAAATATCAGTGATTTTATTGATCAAAGCCCAAACTTTACAGGCATAGAGCCCACATGGCTGCTGAACATACGGTTGATTATATATATGTGGTTGTACTCTTGATGCTAATAAATACTGTGTTTATTAGATCTGACTGGGAGCATCACCTGGATCACATCCCGATCAGCATGTCAACAGAGAAGGTTATACAGAATTACTGCTGCTAGGTGACCAGCTGGGGGCTCGGCTCTCTATAACCAATAGTGCCAGCCTTCCCCTGCATGCACCCATAATGTCACCAGCACTAGGTCCTAATAGACTGCCTCCGCTGCCAAGGAGACAGATGCCAGACCAGTGCTGTCAGTAACAGGGACAGGACAGCTGGGGAACCACACAGTGGCAGAACACCAGGGCCCGATGGCAAGACAACCTTTGCAACCCTGATAGTTCTCCTACTGCTGTGGACCCTTATATTTTCTTGGTGTGCTGGTGACATATATCTCTTGTTTTCTGCCACCCTGGGGGGCCCCAGTATAGAGGGAAGGGAGCTCACTGTAGAACATGTGAAAGGGCCCGTTGTGGGATCGTAGTAAAGGGCCCCAGGATATATATATATATATATTATATATATAATTGCATTTTATAGTTGGCCCCCCTACTTTTGTCCCTGTCCCCCCATGTGCCCCCCCTAAATATGAAAGCTGGAGACGCCACTGCTTGCTGCACATAAATATGCTCTGGTTTCATAAAACAAAAGATAGTGTGTTTATAATTAATGTTATGATTAAAAAAAAAAACTAAATGTTTTGAGTTTATAATTTATATGCATAAAACTGTTGTTCTATAACCATGCTTTACAATATACAATTTATAATTTTTTTTACAAATAAGCATTTAATACATAACAAAGGATTCTCAGAGTACTATTAATATAGTTATCTCCTTCGCGCCGACCGTACGCAGATATGCGGCCTCGGCTTTAGGGGGTTATACCGGGATGATGCCTGCAGCGGCAGGCATCATACCGGCACAGTTTTTTATAGCGGGCGGTCGGCTTTCCAGGGATAACAACCGATGCGGCTAAAAGCCGCTCGGTTGTTATCCCGGAGGAGCCGGAGGGGACATCCCCCCTTCCCACCGCTCTTACCAGGCCTCCCGTCCCACCGGGAGACCCGATCCTCGATCCGGCAGTTCCGGCAGCTAGAGACAGACTGGCACGAAGCCGGAAACGGCTTTGTTCCAGTCTTCTCTCTGTAAACACGGAAGCGACATCACAACGTCACATCCGGTTTACTCGGCTGCCAATGGCACCGGTATAAAAAAAAATACAGTATTCAGAATCGCCGTTTTCGACGATCTGAATACTTTGAAGTGCAAAGAAGGCATTTAGGGTCTTTTAGACCCCCGATCCTCCATAAAGAGTACCTGTCACCACCTACAGTATTACTGTCACATGGGATGTTTACATTCCTTGTGACAGCAATAAAAGTGATCAGAATTATTTTTTTTAAACACAATGTAAAAAAATAAAAAAATAAAAATAAATAGGAAAAAAAATTAAAATTTTAAAGCGCCCCCATCCCCGCGAGCTCGTGCAGCAAAGAAAACGCATACGAAAGTCGCGCCCGCATAAAAAACAGTATCGCCATTCCGCGAGTGTGCGCAATTTTAAAGCATGACATGTTTGGTATCTATTTACTCGGTGTAACATCATCTTTCACAATGTACAAAAAAAATGTGCTAACTTTACTGTTTAGTTTTTTTTTTTTGTTTAATTCGTTTTTATTGAGAAAAAGCGGTACATCTTTATACAATACAGCCAACCGCCTCCAGTAACATCGTTAGGCGTTAACAAACATACAAATCACAAACCTCCACAATCATGTGTAGGGATGCTCCATCGTGGAGTGGGAGAGAGTAGCTTCTTCATCATAAAAGTCAACGGTCAAAACGTACCCCTTTAACAATATAACATTATAGGAGAAAGGGAGAACAGAGAAATAAAGAACACAGGGGGGTAGAAGATATGAAAGGCGTGGGAGAAAAAGGGGGGGTGGGGATTGGGGGACCTGCCTCTGTCCAAACTCATCTGAACAAATTATTGTGTCTGATATAGTTAGTACAATGTACAATGCAACGTTATACCGGTTGAGACATAATTTCCGCATATGCGGCGGTATATTTAAAAGCAAACCAGCAGGACCATATATTTTTTGCCAGGTCAGATTTACCTCTGAGAGAGAGGGTCATGTCCTCCATATGATAGATTTTGTCTACTTTCACCAGCCAAAGGCATAGTGAAGGGATGTTTTTTTTCTTCCAGAAACGTGGAATGAGAGCCTTTGCAGCATTAAGAAGGTGTGGTGTTATTGATCTTTTATATGGTCCTACTGGCCCGCCTGTACAGTGGAACAAAACAACCCAAGGATCATTAGGGATCTCCCATCCCTGGATCTCCCTAATCCAGTGAAGTACAGCTAACCAGAATGGGCGTATGCGCGGGCATAGCCACCAGATATGGGCATGAGTCGCCCTCTCCCCGCAGTCCCTCCAACACAGGGAGGACATGTGAGGGAAGGTCTTGTGTAAAATTACAGGTGAGTAATGCCATCTCGTAAGGAGCTTGTAATTCACCTCTGCCATATTTGAAGCTCCAGAGGAGGTGTGATCTAGTGATAGGATGTCACTCTTTTGGGAGCTGGTTAAGTCTTTTTGTAGGTCTAGCTCCCAGTTATGGATAAACGAAGGTTCTTTGGTGGAGGACAGATCCACTAGAGTACGGTAAAAGTGGGAAATAGGTTTCTCCACCGGCCGGTCCTCGGAGAATGCTAATTCCAGAGGGGTCAACTCAGTAAGAGATCTCAGGGGCTTCGGTAGAGAATGTACAAATGCTGTTAGTTGCCGATACCGCCAATGATCCATGTTGGAGACGAGTGTATTGGGGAGAATTGTAGACAAGGGTAAGATGTTCCCGGAGGAAGTGACCTGGTGTAGAAGAGTTCTGTTTCCTAGGTTCCAAGGGTAAACCCCCGGTATGATGTTTCCAGGGGGAAAATAATTGTGACCGATCAAAGGGAATAAGGGTGAGTTGTATTCCCATTTGTGAGCCTTACATATATAGTCCCATGCCATTAGAGAAGAGTGAGTCAGTGGGGATGTAATAGCCGAGAGGCTCTTAAACTTCCTCGGGATCCACATTTGTGAGGAGATATCCGAGCCACTGAGCTCTGTCTCCAGGGCTGCCCAAAGTTTAGTAGATTTGTGGTATTTCAGATCCAAGAGCCTGGTCAGGACTATTGCTCGAAAGTACAATCTGAAGTCTGGTAGGGCTAAACCACCCCTTCCTTTGAGCCTAACCAAAAGAGATCTAGCAAGTCTGGGCCGCTTCCTGTTCCACACATATCTACCGACAATGGAGGTGAGCTTAGCAAAGAAGCCGACCGGAATGCCAAATGGAATCATCTGAAACATGAATAGCACCCTGGGCAGTATATTCATCTTGATCACCCCTATTCTCCCCAACCAGGAATGAGCGAGTTGTGACCATCTCTGTATGTCTGTTCTAATGGCGTTTAGCAGTGGGATGTAGTTTGCTCGGAATAAGGCTGTCAGATTTAGCGTTAGATAGATACCTAAATATTTCATTTTCTTTGGTTGCCAATTAAAGAGGAACGCTTGTGATAAGTGCGAGGCTGTATGTGTCGGGACGGATATATTCAGTATTTCAGACTTTGTCATGTTAATCTTGAAATTGGAGATGACACTGTATTGGGAGAACTCTGACAGAAGGTTCGGGAGGGAAATCGGGGGTTGCTGAATATAAAATAAAATATCATCCGCATAAGCAGCGTATTTATGTTCTACGGGACCTGTGACTATTCCATGGATGTTCGGGTTATGTCTTACAATAGAAAGGAAGGGTTCCAAGGAAAGGGCAAATAGAATAGGAGAAAGGAGACAGCCCTGGCGTGTGCCATTGTGTAAGGTGAAAGAATCGCCCAATGTGCCATTAATAAGTAGTTGAGCCGTGGGGTTGTTGTACAGCGCCGAAATTTGAGACAAAAGGGAAGTGTTAATACCCAAGTAGGTCAGAGTTGCCATTAGAAACTCCCAGTCCACCCTATCAAACGCCTTCTCAGCATCCGTGGACAGCAGAAGGGTGGGCTGCGATCAAAGAGAGGGTGCGAAGGGAGTTATCCCTTGCCTCTCTACCGGGGATAAAGCCCGTCTGGTCTCTGGATATCCATTTCGGGATCAGGGGGAGAAGTCTGTTCGCAATGGCTTTGGCATAAATTTTTCTGTTGATATTTAACAGGGAAATGGGGCGGTAGCTACCACAGATACTAGGGTCCTTATCAGGTTTTGGGATAACTGTAATGTGGGCATGGATAGTCTCGGGTCGGAGCTCTCCACCAGTAGAGGTCACATTGGCATAGGTGGCTAGGCGAGGCATGAGTAAACCTGCATAAGCGCGGTAATATGCTACCGTGAATCCATCCGGTGCCTTGCCACCTGCCATGCTTTTTAAAGCTGTGTGCAGCTCTCCGGCGGTAAGCTCGCCCTCCAAGGAAGCCAAGACATCAGGCGCTAACTTGGGGAGGTTTGCCCGCTCTAGGTACTCCTTGATAAGGTCCCTTTTCCTGTCTATGTCTGTAATAGAATGTTGTACATGATACAGTTGCTGGTAAAACTTCCGAAACTCTTTGGCAATGGAGGGGGTATCGTGTATCATAATATCTGAAGGGGTTTTGATTTTTGCAATAAAGGAAGCAGATTTCCTCTGCTGCAAGGAACGGGCTAATAATTTACTCGGTTTGTTTCCCCATTCATAGTAACCTTGGGCAACTAAGCGAATGCGTTGTTTTTGCTCTAAGTGCATAATGGACTTCAACTCCTCTCTTTTTTCCGTTAAGGCATGAAATAAGGCTTGTGATTGTCTGATTTTGTGGCTTTGTTCGAGGTGTTTGATTTCAGTGAGCAATTTAGTTTGCTGGAGTGTGCGTTCCCTTTTTTTCCTGGATCCCAATTCTATCAGCCTGCCACGTATGTGAGCCTTATGGGCCTCCCACAATGTACCCGGGGAAATGTCTGGGTGAACGTTTTCTTTAAAATATAAAGAGATAGCCTCTTCTATCGTTTTTCTATCAATCTCATCTGCAATGAGTTCCTCGTTCAACTTCCAATTGGTGGATTTGAGGGGGAGGGATAATACCTTGATAGTGAGTGTAATGGGCATATGGTCGGAAATAGGCAAAGACTCAATGGACGACCTCACCAGTAAAGGTAGGTGTCGGTGATCAATAAAACAAAGGTCAATTCTAGAATAGGTTAGATGAACCTGTGAATAGTGGGTAAAGTCCCGTTCTCGTGGGTGCATGGTCCTCCAGGTGTCAATAAGTTGCGATTCATGAAGCTTCTTGCGAACATAATGCAATTGTTTATGTGGGATACTAGAGCTCCCCCTGGAAGTGTCAATGACCGGTTCCAGGGGGGTGTTGAGATCACCTGCTAGGAGAGTGCAGCCACGCGAGAAGTCTTGTAATTTCCCCAGTGTGGAAGCAATAAAGCTCGCCTGGTTGCGATTAGGAGCATATAGGGTCGCCAGAGTGCATGGCATACTGCCCAGGGTGCCCCTCAGAAACAGAAAATGGCCCAATGGGTCACTTAACATGGAATCTAATGTAAACACGGCTCCCCTGCGGAACCCGATGGCCACCCCCTTGGCTTTGTGTATGTCCGAGAGGCTATAATACCACGTGGGGTATTGTTGTGAAAATAACTTTACCGAGGTCATGTGAGTGAGGTGGGTCTCCTGCAGGAAGATCACGTCCCCCCGCAGGCGACCCAGCTCCCTATAGAGGTTGTGTCTCTTACCAGGTGAATGTAAGCACTGTACATTAAATGAAAGTAGGTTTACCGTAGCCATGGAGAGCTGAAGTGGGGAGCCGCGATCACACTCCTCACAGGTGTTCGGATCCGAGGCAGGAGATACCGAGGACAGGGGGGTGGGGATAGAGTGGTATGAGAAAAGGTGAGAAACGAAAAAAGGAGGAAAAGATGAGAAGTTAGTAACACAAAACTGACATAAGAAAGACCAACCCATCAGGCTGGCTAAAGGTGCACGCATAAAACTGCCGTGCTCAAGCAGGTCGCGTATGAGGCCCAACACACCCACACACCCGCCCCACAAGGGGACAGGTGCGCGGAGGCGCAGGGCACCACAGCTCCCGCCAAGTAGGGGGCGGAGGAGCCAGGGCATCCGGACACCGATCCCAATAGGGGTCTTAGCAGTGTCCCGAGGCCCTGGCGCCGACCTCCAGCAATCATGTAAAATATCCAATATATCCTAATGAAAAACCAAAAACTCAAAGTAGTATAAAATACAATAAAATAGAACCGAACTGCGTCATCAGGCAATAGCCCAAGGAGAGAGAACCAGGCGGCATGGTACCTGTGTTATCACATAAGTCTTGGCCCTCTCGCGGCCTCACCCTGCATATCCACCTAGAGGCTATGCATTAGGTAGGTCTGAGCGAACTGTTCCTTTTGAAGGTAAAACAAACAGGGATAACGCATAGGGGGGTAAACAGCCAAAAGGGGACAAACCATTCCCATCCGAGAATGTGGGCACGATCTAGAGGGTAATCAGCTCAGGGCTCAGCCAGTGTGTGGTGAGGAGCCAGGCACAGACGAGCGATGCTTGCGGTCAGCTTTCTGCCACATTGGCTCCGCGTTGCCAGTTAAAGGGGGAATGACATCCTGCCATCCAGGCAGCTCTGGGGGAGGAATGTTCATGTCCGCACAAAACTTTTCCAGTTCCTCTGGGAAACGAAGCACCGCCGTTTTACCTTCCTTGTTGGCTATTAGAGCAGCAGGGAAGCCCCATCTGTAGTTGATGTTTGCAGCCCTGAGGATTTCCGTGAGTGGCCGAAGGGCCCTGCGCCTTTCCAGTGTTTCCCTGGCAAGGTCTGGGTAAAGGGAGAGCATGGCACCGTCAAAGTCTATCGGGGTGGCTGCTCTAGCCTTTTTCATAATCAGCTCTTTTTCCGGGTAATGGTGCACCCTGCAGATTACGTCCCGTGGGGTGTCGGTGGATAGGTTGCGAGGCCTTAAGGCCCTGTGCACTCTATCAATTTTCAGCGGGTTATCTGGCGGTAGGCCCAGGAGACCATTAAAGATGCCGCGGACAGAGGGGAGAAGGTCATCATCCCCGGTGGCCTCGGGGAGACCTCTGATTCTAATGTTATTGCGCCTGTTGCGATTTTCCTGGTCCTCCATCTTGTATAGAGCCAGTCTGTGGGCTATGGCGAGTTGGCAGGAGGATGCCTGTAAGACCCTAATGGCGGTCGCGTGGCAGTCTCCTCCACCCGTTCGAGTACTTGGGAGAGGTCCGCGCATACTGCGGAGACCTCCTTTTTAATGACCCTCTCTATTCTCAGTAGCAGGGAGGCCAGGTCCGTCTTAGTGGGGAGATCGCTTACCAGAGCGGCGACTCCCGAGTGCCTGTGAGAGCTCTCTTCACCCTCCGATCCGGCCAACGAGTCAGGGGAACAGCGCCTGAGTTCAGGCCTGTTGCGGGAGGCGGAGCTTGTTCCCGAGTGCGCGCTATGCGGCGATCGGCCCAGGCCATCCATGCCTTCCATGGCGTCCGGTTCGGACGCTAAATAGCGCTTTATCGAGCCCGCCGAGGTGCCTTTTTTGGGCGTGGGCTTGCCCAGTTTCCTCCGCATCCTCGTTCCAGATGGTAACGATGCCGCAGTGTCGGTTCAGGTGCTTTTAGCTGGGTCGGCACCGGAGCTCAGGAGAAGTGTGACCGCTCTACAGCATGCCTTAGCCACGCCCCCCGTTTAGTTTTTTTTTTAAATTCATAAAAGTATCTTTTTCCCCAAAAAGTTGCTTTTGAAAGACCGCTGCACAAATACTGTGTGACATAAAATATTGCAACAATCACCATTTTATTCTCTAGATTCTCTGCTAAAAAATATATATAATGTTTATGGGCGGCGGCTGTGTATCTCTGGGTGGGAGTGGTCCAGGGCTGTCAAACTGGGGAGCCGCCCACACGCTGTCTGGCCAATCAGAACGCGTTTCAAAGGCTCCAGCTGCTGCTAACACACGGCGCTCATGGATCCCTTAATAGAGACTTTCTGGCGGTCCTCCTGTGCTCCTTTGACACTGCACGTGGAAGCTCCCACCCGTTCTAGCACTCTGCAAGTGCTACAACATTTTTCATGCAAGTTTTTAGTGTTGTTTTATACTTATATACTGAATAAATTCCTAAGCTGTTTAAAAGATTGGCTTGGCGCTTCTCTCTCCTCCTTTTGCTTTCCTTTTGTTCACAGTGATCTGGTTCCCCAGCCCGTGCCTGAAGCAGCCACACTCCCTTTACAGCCTCCATTTAGAGACTTTTTTAGAGATTCATTTTTAGAGGTTCATCCCCCAGAACTTTCAATCCACTCACCATTTACATGGTTGCACCTTCATGTATCAGCATGCAGTTGCATGCCTTTTCATTAAAATTTTAAACTTTAATCTTTTTCATCAGATGGTTTAGCGCTGAACATTATATCAATATTGTGTATGTGTTTCCTACTTAAAAAGGAAGTAAACCCTGATGGGTTTTACTTCCTCTTTTGCTCACTGCAAACCCTGCAAATTAAAAGCATAATGGGCTAGTATGCATCGCAGTGGCGGCTGGTGCTCACATTTTTGGGGGGATGCAAACAAACTGAAAAAAAACCATCAATTGCAGCCACTGTGCCCATCAAATGCAGCCACTGTGCCCATCAAACGCAGCCACTGTGCCATCAAACGCAGCCACTGTGCCATCAAACGCAGCTACTGTGCCCATCAAACGCAGCCACTGTGCCCATCAAACGCAGCCACTGTGCCCATCAATCGCTGCCACTGTGCCCATCAATCGCTGCCACTGTGCCCATCAATCGCTGCCACTGTGCCATCAAACGCAGCCACTGTGCCATCAAACGCAGCCACTGTGCCATCAAACGCAGCCACTGTACCCATAAATTGCCACCACTGTGCCCATCAAACGCAGCCACTGTGCCCATCAAACACAGCCACTGTGCCCATCAAACACAGCCACTGTGCCCATCAAACGCTGACACTGTGCCCATCAAACGCTGACACTGTGCCCATCAATTGCTGACACTGTGCCCATCAATTGCTGACACTGTGCCCATCAATTTCTGCCAGTTTGCCCATCAATTGCCACTACTGTGCCCCATCAGATGCCACCAGTGTGCCCCATCAGATGCTGCCAGTGCGCCCCATCAGATGCTGCTTGCACTTACCTGTCTCGTAGCGGGTCAGTGGCAGTCTCCTGCACGCCCTCCATGTCTTCTTCCGTCCTCTCTCAGGCATCCAATCACAGCGCCTGACATTTCAGCCAATCAGGTGACCGGTAACAGACCCGGTAACCTGATTGGCTAAGAGGCGGATTCAGTGTTAGCAAAGCAAATTCCTTCGCTTTGCTAACACACAGCTGAGTGAAAAGCGAACGCCCAGCATTGCGCGCACTGTCCACATTTTTGGGCGCCTTTTACAACCACTTTAAGCTCCATCTGCCTGCTCAAATAAGGAATAAAACATGTTAATATGCAATTTCAGGTTTACCTGGGTTAAAAAAAAATATATTTTTTTTAAACATTTCAATCGTAGTAGGCCTGACCATAGTAGGCCAGACCATGAAAATAGGGCATGGCTGGCCAGCGGAGTAGATGGCCGCTTGAGACTACCACTCTCAGCACCCGTGGCTTGACGGAGTCTTTATCAGCGGCACTGGGCACCGCAGGACGGCTGTTTTTATCCCCTGAGGGTCGGGCACACATGAGCCACATGTTCTGCAGGAGGAAAGAAAGATAGAAAGATCCTAGCTAGGGAAAAGGTAAATTTTTTCTCCCAGCCTCCTCATTCCCCACATGACTGCTTGACAGACCCAGAGGAGATCCCGCAGCACCACTCATTGAACCATTGCCCTAAATACCATCAAAAGGACTCATCATGCAGGACATCTTCTACCACCTCCAGCCCAGTGAAGACTAAAATGAGCCATCATCTCAATCTGTTCCTGAGGTGAGTAGGAACGACTTAGGCCTAAATGACACCAGGGAACTTCATGATTCTATACTAAAACTCCCCACAAGTGATCAACCTGTCCTGGACAATAGTGATGAGCCGAACACCCCCGGGTTCGGTTCGCACCAGAACCCGCGAACGGACCGAAAGTTCGAACGAACATTAGAACCCTATTAAATACAATGGATGCGAACGTTCGAATTCTAAAGTGCTAATTATAACGACTATTATGCATGTTATTGTCCTAAAAAGGGTTTGGGAACCCGGGTTCTGCACCAGGGGACATGTATCAATGCAAAAAGAAGTTTTAAAAACGGTCGTTTTTCGGGAGCAGTCATTTTAATGATGCATAAAGTGAAAAAAAAAGTCAAATATTCCTTTAAATATCGTACCTGGGGGGTGTCTAAAGTATGCCTGTGAAGTGCCACGTGTTTCCCGTGTTTAGAACTGTCCCTGCACAAAATAACATTTCTAAAGGGAAAAAAGTCATTTAAAACTGCTTGCGGCTTTAATGCAATGTCTGGTCCCGGTAATATGGATGAAAATCTTTAGGAAAAATGGCATAGCTACCCCATCAACACCCCCCCCCCCTACCCCAGCCCATTACCAGCCCCTTTGGGTCTTGTATGGATATTAAGGGGAACCCCGCACATAAAATAAAAAAGGCCCTATATACTCTGAACAGCCGTATACAGGCGGTGCATACAAGACAGGGACTGTAGGTTTGTTCTTATGTAGAATGTGTTTGTAATTTTGAACAGGTACATTGTTGAAGTGTAGCTCCAGCCCAAAAATCTATTTTTAAACTTTTTGGGAAACATAGGTAAGGGTTATCACCCCTGTAACATTTTTTTTGCTGTCTGTGCCCCTGTTCAGAACATTTCACCTCACTTTCCGTCCCAATGACAACTGTTTTTGAAATGTGGTGTTTTTCTTGAAACAAGGATTGCTGATAAAGCATCAGTACAGATGAGACCCCTTTCTCCCATATTTATTCTTACAGGAGAGAATTTTCCTTTCTAGGGGTAGATTTCCTCTCACTTCCTGTTGTCTTCTTTCGTTTGCAAGTAGGAGTCGTTTGTAAGTTGGATGTTTGAAAGTAGGGACCTGCCGTATATACTCTGCAGAAATAGGCCCCTTAGTTGTTGGTGTTGGCACAACACTGTAAGCACTCAGTTACTCTTGGTTGGTGCTGGAACGCCCTGCTGTCAACTATTATATCAGGAATTTTAATTACATATAATTGTTGAACAGTGGTAGTAAAAATTGGGGCTTTGATGGTGGTGCTGGTGCCACAACACTGTAAGCCCTGACAGTTACTCTTGGTGGGTGCAGCAATGGGCCCTGCTGTGAATTATTAGATCAAGAATTGTAATTACATGCCCCTTTTGAACAGGGGCTGAAAAATTGGGCCTTTCGTGGTGGTGGTGGTGGTGGCGTTGCCACAAGACTGTAAGCCCTCAGAGTTACTCTTGGTGGGTGCAGCAATGGACCCTGCTGTGAATTATTAGATCAAGAATTGTAATTGCATGCCCCTGTTGAACAGGGGCTGAAAAATTGGGCCTTAGGCACTGGTGGCACAACACTACAACCCCTCACAGATACTGTACTTGGAGCACAGCAATGAGCCCTGTTGCAAAGTATTGCTTCAAAAATTGTAATGACACGCCCCTGTTAAACAGGGGCTGAAAAATTGGGCCTTAGGCACTGGTGCCACAACACTCCAACCCCTCACAGATACTGTACTTGGAGCACAGCAATGAGCCCTATGGCAAATTATTGCTAAAAAAATTGTAATTACACGCCCCTGTAAAACAGGGGCTGAAAAATTGGGCCTTAGCCACTGGTGGCGGCACCCATAAACAAAAATGATCTTCCAAGCTATCATCATCAATCGTATCATTGAGGACTCGGAGGAGGAGGATAGCCAGTCAACATAACAGCACAGGCACTCAGCATCAGCATCAGTCTTGAAGGGATGTGACATGTTAAAATCAATTAGTCTGTTATATCAGCATCAGGTGTGTGGTAGCTGGTGGTGATCCAAGACTGGTTCATCTTGATGAAAGTCAGTCGATCAACCGAGTCGGTGGACAGGCGCACCCTGTGATCCGTGACAAATCCTCCAGCAGCACTGAATGTGCGTTCCGAAAGAACGCTGGATGCAGGACAGGCCAGTAGCTCAATTGCATACTGTGCAAGCTCTGGCCAGTGATCCATCCTCAAGACCCAGTAAGCCAGAGGATTTTCGGTGGGGAAGGTGTCCAAGTCTGACCTTGCCCCTAGATATTCCTGCACCATGTTTATCAGACGCTGGCGATGGTTGCTGGAACCGATCATACTTTGGGGCTGCGGACTAAAGAATTGTCTGAACGCATCGGTCAGACGGCCACCTTCCCCACCGCTCCTTCTTTGACTGGCCGAAGCCTCAGCAACTCGTTGTCCAGGACCAGGAGTTTGTAACCTCCCAGTCTCTGGGAACGCGTTGCACAGACCTTTCTGCAAGGCCTCCCGGAGTTGTCTCATCCTCTGCTCCCTCTGCGACGGTAACATAAGGTCCGCAACCTTACCCTTGTACCGTGGATCAAGGAGAGTGGCCAGCCAGTAATGGTCCCTCTCCTTGATCCGAAGAATACGAGGATCCTTCCGCAGACTTTGCAGGATCAGGGAGGCCATGCAGCGTAGGTTTGCTGAGGCATTCGCTCCGGAGTCCTCTGGGTCACTAAGGACGACATGATCCGCAGCCACCTAATCCCAGCCACGTACAAGTCCACTGGTTTCTTGGGACTGTAAATCATCCCTAAAAGACTGCTGCTGATGATGCTGAGTGCCAGCCTCCACCTCCATGCTGACACAATCCTCCTCCTCCTCCTCCTCCTCCTCCTCTTCCTGTGCGATGGGTGGGACAGAAGGAACACTGTCTGGGTAAAGGGGGCCTTGAGAGGCAAGGAAGTCCTCCTCTTCCTGCCTCTGTTCTGCCTCAAGTGCCCTGTCCATTATTCCACGCAGCGTGTGCTCCAACAGGTGGACAAGAGGTACAGTGTCACTGATGCATGCACTGTCACTGCTCACCATCCTCGTGGCCTCCTCAAATGGTGCCAGGACAGTGCATGCATCCCTGATCATGCCCCACTGGCGTGGAGAAAAAAAACCAAGCTCCCCTGACCCTGTCCTGGTGCCGTAGTCGCACAGGTACTCATTGATGGCCCTCTGCTGCGTGTGCAGCCGCTGCAGCATGGCCAACGTTGAGTTCCACCTGGTGGGCATGTCACATATAAGGCGGTTCTTGGGCAGGTTCAACTCCTTTTGAAGCTCAGCCAGGCGAGCACTGGCATTATAAGATCTGCGGAAATGCACACAGACTTTCCTGGCCTGCCTCAGGACATCCTGTAAGCCCGGGTACCTGCCCAAGAACCGCTGCACCACCAGGTTAAGGACGTGAGCCACACAGGGCACATGGGTCAGTTGTCCCTGTCGGAGGGCGGAGAGGAGGTTGGTGCCATTGTCGCAAACCACCATTCCTGGCTTAAGCTGGCGTGGCGTCAACCACCTCTCGGCCTGGCCCTGCAGAGCAGACAGGACCTCTGCCCCAGTGTGGCTTCTGTCCCCCAAACACACCAGCGCAAGCACGGCATGGCATCTTTTTGCCTGCGTACTTGCGTAGCCCCGTGAACGGCTACGGAGCACCGCTGGTTCATAGGACAAACCACAGGAAGAGGCCATGGAGGAAGAAGAAGAGGAGGGGGTGGAGGAGAGAGGTGTGTCACAACCAGTAGTAGCATTTTGGAGGCGTGGCGGTGGGACAACCTCCAACACTACTGCACCTTGTCCTGCATCCTTCCCAGCTGCCAAAAGAGTGACCCAATGGGCCGTGAAAGAAAGGTAACGTCCCTGTCCATGCCTGCTGGAGCATGAGTCAGCGGTAATATGCACCTTACCGCTGACCGCCCTGTCCAGCGAGGCCAAGACATTGCCTTCCACATGCCGGTAGAGAGCCGGAATAGCCTTCCGTGAGAAAAAGTGGCGTTTGGGAACCTGCCACTGAGGAACCGCACATTGCACAAACTCACGGAAGGGGGCCGAGTCTACCAACTGAAAAGGCAGCAGTTGAAGCGCTAGCAATTTAGCCAAGCTAGCATTCAACCGCTGGGCATGTGGATGGCTGGGAGTGAACTTCTTTCGACGGTCCAGCAGCTGGGGCAGGGAAATTTGCCTGCTAGAATCGGACGTCGGTGTACTGCTAGCAGAGTGGCCGCAAGTACTTGGCTGTGACACACCTAATTCTACACCTTCATTCCTCTCAGTGCATGTTTCAGAGAGGACTGAAGTTATAGTGGGGTTGGAGATCCCAGCTGATGCGGTGCAAGGAGAGGTCCGCTTTGTTCTTTGGTGTGGGTCTTTGAGGTAGGCTTGCCAACGAGCTGCATGGCAGGTCAACATATGTCTGGTCAGGCATGTGGTACCCAAGCGGCTGATGTTTTGGCCACGCGATATACGCTTGAGACATATGTTGCAAACAGCAGCTGTGCGATCTGATGCACTACCCTCAAAAAAGGCCCACACCAAAGAACTTTTTGAATGACGGGCAGAGGCAGCGCCCTGCACAGGCGGAGCTCTGCGGTGTGATTCCGTCGGTGTACTGCCCTTACGCTGGCCACCAAAGGGCATCCTGCCTCGTTGGAGATGTGCCTCCTCCTCATCCTCCTCCTCCTCCTCTCTCCTATTAGGCACCCACGTGGAGTCAGTGACCTCATCATCACCTCCCTCCTCATCACTGGAGCCAATCTGGCAGTATGCTGCAGCTGCTGGAACATGACTGCCAGATTGGTGTCCTTCTTGAGCATCCCCTGTGTCTGCTCTCACGCTACTGCCTTCCTCTAGCTGGGTTTCATCATCAGACCCTTCGAAACGCTGGGCATCCTCCTGGAGCATGTACCCAACACTGTGCTGAAACAGTTCAGGGGACTCCTCAGGAGGAGGACATGGTGGGTCTAGGGAAGGAGTGACTGATGATGAGTCTGACATTGATACCAGGGAAGAGGACGCTTTGGCAGCTGCTTTTCCAGTACCCTGAGCCTGGGTGAGAGAGGATGAGGAGGAGGAGGAGGGCTTGGTCATCCACTCTACCAAGTCTTCGGCATGATGTGGCTCAACATGTCCAGCTGCCGAAAAGAAGGACAAGCGTGTCCCATGGCCATGTGCTGATGACAATGCACCGCGTCCACGACCAGCACTGTTGCCCCCAGACACAGAGCCTGCTTGCCCTCTTTTATTGCCTCCTGACTGTCTGCCTCTCCTTGTTTGCCTTCCAGACATTCTAATAGATGGCCTGCAGGGAGATGGGAAAAAAGCAATAAGGGCTACCTTCAGGTGTCCTTCTCTGTCCCTTGAAACAAGGACTTGCACAGTGAAAGAAACTGACACTCTCCCTACCTACAGTTTTCTGTCCCTAGAAAAAATGTTTTTTTTAAGCACAATTTAGCACAAGGAGAATTCACTCACTGTCCTTCCAGGTCCCTGGAAACAAGGACTTTCACAGTGAAAGAAACTGACACTCTCCCTACCTACAGTTTTCTGTCCCTAGAAAAAATGTTTTTTTTAAGCACAATTTAGCACAAGGAGAATTCACTCACTGTCCTTCCAGGTCCCTGGAAACAAGGACTTTCACAGTGAAAGAAACTGACACTCTCCCTACCTACAGTTTTCTGTCCCTAGAAAAAATGTTTTTTTTAAGCACAATTTAGCACAAGGAGAATTCACTCACTGTCCTTCCAGGTCCCTGGAAACAAGGACTTTGACAGTGAAAGAAACTGACACTCTCCCTACCTACAGTTTTCTGTCCCTAGAAAAAATGTTTTTTTTAAGCACAATTTAGCACAAGGAGAATTCACTCACTGTCCTTCCAGGTCCCTGGAAACAAGGACTTTCACAGTGAAAGAAACTGACACTCTCCCTACCTACAGTTTTCTGTCCCTAGAAAAAATGTTTTTTTTAAGCACAATTTAGCACAAGGAGAATTAACTCACTGTCCTTCCAGGTCCCTGGAAACAAGGACTTTCACAGTGAAAGAAACTGACACTCTCCCTACCTACAGTTTTCTGTCCCTAGAAAAAATGTTTTTTTTAAGCACAATTTAGCACAAGGAGAATTCACTCACTGTCCTTCCAGGTCCCTGGAAACAAGGACTTTGACAGTGAAAGAAACTGACACTCTCCCTACCTACAGTTTTCTGTCCCTAGGAAAAATGTTTTTTTTTAAGCACAATTTAGCACAAGGAGAATTCACTCACTGTCCTTCCAGGTCCCTGGAAACAAGGGCTTTCACAGTGAAAGAAACTGACACTCTCCCTACCTACAGTTTTCTGTCCCTAGAAAAAATGTTTTTTTTAAGCACAATTTAGCACAAGGAGAATTCACTCACTGTCCTTCCAGGTCCCTGGAAACAAGGACTTTCACAGTGAAAGAAACTGATACTCTCCCTACCTACAGTTTTCTGTCCCTAGAAAAAATGTTTTTTTTAAGCACAATTTAGCACAAGGAGAATTCACTCACTGTCCTTCCAGGTCCCTGGAAACAAGGACTTTCACAGTGAAAGAAACTGACACTCTCCCTACCTACAGTTTTCTGTCCCTAGAAAAAATGTTTTTTTTAAGCACAATTTAGCACAAGGAGAATTCACTCACTGTCCTTCCAGGTCCCTGGAAACAAGGACTTTCACAGTGAAAGAAACTGACACTCTCCCTACCTACAGTTTTCTGTCCCTAGAAAAAATGTTTTTTTTAAGCACAATTTAGCACAAGGAGAATTCACTCACTGTCCTTCCAGGTCCCTGGAAACAAGGACTTTCACAGTGAAAGAAACTGACACTCTCCCTACCTACAGTTTTCTGTCCCTAGAAAAAAATTTTTTTTAAGCACAATTTAGCACAAGGAGAATTAACTCACTGTCCTTCCAGGTCCCTGGAAACAAGGACTTTCACAGTGAAAGAAACTGACACTCTCCCTACCTACAGTTTTCTGTCCCTAGAAAAAATGTTTTTTTTAAGCACAATTTAGCACAAGGAGAATTCACTCACTGTCCTTCCAGGTCCCTGGAAACAAGGACTTTGACAGTGAAAGAAACTGACACTCTCCCTACCTACAGTTTTCTGTCCCTAGAAAAAATGTTTTTTTTAAGCACAATTTAGCACAAGGAGAATTCACTCACTGTCCTTCCAGGTCCCTGGAAACAAGGACTTTGACAGTGAAAGAAACTGACACTCTCCCTACCTACAGTTTTCTGTCCCTAGAAAAAATGTTTTTTTAAGCACAATTTAGCACAAGGAGAATTCACTCACTGTCCTTCCAGGTCCCTGGAAACAAGGACTTTGACAGTGAAAGAAACTGACACTCTCCCTACCTACAGTTTTCTGTCCCTAGAAAAAATGTTTTTTTTAAGCACAATTTAGCACAAGGAGAATTCACTCACTGTCCTTCCAGGTCCCTGGAAACAAGGACTTTCACAGTGAAAGAAACTGACACTCTCCCTACCTACAGTTTTCTGTCCCTAGAAAAAATGTTTTTTTTAAGCACAATTTAGCACAAGGAGAATTCACTCACTGTCCTTCCAGGTCCCTGGAAACAAGGACTTTCACAGTGAAAGAAACTGACACTCTCCCTACCTACAGTTTTCTGTCCCTAGAAAAAATGTTTTTTTTAAGCACAATTTAGCACAAGGAGAATTCACTCACTGTCCTTCCAGGTCCCTGGAAACAAGGACTTTCACAGTGAAAGAAACTGACACTCTCCCTACCTACAGTTTTCTGTCCCTAGAAAAAATGTTTTTTTTAAGCACAATTTAGCACAAGGAGAATTCACTCACTGTCCTTCCAGGTCCCTGGAAACAAGGGCTTTCACAGTGAAAGAAACTGACACTCTCCCTACCTACAGTTTTCTGTCCCTAGAAAAAATGTTTTTTTTAAGCACAATTTAGCACAAGGAGAATTCACTCACTGTCCTTCCAGGTCCCTGGAAACAAGGACTTTCACAGTGAAAGAAACTGACACTCTCCCTACCTACAGTTTTCTGTCCCTAGAAAAAATGTTTTTTTTAAGCACAATTTAGCACAAGGAGAATTCACTCACTGTCCTTCCAGGTCCCTGGAAACAAGGACTTTCACAGTGAAAGAAACTGACACTCTCCCTACCTACAGTTTTCTGTCCCTAGAAAAAATGTTTTTTTTAAGCACAATTTAGCACAAGGAGAATTCACTCACTGTCCTTCCAGGTCCCTGGAAACAAGGACTTTCACAGTGAAAGAAACTGACACTCTCCCTACCTACAGTTTTCTGTCCCTAGAAAAAATGTTTTTTTTAAGCACAATTTAGCACAAGGAGAATTCACTCACTGTCCTTCCAGGTCCCTGGAAACAAGGACTTTCACAGTGAAAGAAACTGACACTCTCCCTACCTACAGTTTTCTGTCCCTAGAAAAAATGTTTTTTTTAAGCACAATTTAGCACAAGGAGAATTCACTCACTGTCCTTCCAGGTCCCTGGAAACAAGGACTTTCACAGTGAAAGAAACTGACACTCTCCCTACCTACAGTTTTCTGTCCCTAGAAAAAATGTTTTTTTAAGCACAATTTAGCACAAGGAGAATTCACTCACTGTCCTTCCAGGTCCCTGGAAACAAGGACTTTCACAGTGAAAGAAACTGACACTCTCCCTACCTACAGTTTTCTGTCCCTAGAAAAAATGTTTTTTTTAAGCACAATTTAGCACAAGGAGAATTCACTCACTGTCCTTCCAGGTCCCTGGAAACAAGGACTTTCACAGTGAAAGAAACTGACACTCTCCCTACCTACAGTTTTCTGTCCCTAGAAAAAATGTTTTTTTTAAGCACAATTTAGCACAAGGAGAATTCACTCACTGTCCTTCCAGGTCCCTGGAAACAAGGACTTTCACAGTGAAAGAAACTGACACTCTCCCTACCTACAGTTTTCTGTCCCTAGAAAAAATGTTTTTTTTAAGCACAATTTAGCACAAGGAGAATTCACTCACTGTCCTTCCAGGTCCCTGGAAACAAGGACTTTCACAGTGAAAGAAACTGACACTCTCCCTACCTACAGTTTTCTGTCCCTAGAAAAAATGTTTTTTTTAAGCACAATTTAGCACAAGGAGAATTCACTCACTGTCCTTCCAGGTCCCTGGAAACAAGGACTTTGACAGTGAAAGAAACTGACACTCTCCCTACCTACAGTTTTCTGTCCCTAGAAAAAATGTTTTTTTTAAGCACAATTTAGCACAAGGAGAATTCACTCACTGTCCTTCCAGGTCCCTGGAAACAAGGACTTTGACAGTGAAAGAAACTGACACTCTCCCTACCTACAGTTTTCTGTCCCTAGAAAAAATGTTTTTTTAAGCACAATTTAGCACAAGGAGAATTCACTCACTGTCCTTCCAGGTCCCTGGAAACAAGGACTTTGACAGTGAAAGAAACTGACACTCTCCCTACCTACAGTTTTCTGTCCCTAGAAAAAATGTTTTTTTTAAGCACAATATAGCACAAGGAGAATTCACTCACTGTCCTTCCAGGTCCCTGGAAACAAGGACTTTGACAGTGAAAGAAACTGACACTCTCCCTACCTACAGTTTTCTGTCCCTAGAAAAAATGTTTTTTTTAAGCACAATTTAGCACAAGGAGAATTCACTCACTGTCCTTCCAGGTCCCTGGAAACAAGGACTTTCACAGTGAAAGAAACTGACACTCTCCCTACCTACAGTTTTCTGTCCCTAGAAAAAATGTTTTTTTTAAGCACAATTTAGCACAAGGAGAATTCACTCACTGTCCTTCCAGGTCCCTGGAAACAAGGACTTTCACAGTGAAAGAAACTGACACTCTCCCTACCTACAGTTTTCTGTCCCTAGAAAAAATGTTTTTTTTAAGCACAATTTAGCACAAGGAGAATTCACTCACTGTCCTTCCAGGTCCCTGGAAACAAGGACTTTCACAGTGAAAGAAACTGACACTCTCCCTACCTACAGTTTTCTGTCCCTAGAAAAAATGTTTTTTTTAAGCACAATTTAGCACAAGGAGAATTCACTCACTGTCCTTCCAGGTCCCTGGAAACAAGGACTTTCACAGTGAAAGAAACTGACACTCTCCCTACCTACAGTTTTCTGTCCCTAGAAAAAATGTTTTTTTTAAGCACAATTTAGCACAAGGAGAATTCACTCACTGTCCTTCCAGGTCCCTGGAAACAAGGACTTTCACAGTGAAAGAAACTGACACTCTCCCTACCTACAGTTTTCTGTCCCTAGAAAAAATGTTTTTTTTAAGCACAATATAGCACAAGGAGAATTCACTCACTGTCCTTCCAGGTCCCTGGAAACAAGGACTTTCACAGTGAAAGAAACTGACACTCTCCCTACCTACAGTTTTCTGTCCCTAGAAAAAATGTTTTTTTTTAAGCACAATTTAGCACAAGGAGAATTCACTCACTGTCCTTCCAGGTCCCTGGAAACAAGGACTTTCACAGTGAAAGAAACTGACACTCTCCCTACCTACAGTTTTCTGTCCCTAGAAAAAATGTTTTTTTTAAGCACAATTTAGCACAAGGAGAATTCACTCACTGTCCTTCCAGGTCCCTGGAAACAAGGACTTTCACAGTGAAAGAAACTGACACTCTCCCTACCTACAGTTTTCTGTCCCTAGAAAAAATGTTTTTTTTAAGCACAATTTAGCACAAGGAGAATTCACTCACTGTCCTTCCAGGTCCCTGGAAACAAGGACTTTCACAGTGAAAGAAACTGACACTCTCCCTACCTACAGTTTTCTGTCCCTAGAAAAAATGTTTTTTTTAAGCACAATTTAGCACAAGGAGAATTCACTCACTGTCCTTCCAGGTCCCTGGAAACAAGGACTTTCACAGTGAAAGAAACTGACACTCTCCCTACCTACAGTTTTCTGTCCCTAGAAAAAATGTTTTTTTTAAGCACAATTTAGCACAAGGAGAATTCACTCACTGTCCTTCCAGGTCCCTGGAAACAAGGACTTTGACAGTGAAAGAAACTGACACTCTCCCTACCTACAGTTTTCTGTCCCTAGAAAAAATGTTTTTTTTAAGCACAATATAGCACAAGCACAAAACACACTGACACTCTCCCTACCTATCCTTCTCTTTCCCTAAACTAAAGGAATCCAGGTTAAGCAAGAAAGAAATAAAAGTCACTGTCCCTGCCTATGCTGCTCTATCCCTGCTCCGGAACACACTACACTAGGCCGCCGTGCTGGCGGCCTTTTATAGTGTGGGGCGTGTACTAAACACCCTCAGCAATAATTGGCCACAGGCATCCTGCCTGTGGCCAATCATTGCTCTCCTCGCTGCCGGCGCTGTGATTGGCCAAGCATGCGGGGTCACAGTGCATGCTTGGCCAATCACAGCGCCTGGATGACACTGCGATGGCGTAGTGCATTGTGGGCCGTTCGCGTCACTCGAATTTGGCGCGAACGGCCCAAATCGTTCGATCTTCGTCGAACGATCGAACAGCCGATGTTCGAGTCGAACGTATGTTCGACTCGAACACGAAGCTCATCCCTACTGGACAACACTTTAAAAGACATGCTAGTGTCCTTAAGAAGCACCATCTACACAGACATTCGGTTACTAGCACAGAAATTTAAGTCTGACTTGAGAGAGGTGGGAGACAGAGTCACACATATTGAAGAAATAATGGGGGGATTTGCATCAACCTTTAATAAATTAATAGATGTGCATGAAAGGGAAGATGACCTAGTCTGGATTAAAGGGGAGTTCCAGCCTTTTTTTATGTTTATTAAAAGTCAGCAGCTACAAAAAGTGTAGGTGCTGGCTTTTAATAAACAGACACTTACCTGCTTCACTGTCCAGCGACGCGGCTGCCCGGAGCGTCGCTCCTCTCCCCCCCTCTCCACCGGCGCCTCCATTCAAACTGTGGGCACCCGGCTGTGACAGCTTTCGGCTTCATGGCCGGGCACTCACTGCACATGCGCGAGTCGCGCTGCGCCCTAGGAGTGGACAGGCGATCGCCTGGGACCTGTCACGTGTCACGGAGGGGCCGCCTTAGGCGATATGACGAGTCGCCTAAGCGGTCCCTGGGCGGAAGGAGGACAGGAAGTCCCACTCCTACCGAAGCCCCCACTCCCCCCCCAAAAAAAATGACATGCCAAATGTGTCATGTAAGGGGGCGAGGAGTTGTTAAAGCAGAAGTTCAATTTTTGGGTGGAACTCCGCTTTAAGTCAAAACTAGCGGATCTAGAAGACAAATCCGAAGAAAATAACGCAAAAATAAGTGGCATTCTAGAATCCGTCAAGCCTTCTGAGTTGAGAGCCTCTCTAGACAACCTCCTATGGGAAACTCTACCAGACGCACTTCTGGAAGAGCTAATCATTAATTGAATTTATAGGCTACCTAGGCCAACTGCCCGCATACATCACTTCCACATTAAAGAGCACTTTGTGTCAGCTTCTAGAAAATCAGATCCACACCTGGAATGTCTTCAAGGGCTTTCTGTTTTTGTCGACCTTTACGCCTTTACAATGCAGCAAAGGAGGAAGCTCGCTACCATCACCAAACCGTGTTTTCACTCATCACTAAGGCAAAAAAGTGGCAAATCCTGGGAAACGGAAGCTCTACTGCTGATGCATCGCCTTCACCAGAGCCAGACCCTCTCGAACATCAGGCTCTACCAACTGATTAGGCACAGTATCATTTCCTTCATATTTCTTTATACTTGGGCTCTGGCAGGCCCACACGGTGCATTTGCTGATTTATTATTATTATTTTTATATGTTTGCACCCCCATATTTAGCGGCTGATATCCTGCTTAGATTCCTATTAGGAGTCACTGTTTTTTCCCATTTGCTTTTCTGTTACAATTACTTTTTCTTTTTCCTTTTTGTTTTTTGCTTTTGTCCTTCCTTGCAACCTTTGGTCTTCAGCCTCTTCCCAACGTTGCAGCCCATTGGCGTCAACTTCAGCCAAGCATTGCAATTCTCCTTTATGTCTACTTCCTGAGAGTACACTTGCAGACCTTTATCATCCCTACAACTTCATCCAGAGTACATGGCCTTTCTCTGTGCTTACATTCGGAGTCTGCCTTTGGGTCAGGTCATTTTTTACCACCTTCCTCCAGTCTACACATCCGCCTGAAGCACCACATACTGCTGTATAAATTTACAGTAAAGCCACGAGATGCAATTTAAATTGTTCGCTTTAAACGCCAAAGGCCTTAACAGCCTAGCCAAATACCATATGGTATGGAGAGAGGCTCTCAAGCTGCATTGTGACATACTATAACTACAGGAGACTCACTTAAAGGCGTTAAAGCCTCCTTTGTTCCTAAACAAAAGATACCCACATGTATTTTGCTCTAACGCCCCCTCTAAAAAAGTGTTGATAGCAATTAAGGACACGTTGACTTTCCAAATTCAGCCATCTTTGACTGATCCCCAGGGTCATTATCTGGTTCTAATCTGTACAAACAACGCTACCACCTGTACAATTATAAATGTGTATCTTTCCAATGCCAAACCAATATCGGCCTTCAGAAAAATGTGGAAGAAAGTACAACCTATGTGCAAGGGGCATATTATCTTATGTGGAGATTTTAATGCTGTCCCTTGCAAGTTGATGGACACTTCAGATCCCACCCGGGCACACCAAGCTACTCTATCACATTTCCTTACCTTCTCCCAGTTGTTCGATGTGTGGTGCTGTCAACACTTAACGGAAAGGGACTTGCTACTAAGGTACTCATGTGCACCACACTTATTCACGTATTGACGTTTTTACTCCAAAATGTAAACAGATCTGAGATTGGTAATTTTACGTGGTCAGACCACACTCCTGTGTCTATCACGGTGGGTGGGTCCCGGGTGAGGACAAGGACCAACAGATGGAGAAATAAAAAGAAACAGAAAAGTGCCTCTCAGTGCAATGTTTAATATGCAGTAATATAAAATATATCAAACACTTACATCAAGGTAAGGAATGAGAGATCAATTGTTCTGGGAGCGTCTACAACATCTATATGTCCTGGGTAAGCAGTGAATCCAGCTGCAGGAGCCGCAATGAACCAAAGAGGGAGCCGGCTGATTCTTGTGGATGGCTGGAGGAGATGGAGATCATCAGCTCAGGGAGCGATGCTTCTGGGCGTGTGACGTCAGCAGGGTGTAGAGGAACCACAACGCGTTTCAGAGCATGCACGAAGCTCATACGGAGCATGCACGCTCCTTTCTCAAGTGTACAGGGAGAAGGAAGGGGCAAGATTTAAATGCTTTGCTCAAAGAAAAATTTAATTGGCCTATTTGCATAATTGATCCACTGAACAGCCAATGAACTAATTGGACTGTGCAGAAAAAAGGAAAAACAAAAAAAAAAGGAAATGTTTTATTTAAAACATAGCCAGATAATATTAATATAAAATGATTAATACGGTAATTAAAATAATAGAAATTCATGGATTATATCGTAAGAGCTGGATAAAATTAATAATAATAAATGGATAAGAATACATTTTAGTTATGAAATTAATTGGTGTTCCGGCCAAAAATAAAATAATAAAAGCCAGCAGCTACACATACTGCAGTTGCTGGCTTTTTATAATAGGACACTTACCTGTCCTGGAGTCCCTCGATGTCGGCACCGCAGCTGATGTTTCCATCATCTGTCTGGTGCTGCCGCCACCATTGCGGGTAAGGGAACCCGGCAGTGTAGCCATTCGACTTCACGCCGGGAACCCTATTGCGCATGTGCAAGGCCTTGCTCCTCTCTCCTGTTGGCCTGTGACGTCACCGCGGGGCTACCTCCTCCATCCCCGGCCCTGTCAAAGACAGGTATTCTGTCCCCCCTCTCCCTCGAAAGGTGCCAATTGTGGCACCGGAGGGGGGGAGGAATCAGATGAGCGGAAGTTCCACTTTAGGGTGGAACTCCGCATTAATAGTTAAAACAGCTAGTATGTGGATGGGACAAGTGGCAATTGGCATTGGAGAGTAGCTCACATCAGATTACAAGGGATTCAATTAATGATTGATATACAAAATGTGGATGCTGATTGTCACGTTATATTAAAGTTTTGTTTATAGATGTAGAAATGATTTACTATTGATGTCACAACCCAAAAAAAAAAAAATCCAGGATGTCTTGCGAGAGTTCTTTGAAATCAATGGCCCCTCTACCTCAGACCCCCTCACACTGTGGAATTTACATAAGGTGGTTTAGAGAAGTCATCTACTCCAAATGAGTTCCATTGCTAAGAGGCACAGGACGCAGAGGCTTGATAGCCTCCTCCTATCCATAAACCAGTTGGAACATGCACACAAGCAAAGCCCAACTCCTCTCTTATTAGAAAAGTTGAATTGTAAAATAAATGATCTCAGGCTACTTTTGTTGTCGCAACATCATAGACTAATTAAATATATACAATCTAACAGTTACCATCACGGTAACAAAGCGGGTAAACTACTAGCACAACAACTCAGAGAAAACGTAGCCAAACAGAAAAATCTATTCCACCCTACTAAGGGCAAGAAACTCTTTGATCTGCAAGATATAGTGGATGCCTTTAGTTCTTATTATAGCTCCCTATACAATCTTCACCAAGACCTCTGCACAGTTCAACCAATCCCCAAGCAGATAGAACGTTTTTTGGATTCAGTCTCCCTACCCAAAATCTCACCTGAGGAGTTGAATATCCTAAACCAACCCTTCACCACTAAAGAAATTACGGATGTTATTCATACTCTTCCCCATATGTCACCATGGCCTGAGAGATATTCATCAGAATATTACCAGCTGTTGCATTCCATTTTGTCCCCTTATTTGGAGTCGGTGTTCAACACTGCTGCGTCCAATACCTCCTTTCCATCTGAAATGGTTGAAGCAACCATTAGTACACTGGCTCAACTGGGAAAAGATCCTATTTCCCCACAGAACTTTAAGCCCATCTCTCTACTAAATGTGGATTTGAAAATCTATGCTAGACTTATAACACACAGACCTATTCATTTCCTATCTTCATTAGTGAAATCTGAACAGGTGGGCTTTGTTCCGGGTCATCAGGTTTCAGATGCTACCCATCGCATTCTTAACCTATTGCACCATCTTGAGGTCACTAAAAGGCCTTCTCTGCTCCTTACTTTGGATGCAGAGAAGGCATTGGATAGAGTGCACTGGGCCTATCTCTAACAAGTATTAGATAAATTTGGCCTACAGGGAGAGATATTTTCGGCAATCGCAGCCCTAAATACTACTCCGTCGGCCCATGTTTATACTGAAGGCCTGTTTTCTAAGAGCTTCACAATTACCAATGGCACAAGGCAGGGGTGCCCACTATCAACACTTAGATTCGCCCTGGCCATGGGGATGTTGGCGGAAATTATAAGATCACACAGCCATATTAAGGGGATTGCCCTCAAAGAGAATCCCCACGTGATCACAATTTTTGCTGAAGATATCATCCCAACACTGACCCGGAACGATCCCTGCCAGTTGTTCATACTGTGTTAAATTTTATTTTGATTCTGTTTCCTATTACAAGGTTAACAAGTCCAAATGCAACATTCTTGGGTCTTTTGTCCCTGCAAATACCAAATCTAGTTTCCAATCTCTGTTCCCATACCCCTGTGCAACGGACTCCCTCCCATACTTGGGAATAACCTTAACGACTCCCACTTCCAACTTGTACAAATATAATTATCTGCCCTTATTAACAAACATACAACAAGACTTAACTAGCTTGAGCAAACATTACCTGTCATGGGCAGGTAGACTCGCGGCATTTAAAATGCTGATCCTCCCTAAAATGTTATATGTATTCAGTGTGCTCCCCATAAGAGTTTACCAGCTACCTTTTTCAAAAAGCTACAAAGTATGCTTGGGTGGTATCTATGGGCAAATGGTAGGGCACGCTGTACTTATTCTATATTAGTGATACATAGGAATGTGGAGGGTATGGGCCTTCCTGATATATATAATTAATATATGGCCACATTGCTGAACCAAATAAAATTTGGTTCCAGGCCCCATTTTCAATGCATTGGTGTTCTCTGGAAAAGTAATGGGTTGGCAAGGGCACCCTACGCAACTATTATTGCCACATACCAGCTCACAAAAACTGGATTTGCATTATACACACCCTACAATTGGGGCTTCCCTTGAAGCATGGAAATATTTTTTAAATTATGGTAACACCTGCAAGCAGTCCCTACAGATTCAGCTTCCACTTGGTTACCTAAATTTCTTATACCTTACCTATCTACATGGGCATCGGCCGGTAGGGGCAAGGGGGGGCAAGTGACCCCCCCTGGAATCGGCAAGTGTCTGCAGTGGCCACATCTGTAGTTGTGCTGGCTCTCTGGGTTTGTGCAAGTCGGCTCCACAGCTGCTGCAGATCAGTGTCACTGAGCTTACAGAGCTCTTTACTGCCACCTCTGGCTGCTTCATGTATGTTCGCCCCTCGTGTGTGCTGTAATGTATCAATGGGACATGTGAAAACAGGACCTGGGAGAAGGAAGACCACCTTACAAGTGGGGGCTGTGAGCACAAGTGAAGGGAGGAGGCTGTTTGTGTACAGGGGGGCCAGAGCTGTGTGTGTGCGGGGGCCTGACATATATACAGATGGGGGGGCAGCTGAGTGCATATACAGGTATGATCAGTGAAGGGGGGTGCCAAATATAGGAAAGATCATATCATCTGTCCTGTATACAGCTATATACACCCATCTTCCTTCCTGTATTTCTCCATCATCACTGACTGCACACTACTGATATACATCATCTGTCCTGTATATAAAGCTGAATACATAACAGATGACGTATATCTGCAGTCAGTGATGATGGAGGAAGGTCTCTATATACAGGTAGCTGTATATACCTACCTTCCTTCCTGTATATAGAGACCTTCCTCCATCATCACTGACTGCAGATATACATCCTCTGTCCTGTATACAGCTATATACACCCACCTTCCTTCCTTGTATATACTGTGAGGGGGTTAGCTCAGCAGCGGTGTGTGTGACCCCCTGGATGGGTTCACCACATAAAAACAGGCACAGCAGACAGAGTTTGTAGTTGCAAAAAACAAAAGGTGCGGTTTATTTAAACTATTTACAGGGGAAAAACAGCAAAACAAAAAGAAACATAAAAAATAAATCCTGGTCAGCTTGACCGCTTACTACACACATAGGTTTCCCTGTCTGACAACTAGATGCAGCCTTGTGCTGCCCCAGCCCCTACCTTCCTGTTTTTAGAAGTTCTTAGCCACGCAGGCTTTGTCTCACCGCACAGGACAGAAACACACTCCCCAGTCTTGTACAACACAGAACTGGTTCCAGGATGGAGCATCTCCCTTAGCATGCTGGGAGTTCTTGTAGAGGCCTTAATGAGCAACTTGATTCAGCTGGGCTCATTAACTCTTCCCCCGCAAGACTCCCAGTACTCCCCCTAGTGGTATGAATTTGCATAAAGCCTGAATCTAGGGCATACATACCTACCATCCTGGATGCAACCTGGTGATTTTTCCTGCCTGCGGTCACATACCCCCCCCCCCTCTTGTTTTAACCTTGGGGTTGGAACACAAGCAATCAGGCATGCATGTACTCGAGACAAAGCATCCACATTCCCCATTTGAACGCCAGGGCGATGCCTTACCGTAAAGTTGAATTCCTGTAGGGCCAGGAACCACCTATTCATTCTTCTATTTGTCTCTTTGTTTTGAGCCATCCACTTTAAAGGAGCGTGATCAGTTATCATGTCAAAGTGCCTACCTAGCAGATAGTACCGAAGGGAATCTAGAACCCACTTCACCGCTAAACACTCCTTCTCAATCGTGGCATAATTTACCTCATGGGACTTCAATTTCCTGCTGAGGTAAATGACTGGGTGCTCTTCCCCATTCCAGACCTGGGACAATACTGCTCCTAACCCAACGTCTGATGCATCACTTTGTACGACAAAGTCCCTAGAGAAGTCTGGTGAGTACAACACTGGCTGGCTACATAAGGCTTTTTTTAAGAATTGGAATGCTGCCTCAGCCTCTGGGGTCCATTTAACCATGACCGACTCTTTCCCTTTTGTCAGGTTGGTTAGGGGCACAGCCTGAGAAGCAAAGTGGGGAATGAATCGCCGATAATAACCAGCGATTCCCAGAAAGGCTCGTACCTGCTTCTTGCTGTTGGGACGTGGCCAATTCTGTATGGCCTCGACTTTGTTGACTTGGGGTTTTATTACTCCCCTCCCAATGGTGTACCCAAGATATTTGGCCTCCTCCTGTCCAATCGTACACTTCTTGGGGTTGGCCGTAAACCCAGCTTCCCGGATAGAGTCTAGGACTGCTTGCACTTTTGGCAGATGTGAGGCCCAATCTGTGCTATAGATAATTACATCATCCAGGTAAGCTACGGCATACTTCTGATGGGGCCTCAGTATCTGGTCCATTTTCCGCTGGAATGTGGCCGGCGCATTCTGTAACCCAAACAGCATTCTTTTATATTGGAACGCCCCGTCTGGGGTTACAAATGCGTTTTTTTCCTTGGCCGACTTGGCCAGGGGAATTTGCCAATATCCTTTTGTGAGATCAAGAGTTGTCATGTATCGGGCTGTTCCCAGCCGGTCGATCAACTCATCTATACGTGGCATGGGGTAGGTGTCAAATTTTGTAACTTTGTTCAGTTGTCGAAAATCGTTACAAAATCGCCAGCTCCCATCCGGTTTAGGCACTAACACAATGGGACTTGACCAATCACTTTGGGACTCCTCTATCACCCCAAACTTAAGCATTTTCTATACTTCCTCACGTATTGCCTCCCGTCAGGCCTCCGGGATCCGATAGGGTTTTAGTTTCACCCTTTCACCGGGCGGGGTAATAATATCATGCTCTACCCCAGACGTTTGTCCCGGCAGCTCAGAGAAAACCTCCTTGTTGCGAAGCACAAACTCCTTAACCTCCTGTTGTTGGGGTTTTGACAAGGTGACTGCTATTCCAACCTCAGGAATCACGCAATCAGAGTGAGCTGGTGACAAAGTTTCCGCGACTAGGGATTCCCTATCCCTCCAGGCTTTCAACAGATTAACGTGATAGATCTGTTCGGGCTTTCGCCTTCCTGGTTGTCTGACCTTGTAATTCACTTCGCTCACTTTATCCATGATCTCATAGGGGCCTTGCCATTTGGCGAGGAATTTGCTTTCAACCGTAGGGACAAGTACCAATACCTAATCCAACGGGGAAAAGGTAGGGGTCTTGGCTCCACAGTTGTACACTCTCTGCTGTGCCAACTGCGCTTGGGCCAAATGTTCCTTTACGATTGGCATTACCTGTGCAATTCTATCTTGCATCAGGGCGACATGCTCAAACACACTCCTGTGGGGAGAACTCTCACTTTCCCAGGTTTCCTTGGCGATATCCAACAGCCCTCTGGGGTGTCTCCCATAAAGTAACTGAAAGGGTGAGAAACCTGTAGAGGATTGGGGTACCTCCCTAATAGCAAACATTAAATAGGGAATTAGACAGTCCCAATCCTTTCCATCTCCATCCAACACTTTCTTTAACATTTGTTTTAGGGTTTTGTTGAATCTTTCAACCAACCCATCTGTTTGGGGGTGATACACAGATGTACGCAATTGTGTCACTTTGAACAACTTACACAGCTCTTTCATAACCCGGGACATAAAGGATGTACCGTGGTCCGTAAGCAGTTCTTTACAAATACCCACACGGCTAAAAACAAGAGATAGCTCTTTGGCTATGGTTTTGGCCGAGGTATTTCGGAGAGGATTCGCTTCCGGATAATGGGTGGCATAGTCCATTATAACCAAGATGTACTGGTGCCCCCTAGCGGACTTCATTATCGGACCTACCAAATCCATTGCGATCCTCTCAAAGGTGACCTCAATGATGGGAAGAGGTACCAGCGGGTTACGGAAATATGGCATCGGTGCCGACCTCTGACACACAGGGCAGGAGGAACAATAATTTTCTGTTTCCTTCATGACCCCAGGCCAATAGAATCTCTGCAATACTCTCTCTCTGGTTTTCTCTGTCCCCAGATGACCTCCAAGAATGTGCCCATGGGCCAACTCTAACACCAACTTCCTGTAAGGTTTGGGGACCACAAGCTGCTCAATGGTTTCTTCTGCCCTTTTAGCCACCCGATACAGTAAGTCCTTTTCCACGATGAAGTATGGGTAAGTGCAGGTCTCATCTGGGTTCACTAACTTGCCATCTATTTCCACAACGTTTTCCCGTGCCTTTATTAGGGTGGGGTCTTTTAACTGTTCTGTGGCAAAATTTTACTTGTGAACCTCGAGATCAGAAAACTCTACAGACGGCATGTTTTCGTCTGAGGATGTTGGCTCCTCACCAGTTTCTCGAGTCTCCCCGGCCAATACCGACAAGGGAAATTCTGGAGAGTCCTCACCACTCTCCGAGGAATTCTGGCTATCACATTCCTGGTATATAGGGGCACCAGTGGGGGGCTCAGGACAATCCCATAGTTCCAGAACTTTGGAAAATCCCTTCCCACAATGGCATCATGAGGCAAGTGAGACACTAATCCCACCCAATGAGAGAGGGTACCTTTGGGGGTCTCAAAACACACTGTAGTCACTGGATACTCTCAGGTGTCCCCATGCACACAAATAACCGCTACCTTGCTATTCCCAGAAACCTCTGTAGTAACTAATTCAGCCTTTATCAGTGTCACGAGGCTACCTGAATCCAGCAATACAACAACATTTCTACCATTAACACAAATTTTGCATAAATGTTTCTCAGTTCCCCCGAATGGCAGTGCATGCGACTGCCGCAAACAGCGACTGACGTCTTTCTGTTAGAAAGTCACATTGCATGGGTTCATCCACAACCGGGCAATTTGCTGCAATATGTCCCTCTTGTCGGCAGCGGTAACAAACAATCCTTCTTGCTGCCTCTTGAGCCCCTGACTATCCAGGTTGTTCTTGCCAAACCTTGGGTAGAACTCCCACCCTCTCTCTCTCTCCACCCTCACCCCTTGGAATCATCTTACCTGCCACTGGGGATGGTCTGGTCTTAGGGTGCAAAGTCCGTGAGTCTCTGGAAGAGGCAGTCAGGTTCTCTGTAGCCAAGTACTTCTCTATACGATCCACAAGATTATCGGCCGTTTCTGGGTCTTAATGGCTTACCCACTTTTGGATGGCAGTAGGAAGAGCTCTCAAGAAACGATCCATCACAACACGTTCCACAATCTTTGGTGCGGACAAAGTCTCTGGCTGTAGCCACTTCCTGCTCAGGTGAATGAGATCATACATTTGAGACCTGGGGGGTTTTCCAAGCCGGAAAATCCAGGTATGCACACGCTGAGCCCGGACAGCCAGGGTGACACCCAGCCGTGCCAATATTTCAGTTTTTAGCATCACATAGTCTTTTGCTTGGTCAGGCTCTAGGTCATAGTAAGCTTTCTGCGATTCACCAGTTAACAGAGGAGCCCCCAGTCCAGCCCACTGCTCCTTAGGCCACTTTTCTCTTTCAGCTGTCCTTTCAAATGTGGTCAAAAACACCTCTGGATCATCCTCTCCAGTCATTTTTGTCAATAAACGACTCACCCCAAAGGACGCAGTATTAGTGGAACTACTTCCCTCACTGGTCTGCGGATGTTGCTGCATTAATGTCTCTATTTGTGGCTGTAGTCTCTGTTCTTGCTTCTGCAATAGGTCTATGAAGTGGGCCTCAGATTGCTGCTGGGCTTGTTGCTGAGCTTCCAGACTCTGTTGCAAAGTTGCATTTGTCTGCTGCTGGGCTGTAAGGCTCTGATGATGAGCTTGCTGCTGGGATGCGAAGCTCTGTTGTTGAGCTACAAGGCTCTTTTGCAAACCTGCATTTGTCTGCTGCTGATTGACATTTGCTAGAGCCAGCTGTTTCAGTATCTCCTCCATGCTGGCCTTAAAAAAACTGCCCGCATTCTCCACCAACTGTGAGGGGGTTAGCTCGGCAGCGGGTGTGTGTGACCCCCTGGATGGGTTCACCACACAAAAACAGGCACAGCAGACAGAGTTTGTAGTTGCAAAAAACAAAAGGTGTGTTTTATTTAAACTATTTACAGGGGAAAAACAGCAAAACAAAAAGAAACATAAAAAATAAATCCTGGTCAGCTTGACCACTTACTACACACGTAGGTTTCCCCGTCTGACAACTAGGTGCAGCCTTGTGCTGCCCCAGCCCCTACCTCCCTGTTTTTAGAAGTTCTTAGCCACACAGGCTTTGTCTCACCGCACAGGACAGAAACACACTCCCCAGTCTTGTACAACACAGAACTGGTTCCAGGATGGAGCATCTCCCTTAGCATGCTGGGAGTTCTTGTAGAGGCCCTAATGAGCCACTTGATTCAGCTGGGCTCATTAACTCTTCCCCCGCAAGACTCCCAGTACTCCCCCTAGTGGTATGAATTTGCATAAAGCCTGAATCTAGGGCATACATACCTACCATCCTGGATACAACCTGGGGATTTTACCAGCCTGCTGTCACAATACTAATACCATCCTCCCCCTCTATACACACATACTGTACACCATTCGTACTTAACGGGCCACATTTGATGGGCACATGCCTGTGCTTTATGGGATAATGCCTAAGCCCCTCCCCTTCATGACATTATCAAAAAGGGGCAGAGCATGGGTGACCCTAAATTATGCCCCCCCTGAAAAAAGTTCTGCGGATGCCCATGCCTATCTACTATAACTTGGGACATCAAGGGGATAACTAAGCTAACAGACCCAGTTCAATATGACAGACCCATCCCTTTCAAGAAGTTGCAATCCGCCTATGCCTTACCTGATAGGAATTTTCTCAGGCATGCTCAGATTGTTTCTTACCTTCTCCATCACCCTACTACAGAGCTCCATGACAGCTTGGCGATATTGGACCTCATCTAACCCCAAAAGCAAAGAAATATTAATTTTTTATAATTTTCTCCATGCTAAATCACTCTTTACCAAACCCAACCCTTTAAATAAATGGGACTCCGAACTACAACACAATATCTCTGGTCAACAATGGCAATCTGCCATGAAAATCTATTTCTCAGAACTTCTCAGCATCCTGCTGTACAACATATTGGGAAAGGGTACAGAAACTCCATCTAAGATGGTACTACACACCCTATACTTTGTCTAAATACAACAACTCAACCTCTAATCTATGTTAGAGAGGGTGCGGCCAGCTAATGCCAATGGTGTGGGCATGCCCGCACTTACGTAGTTTCTGGAACTCTGTTTTTAGCTTAATAGCAAAGATTACTGGGATAAGCATCAAACCCAACTTCCCTCAGGCCATTCTAAGTATTGATATTGATATAATTCCCCGGGACTTAAGGCCTATAACCATGCATGTGCTGTTTGCAGCGTGACTTATTCTACTATGCAAATGGAAATCAAATTAATTTCCGAATGTAGACGAGGTTATAGGACACATTACAGACGTCTATGCATTGGAACACATCATTTCTTGTAAGGAAGGCAAGTTGACTCGATTTTTTAAACTTTGGGCTCCCTGGAGGGCATTTAGAAAGGACACATAAATACCTGGCTGTCTTACCAACTTTTATCAAACCCTTTAATTTGGACTACTCAAATGTAAGGTGCTATGTAGGGATATCTTGTTCGACACAATACGACTTCTGCTGTATGCTTCAGAGGGCAAAAATGCTGGTCTGCAATAGGGACCTATATCACAGAGGTACCCAGTCGTACGTACCCCATGTTTATTACATAGCGTTTACATGCAATGGAGGAGGATTTTCTATTTTTCATATTTTGAGACCTGGTGTCGATATGAGTGAAGATATCTATGACTTTTTGTTTTCTTGTTATCGTTATTAGATCCAAGTCCTAGTTGCATTATACCTTGCAATGTGTTCTTTCTTTCTTTTTTTTGCTTCGTCATTGCTTTATACAACCATCTGTGTATCACTGTAACTGTGAAAATTTCTCAATAAAAATTATTTGAGTTAAAAATGAATGAAAAAAAAAAAAAATTATAATATAGGATAATATTTTAATCTTGAATTTTTTCTAGATTGCTGAACTGGCAAATCCGGTTACTTGGTTGGATGCTGGTGCACAAGTCTTCTACTCTTTTTCTCTTGCATTTGGTGGCCTTATTTCCTTTTCAAGTTACAATTCTATACAGTAAGTATACCTTTTATGTTTATTTTTCTAAAATACCTACTAGAGTGAGAGATATATGCCACAAAAATATTTATTTTTAAATAATTATACATGAACATCAGTTTTTTAACTACCCCTTCCCTATGTGCCCATTTACTCCTATGCAAAGCTAATACTTGCATTGTAAATTAACAGGGAAGTAAGGTAAGTAGATTTGATGGAGAGTACAACTTTCACTAATATATATAGTACAAATATGTGCAGCAATGTTGGCAATCATTTGGGAAAACAAAAGTGGCCAGAAGCACTGTGCCATGAGTGAGAGTCTCAGACCCAAATAAAACCCAGCACAATTGTTTTTAAAAACGGAATCTCTTCCGTTACATATGCTATTCTGTCCACTGAATATAAGCCTAGAGCTAACACTGAGCCTGCCTTAAAAAAGCACTGCAATGAACTAGCCAGGGGCTAATTAACAACCAGCAACTGTTGAGACAATGAACACTTCAGTCAGAGCTCAGGAGTATGTAATTACAATGCCTATACCCCCCTGTACCCCATGAGGGGGGTACAGGCAGTACACGGTGGTCCCCAGGGGCCCAGATGGCATCCCCCTTTTTTATTTATTTACTTTTTGTTCGTCAGCACCCAAAGCCCCCCCGATCTCTAAGGGGCCCGGATCGCAACCCGCTTTTTTCTTTTGTTTGTCCGTCAGCACCCGAAGCCCCCCCGACCTTAATTCGTGGAGGCAAAACCCCCTCAGCTTCTCAATTCGCGACGCCCCCCCTTCTCAATTTGCGGTGGCAGCATCCCCCCCCGGTTCTCTACCGGGGGGGGGGATGCCTGAAGCTGTGTAAGGGGCCCCAAAATTCCTGAAGGCAGCATTGATTACAATATACAGCACAGCCTTTCTCAACCAGTGTGCCGCCGCAGAGGTTCTCAGGTGTGCCGCGGGATCAGGGGAGAGAAGGGCTGATGAGCCCGATCTCCCAATCCCCTGCCTATCTATAACTCAGCACTGTGAGAAGCTCCGTCAGCCTCAAAAGTGAAAGTAAAGTGCAGAGGAGTGTGCTTTGCTCTCTGCTTCCCCCTAGAGTGCAGTACCCGGCTGAATGAGGAATGAGGAAACTGGAAAGGTACTTTGTTAGAAGCTAGATTCGTTTTAAAAAGGGCTTTTTTACAAGTGTCTGTGTGTGCGCATGTGAGTGTCTGTCTGTGTGTGTACATGTGTGTGTATGCATGTATGTGTGCATGTGTGTGTGTATGTGTTTGTATGTATGTCTGTCTGTATGTGTGTGTGCATGTGTCTGTGTGTGCGCATGTGTGCATGTGTCTGTATGTGTGTGTGTGTGTGTGTGCATGTGTCTGTATGTGTATGTGTGTGTGCATGTGTCTGTGTGTGCGCGCATTTGTGTGTGTGCGCGTGTGTGCATGTGTCTGTATGTGTGTGTGTGCATGTGTCTGTATGTGTGTGTGTGTATATGTCTGTGTGTGCATGTGTGTGTGTGTGTGTGTGTGTGTATGTGTCTGTATGTGTGTGTGTGTGCATGTGTCTGTATGTGTACTTTTCCAAAGAGTGTCAGGCTTCCCTTTCATGGCCAATATACTTTCACTCCTCAGACTGCTGAAATGAGGAGAAGCGGTGGCAGTCATTTCTCAAACCACAGTGGACAGGCCTTGCTGCTGGCAGCAGTCACGGGCAGCACCTAAACCATATGATTACCTAAACACATGGACTTATGAGTGTCCAGGTTGGACCACTGGCTCGGAGCTTACTCAATAAGTGCTGGAGCTGTTGATTTGCCCTGCGACAAGTGTGCTGACACAATGGATGGGCTACCTTAGTAATTATACCTTTCACCATTACCAAGTTATGCCACCTCTGCTGGCCTGTCTCCATTACTAGCACCTTCCACCAGTGCTGACCTACCACCTTATCTACTCCTGCTACCATTAACAGCTCATTGCACCATTACCAGCTCCTTCCACCATTGCTGGCCTGCCACCATGGCCAGCTCCTCTCACTGCCAGTGGCCTGAAACCATTACCAGATCCTGCTATAGCTGCTGATCTGCCACCATTACCATCTCCTCTCACCCCCACTACTGCTGGCCTGCCACTATTATTATTACCTTCCACCATTACCAGCTACTTCCCTGCTGCTGGCCTGATATGTTTTCCAGCTCCTCCCACCACTGTTTTTTCTGCCACCATTGTGATCACCTACCACCATTATAAACTCCTTCCACTGCCGCTGGCCAGCCATCATTAACAGCTTCTTCCACCACTGCTGGTCTGCCTCTGTTACCAGCTCTTGTCACCACTACTGGTCTGCCACCATTGCCATCTCCTGTTACTACTACCAACTCCTTACACAGCTCCTGGTCTGCCACTATTACTGTCTCCATCTACCATTACCAGCTCCTTCCACCAATGTTGGCCTGAGACTTTTACCAGCTCCTTCCAATCCTGCTGTTCTGCCACCATTGACGTCTCTTGCCACTATTATACTACCTTTCTCCCCTGCTGGCCTGCCTCCATTACTAGTTTCTGCCACTGATGTGGGCCACCATTACAATCTCCTGCCACCATTATCAGCTACTTCCACCACAGCTGGCCTGCCATGATTACTATCTCCTGCCATAGCGCCTGGCTTTCCATCATTACTATCTCCTGCCAACACTGCTGGCCTGTCACCATAACATCTCATGATGCCTCTACTGCCCTATTTTGGTGTTCTGCCATATTAAAGGTGCCACACAATTTTTTCACAGCTGGGCCTCCAATATGTAAATGATGTAAAATATGTAATCATTTCTGCAGGATCAAGCCTTCATAGTGCCCTAAAGCTTCTGGCCTGTTCTGGAGATCAGACACTGTAAAGATATCACACATAATGTTTATACAGCTGAGCCTCAGCTGCAAAATTATAGTGTTTGCTGCAGGGTAAATCATTGCCCATGCCTCCTAGTTTGTGGCCTGTTCCACTGCTCCGGCAGTCAAAAATATTGGGGCTGTTGTCTCTCTAAATTAGTGCACTCTTATGCCGCGTTCACACAATCGTTTTTCATGCCGTTAAAAATGCCATTTTTAAAAATGGCCATTAAAACCGATCGTGTGTATGCTCCAGAGCATTTTTAACGGCGTGAAAAACGGCCATTAAAAATTTCGAACATGCTCTATTTTTTCACGTCGTTTTTCATGTCATTTTTTTTAACAATGTGAAAAACGATAGTGTGTATGCTTTTACGAGGTGAAAAAAGACGCGCATGCTCAGAATCAAGTATGAGACGGGAGCGCTCGTTCTGGTAAAACTAGCGTTTGTAATGGAGATAGCACATTCGTCACGCTGTAACGGACTGAAAAGCACAAGGCTGAAAAGCGCGAATCGTCGCTCAACAAACTTTACTAACATGAAGTGTGACGCCATCGGAATGGAACTTCCCCTTTATAGTGCCGTCGTACGTGTTATACGTCACTGCGCTTTGCTCAAGCGTTTTTTTTAATGATCGTGTGGATGCAAGACAGGCTTGAGAGGAAACAAGAAAAAAAACGACGCAAAAAATGTCGGTTTAAAAAATGGCATGAAAAACGATCGTGTGTACGCCGCATAAGGCCATGTTTACACTGATCCGACACAAAAGTCGCACGATTTCCGATCCGACTTTACCCTGTGACTTTGGATCCGACTTCCATGCGATTTTAACAAACAGGATCTGATTTTTATACAACTTTGAGATGAATGGGACTTGTCCTTTGACCAATCAAAATAATTCCTTTGGCTCTGGAATGGATCAAACCTCACGCCAAAGGGTCTGGTATGGATTTGGGGGGACCCCATGCCGTTTTTTTTCAATACATTTTGTATTGCTAACATTGCCTCTGAGCACAAGTCGCATGTCACAATTCGGATCAGTTAAAGTGGTTGTAAACCCTGTTACACCACTTGTACCTACAGGTAAGCCTATAATAAGGCTTACCTGTGGGTACTGTAAAATCTGCACGGTTTAGGATATATTTACCATATACGCTTGCGCCAACGTCATTGGTGCATGCACACTGAAGAAACGGTTAGCTCGTGCTGTTTCTTCAGCAGCGTGCCACATGCGCGGGAGTGACGTCATCGCGGCTCCGGCCACTCACAGCACTGGAGCCCTTGAACCCGGAAATAACTCTGGGAGATATGTCGCCGGTCACAGCGGTGTGCAGGGCCGTTGCAATAGCTTCGATCTAAGGTAAGTATTTCATAATGAGCTAATATGCGAGGCATACTAGCTCACTATGCCTTTATTTTACTTTCTTTTTTTTTCTGGTTTACAACCACTTTAAGATGCTGATCTGACTTGGATGCAACTTCCATTCAATTCTATGGGCTGAAACTGCACCCAAGTCAGACCAATGTAGTGTAGTAACTGTAGCGGGGTGTTTCCCCTTTAATTAGGAGAAAGAACTACGGTTCCCAGAGCTCCACTGGTTCACAGGATGTTTTGGGTTATGCCCCAGAGACTCATGGGGGAAGTGATATAAGGAGGGGGCGAGGCCTAGCTCGCTCTCTTTTGGACACGGGACGGCTGAGACTGATCCACCTGTGCGGAGCTGTGCTGTGTGAGGGCCTGAAGCCTGGGGACTTCTTACAGCGAACCAAAGAGCCTTCCACCCTCTGAAAGCCTGGGTGGCATCCAACATCTCCTGCCTGCAGCCTAGATTGGATCGGAGACCCGATTGCAGCAACCGCTGTGTGCGAGTGACGATACAGCCGGTGGAAGTCCCGGACGGGTCGCGTCCGGAGGGTGAGCTGAGCGAAAGCTCATCCAATAACCTGTTTACAGTACTGTGCCTATAGACTGCCGAGGCCTACCACCTCACTTTAAGACTCTCACTGGAGATCCGCAGCAGGACTGATCCAGAGGATCTCTAGTGAAGTCTGTCAGTTGTTCAGATTCTCCCTGTTGGATTACAAAGTGTTTATTGTTCTTATGTGCACCACCTCTACAGCGAGCCGGTGAAGAATCCATCATTCTTACAGGACTAAGTTTTAGAGTAAGGGATCAGGCCTGATCCGTTAGGTATACATTTAGCTGTTGTGCCACAGGGCACCTAGTTAACGGTCGCCCCACGTGGCGTTCCTTTACCCCCCCTTTATTCTTATGGTGTAATGTGACTGTCATTGCAGGGCTCTGCATACAAGTTAGAAATCATATTGTCATTGCTGTGTGTTTTCTTTGCATAACAAGAAGTAAAATCCGTTATCCCCTTATCACTGTTCTATGTTTGAATCTCTCTCTTAAAGTATAAGGATATATGTGTGTATCCCTTAGACTAGCTGTGCCAGAGTTGGTAGAGCCGATTGCCGGGGGGGTTGGAGAGCTGTGCTCAGGGCCCAATTCAAACCTTGCGGCCCGCTTAAGCTTCGGGTATCGCTACACGTGGGGGCTCGTACATCCGGGATTACTGAGACAGCGGTGAGAGCCCGCCAAGACTTACCGGCATGGACCCGAAAGACATCAGAACGTGGTGTGAAGTAACTAAGACAGATCTAAGCCAGTCAGTGGTCATTAACATTCCGGGTCAGGAATGGTCGACCGAAACGGTGGAAGGGTTAATGAAGTCAGACCCAGACACCTCACACCAGTATACGCTAGTGGAATATTCAGATGGGAAGCCAGAGGCTTGTAAATGCAAATATGCGCGGATGCCGGATAACAGATCTTATAGTTTGGCGCACGCTATTAAGAAAGAGCTATCACCAACGGGATCACCGCAAGTTGCGGCCCGTACCCCGCCAGAGAGGAAAGACGGAGCGACACCTCCGGTGACGCCTGCACCTGCCACGGCCATATCACCCGAACTGATAAAGGCGTTAGGGGATCTACTAACAAACTGTCAGAAGACAAGCACAGTGCACGTAGAGACTAGCTACCGGAGACTAAAAACATTCTCGGGGGAGCTCCCCGTCCCTGCGGGGGAGGAAGATTTTGACACTTGGGTGGAACAGGCATTACAAGCAGTAGAGGCATGGGAGGTGCCTGAAGCACAGAAAAGACAACGAGTTTTAGAAAGTTTGAAAGGTGCCGCGGCAGAAGCGGTGAAGAGCTTCCGTTTTGAAAATGCAAACTGTACAGCTCAAGATTGTCTGGCCATGCTGCAGGAAGAGTTTGGACAGCTGGAGAAGGTGACAGAGATGGTCTACCAATTTGAACATACTTTCCAGCAGCCGAATGAGAAACTGTCAGAGTATGTTAGAAGGTTGAACAGGCTGTTATGCAAGATCGTCCTGAGGAAGGGAATGCTGCCCAAAGATGCAGATGAAGCACAAATGAAGCAGATCATGAGGGGAGCGCGGCGCTCAGACCCAGTCTGGCTGCACCTGAAAACCTCAGGAGGAGGAATGTCACTAACCTACTCTGATCTAATAAAAATTATTAGGGACGAAGAGGCGCTGCAGAGAGATCAGCAGGTGGCCAGGGTGAGTGTCACCCCTGTACCAGTGTTGGTCAGTTCAGTCAAGAGCCCGGAAAGAGATGCAGAAGTCGACACTTTGAAATCACAAATGTCCCAAGTGTTGGAGATGCTGACCTCTTTGATGGAGAAAGATCAAAGAAGAGCAGAGAAACCAAGTCCAAGAAAGGAGTTGTTCCCGAATACCTCAGAACCAGCCTCCATACAGGACCGAGAAGAGATGCTATGTTACAACTGCGGGGGCAGTGGCCACTTTGCCAGTAGGTGTTCCAGTCACAAGAAGAAGAAAATGGATAATCGCCAGCCGGCGGGAAACTCCAGAGGGCCCCGGTGAGGGAGTCAACCGGGTGCCCATCTCTTTCAGTGAGCTCCAAACTGAATGGAAGGAAGCAAAAGAGAGGGGACAAGACCCCTCAGAAGGAATCTAGGGTCTCTCAACCAAGATACACACCAGAGAGAGGGGACAAGACCCCTCAGAAGAAATTTAGCACTCCCAAGAAGGAATGTCTACAACCAAGAGACAATAACATCCCTCAGCGGGTTTGTACTCCCATTAGGGTGGGGAAGGTCAATGCATACCGGGCTCAAGAGAGAATAAAGTCAAAAACAAACTGGATGAAGACAAGTCCTCAGAAGAAAGTGACCTCAACCCGGCCGTACCCAGAAGAATTGGTCGGCCCGTCCCCCACTGTATCTATCCAGGTGGAAGGAGTATATACGAAGGCCCTCCTGGACACTGGAGCTCAAGTGACTTTGTTGTACAGAGACTTCTACGATAGGCACTTAAGCCATTTGCCTATACAGAAGATAGAAGAGCTGGAGATATGGGGCCTGGGAACGCAGAGGTTCCCCTATGATGGTTATCTGCCCATAAAGCTGACATTCGACCCCTCTGTGGCTGGGAAGACAGAAGTGTTCGACACCCTGGCAGTTGTGTGTCCTAGACCACCCGGGGCCAGCAAGATGTCCCTCATCATAGGCACCAATACGGATCTAGTGAGAAGACTTCTGACCCCCCTGGTGAAGATGAGGAGCCATCAAGATCCAAACATCCATCCCATGCTGAAGACAGCCTACCAACGGTTAGTGTTGGAGCAGAAGACCCCAGGAGAGGGGATAGGGAAGGTGTGGAGACTGGGGAGAGAAGGAGTGGTGCTCCAGCCCGGACAGGTGGCTTGCCTCAGGGCCACTGTGAAGCTCACCTGGAAGCAGCCTGGTCCCTTTGTCATGCTGGAATCCGACCCAAGGGAAGATCACTCAGGCCTGGAAGTGATACCGGAAGTGATTCCAATCAAGGCCCTGAAGAAAGCCAGGGGAAGAGTCCCGGTGAGTGTGAGGAACTCTACAGAAAGGGCCATAGAGATCCCTGCCCAGATGCTGTTGGGACAGGTGAGTCCTGCTGTCCCAGTCAGCTGGTCAGAAGTAAAGGGGACGGGTGAAGAAGGAGATGTTTGGGAAAAACTTTCCATGGAAAACCCGAATTTACCTGGAGCCTGGAAAGAGAGAGCCAAGGCCCAGCTGACTAGATGGGAGAAGATTTTCTCCAAAGATGAGTTCGATGTGGGGTGTGCGAGGAGTGCTACCCACCGCATCCGCCTGCAAGAAGACAAACCGTTCAGGGAGAGAGTCAGGCGGGTTCCGCTGGCAGATCTGGAGGATCTGAGGGAGCAGCTTGCAGAACTGAAAAAGACTGGGGTGATTCGAGAATCCAGAAGCCCCTATGCCTCTCCAATAGTGGTGGTCAGGAAGAAGAATGGGTCGTTGAGGCTCTGCATTGACTACAGAACTCTCAACAGGAGGACCACCCCTGATCAGTACACCACGCCAAGGATAGAGGACGCCTTACAGAGTTTGTCTGGAGCCAAGTGGTTCAGCGTGATGGACCTCAAGAGCGGGTACTATCAAATCCCCATGCACCCAGAGGATAGAGAAAAGACCGCTTTCATAACTCCTGTGGGATTCTTTGAGTTTAACAGAATGCCTCAGGGCCTATCTGGGGCCCCAGCTACTTTTCAACGTCTCATGGAGAAGACTGTCGGAGATATGAACCTCATAGAAGTCCTCGTGTACCTGGACGATGTCATTGTCTTCGGGAGAACTTTGGAGGAACATGAGGCCCGATTGGAGAAAGTGTTGAGAAGGCTTAGTGAAGAGGGACTAAAGCTTTCCCCCGAGAAGTGTCGGTTCTACCAGTCTTCGGTGAACTATCTGGGACACATAGTGTCTGAAAAGGGGATGGCTACTGATCCTGAGAAGTTGGAGGCAGTTACCTCCTGGCCAAGACCCACAACAGTCACCGAACTTAGATCTTTCCTGGGCTTCTGCTCCTACTATAGGAGGTTTGTGGATGGGTTTGCCCGTATTGCCAAGCCCCTAAATGAACTGCTCAAGACTGAAGGGGAAGAGGATGGCTTGGGACCCAGAAGACCCGGGGAGTCGGTTCAAGATCAGTGGACCCCCAGGTGTGAAGAGGCCCTCAGAACCCTGAAGAGGAGCCTCACCACAGCCCCAGTATTGGCCTATGCTGATCCCAACAGACCATACGAGTTACATGTTGATGCTAGTCATGAAGGCCTAGGTGGAGTGCTCTACCAAGAGTATGAAGAGCAACTGCGACCAGTGGCCTATGTGAGTCGGAGTCTGACCCCCTCGGAGAAGAACTACCCCACTCATAAGTTGGAGTTCTTGGCCCTCAAATGGGCAGTGGTGGACAAACTAAGAGACTACCTCTATGGGGCAGAGTTTACAGTAAAAACAGATAACAACCCTCTGACTTATCTATTCACCACTGCCAAGTTGGATGCCACAGGACATAGGTGGCTGGCTGCATTATCTGGGTTCAACTTCAGTCTTAAATACAGACCAGGGACTGGAAATAGGGATGCAGATGCCCTGTCCCGAAGATCTCATACCATGGCTGATGACTGGGAGGACTGGACTCAGGTAGCACCAGAGGGAGTGCGAGCCCTTTGTCAGGGGGTTGAATTTCAAGCCAGAGGGGGCTCCAGAGCCGAGGAGATAGGAGTTACCACAGTGGGAGTCCCAAAACACTACTGCGGGGTGACTCAACTTGAAGAGGAATGCTTGCCGAAGCTGTCTAAGAAGGAGCTGAGGTGCGACCAATTGGAAGACCCCATGGGGAGATTGGCCTTTGAAGCATTGGAAAACGAGAGTCCAGAGAAACTTCGACATCACCCCTCCAAGGAGGCTCGTCTGCTATGGAGGGAGCTAGACAAGCTACAGGTCCATCAGGGAGTGGTCTACCGAAGGGGCCCCTCTGATGACTCCGAGGATAAATGGCAGTTGTTTCTCCCAGAGAAGCACCGAGAGACTGTGCTGGTTGCCTTACATGACCAGCATGGTCACCTGGGAGCTGAAAGAACCTTCCAACTTGTCAGAAGCCGGTTCTATTGGCCCTGTATGAGGGCTGAAGTGGAGGAGTATTGCCACTCCTGTGCACGATGCATCCAGAGGAAGACTCTACCCCATCAAGCTGCCCCAGTGGGCCACCTACAGAGACAAGGCCCAATGGATCTGGTATGCATTGACTTTCTCTGCCTCGAACCCGATTTGAGTGGATTGGGAAATGTTCTGGTGGTAACCGATCATTTCACCCGTTATGCACAGGCGTTCCCCACCAGAGACCAGAAGGCTTCCACTGTAGCTAAGGTGCTTGTAGAAAAATACTTCGTCCACTATGGATTACCACAGAGAATCCACTCCAACCAAGGAAGGGACTTTGAGAGTCGCCTGATCCGGAACCTACTGGACTCCCTGGGAGTGGAAAAGACCAGGACTACCCCTTATCATCCACAAGGAGATGCCCAGCCTGAGAGATTTAACCGGACTTTGCTAAACATGCTTGGGACTCTGGAGACAGAGAAGAAGCAGCATTGGAGTCAACATATATCCGCTTTGGTGCATGCTTACAACTGTACCACAAGTGATGTGACGGGTTACTCTCCCTACCGCCTCATGTTTGGGAGAGAAGCAAGATTGCCGGTGGATCTGGCCTTTGGCATTTCCCTAGACTATACCTCTGCTACCTCCCACAAAGGATATGTGGACCGACTTAGGTATAATCTGAAAGCAGCCTATGAACAAGCCCAAGCGGCCTCAGACCGGAGGGGGGTCAGAAATAAAAGGAACTTTGACCTGAAGGTTCGAGTGCAAGACCTGCAGCCTGGAGACCGTGTGCTGCTACGCAACCTAGGGATCCCAGGGAAGCATAAACTTGCTGATAGATGGAGGTCCGAGCCTTATGTCATTTGTAGAAAACTTCCTGGACTACCCGTGTATAAGTTAAAGCCAGAGGGGAGAGTGGGACCCTTGAAGACCTGGCACAGAAATCACTTACTCCCACTTAAAGAGGCAGTCAGGATACCTTCAGTGAAGAACCTGCCGGAATCTGTTTCCATCTTGGATACCCCCAGACCCAACACTCGGTCTCAGACCCTCCGAGCTAGGGATGGACAGGCTTCCCAACCAAGTGAAGATGGGAGGGGAGAACTTGAGTGGCTATGGCCCTCCTCAACTCCAGGGAGTTCCACCATAGACCTTCCACCCACTGAAGATACACAGGATGGGACCCTGAACCCAGAGGCTACAGAGTTCATTCCATCCAGTGATGTGCCTGAATGCTGGGAAGATATTCCGGGCCTTTACTCAGAAGCAGAGGAGGAAGAGGCCCCAGAATCAGTGATGATGTCAGAAAGTGTTCCTGACACAGAGCCTGTGGTACCTGAGCCTGAAGTCCCAAGGGAGCAAAGAACTTACAGAGTCGTGAGGCCTCCCAGGAAATTAACCTACCCTCAATTGGGAAAAAGCTCAGAGGACTCTGTTGCCACTGCCAGAAGAAGTACTAAGTGCTCAGATCCTTCCACTGTTCATTTGGTGGAAGGCAACCCCAGCTCACTCTCTGGCACAGTTAGACAGGCCACCCATGCTAGTGTGACCTGTGGTACAGGGAACCCCACCTCTGAGTTTTGGTGGAAATTCCCTGTACCAACATCATACTCCGCATTCAGTAGATTGGTTCAGAATTGTTGTTAAATTGTTTATCTTTGGGGACCAAAGAGTTTTAGTGGGGGGAGTGTGTAGCGGGGTGTTTCCCCTTTAATTAGGAGAAAGAACTACGGTTCCCAGAGCTCCACTGGTTCACAGGATGTTTTGGGTTATGCCCCAGAGACTCATGGGGGAAGTGATATAAGGAGGGGGCGAGGCCTAGCTCGCTCTCTTTTGGACACGGGACGGCTGAGACTGATCCACCTGTGCGGAGCTGTGCTGTGAGAGGGCCTGAAGCCTGGGGACTTCTTACAGCGAACCAAAGAGCCTTCCACCCTCTGAAAGCCTGGGTGGCATCCAACATCTCCTGCCTGCAGCCTAGATTGGATCGGAGACCCGATTGCAGCAACCGCTGTGTGCGAGTGACGATACAGCCGGTGGAAGTCCCGGACGGGTCGCGTCCGGAGGGTGAGCTGAGCGAAAGCTCATCCAATAACCTGTTTACAGTACTGTGCCTATAGACTGCCGAGGCCTACCACCTCACTTTAAGACTCTCACTGGAGATCCGCAGCAGGACTGATCCAGAGGATCTCTAGTGAAGTCTGTCAGTTGTTCAGATTCTCCCTGTTGGATTACAAAGTGTTTATTGTTCTTATGTGCACCACCTCTACAGCGAGCCGGTGAAGAATCCATCATTCTTACAGGACTAAGTTTTAGAGTAAGGGATCAGGCCTGATCCGTTAGGTATACATTTAGCTGTTGTGCCACAGGGCACCTAGTTAACGGTCGCCCCACGTGGCGTTCCTTTACCCCCCCTTTATTCTTATGGTGTAATGTGACTGTCATTGCAGGGCTCTGCATACAAGTTAGAAATCATATTGTCATTGCTGTGTGTTTTCTTTGCATAACAAGAAGTAAAATCCGTTATCCCCTTATCGCTGTTCTATGTTTGAATCTCTCTCTTAAAGTATAAGGATATATGTGTGTATCCCTTAGACTAGCTGTGCCAGAGTGGGTAGAGCCGATTGCCGGGGGGGTTGGAGAGCTGTGCTCAGGGCCCAATTCAAACCTTGCGGCCCGCTTAAGCTGCGGGTATCGCTACATAACCTTTTCAAAAGTCGGACCAACACAGGTCGAACCAGTTAAGACGGCTCTCATAGGGAACCATTAATTTTGACATATCATGCAACTTATTCTCTCAAAGTCGGAGCGCTTGTCGCACCAGTGTGAACCGGCCCTAATAATGATTTCTTAATTAAAACCTTCCTGATTTTTCCCTGTTAATCTGTGAGCCAGTAAAACAACTTACCGTATTTATCGGCGTATAACACGCACCGGCGTATAACACGCACCCCAAGTTTAGGAGGAAATTTTAGGGAAAAAAACTTTTAGGAGGGAAGTTTAAGGAAAAATAACTTACATTTAAATGCAGCCTTGTCAGTGTCCATTGCAGCCTTGTCACAGTGCAGCCTTGTCAGTGTCCATTGCAGCCTTGTCACAGTGCAGCCTTGTCAGTGTCCATTGCAGCCTTGTCACAGTGCAGCCTTGTCAGTGTCCATTGCAGCCTTGTCACAGTGCAGCCTTGTCAGTGTCCATTGCAGCCTTGTCACAGTGCAGCCTTGTCAGTGTCCATTGCAGCCTTGCCCCAGAGTCGCCGTGCAGCCTTGCCCCAGAGTCGCCGTGCAGCCTTGCCCCAGAGTCGCCGTGCAGCCTTGCCCCAGTGTCGCCGTGCAGCCTTGCCCCAGTGTCGCCGTGCAGCCTTGCCCCAGTGTCGCCGTGCAGCATTTTAAAATTGGCGCCGAGACTGTGCGGACGCCGCCGAGAACGCCGAGAACGCAGGGACTGGGCGGAGCCGCCGCCGAGATACACATAGCCGAGTGTACTCGGCTATACTCGGCTTTTCTCGGCTCCGCTCACAGTCACGCCGAGTCCCACCCTATGATGGACATAACACAGGTCCAATGGTGGGACTGGGCGTGACTGTGAGCGGAGCCGAGAAAAGCCGAGTATAGCCGAGTACATTCGGCTATGTGTATCTCGCTCTGCTCCGCTCACAGTCAGCGGAGACAGCTCAGGGATGTGGGTATCGGCGTATAACACGCACCCACGATTTTCCCCTGATTTTCAGGGGAAAAAAGTGTGTGTTATACGCCGATAAATACGGTACATAATGAGTAGAGTTGAGCGGACACCTGGATGTTCGGGTTCGACGGGTTCGGCCGAACTTCGGAAAAAAGTTTGTGTTCCCGAACCCGAACCCATTGAAGTCAATGGGGACCCGGACTTCTAAGGACTAAAAAGGCTCTAAAAAAGTAATGGAAAGGGCTAGAGGGCTGCAAATGGCAGCAAAATGTTGTTAAGAGCATGGCAAGTGCTCTGCAAACAAATGTGGATAGGGAAATAACTTAAAATAACATTAAAAAAATAAAAAAATAAAAAAATATGCTGGAGGCCCCCTTTTCAGCAGAAGAGGTACGGGAAGTCATTAAGAACCTCAGAAACTCAACGGCACGATGCCACACATATGGTGGGAATGCATGAGCTAGTGGGAAAATAAAATACTTTGAAATAAAAATGTAGCGGGGTGCTAAATTTAAGGGAAGTGTTTGAGTGGTAAATAGGCTCAAACACCCTAATTCTGTAGGATTCATGGACCATTTTGTCCTCGGGGGACAGTATTGGTGTGCAGTTCCCTGCGGCCTACAGGTGGCGCTGCCATGGTAGGCTAGGGTTGAACCACCGATACAGTGCTGTGCCTTTTGTGTCCCCTCTTGGCAGTAGTACAGCGGGGCGGGGAACCTGCTGTGCATGCCGGGAGAGCATATAAAAGGGGCAGACCTTTGGCCTGGGGGCTGATGTCCAGTGGGGTCCACGCCCAGGTGCCTTCGGCCTGGGTGCATGTCTTCCTGTTCCATCTCGGGTACCTTTAGCCCGGGGTGAGGTACTATTCTGGAGTTCCTGCTGCCCTGGGTATGGAGGCCTAGGTGCGGGAGTAAAGCCTGGAGTCCAGAGCCTTCGTCTGGAGTCCGCTAAGGGTCGAGGAGTCTTAGGGTGCCGCCTCGTGTAGGGGACCATGTTCCAGGGAAGGGAGGATCATTCTGATGGACCGATGCGGGAGTCACGGTGAAGGAAGGGTCTGTTGACTCCCTGGAGAGATGTCTTTCCCTTGATATGGGCTAGGTTCGTAGAAGGAGAAGCTCAAGGTCATCTTGACTGTATCAGAGGCCTTATTCACCCGGCCCGTGGCAGGGGCCTTATACACCCTGGTCTGTGGCAGAGACCAAAGTTCTCCAGGTCCGTGGCAGGGGCCTTGTTCACCCGGTCTGTGGCAGAGACCAACCTCAAGGTCTGTGGCAGAGACCGTGCACCTAAAACTGTTTGAGCAACCTAAGCAGTGAAGTGAATGTGCTACGTTTGTGCCTGGACCTCCTCCACACCTTAAGCTGTCCTGTTTCTTTGCTCTAACCTTTTCTATCCGAGTAGAGTTTATTTTGCCATGAGAGAATAAGAGTTGTAATTTCAGCTGGTGTGGACATTGACTTTACTGGGAATTAAAGGACTCGCCTCTACCTACAGTAGAGGTGAGAATCATCCTCTGGAGGAGTTTTGACTCCGGCTGTGGACACGGCCCGTCAAGTACACCGCTCAACCTCTTTATATAGGAGGGTATGGGCTGGTAGTGCGGTGTGCCTTTCTCCCTCCTGCGAGGAGCCAACAACATAAAGGCAGGTAAGGGGGAAAGGATCTGTGCGCTACAAAAAAATAAAATAAAAATTATAATCTTGACCTAGAAGGACGAGGTCCATATGGAGTAGAAGGTTGAGGTGGCGGTGGATGTGGCTGTGTAGGTGGAAGCGGCGGTGGAGGAGGACGAGGTAGCCAACACTGGTTCAAAAATACAACAATGGCTGGGTAAGGCCGGTGATGTGTCGAATTCTGTCCCCCGTCAAATAGTGTCCACCCTGTACTGCGCTTGCTCAGTATGTAGGACAAAGGGATTTCGAAAATCTCCCAAGACGAACGGCGCCTGCGTGGTGAGTTCAGGTGAAGGCCACACCATCCGTGGTTCAAGCCGAGCCAAGTGAGGCCGTGCCCGAAGCGTGGCGATCGAACCGAGCCCGTGAGGGGCCCTGTTACTTTTTTAATATAGCACAGTAGAAGAAAACTATATATAAATTGTTTATTTCACACACCTCCACATATGTATAACACACTGCAAAATATTTTTTGTGGCCCTAAATGGCTCTTTTTGCAAGCGTACATTAAAGTGCAAATTTTTTTTTATTTTTTTTTGCCCTAAACGGGTCTTTTTTTGCACAAGCAAAATGAAATGGAATTTTTTATTTTTTTTTGCCCAATGGGTCTTTTGGAAAAGAGCACAATAAAGTGCCTTTTTTTTTTGTCCTAAATGGATCTTTTTCCAAGAGCAGTAATATATGCAGTGCTGGTGCACTGAGCTTGCAGATAAAAGGTAGATTTTCTCTGACACTGGGCTCATAGCAGTGTAAAAAGACTGCACTGCAACACAAACAGGTAAACCTATGCAGATCGCTGAGTTATATCTCTGAATCTGGACTCCTATTCCTATATAATATATCTCTCTCCCTAAAAGCAAAAAACAGGAACCTGGCCCTACACTACACTGTCTCTATCTTTTCCCTCAGATTCCAGAATCAGGACTAACTCATGTATTTCTTTTTCGTACATCACGGGACACAGAGCGACTTAGTCATTACTAATGGGTTATATAGATTACCTTCAGGTGTTGGCACTGGCCAATTCCAAACCGGAAGTACCCTCCCCTATATAAGCCCCTCCCATCCGGGAGCACCTCAGTTTTTTTGCCAGTGTCTAAGGTGTTGGCCAAAGAGTAACATGTGTTTTCACTGGGCTTGCGTACAGGTTCTTTTGGGCCTTAGTAAGCTGTTCCGAATCCCACCAAAAAAGCTTCATAGCTAAACGGTCGGTACCCGGGCCTTGCAGCAGAAGAGCAAGGTTTTGCCTGTAATGCCTCTCTTAGGAGGGCTGGACCCTGGGATCCAGAGCTCTGGTCATACCCACGACCAAGATGTTGTCTGTGCAGGGTGCTATACAGGTCCAGGGGAGTGGAATCCTTGGGAACCCGGTCCCTGAAGGTTTAATTACAATGCCTGCCGTGATAGGTGAAGTTTGGACTTCTGTGGACCAAACAAAGTCCTGCGGCGGGGATCAGGTAAGTGGGGGCCCCCAGGAACTTGGTTCTATTGGGGGACCCCCAAGCCTAATTTGTCTTTCTGTCTGTTACCTAACGGTATTCCCGCTAATATCTGTGTATGCCTGTAACTACTGAAAATCTAAAATTTTAATAGTAGTCAAGAAAAAAAAAAAAAGGGACCGCGGTACCTGTGTTAAACCACTAGAGGCCGCTGTAGTCCATTTTTCTTGTCATGTGGATCTTTGGTTTTCTCAAGTCAAAAGATCCAGGCAGTTGGTAAGTTTCTCTGTGGGAATCCACTTCCTCTGCCCTGTTGCTGCGCTCATCCACCGCACAGGCCCTCCGGCAAAAAGGGCCCTGGCTCCTAGTCCCTGTTTGATTTCGAAAAGGGCGCCAATGGCGCACGGGCGCGCGCGCGGGCACGTGCACGCGCCTCCTATGAAAAAAAAGGGCCGGGGCGGGTGGATGACGCTCGATGCGCGCCGCTTCTGCGCATGTGCAGGCGTCCCAGCATGGATAAAAGACACAGTACAAGTGTCAGCTGGATGCAAACAGAGCTAGCAACAAACAGTGGCACACAGAGGCGGTTGATGCAGGCATCCCCATAGAAAGGCACTTTAGTGGACACCAGCTGGTATATAGCAGCAACTGTGTTAGACTATTACCAGCAAAAATTGGTGTATGACGACGGGAATAAGCTTTGTGCTTAAAGGATATGTCGTCCAGACGCTCCGGAAATAGGTCTTCCAGGAAGCCAAAGGGGTCTCCATCGGGCTCTGAGGATATTGGGCATGCTTGTACTGCACCAATCTCCCCTGAGAATTCAGAGGTCAGTAGCCGTAGAAACCCCGCAGGAGTGCCTGGTGCTGCGGCTCTCCCCAGTCCACCTGCTCCTGTATATATAACAGAGGAGGTTTTATCCTCAACTCTGGGAGGATTGGAAGAGAGATTAACAGCATTGATCGCTGCTTCCCTGTCACAGGAAAAGCGCGTCCGATCTCCGTCTCCTCCTTCAGAGTGCCTGTTAGTGGAGGAACAGTCCCACACAGAGATCGACCTACCTGAAGGGGATCAGGATGAGGTTGATTCAGTTATGGAGGAATCAACAGTGGAAGAACCTTTCTCAGCATCTCAGGCTGAAAGATTATGGGTTCAGTCTCTGACTAACATGGTCCGATCAGCATTTAAAATGCCTCTGGCGGAACCACCATCCACTACGGTTTCCTCGCTGGGGTCGCTAAAAGCTCCCCAGGCTGTCTGTTCCTTCCCAATCCACCCTTTATTAGAAGGGCTTATTTACCAGGATTGGGAGCATCCTGATAAAATATTTGCTCCCCCCAAGAGATTTCCGGTGATCTATCCCATGGAGGATAAGTTCATAAAAAAATGGAGGGTCCCTACAGTGGACGCAGCCATCTCTTCTGTTAACAAATCACTGACATGTCCAGTAGATAATGTTCCAATGTTCAAAGACCCAATAGATAAAAAATTGGAGTCTTTACTAAAATCTGCTTTCTCTACAGCAAGCATGGTGACACAACCTGCGGTAGCAGCGATTGGAGTCTGCCAAGCAGTGAAAGATCAGTTGAAACAAGTCTTAAGGGACTTACCAGATCAGCAGGCTCTTGCCCTAGCTGACCTGCCTAGAGCCTTGTGTTTTGCGGTGGACGCCATAAAGGATATAATCCAACAGGCCTCCCGCTTTACGCTGTCTATAGTACATATGCGTAGGCTTCTGTGGCTCAAAAACTGGTCTGCTGAAGCTCCCTGTAAAAAACTGCTGGTTAGCTTCCCATTTCATGGAGAACGCTTATTTGGAGAAGATCTGGACAAATATATCCAGAAAATTTCTGCCGGTAAAAGTTCACTCTTACTGGTTAAGAACAAGGGTAGAAGTCCTTCTTTCTTTCTCGTACATCACGGGACACAGAGCGACATAGTCATTACTAATGGGTTATATAGATACCGTCAGGTGCTGGCACTGGCAACTTCCAAAACCGGAAGTACCCTCCCCTATATAAGCCCCTCCCATCCGGGAGCACCTCAGTTTTTTGCCAGTGTCTAGGGTGTTGGCCAAGAAGAAACATGTGTTTTTCACTGAGCTTGCGTACAGGTTCTTTTGGGCCTCAGTAAGCTATTCCGGATCAGACCAAAAAAGCTTCATAGCTAAACGGTCGGTACCCGGGCCTTGCAGAGAAGAGCAAGGTTTTGCCTGTAATGCTTCTCTTAGGAGAGCTGGACCCTGGGATCCAGAGCTCTGGTCATACCCACGACCAAGATGTTTTCTGTGCAGGGTGCTATACAGGTCCAGGGGAGTGGAATCCTTGGGAACCCGGTCCCTGAAGGTTTGATTACAATGCCTGCCGTGATAGGTGAAGTTTGGGCTTTTGTGGACCAAACAAAGTCCTGCGGCGGGGAACAGGTAAGTGGGGGCCCCCAGGAACTTGGTTCTATTGGGGGACCCCCAAGCCTAATTTGTCTTTCTGTCTGTTACCTAATGGTATTCCCGCAAAATTCTGTGCATGCCTGTAACTACTAAAAAAATGTAATAATTTTTAATGGTGGTCAAGAAAAAAAAATAAAATTTTTTATATATATATTTAATATATTAGACTGCGGTACCTGTGTTTGTCCACTAGAGGCCGCTGTGGAATGTTTTCTTGTCATGTGGACTAGCTTCTTCTCAGCAGAGCAAAGTCCAGGCAGATGGTGAGTTCTCTTATAGGAAACTGCTTCCTCTGCCATGTTGCAGTGCTCGTCCATCCCCCGGCCTGCGGCAAAGAGGGGCCCTGGCTCCTGTCCCTTGTTACCATATTTGAAATTAGCGCCGAAGGCGCACGTGCCCGCGCGCGTGCGCGTGCACGCGCCTCTATATATAGAGGTGAGCCGGGAAAGGGGGCGGAGCCTGGGGGATGACGCTCTGTGCGCGCCGCAGCGCTTCTGCGCATGTGCGGGCGTCCCAGCAGTTTATAAAAACCACAATATTGTAGTGAGCTGGCTATGAAGTACAGAGACAGAGCTGGCAACATTTAAAGGCATACAGCAAGCGGTTGATACAGGCATCCCCTAGAAAGGCACATTAGTAGACACCAACTGTGATATAGCAGCAATTGTGCTAGACTATTCTCAGTAAAAGTGGTGTATTACGGCTGGAATACCTCAGCTTTAGGCTTAGGAATATGCCGTCCAGAAGCTCCGGAACTGAATCTTCCAGGAAGCGAAGGGTGTCTCATCGGGCTCGGAGGATCTTGGGCATACTCCTGCTGCACCAGTCTCCCCTGAAGTTCAGAGGTAAGTGACCGTAGAGACCCCGCAGGGGTACTTGGTACTGTGGCTGTCCTCAGTCACCTGCTCCTGTGTATGTAACAGAGGAGGTTTTTTCCTCAGCTCTGGGAGGATTAGAGAGAGATTGTAAACATTTATCGCTGCCTCCCTGTCAGGGAAAGCACGCCCGATCTCCGTCTCCTCCTTCAGAGTGCCTGTTTGCAGAGCAACAGTCCCATACAGGGATCGACCTGCCTGAAGGGGATCAGGATAAGGTTGATTCTGTTATAGAGGAATCAACAGTGGGGGAACCTTTTCTCAGCATCTCAAGCTGAAAGATTATGGGTTCAGTCTCTGACTAACATGGTCCGATCAGCATTTAAAAATGCACCTTGCGGAACCATCAACCACTACTATATCCTCGTTGGGGTCGCTAGAAGCCCCCAGACTGTTTGTTCTTTTCCACTTCACCCTTTACTGAAAGGGCTCATTTACCAGGATTGGGAACGTCCTGAGAAAATATTTATTCCCCCAAGAGATTTCCGGTGGTCTATCCCATGGAGGATAAGTTCATCAAAAAAAAAAAAAAAAATGGAAGGTCCCTACAATGGACGCAGCCATCTCTTGTATGTATAAATCACTGACATGTCCAGTGGATAATGTCCAAATGTTCAAGAACCCAATAGATAAAAGATTGGAGTCCACAGCAGTGGCATATATCAATCATCAGGGGGGCACCAGGAGTCGTGCAGCCCAGAGGGAAGTAAATTACATCCTGAAATGGGCAGAAAAATATGTCCCAGCCATATCTGCGGTATTCATTCCAGGAGTGGAGAATTGGAAGGCGGACTTTCTAAGTCGCCAGCAATTAGGCCCAGAGGAAGGGTCCCTTCACCCCGAGGTTTTCTGGACAATATGTCAGCGGTGGGGAACATCGGATGTAGATCTTCTAGCATCCAGATTCAACGCAAAGGGGGACAGGTTTGTCTCTCGGACAAGGGATCCCCTAGCTTGCGGCTCGGATGCCCTAGTGTTCCCTTGGGATCAGTTCAAGCTGATATATGCATTCACACCGCCACAATGGTTACCTCGATTACTCCGCAGAATCAGGGTAGAAAAGAAACCAGTGATTCCGGTGGCTCCAGCGTGGCCCCGAAGAGCGTGGTACGCGGAGATTGTAAAATTTCAGTGGGGAGTCCTTGGACTCTCCCACGTCGTCCGGCTTTCGCAAGGACCGATATACCACCCTTCCTTACCAGCCCTAGGTTTGACGGCCTGGCTATTGAAGCCCACATTCTAAAAAAGAGAGGGCTCTCTAATGCTGTGGTATCTACCATGATCAATGCCAGGAAGCCGGTATCCAGGCAGATCTACTATAGAATCTGGAAGGCGTACATCACGTGGTGTGAGGCCAAGAAATGGCATCCACATAAGTACGTAATAGGTAGGATTCTGGACTTCCTACAGTGGGCTGTAGATAGGAAGCTTGCCTTGAGTACTATCAAGGGTCAGATTTCGGCCTTGTCAATATTTTTTCAAAGGCCCTTGGCTTCGCATTCACTAGTCAAAGCCTTTATACAAGGAGTGATGCGTATTAGTCCTCCGGTTAATATTCCCATATGTCCATGGGATCTAAACTTGGTTCTGTCGGTTCTACAGAAACAACCATTTGAACCATTACAGCATATTTCCTTGGTGCTTCTCACCAGGAAATTGATTTTTCTAGTAGCCATTTGTTCGGCTAAAAGAGTATCAGAATTAGCAGCTATGTCCTGTAAGGAGCCATATCTGGTTATCCATAAGGACAGAGTAGTGTTACGTCCTCATCCAGCCTTTCTTCCTAAGGTGGTATCGAGGTTTCATTTGAACCAAGATGTGGTTCTTCCTTCTTTTTTCCCCAAACCTACTTCGGTAGAGGAAAAGTTATTGCATTCTTTGGATGTAGTAAGAGCAGTTAAAGCTTATCTAAAAGCCACTGCTCAGATTCGCAGAACGGATACTTTGTTTATTCTGCCGGAAGGCCCCAGAAAGGGTCAGGCAGCGTCAAAATCTACTTTAGCCAAGTGGATTCGACAGGTCATTATGCAAGCTTATGGCTTGAGAAGGAGACCACCTCCGTTCAAAGTTAGAGCGCACTCCACGAGAGCAGTTGGAACTTCATGGGCAGTGCATCACCAGGCCTCCCTGGCTCAAATCTGTAAGGCCGCAACATGGTCTTCGGTACACACGTTTACTAGGTCCTACCAGGTGGACGTTAGAAGTCAGGAGGATGTCGCCTTTGGGCGCAGTGTGTTGCAGGCCGCAAAAGATCCTCATGTCTGATAGCGCTCAGCTTATATATGGTGTATCCCCCCCCTCATTTGGCATTGCTTTAGGACATCCCATTAGTAATGACTATGTCGCTCTGTGTCCCGTGATGTACGAGAAAGAAAATAGGATTTTTATAACAGCTTACCTGTAAAATCCTTTTCTTGGAGTACATCACGGGACACAGAGCTCCCACCCCTCTTTAGGGACACTTATTGCTTTGCTACAAAACTGAGGTGCTCCCGGATGGGAGGGGCTTATATAGGGGAGGGTACTTCCGGTTTTGGAAGTTGCCAGTGCCAGCACCTGACGGTATCTATATAACCCATTAGTAATGACTATGTCGCTCTGTGTCCCGTGATGTACTCCAAGAAAAGGATTTTACAGGTAAGCTGTTATAAAAATCCTATTTTTAGGAGGCCTACTTCTCCAGTCCCGGGCACATCGGCTGTGAAGCAGTTCCGACGGCCTCCGCGGTCCAATTCAGGGGGCAGAAATCAGGGACAATCACAGGGTAACAAGAAGCCCTGGATCAAGAGAGGTACAAAACCTCCCCCCAAGGCATGAAGCGTTGCCCCCACTCAGTCGGGTGGGGGGAAGACTTCAGTTGTTCACAGAGACCTGGCGGGACACCATCAGAGACAGATGGGTGCTCTCCGCAGTAAGTCTGGGATACAAGCTGGAGTTAAAAGGCACTCCTCCTGCCCAATTTATGAGGTCAAACGTGCCAAGAGATCCCCAGAAGAGAGGATCCCTCCTTCTGGCACTAGAACAACTATTGCTCCAAGGTGTAATCATGAAGGTTCCCCTGGAAGAAAGCGGATTCGGGTTTTACTCGAACCTTTTCACAGTCCCCAAACCAAATGGGGACGTGAGGCCCATATTAAATCTAAAAGGGCTAAACAAGTTCCTAAATATCAGGACTTTTCGGATGGAGTCGATCCGATCGGTGGCCACCGCCCTACAAGGGCAGGAATGGTTAGCCTCGATCGACATAAAGGATGCTTATCTGCATATTCCCATCTTTCCGGCCCACCAGAAATTTCTACGCTTTGCAGTAGAAGGGCGCCATTTTCAGTTCAGAGCCTTACCTTTCGGTCTGGCCACAGCACCACGAGTGTTCACAAAAATTCTGGCCCCATTATTGACCAATCTAAGAACACAGGGTGTAACGATAATGGCATATCTAGACGACCTGCTACTAATAGACCACTCAGTGGAAAAGCTGGAAGTAGCTATTCACAAGACAATCAAGTATCTGGAATATCACGGTTGGATTATCAACCGGGACAAGTCAGCTCTAAGACCAGTCAAAAGTCTGGAATACTTAGGGCTAAGGCTGGATTCAAATCAGAGAAAGATTTTCTTACCTCCAGAGAAGGTGTCGTCTTTAAAAGATTTGACCCACTTAGTGGGTACAAAAAGAAAACCATCCATACGCCTCTGCATGAGGCTGCTGGGAAAAATGGTGGCTTCATTCGAAGCGGTACCCTACGGTCAATTCCATTCAAGGAATTTGCAAAGGGCCATACTGTCAGCCTGGAACAAAAAAGTTCAGGCTTTAGACTTACCAATGTCCCTGTCCCCTTCCGTTCGCAAGAGCCTCCATTGGTGGTTGGTGCCCCAGAATCTGGAAAAAGGGAAACCCTTCAGTCCGGTTTCTTGAAAGGTAGTCACTACAGATGCCAGCCTCATAGGCTGGGGGGCAGTACTGGAGCAATGGTCTCTCCAGGGCAAGTGGTCAGAAGCAGAAAAGGCCCTGCCCATCAATCTCTTAGAGATACGAGCAGCCCGGTATGCCCTAGTAGCATGGACATCCAAACTCCAAGGGTCCCCTGTCAGAATTCAATCAGACAATGCCACAGTAGTGGCATATATCAATCACCAGGGTGGCACCAGGAGTCGTGCAGCCCAGAGGGAAGCAAATTGCATCCTGGAGTGGGCAGAAAAATATGTCCCAGCCATATCCGCGGTTTTCATCCCAGGAGTGGAAAATTGGAAAGCGGACTTTTTAAGTCGCCAACAATTATGCCCCGGGGAATGGTCTCTTCACCCCGAGGTTTTCCAGGCAATATGCCAGCGGTGGGGAACACCGGATGTAGATCTGCTAGCATCCAGATTCAACGCAAAGGTGGACAGATTTGTGTCTCGCACAAGGGATCCTCTAGCTTGCGGCTCGGATGCCCTAGTGTTCCCTTGGGATCAGTTCAAGCTGATATATGCATTCCCACCGCCACAATTGTTACCGCGATTACTCCACAGAATCAGGGTAGAAAAGAAACCAGTGATTCTGGTGGCTCCAGCGTGGCCCCGAAGGGCATGGTACGCGGAGATTGTAAAAATGTCAGTAAGGAGTCCTTGGACCCTCCCACATCGTCCGGACCTGCTTTCGCAAGGACCGATATACCACCCTTCCTTACCAGCCCTAGGTTTGACGGCCTGGCTATTGAAGCCCACATTCTGAAAAAGAGAGGGCTCTCTAATTCTGTGGTATCTACCATGATCAATGCCAGGAAGCCGGTATCCAGGCAGATCTATTATAGGATCTGGAAAGCCTACATTACGTGGTGTGAGGCCAAGAAATGGCATCCACGTAAGTACGTGATAGGGAGGATTTTGGACTTCCTACAGTGGGCTGTAGATAGGAAGCTGGCCTTGAGTACTATCAAGGGTCAGATTTCGGCCTTGTCAATATTTTTTCAAAGGCCCTTGGCTTCGCATTCACTAGTCAAAGCTTTCATACAAGGAGTGATGCGTATTAGCCCTCCGGTTAGTATTCCCATATGTCCTTGGGACTTAAACCTGGTTCTGGCAGTTCTACAGAAACAACCGTTTGAACCATTGCAACACATTTCCTTGGTTCTTCTCAGCAGGAAATTGATTTTCTTAGTAGCCGTTTGTTCGGCTAAAAGAGTATCGGAATTAGCCGCCTTGTCCTGTAAGGAGCCATATCTGGTTGTCCATAAGGACAGAGTAGTATTACGTCCTCATCCAGCCTTTCTTCCTAAGGTGGTATCGAGGTTTCATTTGAACCAAGATGTGGTTCTTCCTTCTTTTTTCCCCAAACCTAGCTCGGTAGAGGAAAAGTTATTACATTCCTTGGATGTAGTAAGAGCAGTTAAAGCTTATCTAAAAGCCACTGCTCAGATTCGCAGAACGGATACTTTGTTTATTCTGCCGGAAGGCCCTAAAAAGGGTCAGGCAGCATCAAAATCCACTTTAGCCAAGTGGATTCGACAGGTCATAATACAAGCCTATGGCTTGAGAAAGAGACCGCCTCCGTTCAAAGTTAGGGCGCACTCCACAAGAGCAGTTGGAACTTCATGGGCAGTGCATCACCAGGCCTCCCTGGCTCAAGTATGTAAGGCCGCAACATGGTCTTCGGTACACATGTTTACTAGATTCTACCAGGTAGACGTTAGAAGTCAGGAGGATGTCGCCTTTGGGCGCAGTGTGTTGCAGGCCGCAAAAGATCCTTATGCCTGATGGCGCCCAGCTTATGTATCCCTCCCCTCATTTGGCATTGCTTTGGGACGTCCCATTAGTAATGACTAAGTCGCTCTGTGTCCCGTGATGTACGAAAAAGAAAAACGGATTTTTATAACAGCTTACCTGTAAAATCCTTTTCTTGGAGTACATCACGGGACACAGAGCTCCCACCCCTCTTTTTGGGACACTTATTGCTTGGCTACAAAACTGAGGTGCTCCCGGATGGGAGGGGCTTATATAGGGGAGGGTACTTCCGGTTTGGAATTGGCCAGTGCCAACACCTGAAGGTAATCTATATAACCCATTAGTAATGACTAAGTCGCTCTGTGTCCCGTGATGTACTCCAAGAAAAGGATTTTACAGGTAAGCTGTTATAAAAATCCCTTTTTTTCTATCTCTCCCTAAAAGCAGCAGCAGCAGACTAGATCCTCTCCCTATCTATTCTGAAGCAGAGTGACGTGTGTTCTGTGTGCCTCTAGCTTATATAGAAGCTGGGTCACATGTTGCACTGACCAATCACAGCCATGCGATTAGTAGGCATGGCTATGATGGCCTCTAAGGGCACACCAGCTAATCAAAAGGTGATTGGCTGGCCCCTGAAGCATTTCTAAATGCGTAATTAGATTGCCGAACCCGAACCCGGACTTTTGCGCAAAGTCCGGGTTCGGGTTCGGGAAAAAGCTAAAGTTCGGTACAGACCCGAACTTTACAGTTCGGGTTCGCTCAACACTAATAATGAGCTATGAGTCGGTACAGAATTTTGCTAGCTTTTCTCTACTATTCCAATGACACAAATTGAAACAGAATACAAGTTCTACTTTTCCAGTTATTACAAAATTTAGATATATTGTAGTATTATACAGTATACCATTGTAAGATACAATTGCAGTATTATACAGTATTATTACATCACCATATCATTATTGAACAAATGGTTCAAACATTCAAGGCATTGATGGAAAAACATACTGTATGCACATGTAAAAAATTTGCATGTATGAAAACAAAGTTTTGCTACCAATAACAGCAACTTAACACCTTCTATACCCACTGATCAGTTTTGAGCAGAACATGCCTGAGGCAGGATAGGTTAACATGACCAAACATGCAGAGAACACAATGAAAAAAGGCACACTTGTTGCAACTGTGGAACAGATTTGGAAAAAATTGGGTTTGGGGCATTGGTGCTAAAACACCATATCCTACAGAAATATTTCTGCAGAGCTCAGGATGTTACCTGGTCAAAAATGTTTAGTACTTTTATGTTGCAACAGCTGCTGAAAAATTGGGTGTGCCAAATTAAAAGTTCTGCAGCAGTAATGGTAGCAGGCCTACAGTAGTAGCAGGAGATAGAAGGAGGTGTTAATGGTGGCTGGCTGTGCTCATGGGAGCAGGAGATGGCAATGATGGCAGGTGGTGGGATTTTATTTCATGCCTGCAACAATGAAAAGAGAGGCAGCGTCTGCAGTAGGGGCTTGGTAGGTTTCACTGATCCAAAACTGGTTCATCTTACCAAATGTCAGCCAGTGTCCAGGTACACTGTGGGAAATATATAGTTTTTTTCCGAGGACAACCCCAGTCCTAGAAGGCAGCAAGGCTCCATAAGAGTAATCCAGTTTTTACAATAGAGTACTTTTCCTATCTGGGCCATCACACCTATGCACAGGAGAATATCGTTGTAGTTTATGTTAGTATGCAGCACTAAATGTACATTCTGAGAGGACACTGGCTGCAGGTCTGCCCAGCAGCTCAATTGCATATCGGGCAAGCACTGACCAGTGGTCCATCCATTACTCAAGTGGGTCATCTGTTAGAAGGGTGTCAACATCCACACTTAACATGTACTCCCTCACCATATCATGCAGCCGCTGTTGATAGCTGCTGGCAGAAGACAGGCCCTGTCGCTGGGTAGAGAAAAATGTTTTGAATGCCTCACTTAGGCAGCCACTCCCACCACTTCTCCTTCTTTCAATGACAGCAGTTTCCAGCGCGACGGCCTTGTGTAGTGTGTTGGTGTGCAGGGACAGAGAAGGATAGGCAGGGACAGTGTCAGTAATATTCTTCGCTAAACCTCCTGCACAGTATACACCTTATTGCTCGTGGTGTTGTTCTGTTGTGTAACACAGACAGGCATCTGCAAGCAGTTACAGTGGGTGTAGGTGCCTCCTGCACAGTATACGCTACCCCTTATTGCTCGTCGTGGTGTTGTTCTGTTGTGTAACACAGACAGGCATCTGCAAGCAGTTACAGTGGGTGTAGGTGCCTCCTGCACAGTATACGCTACCCCTTATTGCTCGTCGTGGTGTTGTTCTGTTGTGTAACACAGACAGGCATCTGCAAGCAGTTACAGTGGGTGTAGGTGCCTCCTGCACAGTATACGCTACCCCTTATTGCTCGTCGTGGTGTTGTTCTGTTGTGTAACACAGACAGGCATCTGCAAGCAGTTACAGTGGGTGTAGGTGCCTCCTGCACAGTATACGCTACCCCTTATTGCTCGTCGTGGTGTTGTTCTGTTGTGTAACACAGACAGGCATCTGCAAGTAGTTACAGTGGGTGTAGGTGCCTCCTGCACAGTATACGCTACCCCTTATTGCTTGTCGTGGTGTTGTTCTGTTGTGTAACACAGACAGGCATCTGCAAGCAGTTACAGTGGGTGTAGGTGCCTCCTGCACAGTATACGCTACCCCTTATTGCTCGTCGTGGTGTTGTTCTGTTGTGTAACACAGACAGGCATCTGCAAGTAGTTACAGTGGGTGTAGGTGCCTCCTGCACAGTATACGCTACCCCTTATTGCTCGTCGTGGTGTTGTTCTGTTGTGTAACACAGACAGGCATCTGCAAGTAGTTACAGTAGGTGTAGGTGCCTCCTGCACAGTATACGCTACCCCTTATTGCTCGTCGTGGTTTTGTTCTGTTGTGTAACACAGACAGGCATCTGCAAGCAGTTACAGTGGGTGTAGGTGCCCCCTGCACAGTATACGCTACCCCTTATTGCTCATCGTGGTGTTCTGTTGTGTAACACAGACGGGCATCTGCAAGTAGTTACAGTGGGTGTAGGTGCCTCCTGCACAGTATACACCTGAAGCTACCCCGTTTTGCTGGTTTTACCATCTCCCTGCAGGCCATTAGAATGTCTGGAAGGCCAACAAAGAGAGGCAAACAGTCACGAGCCAATAAAAGAGGGCAAGCAGGCTTTGTGTCTGGGGGCAACAGTGCTGGTCGTGGACGCGGTGCATTGTCATCAGCACGTGGCCATGGGACACGCTTGTCCTTATATTCGGCAGCTGGACGTGTTGAGCCGCATCATGCCGAAGACTTGGTAGAGTGGATGACCAAGCCCTCCTCATCCTCCTCATCCTCTCTCACCCAGGCTCAGGGTACTGGCAAAGCAGCTGCCAAAGCGTCCTCTACCCTTGTATCAATGTCATCAGCAGTCACTCCTTCCCTAGATGCACCATGTCCTCCTGAGGAGTCCCCCGAACTGTTTGAGTACAGTGTTGGGTACATGCTCCAGGAGGATGCCCAGCGTTTCGAAGGGTCTGATGATGATACCCAGCTAGAGGAAGGCAGTAGCGTGAGCGCAGAGAGAGGGCATGCTCAAGAAGGACAGCAATCTGGCAGTCATGTTCCAGCAGCTGCAGCATACTGCCAGATTGGCTCCAGTGATGAGGAGGGAGGGGATGATGAGGTCACTGACTCCACGTGGGTGCCTGATAGGAGAGAGGAGGAGGATGAGGAGGAGGCACATCTCCAACGAGGCAGGATGCCCTCCGGGGGCCAGCGTAAGGGCAGCACACCGACTGTATCACACCGCAGAGCTCCGCCTGTGCAGGGCGCTGCCCCTGCCCGTTATTCCAAAAGTTCTTTGGTGTGGGCCTTTTTTGAGTCGAGTGCATCAGATCGCACCACTGCTATTTGCAACATATGTCTCAAGCGTATCTCGCGTGGCCAAAACATCAGCCGCTTGGGCACCACATGCTTGACCAGACATATGTTGACCTGCCATGCAGCTCGTTGGCAAGCGTACCTTAAAGACCCACACCAAAGAACAAAGCGGACCTCTCCTTGCTCCTCATCAGCTGGGATCTCCAACCCCACTATACCTTCAGTCCTCTCTGAAACCTGCACTGAGAGGAATGAAGGTGTACAATTAGGTGTGTCACAGCCAAGTACTTGCGGGCACTCTGCTAGCAGTACACCGACGTCCGATTGTAGCAGGCAAATTTCCCTGCCCCAGCTGCTGGACTGTCGAAAGAAGTTCACTCCCAGCCATCCACATGCCCAGCGGTTGAATGCTAGCTTGGCTAAATTGCTAGCACTTCAACTGCTGCCTTTTCAGTTGGTAGACTCGGCCCCCTTCCGTGAGTTTTTGCAATGTGCGGTTCCTCAGTGGCAGGTTCCCAAACGCCACTTTTTCTCACAGAAGGCGATTCCGGCTCTCTACCGGCATATGGAATGTCCATGCCTCGCTGGACAGGGCGGTCAGCGGTAAGGTGCATATTACCGCTGACTTATGGTCCAGCAGGCATGGACAGGGACGTTACCTTTCTTTCACGGCCCATTGGGTAACTCTTTTGGCAGCTGGGAAGGATGCAGGATGCAGGACAAGGTGCAGTAGTGTTGGAGGTTGTTCCGCCGCCACGCCTCCAAAATGCTACTACTGGTTGTGACACACCTCTCTCCTCTACCCCCTCCTCTTCTTCTTCCTCCATGGCCTCTTCCTGTGCTTTGTCCTCGGAACCAGCGGTGCTCCGTAGGCGTTCAAGGGGCTACGCAAGTACGCAAGCAAAAAGATGCCATGCCGTGCTTGCGCTGGTGTGTTTGGGGGACAGGAGACACACTGGGGCAGAGGTTCTGTCAGCTCTGCAGGGGCAGGCCGAGAGGTGGTTGACGCCATGCCAGCTTAAGCCAGGAATGGTGGTTTGCGACAATGGCACCAACCTCCTCTCCGCCCTCCGACAGGGACAACTGACCCATGTGCCCTGTGTGGCTCACGTCCTTAACCTGGTGGTGCAGCGGTTTTTGGGCAAGCACCCAGGCTTACAGGATGTCCTGAGGCAGGCCAGGAAAGTCTGTGTGCATTTCCGCAGATCATACAATGCCAGTGCTCGGCTGGCTGAGCTGCAAAAGGAGTTGAACCTGCCCAAGAACCGCCTTATATGTGACATGCCCACCAGGTGGAACTCAACGTTGGCCATGCTGCAGCGGCTGCACACGCAGCAGAGGGCCATCAATGAGTACCTGTGAGACTACGGCACCAGGACAGGGTCAGGGGAGCTCGGGTTTTTTTCACCACGCCAGTGGGGCATGATCAGGGATGCATGCACTGTCCTGGCACCATTTGAGAAGGCCACGAGGATGGTGAGCAGTGACAGTGCATGCATCAGTGACACTTTACCTCTTGTCCACCTGTTGGAGCATACGCTGCGTGGAATAATGGACAGGGCACTTGGGGCAGAACAGAGGCAGGAAGAGGACTTCCTTGCCTCTCAAGGCCCCCTTTACCCAGACAGTGTTCCCTCTGTCCCACCCATCGCACAGGAAGAGGACGAGGACGAGGAGGAGGAGGAGGAGGATTGTGTCAGCATGGAGGTGGAGCCTGGCACTCAGCATAAACAGCAGCAGTCTTTTAGGGATGATTTACAGCCCCAAGAAACCCGTGGACCTGTACGTGGCTGGGAGGAGGTGGCTGCGGATCATGTCGTCCTTAGTGACCCAGAGGACTCCGGACTGAATGCCTCAGCTAACATACGCTGCATGGCCTCCCTGATCCTGCAAAGTCTGCGGAAGGATCCTCGTATTCTTCGGATCAAGGAGAGGGACCATTACTGGCTGGCCACTCTCCTTGATCCACGGTACAAGGGTAAGGTTGCAGACCTTATCTTACCGTCGCAGAGGGAGCAGAGGATGAGACATCTCCGGGAGGCCTTGCAGAACGGTCTGTGCAATGCGTTCCCAGAGACTGGGAGGTTACAAACTCCTGGTCCTGGGCAAAACGAGTTGCTGAGGCTTCGGTCAGTCAAAAATGGAGCGGTGGGGAAGGTGGCCGTGTGACCGATGCGTTCAGACAATTTTTTAGTCCGCAGCCCCAAGGTATGATCGGTTCCAGCAACCATCGCCAGCGTCTGATATACATGGTGCAGGAATACCTAGGGGCAAGGTCAGACTTGGACACCTTTCCGACCGAAAATCCTCTGGCTTACTGGGTCTTCAGGATGGATCACTGGCCAGAGCTTGCACAGTATGCAATTGAGCTTCTGGCCTGTCCTGCATCCAGCGTTCTTTCGGAATGCACATTCAGTGCTGCTGGAGGCTTTGTCACGGATCACAGGGTGCGCCTGTCCACCGACTCGGTTGATCGACTGACCTTCATAAAGATGATCCAGTCTTGGATCACCACCAGCTACCAAGCACCTGAAGCTGATGTAACAGAATAATTTATTTTGAAATGTCACATCCCTTCAAGACTGCCTATGCTGATGCTGAGTGACTGTCCTGTTATGTTGACTGACTATCCTCCTCCTCCTCAATGATCCGATTCATGATGATAGCTTGGAAGAACATTTTTGTTTCTGGGTGCCGCCACCAGTGGCTAAGGCCCAATTTTTCAGCCCCTGTTTAACAGGGGCATGTAATTACAATTTTTTATGCAATGCTTTGCAGCAGGGCTCATTCCTGCAATCCAACTAGAGTATCTGGGAGAGGTTGCAGTGTCGTGGCACCAGCACCAGTGCCTAAGGCACAATTTTTCAGCCCCTGTTTAACAGGGGCGTGTAATTAAAATTTTTGATGCAATACTTTGCAACAGGGCTCATTGCTGTGCTCCAAGTACAGTATCTGTGAGGGGTTGCAGTGTTGTGGCACCAGTGCCTAAGGCCCATTTTTTCAGCCCCTGTTTAACAGGGGCGTGTAATTAAAATTTTTGATGCAATACTTTGCAACAGGGCTCATTGCTGTGCTCCAAGTACAGTATCTGTGAGGGGTTGCAGTGTTGTGGCACCAGTGCCTAAGGCCCAATTTTTCTGCCCCTGTTCAACAGGGGCATGTAATTACAATTCTTGATCTAATAATTCACAGCAGGGCCCATTCCTGCGCCCACCAAGAGTAACTGTGAGGTCTTACAGTGTTGTGGCAACACCACCACCACTACCACCACCAAAGGCCCAATTTTTCTACCCATGTTCAACAAGGGCATGTAATTACATTTCTTGATCTAATAATTCACAGCAGGGCCCATTCCTGCGCCCACCAAGAGTAACTGTGAGGGCTTACAGTGTTGTGGCAACACCACCACCACCACCAAAGGCCCAATTTTTCTGCCCCTCTTCAACAGGGGCTTGCAATTACAATTCTTGATCTAATAATTTACAGTAGGGCCCATTCATGTGCCCACCAAGAGTAACTGTGAGGGCTGACAGTGTTGTAGCACCAGCACCACCACCAAAGGCCCAATTTTTCCTACCACTGTTCAACAATGGCATGTAATCACAATTCCTGATATAATAGTTCACAGCAGGGCGTTCCAGCACCCACCAAGAGTAACTGTGAGGGCTCACAGTGTTGTGGCAACACCAACATGTAAGGGGCAAATTTCAGCAGAGTATATACGGCAGGCCCCTACTTTCAAACATCCAACTTACAAACGACTCCTACTTGCAAACGGAAGGAGACAACAGGAAGTGAGAGGAAATCTACCCCTAGGAAGGCAAATTCTCTCCTGTAAGAGTTAATATGAGAAAAATGTGTCTCCTCTCTACTGATGCTTTATCACCAATCCTTGTTTCAATAAAAACCCCACTTTTCAAAAACATTTGTCATTGGGTCGGAAAGTGAGGTGAAATGTTCTGAACAGGTGCACGGACAGCAAAACAAATGTTACAGGGGTGATAACCCTTCCCTATGTTTTCCAAAAAGCTTAAAAATATATTTTTTGGCTGGAGCTACACTTAAACAATGTACCTGTTCAAAATTACAAACAGATTATACTTAAAGCGGAGCTCCGGCTTTTAATATTTGGATACTTACCTGTCCTGGAGTCCAGCGACGTCCGCAGCAGAGGACGAGCGACCGCTCCTCGCTCTGCTGCTCCCTCCGCCATCCTCGCTGACGGAACCAGGAAGTGAAGCCCTGCGGCTTCATGCCCGATTCCCTACGGTGCATGCGCGAGTCGCGCTGCACCGTTCTGATTGGTGCTCCTGTGTTCTGGGAGCCGAGTGTCTCCCAGAACACCAAGGGAAGTCTGCGGGAAGTGACGTAACTCCCGCAGATTCCCGGAGAGAGGACTCCCGGATGTGGGTGAAAATACCTGTCTTAGACAGGTATCTTCACCCCCCTCCCCCCTGAAAGGTGTCAATTGTGACACCGGAGGGGGGGAGGGTTCCAAATAGCAAAAGTTGCTATTTAGGGTGTAGCTCCACTTTAAGAACAAACCTACAGTCCCTGTCTTGTTTGCACTGCCTGTATAATCCATAATATCCATACAATATCCATATACAATATCCATACAAGACCCAAAGGGGCTGGTAATGGGCTGGGGTGGGGGGGGGGGTGATGGGGTAGCTATGCCATTTTTCTCAAAGATTTTCATCCATATTGCCAGGACAAGACATGACATTAAAGCCGCAAGCAGTTTTAAATGGCTTTTTTTCCTTTAGAAATGTCATTTTGTGAAGGGACCGTTCTAAACACGGGAAACACATGCCACTTCACAGGCATACTTTAGTCACACCCCAGGTACAATATTTAAAGGAATATTTCACTTTTTTTTTCTTCACTTTATGCATCATTAAAATGACTGCTCCCGAAAAACTGCCGTTTTTAAAACTTCGTTTTGGCATTGATACAAGTCCCCCGAGGCAGAACCCGGGACCCCAAACCCTTTTTAGGACAATAACATGCATATTAGTTGTTATAATTAGCACTTTAGATTTGGAACTCTCGCGTTCATTGTATTTAATAGGGTTCTAACGTTCGCACGAACTTTCGGTCCGTTCGAAGGTTCTGGTGCGAACCGAACCGGGGGGTGTTCGGCTCATCCCTACTTGTTAGTTAAGCAGTATACTGCCAGACTATGGAAAGGTGGTTCCCAGGTTCCTTCATAGTATGTTCTTTGTGTGTTTGCTTTTTTTCCCCCTCTATGTGGACTGGATGAGCTCTGCAACTTCCTCCTTGTATTGTGGATCCAGGAGGCTCTGAAGTATGAACAAGCCCTGCCATAAGTTACTGGAGGCAGAGGAACCAAAGTCCCCAGAGTCTCTACCAGTGGCGGCTGGTGCTCCATTTTTTTGGGGGGCGCAAACAAAACCCCAACCAACCCCCCCCCCCTGCAAACAGACAGAGGGATAGATTGGATAGGACAGACAGAGACAGATGCATAGATAGATATACAGATATGCAGATATCTAGATAGATAGAATACATACATACATACATACATAGAATCCATGCATACATACATACATACATACATACATACATACATAGAATACATAGATAGATAGATAGATAGATAGATAGATAGATAGATAGATAGATAGATAGATAGATAGATAGATAGATAGATAGATAGATAGATAGATAGATAGATAGATACATATATAGATAGATTACATACATAGATAGATACATACATACGTACATACATACATAAATAGATAGATAGATTACATACATAGATAGATACATACATACGTACATACATACATACATACATACATACATACATAGATAGATAGATAGATACATACATACATAGATAGATACATACATAGATAGATAGATAGATAGATAGATAGATAGATAGATTACATAGATTACATAGATAGATAGATAGATAGATTACATAGATTACATAGATAGATAGATAGATAGATAGATAGATAGATAGATAGATAGATAGATAGATAGATAGATACATACATAGATACATAGATTACATACATAGATAGATAGATATAATACATAGATACATACATAGATACATACATACATAGATAGATACATACATACATAGATACATACATAGATAGAATACATACATATAGATAGATAGATAGATAGATACATACATACATACATACATACATATATAGATAGATTACATACATAGATAGATACATACATAGGTAGATACATACATACATACATACATAGATTACATACATAGATAGATAGATACATACATACATAGGTAGATACATACATAGATAGATAGATAGATAGATAGATTACATACATAGATAGATAGATACATAGATAGATACATACATACATACATAGATAGATATATAGATAGATAGATAGATAGATAGATAGATAGATAGATAGATAGATAGATAGATAGATAGATAGATAGATAGATACATAGATTACATACATAGATAGATAGATACATAGATAGATACATACATACATACATACATACATACATACATACATAGATTACATACATAGATAGATTGATATAATACATAGATACATACATGGATAGATACATACATAGATACATACATACATACATAGATACATACATAGATAGAATACATACATATAAATAGATAGATAGATAGATACATACATATATAGATAGATTACATACATAGATAGATACATACATAGGTAGATACATACATACATACATAGATTACATACATAGATAGATAGATAGATACATACATAGGTAGATACATACATACATACATAGATTACATACATAGATAGATAGATAGATAGATACATACATAGGTAGATACATAGATAGATAGATAGATAGATAGATAGATAGATAGATTACATACATAGATAGATTATCTATGTATGTATCTATCTATCTATGTATGTAATCTATCTATCTATCTATCTATCTATCTATCTATCTATCTACCTATGTATGTATGTATCTATCTATCTATCTATCTATCTATCTATCTATCTATCTATCTATCTATCTATCTATCTATGTAATCTATGTATGTATGTATGTATCTATCTATCTATGTATGTAATCTATCTATCTATCTATCTATCTATCTATCTATCTATCTATCTATCTATCTATCTATCTATCTATCTATGTATCTATCTATGTATGTATCTGATACATACATACATAGATAGATAGATAGATAGATAGATAGATAGATAGATTGATTACATACATAGATAGATAGATAGATACATACATACATAGATTACATACATAGATAGATAGATAGATAGATAGATAGATAGATAGATAGATAGATAGATAGATAGATAGATAGATAGATTACATACATAGATAGATAGATACATACATACATACATAGATTACATAGATAGATAGATAGATAGATAGATAGATACATACATAGATAGATAGATACATACATACATACATACATACATACATACATAGATTACATACATATAATACATAGATACATACATAGATACATACATACATAGATACATACATACATACATACATACATAGAATACATACATATAGAGAGATAGATACATACATATATAGATAGATTACATACATAGATAGATACATACATAGGTAGATACATACATACATACATAGATTACATACATAGATAGATAGATACATACATAGATAGATAGATAGATTACATACATAGATAGATAGATACATACATACATACATACATACATAGATAGATAGATAGATACATACATACATACATAGATACATAGATAGATAGATAGATAGATAGATACATCATAGGTGTGCGCAGGGGGTGTGCCGGGTGTGCCTGGGCACACCCTAATCACCCTGTGCAGTGCAGATTCCCCCTGCTAATATTTCACCAAAGCGCCCTCTAATGGGGCACCTTAAGAATTATAAAAAATAAAAAAAAATAATTGAAATAAAAAACTACTTACACTGTCCACTGCACTACTGACAACTAGTGATGAGCCGAACACCCCCGGGTTCGGTTCGCACCAGAACCCGCGAACGGACCGAAAGTTCGTACGAACATTAGAACCCTATTAAATACAATGGATGCGAACGTTCGAATTCTAAAGTGCTAATTATAACAACTATTATGCATGTTATTGTCCTAAAAAGGGTTTGGGAACCCGGGTTCTGCACCAGGGGACATGTATCAATGCAAAAAGAAGTTTTAAAAACGGTCGTTTTTCGGGAGCAGTCATTTTAATGATGCATAAAGTGAAAAAAAAAAAAGTCAAATATTCCTTTAAATATCGTACCTGGGGGGTGTCTAAAGTATGCCTGTGAAGTGCCACGTGTTTCCCGTGTTTAGAACTGTCCCTGCACAAAATGACACTTCTAAAGGAAAAAAAAGCCATTTAAAACTGCTTGCGGCTTTAATGTAATGTCTGGTCCCGGTAATATGGATGAAAATCTTTAAGAAAAATGGCATAGCTACCCCATGACCCCCCCCCCCCCCTACCCCAGCCCATTACCAGCCCCTTTGGGTCTTGTATGGATATTAAGGGGAACCCCGCACATAAAATAAAAAAGGCCCTATATACTCTGAACAGCCGTATACAGGCGGTGCATACAATATAGGGACTGTAGGTTTGTTCTTATGTAGAATGTGTTTGTAATTTTGAACAGGTACATTGTTGAAGTGTAGCTCCAGCCCAAAAATCTATTTTTAAACTTTTTGGAAAACATAGGTAAGGGTTATCACCCCTGTAACATTTGTTTTGCTGTCTGTGCCCCTGTTCAGAACATTTCACCTCACTTTCCGTCCCAATGACAACTGTTTTTGAAATGTGGTGTTTTTCTTGAAACAAGGATTGCTGATAAAGCATCAGTACAGAGGAGACACCTTTCTCCCATATTTATTCTTACAGGAGAGAATTTTCCTTCCTAGTGGTAGATTTCCTCTCACTTCCTGTTGTCTTCTTGCGTTTGCAAGTAGGAGTCGTTTGTAAGTTGGATGTTTGAAAGTAGGGACCTGCCGTATATACTCTGCAGAAATAGGCCCCTTAGTTGTTGGTGTTGGCACAACACTGTAAGCACTCACAGTTACTCTTGGTTGGTGCTGGAACGCCCTGCTGTCAACTATTATATCAGGAATTTTAATTACATATAATTGTTGAACAGTGGTAGTAAAAATTGGGCCTTTGAAGGTGGTGCTGGTGCCACAACACTGTAAGCCCTGACAGTTACTCTTGGTGGGTGCAGCAATGGGCCCTGCTGTGAATTATTAGATCAAGATTGTAATTGCATGCCCCTGTTGAACAGGGGCTGAAAAATTGGGCCTTTCGTGGTGGTGGTGGTGGTGGTGGTGTTGCCACAACACTGTAAGCCCTCAGAGTTACTCTTGGTGGGTGCAGGAATGGGCCCTGCTGTGAATTATTAGATCAAGAATTGTAATTACATGCCCCTTTTGAACAGGGGCTGAAAAATTGGGCCTTTCGTGGTGGTGGTGGTGGTGGCGTTGCCACAACACTGTAAGCCCTCAGAGTTACTCTTGGTGGGTGCAGCAATGGGCCCTGCTGTGAATTATTAGATCAAGAATTGTAATTGCATGCCCCTGTTGAACAGGGGCTGAAAAATTGGCCCTTAGGCACTGGTGGCACAACACTACAACCCCTCACAGATACTGTACTTGGAGCACAGCAATGAGCCCTGTTGCAAAGTATTGCTTCAAAAATTGTAATGACACGCCCCTGTTAAACAGGGGCTGAAAAATTGGGCCTTAGGAACTGGTGGCACAACACTACAACCCCTCACAGATACTGTACTTGGAGCACAGCAATGAGCCCTGTTGCAAAGTATTGCTTCAAAAATTGTAATGACACGCCCCTGTTAAACAGGGGCTGAAAAATTGGGCCTTAGGCACTGGTGGCACAACACTACAACCCCTCACAGATACTGTACTTGGAGCACAGCAATGAGCCCTGTTGCAAAGTATTGCTTCAAAAATTGTAATGACACGCCCCTTTTAAACAGGGGCTGAAAAATTGGGCCTTAGGCACTGGTGCCACAACACTCCAACCCCTCACAGATACTGTACTTGGAGCACAGCAATGAGCCCTATGGCAAATTATTGCTAAAAAATTTGTAATTACACGCCCCTGTAAAACAGGGGCTGAAAAATTGGGCCTTAGCCACTGGTGGCGGCACCCATAAACAAAAATGATCTTCCAAGCTATCATCATCAATCGTATCATTGAGGACTCGGAGGAGGAGGATAGCCAGTCAACATAACAGCACAGGCACTCAGCATCAGCATCAGTCTTGAAGGGATGTGACATGTTAAAATCAATTAGTCTGTTATATCAGCATCAGGTGTGTGGTAGCTGGTGGTGATCCAAGACTGGTTCATCTTGATGAAAGTCAGTCGATCAACCGAGTCGGTGGACAGGCGCACCCTGTGATCCGTGACAAATCCTCCAGCAGCACTGAATGTGCGTTCCGAAAGAACGCTGGATGCAGGACAGGCCAGTAGCTCAATTGCATACTGTGCAAGCTCTGGCCAGTGATCCATCCTCAAGACCCAGTAAGCCAGAGGATTTTCGGTGGGGAAGGTGTCCAAGTCTGACCTTGCCCCTAGATATTCCTGCACCATGTTTATCAGACGCTGGCGATGGTTGCTGGAACCGATCATACTTTGGGGCTGCGGACTAAAGAATTGTCTGAACGCATCGGTCAGACGGCCACCTTCCCCACCGCTCCTTCTTTGACTGGCCGAAGCCTCAGCAACTCGTTGTCCAGGACCAGGAGTTTGTAACCTCCCAGTCTCTGGGAACGCGTTGCACAGACCTTTCTGCAAGGCCTCCCGGAGTTGTCTCATCCTCTGCTCCCTCTGCGAAGGTAACATAAGGTCCGCAACCTTACCCTTGTACCGTGGATCAAGGAGAGTGGCCAGCCAGTAATGGTCCCTCTCCTTGATCCGAAGAATACGAGGATCCTTCCGCAGACTTTGCAGGATCAGGGAGGCCATGCAGCGTAGGTTTGCTGAGGCATTCGCTCCGGAGTCCTCTGGGTCACTAAGCACGACATGATCCGCAGCCACCTCCTCCCAGCCACGTACAAGTCCACTGGTTTCTTGGGACTGTAAATCATCCCTAAAAGACTGCTGCTGATGATGCTGAGTGCCAGCCTCCACCTCCATGCTGACACAATCCTCCTCCTCCTCCTCCTCCTCCTCCTCTTCCTGTGCGATGGGTGGGACAGAAGGAACACTGTCTGGGTAAAGGGGGCCTTGAGAGGCAAGGAAGTCCTCCTCTTCCTGCCTCTGTTCTGCCTCAAGTGCCCTGTCCATTATTCCACGCAGCGTGTGCTCCAACAGGTGGACAAGAGGTACAGTGTCACTGATGCATGCACTGTCACTGCTCACCATCCTCGTGGCCTCCTCAAATGGTGCCAGGACAGTGCATGCATCCCTGATCATGCCCCACTGGCGTGGAGAAAAAAAACCAAGCTCCCCTGACCCTGTCCTGGTGCCGTAGTCGCACAGGTACTCATTGATGGCCCTCTGCTGCGTGTGCAGCCGCTGCAGCATGGCCAACGTTGAGTTCCACCTGGTGGGCATGTCACATATAAGGCGGTTCTTGGGCAGGTTCAACTCCTTTTGCAGCTCAGCCAGACGAGCACTGGCATTATAAGATCTGCGGAAATGCACACAGACTTTCCTGGCCTGCCTCAGGACATCCTGTAAGCCCGGGTACCTGCCCAAGAACCGCTGCACCACCAGGTTAAGGACGTGAGCCACACAGGGCACATGGGTCAGTTGTCCCTGTCGGAGGGCGGAGAGGAGGTTGGTGCCATTGTCGCAAACCACCATTCCTGGCTTAAGCTGGCGTGGCGTCAACCACCTCTCGGCCTGGCCCTGCAGAGCAGACAGGACCTCTGCCCCAGTGTGGCTTCTGTCCCCCAAACACACCAGCGCAAGCACGGCATGGCATCTTTTTGCCTGCGTACTTGCGTAGCCCCGTGAACGGCTACGGAGCACCGCTGGTTCATAGGACAAACCACAGGAAGAGGCCATGGAGGAAGAAGAAGAGGAGGGGGTGGAGGAGAGAGGTGTGTCACAACCAGTAGTAGCATTTTGGAGGCGTGGCGGTGGAACAACCTCCAACACTACTGCACCTTGTCCTGCATCCTTCCCAGCTGCCAAAAGAGTGACCCAATGGGCCGTGAAAGAAAGGTAACGTCCCTGTCCATGCCTGCTGGACCATGAGTCAGCGGTAATATGCACCTTACCGCTGACCGCCCTGTCCAGCGAGGCCAAGACATTGCCTTCCACATGCCGGTAGAGAGCCGGAATAGCCTTCCGTGAGAAAAAGTGGCGTTTGGGAACCTGCCACTGAGGAACCGCACATTGCACAAACTCACGGAAGGGGGCCGAGTCTACCAACTGAAAAGGCAGCAGTTGAAGCGCTAGCAATTTAGCCAAGCTAGCATTCAACCGCTGGGCATGTGGATGGCTGGGAGTGAACTTCTTTCGACGGTCCAGCAGCTGGGGCAGGGAAATTTGCCTGCTAGAATCGGACGTCGGTGTACTGCTAGCAGAGTGGCCGCAAGTACTTGGCTGTGACACACCTAATTCTACACCTTCATTCCTCTCAGTGCATGTTTCAGAGAGGACTGAAGTTATAGTGGGGTTGGAGATCCCAGCTGATGCGGTGCAAGGAGAGGTCCGCTTTGTTCTTTGGTGTGGGTCTTTGAGGTAGGCTTGCCAACGAGCTGCATGGCAGGTCAACATATGTCTGGTCAGGCATGTGGTACCCAAGCGGCTGATGTTTTGGCCACGCGATATACGCTTGAGACATATGTTGCAAACAGCAGCTGTGCGATCTGATGCACTAGCCTCAAAAAAGGCCCACACCAAGGAACTTTTTGAATGACGGGCAGAGGCAGCGCCCTGCACAGGCGGAGCTCTGCGGTGTGATTCCGTCGGTGTACTGCCCTTACGCTGGCCACCAAAGGGCATCCTGCCTCGTTGGAGATGTGCCTCCTCCTCATCCTCCTCCTCCTCCTCTCTCCTATTAGGCACCCACGTGGAGTCAGTGACCTCATCATCCCCTCCCTCCTCATCACTGGAGCCAATCTGGCAGTATGCTGCAGCTGCTGGAACATGACTGCCAGATTGGTGTCCTTCTTGAGCATCCCCTCTGTCTGCTCTCACGCTACTGCCTTCCTGTAGCTGGGTTTCATCATCAGACCCTTCGAAACGCTGGGCATCCTCCTGGAGCATGTACCCAACACTGTGCTGAAACAGTTCGGGGGACTCCTCAGGAGGAGGACATGGTGGGTCTAGGGAAGGAGTGACTGATGATGAGTCTGACATTGATACCAGGGAAGAGGACGCTTTGGCAGCTGCTTTGCCAGTACCCTGAGCCTGGGTGAGAGAGGATGAGGAGGAGGAGGAGGGCTTGGTCATCCACTCTACCAAGTCTTCGGCATGATGTGGCTCAACATGTCCAGCTGCCGAAAAGAAGGACAAGCGTGTCCCATGACCATGTGCTGATGACAATGCACCGCGTCCACGACCAGCACTGTTGCCCCCAGACACAGAGCCTGCTTGCCCTCTTTTATTGCCTCCTGACTGTCTGCCTCTCCTTGTTTGCCTTCCAGACATTCTAATAGATGGCCTGCAGGGAGATGGGAAAAAAGCAATAAGGGCTACCTTCAGGTGTCCTTCTCTGTCCCTTTACTTAAGGATTTCTAAATATGGTTGAGGATGATTGCTTTTGCACAGAATAGCACAACGACAATTTCCCTGACTGTCCAAAAAACAAGGATTTCAAAGATGGTTGATGAGGAAGCACACTATAGCACAAGGAGAATTCCCCTCACTTTCCTTCTTTGTCCCTAGAAACAAGGACTCGCACAGTGAAAGAAACTGACACTCTCCCTACCTAGAGTTTTCTGTCCCTAGAAAAAATGTTTTTTTAAAGCACACTATAGCACAAGGAGAATTCCCCTCACTTTCCTTCTTTGTCCCTAGAAACAAGGACTCGCACAGTGAAAGAAACTGACACTCTCCCTACCTAGAGTTTTCTGTCCCTAGAAAAAATGTTTTTTTAAAGCACACTATAGCACAAGGAGAATTCCCCTCACTTTCCTTCTTTGTCCCTAGAAACAAGGACTCGCACAGTGAAAGAAACTGACACTCTCCCTACCTAGAGTTTTCTGTCCCTAGAAAAAATGTTTTTTTAAAGCACACTATAGCACAAGGAGAATTCCCCTCACTTTCCTTCTTTGTCCCTAGAAACAAGGACTCGCACAGTGAAAGAAACTGACACTCTCCCTACCTAGAGTTTTCTGTCCCTAGAAAAAATGTTTTTTTAAAGCACACTATAGCACAAGGAGAATTCCCCTCACTTTCCTTCTTTGTCCCTAGAAACAAGGACTCGCACAGTGAAAGAAACTGACACTCTCCCTACCTAGAGTTTTCTGTCCCTAGAAAAAATGTTTTTTTAAAGCACACTATAGCACAAGGAGAATTCCCCTCACTTTCCTTCTTTGTCCCTAGAAACAAGGACTCGCACAGTGAAAGAAACTGACACTCTCCCTACCTAGAGTTTTCTGTCCCTAGAAAAAATGTTTTTTTAAAGCACACTATAGCACAAGGAGAATTCCCCTCACTTTCCTTCTTTGTCCCTAGAAACAAGGACTCGCACAGTGAAAGAAACTGACACTCTCCCTACCTAGAGTTTTCTGTCCCTAGAAAAAATGTTTTTTTAAAGCACACTATAGCACAAGGAGAATTCCCCTCACTTTCCTTCTTTGTCCCTAGAAACAAGGACTCGCACAGTGAAAGAAACTGACACTCTCCCTACCTAGAGTTTTCTGTCCCTAGAAAAAATGTTTTTTTAAAGCACACTATAGCACAAGGAGAATTCCCCTCACTTTCCTTCTTTGTCCCTAGAAACAAGGACTCGCACAGTGAAAGAAACTGACACTCTCCCTACCTAGAGTTTTCTGTCCCTAGAAAAAATGTTTTTTTAAAGCACACTATAGCACAAGGAGAATTCCCCTCACTTTCCTTCTTTGTCCCTAGAAACAAGGACTCGCACAGTGAAAGAAACTGACACTCTCCCTACCTAGAGTTTTCTGTCCCTAGTGTGAGGGGGTTAGCTCGGCAGCGGGTGTGTGTGACCCCCGGGATGGGCTCCCCACCCAAAACAGGCCCAGCAAACGGAGGTTGTGGTTTTCAAAATCAAAAAGGTGCGGTTTATTTTCTATTTACAGTGACAAAACACAGCAAAGCAAAAGAAACATAACCAAAATAAATCCTGGTCAAGTTGACCTCTGACTAAACATACAGGTTTCCTAACTAACAACTGGGATCAGCCTAGTGCTGTCCTAGTCCCTAAGTCCCTGGTTTTAAATGTCCAAGCAAATAGCCACACAGGCTTTTTCTCACCGCACAGGGGTTCACTCTCCCTAGACAGTCCACACAGGTCTGGTTCCAGGCATGAGCTAACATCTAATGAAGCTGGGAGTTTTTATAGAGGCCTTAAACGAACTGACAGGCTTCAGCTGGTCTCATCAACTCCCTGTCTGCACGACGCCCAGCCCTCTCCCTAGAGGTATGAGTCATCAATGAGCCCACTAGTCTCAGCTGGGCTTCATTAACTCTCTACCTAGTTGTATAAGTCGGCGTAAAGCCTGAATCTGGGCGAAATATATCTACCCCCCTGGATGCAACCAGGTGACTTTACCTTCCTGCTGTCACATACCCCCCCCTCTTGTTTTAACCTCGGGGTTGGAACACCAGCAATCAGGCACTCATGTACTCGAGACAAAGCATCCACATTCCCCATTTGAACGCCAGGGCGATGCTTTACTGTGAAGTTGAATTCCTGGAGGGCCAGGAACCACCTATTCACTCTTCTATTTGTTTCCTTGTTTTGAGCCATCCACTTTAACGGAGCGTGATCCGTAACCATGTCAAAGTGCCTACCTAGCAGGTAGTACCGAAGGGAATCTAGAGCCCACTTCACCGCTAAACACTCCTTTTCAACGGTGGCGTAATTTACCTCATGGGACTTCAACTTCCTGCTGAGGTAAATGACTGGGTGCTCTTCCCCGTTCCAGACCTGGGACAATACTGCTCCTAACCCCACATCTGACGCATCACTTTGTACAACAAAGTCTTTAGAGAAGTCGGGTGAGTACAACACTGGCTGGCTACATAAGGCTTGTTTCAAGAATTGGAATGCTGCCTCAGCCTCGGGGGTCCATTTAATCATGACCGACCCTTTCCCCTTCGTCAGGTTGGTTAGGGGCACAGCCTTAGAAGCAAAGTGGGGAATGAATCGCCGATAATACCCAGCGATTCCCAGAAAGGCTCGTACCTGCTTCTTGCTGTTGGGACGTGGCCAACTCTGGATGGCCTCGACTTTGTTGAGTTGGGGTTTTATTACTCCCCTCCCAATGGTGTACCCAAGATATTTGGCCTCCTCCTGCCCAATGGTACACTTCTTGGGGTTAGCCGTAAACCCCGCTTCCCGAACAGAGTCCAGGACTGCTTGCACTTTTGGCAGATGTGAGGCCCAATCTGTGCTATGGACAATTATGTCATCCAGGTAAGCCGCAGCATACTTCCGATGGGGCCTCAGCATCTGGTCCATTTTCCGCTGGAATGTGGCCGGCGCATTCTGTAACCCGAACGGCATTCTGTTATATTGGAACGCCCCGTCTGGGGTTACAAATGCGGTTTTCTCTTTGGCCGACTTGGCCAGGGGAATTTGCCAATACCCTTTTGTGAGGTCAAGAGTCGTCATGTATCGGGCTGTTCCCAGCCGGTCGATCAACTCATCTATACGTGGCATGGGGTAGGTGTCAAATTTTGTAACTTTGTTCAACTGACGAAAATCGTTACAAAATCGCCAGCTCCCATCCGGTTTAGGCACCAACACGATGGGACTAGACCAATCACTTTGGGACTCCTCTATCACCCCTAAGTTCAGCATTTTCTGTACTTCCTCCCGTATTGCCTCCCGTCGAGCCTCTGGGATCCGATAGGGTTTTAACTTCACCCTTTCACCGGGCGGGGTAATGATGTCATGCTCTACCCCAGATGTTTGTCCCGGCAGCTCAGAGAATACCTCCTTGTTGCGAAGCACAAACTCCTTAACCTCCTGTTGTTGGGGTTGTGACAAGGTGGCTGCTATTCCAACCTCAGGAATCACGCAACCAGTTTGAGCTGGTGACCAAGTGTCTGCGACTAGGGACTCTCTATCCCTCCAGGCTTTCAACAGATTAACGTGATAGATCTGTTCGGGCTTTCGCCTTCCTGGTTGTCTGACCTTGTAATTCACTTCGCTCACTTTTTCCATTATCTCGTAGGGGCCTTGCCATTTGGCAAGGAATTTACTTTTAACCGTAGGGATAAGTACCAATATCCTATCCCCCGGGGAAAAGGTACGGGTCTTGGCTCCACGGTTGTACACTCTCTGCTGTGCCAACTGCGCTTGGGCCAAATGTTCCTTCACGATGGGCATTACCTGTGCAATTCGATCTTGCATCAGGGCGACATGCTCAATCACACTCCTGTGGGGAGAACTCTCACTTTCCCAAGTTTCCTTGGCAATATCCAACAGCCCTCTTGGGTGTCTCCCATACAGTAACTCAAAGGGGGAGAATCCCGTAGAGGATTGGGGCACCTCCCTAATAGCAAACATCAAATAAGGAAGTAAACAGTCCCAATCCTTTCCATCTCTATCCACCACTTTCTTCAACATTTGTTTTAGGGTTTTGTTGAATCTTTCAACCAGCCCATCGGTTTGGGGGTGATACACAGACGTACGCTATTGCGTCACTTTGAACAATTTACACAGCTCTTTCATAACCCGGGACATAAAGGGTGTACCTTGGTCCGTAAGCAGTTCTTTACAAATACCCACCCGGCTAAAAACAAGAGATAGCTCTTTGGCTATGGTTTTGGCCGAGGTATTTCGGAGAGGGATCGCTTCTGGATAACGGGTGGCATAGTCCATTATAACTAATATGTACTGGTGCCCCCTAGCGGACTTGATTATAGGACCTACCAAATCCATGGCGATCCTCTCAAACGGGACCTCAATGATGGGTAGAGGGACCAGCGGGCTACGGAAATGTGGCATCGGGGCCAACCTCTGACACACAGGGCAGGAGGAACAATAATTTTCTACGTCCTTCATCACCCCCGGCCAATAGAATCTCTGTAATACCCTCTCTCGGGTTTTCTCTGTCCCCAGATGACCTCCAAGAATGTGCCCATGGGCCAACTCCAACACCAACTTCCTGTAAGGTTTGGGCACCACAAGCTGCTCAACAGTTTCTTCTGCCCTTTTTGCCACCCGATACAGTAGGTCCTTCTCTACGCTGAAGTATGGGTAAGTGCAGGTATTATCTGGGTTCACTAACTCGCCATCTATTTTCACTACGTTTTCCCGTGCCTTTATTAGGGCGGGGTCTTTCAACTGTTCTGTGGCAAAGTTTTCCCTGTGAACCTCAAGATCAGAAAACTCCACAGACGGTAGGTTTTCGTCTGAGGAGGTGGGCTCCTCTCCAGTTTCTTGAGTCTCCCCTGCCAATACTGATAAGGGAAATTCCGGAGAGTCCTCACCACTCTCAGGGGAGTTCTGGCTATCACATTCCTGGTACATAGGGGCACCAGTGAGGGGCTCAGGATCATCCCACAGTTCCCAGAACTTCGGAAAATCCCTTCCCACAATGGCGTCATACGGTAACTGAGATACTAAGCCCACTGGATGAGAGAGGGTACCTTTGGGGGTCTCAAAACACACTGTAGTCACTGGATACTCTCGGGTGTCCCCATGCACACAAATAACAGCTACCTTGCTATTCCCAGAGACCTCTGTTTTAACTAACTCAGCCTTTATCAGGGTCACAAGGCTACCTGAATCCAGCAATACCACAACATTTCTACCATTAACACACATTTTGCATAAATGTTTCTCAGTTCCTCGAATGGCAGTGCATGCGACTGTCGCACACAGCGACTGACGTCTGCCCGTCAGAAAGTCACACTGCATGGGTTCCTCCACAACCGGGCAATTGGCTGCAATATGTCCCGCTTGCCGGCAGCGGTAGCAAACGATCCTTCTTGCCGCCTCTTGAGCCGCTGATTTCCCAGGCTGTTCTCGCCAAACTTGGGGTAGAGCTCCCACCCTCTCACTCTCTCCACCCTCACCCCTTGGAATCCTCTTATCCGCCCCTGGGGATGGTCTGGTCTTAGGGTGGAAAGTCCGAGTGTCTCTGGAAGAGGCCGTCAGGTTCTCTGTAGCCAAGTATTTCTCCACACGATCCACAAGACCATCGGCCGTCTCTGGGTCTCCATGGCTTACCCACTTTTGGATGGCAGTAGGAAGAGCTCTCAAAAACCGATCCATTACAACACGTTCCACAATCTTTGGTGCGGACAAAGTCTCTGGCTGTAGCCACTTTCTGCTCAGGTGAATGAGATCATACATTTGAGACCTGGGGGGTTTTCCAAGCTGGAAAGTCCAGTTATGCACACGCTGAGCCCGGACAGCCTGGGTGACACCCAGCCTTGCCAATATTTCAGCTTTTAGCATCACATAGTCTTTTGCTTGGTTAGGCTCTAGGTCATAGTAAGCTTTCTGCGATTCACCAGTTAACAGAGGAGCCACCAGTCCAGCCCACTGCTCCTCAGGCCACTTTTCTCTTTCAGCGGTCCTTTCAAATGTGGTCAAAAATACCTCTGGATCATCCTCTCCAGTCATTTTTGTCAATAAACGACTCACCCCAAAGGACGCGGTATTAGTGGGACGGCTTTCCTCACTGGTCTGCGGACGTTGCTGCATTACTGCTTCCATCTGTTGTTGTAGTCTCTGCTCTTGCTTCTGCAACAGGTCTATGAAGCGGGCCTCCGATTGCTGCTGGGCTCGTTGCTGAGCCTCCAGACTCTGTTGCAAAGTTGCGTTTGTCTGCTGCTGGGCTGCAAGGCTCCTTTGCAAACCTGCATTTGTCTGCTGTTGATTGGCATTTGCTAGAGCCAGCTGTTTCAGTATCTCCTCCATGCTGGCTTAAAAAAAACTGCCCGCATTCTCCACCAACTGTGAGGGGGTTAGCTCGGCAGCGGGTGTGTGTGACCCCCGGGATGGGCTCCCCACCCAAAACAGGCCCAGCAAACGGAGGTTGTGGTTTTCAAAATCAAAAAGGTGCGGTTTATTTTCTATTTACAGTGACAAAACACAGCAAAGCAAAAGAAACATAACCAAAATAAATCCTGGTCAAGTTGACCTCTGACTAAACATACAGGTTTCCTAACTAACAACTGGGATCAGCCTAGTGCTGTCCTAGTCCCTAAGTCCCTGGTTTTAAATGTCCAAGCAAATAGCCACACAGGCTTTTTCTCACCGCACAGGGGTTCACTCTCCCTAGACAGTCCACACAGGTCTGGTTCCAGGCATGAGCTAACATCTAATGAAGCTGGGAGTTTTTATAGAGGCCTTAAACGAACTGACAGGCTTCAGCTGGTCTCATCAACTCCCTGTCTGCACGACGCCCAGCCCTCTCCCTAGAGGTATGAGTCATCAATGAGCCCACTAGTCTCAGCTGGGCTTCATTAACTCTCTACCTAGTTGTATAAGTCGGCGTAAAGCCTGAATCTGGGCGAAATATATCTACCCCCCTGGATGCAACCAGGTGACTTTACCTTCCTGCTGTCACACTAGAAAAAATGTTTTTTTAAAGCACACTATAGCACAAGGAGAATTCCCCTCACTTTCCTTCTTTGTCCCTAGAAACAAGGACTCGCACAGTGAAAGAAACTGACACTCTCCCTACCTAGAGTTTTCTGTCCCTAGAAAAAATGTTTTTTTAAAGCACACTATAGCACAAGGAGAATTCCCCTCACTTTCCTTCTTTGTCCCTAGAAACAAGGACTCGCACAGTGAAAGAAACTGACACTCTCCCTACCTAGAGTTTTCTGTCCCTAGAAAAAATGTTTTTTTTAAGCACACTATAGCACAAGGAGAATTCCCCTCACTTTCCTTCTTTGTCCCTAGAAACAAGGACTCGCACAGTGAAAGAAACTGACACTCTCCCTACCTAGAGTTTTCTGTCCCTAGAAAAAATGTTTTTTTAAAGCACACTATAGCACAAGGAGAATTCCCCTCACTTTCCTTCTTTGTCCCTAGAAACAAGGACTCGCACAGTGAAAGAAACTGACACTCTCCCTACCTAGAGTTTTCTGTCCCTAGAAAAAATGTTTTTTTAAAGCACACTATAGCACAAGGAGAATTCCCCTCACTTTCCTTCTTTGTCCCTAGAAACAAGGACTCGCACAGTAAAACACACTGACACTCTCCCTACCTATCCTTCTCTTTCCCTAAACTAAAGGAATCCAGGTTAAGCAAGAAAGAAATAAATGTCACTGTCCCTGCCTATGCTTGTCTTTCCCTGCTCCGGAACACACTACACTAGGCCGCCGTGCTGGTGGCCTTTTATAGTGTGGGGCGTGTACTAAACACCCTCAGCAATAATTGGCCACAGGCATCCTGCCTGTGGCCAATCATTGCTCTCCTCGCTGCCGGCGCTGTGATTGGCCAAGCATGCGGGGTCACAGTGCATGCTTGGCCAATCACAGCGCCTGGATGACACTGCGATGGCGTAGTGCATTGTGGGCCGTTCGCGTCACTCGAATTTGGCGCGAACGGCCCAAATCGTTCGATCTTCGTCGAACGATCGAACAGCCGATGTTCGAGTCGAACGTATGTTCGACTCGAACACGAAGCTCATCCCTACTGACAACCTCGGCCCTTACAGAAAAGTCCACTGCCTACTAACACCATCCATGTTTTATTACATTTGGGGTGCACACCCTAATGCAATAGGCTGCGCACACCTATGAGATACATACATACATACATACATACATACATACATACATACATACATAGATTACATACATAGATAGATAGATATAATACATAGATACATACATACATAGATACATACATACATAGATAGATAGATAGATAGATAGATAGATAGATAGATAGATAGATAGATAGATAGATAGATAGATATAATACATACATACATAGATAGATATGGCATAGATAGATAGATAAAGAGAGAGAGAGAGACAGACAGATTGATATAAGAGACCTGTAAAGCAGGGCTGTAGGACGCAGTTCTAGGAGCCCTCACACATACAGGAGATGTGTATTGTAGGCTCCAGCAGATTGTCGGGTGAAGTACGGCTCCCTCCCCTTCCCTCTCCCCTCACTCTCAGTCCGAATCACAGGCTGAGAATACATACAGCACAAGGTGCTGCTGTATATGGATGGGGTCAGGACACTGGACACTGGACACAGACAATAAATTAGACAAATAAAGGGTTAGAAGACGAATGTTACCTACCTCCGAGTCCTGGAGCCACAGAGCCGAACCTGAAAGTGACACAGCCGCCCGGGGAAAGCACCGCCCATTTCCTCCTCAGGACCCAATGAGAGTGGCTGGAGAGGTGCAGGACCCATCGAGATTGGCTGGAGGCGCCCTGCAAAGCGCCACAGAGCTAAAAAAAAACTTGCAAATGAAGCGTCTTGCCTGCTTTGCATTGGCATGACGCTTCATGATGCTTTAATAAAGCACTGTGCCCGGCGCCCGCCCCGAACATAACACGAAAGGACCTTTTTTTTTTCTTAAAGGGCCAAAAAACATTTTTTTCTTTTAGTGGCTTTGGGGGAGGGGGGGCGGGCCGCCACTGGTCTCTACAGACAACATTGTCCTCTGCTCCCCCCTCCCCTAGCCTGGGGGGTCAGCAAACTGGAGATCGCGGTGCATTGCTGTATGATGATTGGTCAAGGCATGCACCTGACCTGCATGCTTTGGCCAATCACACGCTCTGCTGAGAGAGCCATCTATATCTACAGTGCATTCGGTGGCGTACTGTTTCTAATACACTTCAGGCGGTGTATTAATATATATATACTGTCTAGTGTGTGTATATATATATATATATATATATATATATATATATATATATATATAAAAATATATATATATATATATATATACTCTGCATTCAGTGTAGTCTATATCTACAGTGCATTCGGCAGTGTACTGTTTCTAATACACTTCAGGTGGTGTATTGATATATTCATATATATATATATATATATATATATATATATATATATATATATATATATATGTGAGGGGGTTAGCTCAGCAGCGGGTGTGTGTGACCCCCGGGATAGGCTCCCCACACAAAACAGGCCCAGCAAACGGAGGTTGTGGTTTTCAAAATCAAAAAGGTGCGGTTTATTTTCTATTTACAGTGACAAAACACAGCAAAGCAAAAGAAACATAACCAAAATAAATCCTGGTCAAGTTGACCTCTGACTAAACATACAGGTTTCCTAACTAACAACTGGGATCAGCCTAGTGCTGTCCTAGTCCCTAAGTCCCTGGTTTTAAATGTCCAAGCAAATAGCCACACAGGCTTTGTCTCACCGCACAGGGGTTCACTCTCCCTAGACAGTCCACACAGGTCTGGTTCCAGGCATGAGCTAACATCTAATGAAGCTGGGAGTTCTTATAGAGGCCTAAATGAGCTGACAAGCTTCAGCTGGTCTCATCAACTCCCTGTCTGCACGACGCCCAGCCCTCTCCCTAGAGGTATGAGTCATCCATGAGCCCACTAGCCTTATACAACTCTCCACCTAGTTGTATAAGTCGGCGTAAAGCCTGAATCTGGGCGAAATATATCTACCCCCCTGGATGCAACCAGGTGACTTTACCTTCCTGCTGTCACATACCCCCCCCCTCTTGTTTTAACCTCGGGGTTGGAACACCAGCAATCAGGCATTCATGTACTCGAGACAAAGCATCCACATTCCCCATTTGAACGCCAGGGCGATGCTTTACTGTGAAGTTGAATTCCTGGAGGGCCAGGAACCACCTATTCACTCTTCTATTTGTTTCCTTGTTTTGAGCCATCCACTTTAACGGAGCGTGATCCGTAACCATGTCAAAGTGCCTACCTAGCAGGTAGTACCGAAGGGAATCTAGAGCCCACTTCACCGCTAAACACTCCTTTTCAACGGTGGCGTAATTTACCTCATGGGACTTCAACTTCCTGCTGAGGTAAATGACTGGGTGCTCTTCCCCGTTCCAGACCTGGGACAATACTGCTCCTAACCCCACATCTGACGCATCACTTTGTACGACAAAGTCTTTAGAGAAGTCGGGTGAGTACAACACTGGCTGGCTACATAAGGCTTGTTTCAAGAATTGGAATGCTGCCTCAGCCTCGGGGGTCCATTTAATCATGACCGACCCTTTCCCCTTCGTCAGGTTGGTTAGGGGCACAGCCTTAGAAGCAAAGTGGGGAATGAATCGCCGATAATACCCAGCGATTCCCAGAAAGGCTCGTACCTGCTTCTTGCTGTTGGGACGTGGCCAACTCTGGATGGCCTCGACTTTGTTGAGTTGGGGTTTTATTACTCCCCTCCCAATGGTGTACCCAAGATATTTGGCCTCCTCCTGCCCAATGGTACACTTCTTGGGGTTAGCCGTAAACCCCGCTTCCCGAACAGAGTCCAGGACTGCTTGCACTTTTGGCAGATGTGAGGCCCAATCTGTGCTATGGACAATTACGTCATCCAGGTAAGCCGCAGCATACTTCCGATGGGGCCTCAGCATCTGGTCCATTTTCCGCTGGAATGTGGCCGGCGCATTCTGTAACCCGAACGGCATTCTTTTATATTGGAACGCCCCGTCTGGGGTTACAAATGCGGTTTTCTCTTTGGCCGACTTGGCCAGGGGGATTTGCCAATACCCTTTTGTGAGGTCAAGAGTCGTCATGTATCGGGCTGTTCCCAGCCGGTCGATCAACTCATCTATACGTGGCATGGGGTAGGTGTCAAATTTTGTAACTTTGTTCAACTGACGAAAATCGTTACAAAATCGCCAGCTCCCATCCGGTTTAGGCACCAACACGATGGGACTAGACCAATCACTTTGGGACTCCTCTATCACCCCTAAGTTCAGCATTTTCTGTACTTCCTCCCGTATTGCCTCCCGTCGAGCCTCTGGGATCCGATAGGGTTTTAACTTCACCCTTTCACCGGGCGGGGTAATGATGTCATGCTCTACCCCAGATGTTTGTCCCGGCAGCTCAGAGAATACCTCCTTGTTGCGAAGCACAAACTCCTTAACCTCCTGTTGTTGGGGTTGTGACAAGGTGGCTGCTATTCCAACCTCAGGAATCACGCAACCAGTTTGAGCTGGTGACCAAGTGTCTGCGACTAGGGACTCTCTATCCCTCCAGGCTTTCAACAGATTAACGTGATAGATCTGTTCGGGCTTTCGCCTTCCTGGTTGTCTGACCTTGTAATTCACTTCGCTCACTTTTTCCATTATCTCGTAGGGGCCTTGCCATTTGGCAAGGAATTTACTTTCAACCGTAGGGACAAGTACCAATATCCTATCCCCCGGGGAAAAGGTACGGGTCTTGGCTCCACGGTTGTACACTCTCTGCTGTGCCAACTGCGCTTGGGCCAAATGTTCCTTCACGATGGGCATTACCTGTGCAATTCGATCTTGCATCAGGGCGACATGCTCAATCACACTCCTGTGGGGAGAACTCTCACTTTCCCAAGTTTCCTTGGCAATATCCAACAGCCCTCTTGGGTGTCTCCCATACAGTAACTCAAAGGGGGAGAATCCCGTAGAGGATTGGGGCACCTCCCTAATAGCAAACATCAAATAAGGAAGTAAACAGTCCCAATCCTTTCCATCTCTATCCACCACTTTCTTCAACATTTGTTTTAGGGTTTTGTTGAATCTTTCAACCAGCCCATCGGTTTGGGGGTGATACACAGACGTACGCAATTGCGTCACTTTGAACAATTTACACAGCTCTTTCATAACCCGGGACATAAAGGGTGTACCTTGGTCCGTAAGCAGTTCTTTACAAATACCCACCCGGCTAAAAACAAGAGATAGCTCTTTGGCTATGGTTTTGGCCGAGGTATTTCGGAGAGGGATCGCTTCTGGATAACGGGTGGCATAGTCCATTATAACTAATATGTACTGGTGCCCCCTAGCGGACTTGATTATAGGACCTACCAAATCCATGGCGATCCTCTCAAACGGGACCTCAATGATGGGTAGAGGGACCAGCGGGCTACGGAAATGTGGCATCGGGGCCAACCTCTGACACACAGGGCAGGAGGAACAATAATTTTCTACGTCCTTCATCACCCCCGGCCAATAGAATCTCTGTAATACCCTCTCTCGGGTTTTCTCTGTCCCCAGATGACCTCCAAGAATGTGCCCATGGGCCAACTCCAACACCAACTTCCTGTAAGGTTTGGGCACCACAAGCTGCTCAACGGTTTCTTCTGCCCTTTTTGCCACCCGATACAGTAGGTCCTTCTCTACGCTGAAGTATGGGTAAGTGCAGGTATTATCTGGGTTCACTAACTCGCCATCTATTTTCACTACGTTTTCCCGTGCCTTTATTAGGGCGGGGTCTTTCAACTGTTCTGTGGCAAAGTTTTCCCTGTGAACCTCAAGATCAGAAAACTCCACAGACGGTAGGTTTTCGTCTGAGGAGGTGGGCTCCTCTCCAGTTTCTTGAGTCTCCCCTGCCAATACTGATAAGGGAAATTCCGGAGAGTCCTCACCACTCTCAGGGGAGTTCTGGCTATCACATTCCTGGTACATAGGGGCACCAGTGAGGGGCTCAGGATCATCCCACAGTTCCCAGAACTTCGGAAAATCCCTTCCCACAATGGCGTCATGCGGTAACTGAGATACTAAGCCCACTGGATGAGAGAGGGTACCTCTGGGGGTCTCGAAACACACTGTAGTCACTGGATACTCTCGGGTGTCCCCATGCACACAAATAACAGCTACCTTGCTATTCCCAGAGACCTCTGTTTTAACTAACTCAGCCTTTATCAGGGTCACAAGGCTACCTGAATCCAGCAATACCACAACATTTCTACCATTAACACACATTTTGCATAAATGTTTCTCAGTTCCTCGAATGGCAGTGCATGCGACTGTCGCACACAGCGACTGACGTCTGCCCGTCAGAAAGTCACACTGCATGGGTTCCTCCACAACCGGGCAATTGGCTGCAATATGTCCCGCTTGCCGGCAGCGGTAGCAAACGATCCTTCTTGCCGCCTCTTGAGCCGCTGATTTCCCAGGCTGTTCTCGCCAAACTTGGGGTAGAGCTCCCACCCTCTCACTCTCTCCACCCTCACCCCTTGGAATCCTCTTATCCGCCCCTGGGGATGGTCTGGTCTTAGGGTGGAAAGTCCGAGTGTCTCTGGAAGAGGCCGTCAGGTTCTCTGTAGCCAAGTATTTCTCCACACGATCCACAAGACCATCGGCCGTCTCTGGGTCTCCATGGCTTACCCACTTTTGGATGGCAGTAGGAAGAGCTCTCAAAAACCGATCCATTACAACACGTTCCACAATCTTTGGTGCGGACAAAGTCTCTGGCTGTAGCCACTTTCTGCTCAGGTGAATGAGATCATACATTTGAGACCTGGGGGGTTTTCCAAGCTGGAAAGTCCAGTTATGCACACGCTGAGCCCGGACAGCCTGGGTGACACCCAGCCTTGCCAATATTTCAGCTTTTAGCATCACATAGTCTTTTGCTTGGTTAGGCTCTAGGTCATAGTAAGCTTTCTGCGATTCACCAGTTAACAGAGGAGCCACCAGTCCAGCCCACTGCTCCTCAGGCCACTTTTCTCTTTCAGCGGTCCTTTCAAATGTGGTCAAAAATACCTCTGGATCATCCTCTCCAGTCATTTTTGTCAATAAACGACTCACCCCAAAGGACGCGGTATTAGTGGGACGGCTTTCCTCACTGGTCTGCGGACGTTGCTGCATTACTGCTTCCATCTGTTGTTGTAGTCTCTGCTCTTGCTTCTGCAACAGGTCTATGAAGCGGGCCTCAGATTGCTGCTGGGCTCGTTGCTGAGCCTCCAGACTCTGTTGCAAAGTTGCGTTTGTCTGCTGCTGGGCTGCAAGGCTCTGTTGATGAGCTTGCTGCTGGGCTGCGAAGTTCTGTTGTTGAGCTGCAAGGCTCTGTTGATGAGCTGCAAGGCTCTTTTGCAAACCTGCATTTGTCTGCTGTTGATTGGCATTTGCTAGAGCCAGCTGCTTCAGTATCTCCTCCATGCTGGCTTAAAAAAAAACTGCCCGCATTCTCCACCAACTGTGAGGGGGTTAGCTCGGCAGCGGGTGTGTGTGACCCCCGGGATAGGCTCCCCACACAAAACAGGCCCAGCAAACGGAGGTTGTGGTTTTCAAAATCAAAAAGGTGCGGTTTATTTTCTATTTACAGTGACAAAACACAGCAAAGCAAAAGAAACATAACCAAAATAAATCCTGGTCAAGTTGACCTCTGACTAAACATACAGGTTTCCTAACTAACAACTGGGATCAGCCTAGTGCTGTCCTAGTCCCTAAGTCCCTGGTTTTAAATGTCCAAGCAAATAGCCACACAGGCTTTGTCTCACCGCACAGGGGTTCACTCTCCCTAGACAGTCCACACAGGTCTGGTTCCAGGCATGAGCTAACATCTAATGAAGCTGGAAGTTCTTATAGAGGCCTAAATGAGCTGACAAGCTTCAGCTAGTCTCATCAACTCCCTGTCTGCACGACGCCCAGCCCTCTCCCTAGAGGTATGAGTCATCCATGAGCCCACTAGCCTTATACAACTCTCCACCTAGTTGTATAAGTCGGCGTAAAGCCTGAATCTGGGCGAAATATATCTACCCCCCTGGATGCAACCAGGTGACTTTACCTTCCTGCTGTCACAATATATATACACACACTCTGCATTCAGTGAAGCCTATATCTACAGTGCATTCGGTGGTGTACTGTTTCTAATACACTTCAGGCCGTGTATTGTTATTATATATATATATATATATATATATATATATATATATATATATTTATATATATATATATATATATATATATATATATATATATTTATGGTCGGAGCCCTCAGTCAGAAGAGATATGGATCACATAAACACATCACAAGACTAACAACACAGATAAGACCTGAAGTGTGGCCTGGCCTGTTGGACGGTATGCCAAGAGAAGGGGCCATACCTAAGATAGAAGTAATGAATAATTCTGTTGAGAATTGTTTGAAGGGAAGTGCCCTAAAAAGGGGTATGGGTGGGTGGGTACCGCGCACTAGAGCCGACACTGACGATGGTGGACGGACTGCTTAAGTACACCTCAAACTCCTCCCATAATTTCAGGCCAGCATACTGGCCTTCCTATTTATGGTCGGAGCCCTCAGTCAGAAGAGATATGGATCACATAAACACATCACAAGACTAACAACACAGATAAGACCTGAAGTGTGGCCTGGCCTGTTGGACGGTATGCCAAGAGAAGGGGCCAAAAATACACTTGGTTAGGGAAGGAATTGTTTTATTGTACAAGGCAATAACAACAGAGCGAGTCTGTTGGAGACTCGTGACAATCTGTTTGAGGATTGGGAACGTATCGGGTGAAACGCGTGGACTTCTACCTGCCCATCATCCTGATTGCGTGGTCTGGAACTCTGTTACGCGATGTGGCTAAGGCTGCTCCCATGCAAAAGAACGTCCTGAGTAACGACCTGGGTTTAAGGCCTAAGATGCATGGGAGCGTTCTGACTTAACTGACAAACTGGTACTTGCTTAGGGGTTCAGTTGGGAAATGTAGTAGAGGCTGTCCTCTGATAGATCAGGCAGTAGAGTATACCAATTGCTTTAGAACGGCCGTAGGGCACCAGGCGTTGTGCGTCTGGAAAGTTTGACGTCTACTCTGGGACCGGATTGTAGCGTTTCCTGACACCGTCGGGTGTAGGATGAAAACGACTCTGGTGGTGAGTCAGGTGGTGCCTGCGTAGTACTTGGTATTCGGGTTCGTGACAGTAAATTCGCTGGGCCACAGAAAACCGGGAAAGGCTAGGTAATGGCTGCTCGAATTACCAGGCTGGGTCATAACCGAAGGGGGAACGTGGAAGCATAGCAGACATGTCCTGGAATACGGTGTTGGTCACTGGTAAGCGTTAGGTACCAGTGTGTGGTTGCTGCCTGTGGATGCCACGTGGTATGGTTTTGACCGCATGAGCGGCGAACAGGGAAGGTTTGGTAGGGTCTAGTAGAGAGATAAACGCTGGACGCCGGCTGAATAGAGTCTGATGGTATTGTGTGACAGTAGGAAACGAAGGCCAGATATGTCTGAGTTTCCTGGAACCGCCCCGGGTTAGCGGCTAGGAACCTGCCGGTCTTCTAGGCAGTATGGTAGGCCTTTAGTGTATTGGAAGAATAGAACCCATTGATGAGGGAGGTAGCACCTAGGAGGTGCTATCTCGTCGCAGAGTAGGTTGCGACTAACGTGGGATGCCGGACACGGTCGGCTCCGGTCTCCGGTGAAAGTATGAGGCATAGTAAGGCGGGAACGTGCGTCGGCCGAGGTATTGCATTTATCAGAGATGTGGACCCTGGGGATACTGAACTGACGTTGTAGGGACAGTAGCAACAGCCTGCGAAGGAAGGCCATGGTGGCCACCGATTTTGACCAGCCTCTTTTAACGACTGTGACTGTGGTCTGGTTATCTGTGGCGAATGTGGCGGCCTGTCCTGCCCAGGTGCGGCCCCATACTTGAGCCGTTGCAACTATGGGGTAGATCTCGAATAGAGAGGAGGACTGACTAAACGCGGATTTGTGAGTATCTCTGACGGCCACGGACCCGCGAACCAATGATGGCCAAAAATTGCAATGAAGCTGCTATGTCCTTGATTATCTGTGGTGACGAAGGGATGCTGATGGGATGAACGTGGGTCTACTATGCTAGTTCTCGAGGAAATGGGCCCAGATGGCCAGATCCGCTATAGCGGCTGCGTCTAGCTTAATGACTTGGTCAGGGTCTTGTGCCTGGGAGAGGAACACTAAGAAGCATGAGATAAAGGATCGCCCTTGAGTAATGAACCTCATCGTGAAGTTGAGCATGCCCAGTAGGGATTGTAGCTGTGTGTTTGGTGCACCCTGGCGTGACGGTAACGTATGGGCGACAGTCCTGTTGCGGGTCAATCTACCGAGAGGTGGGCTGGCCTGCATGGCGCGTTTGTCTAGGATGATGTCCGTAAGGAGATGAGCTAAGCCGGGCTTCCTACGTTTCTCTCAGTTACGGGCATATTGATTTAAAAGACCTCTTTTAGAATTCCTAGGACTCCTGGGGGTTTAGTATTTAGTGAGAACTCCTGTGAGGGTATGAGGGAGTTTAACTGGGTACGTTAGAAGAATGAGGCGCGGATAAGTAGTAGACTAATCAAAGTTTATTAGAAAACTTGCCCTCGGCAAGATCGAAGACTGACTCTCCGAACTGTGAACGGTGACTGCGAAAAGAGGGGAGGGGCTGATCGCATGCCCCCGGTCCATTTCGATCTGAAGCGGAGTGCTGATAACTCCTACGTCGGGGCTACTGAGAGCGTGTTTTTTTTTTTTTTTCCATGGGTAGAGTCGGGTAATGTGATGAGTCCGGTGTGGAACCCTGTAGTGAACTCCTGCCCTAAAAAGGCTGCTAGAGGGGGAGTTGGATGTGAGGAGAGAAGCCAAGCCGCCCGACGTGCATGCGGCCTAGACAAGCTGGGCTCTGCTGCTCGGTGCCGCAGGTACTTCGAGGGGAGCCGTCTGGAGTAGGAGACAGATGTGCAGAGGTTTGCAGTGTGGGTAAAATCAACCCTAGAAAATCGTTGGAGATGGCTGCGCCCCCCCGGTGCACAAATTTAGACGTCCTAGTGTGCCCGACTTGGAGGACTGTGTGGCTTGCTGATAATCTATGAGGCGTATTGTCTGCGACTCAGCTCGGAGCACCAATTAATCGTGAGGGTGGCAGATTGACAGATAGTACAGAGTGGGGAGCGAAGGTCGGTGAAGTGGCGGTAGAATGGTTCTGTGTCAATAGTGCTCCAGTTGGTGTTAGCTGGCACTGTGCCAGCCGGTGGAGACTGGGGCTAAGGGGGCGTGGCTGGTCGTGTTTCCAGGGCCCCTTACTCTAGCCTGGACATCGGTGACTGCAGTTGCCAGTGTGGTCGCCAAGGCGTGCAGCTGGATAATTGCAGAGGATATCGACTGCGATGGAGCTTGTGTGTCTGGTAAAGCTGCCGCTGGTGATGGAAACAGCAGCCTAAGCTTGGCTTTCCTGGCTGAGGCCAGGTAGGGGATGCCCATACGTCGTAGTTCGGCCGCGGCCTGGGGGTGGTCCAAGGTCTGGGGGACTGTGTATTGCCGTCCGCCGGACCCGCGAAGGGTGAAGGTGAGGAAAAAGTTTGCGGTCGGCTCGCGGCATGGCGGCGGCTAAAAGGAGGGGAATGCATATGTTTAGAGTAAGTTTGCGAGGTTTGGAGGGGATAGAAGGGTTTAAGAAAACGGGGAGGAAGAAGGAGAGTAGTGAGGACAGGGCAAGGAGCGATAGGCGTAGATGACAGATTAGTTTGTGTACGAGCGCGGTTGAGTGAAATTTAGAAAACTCAAAAGAATGCGAGGCAACTGAGGTGAGCCAGGAGGTGACTGGCTAGATAACCGATAGCTCAGGTGCCGTCTGTGCTTGGCACAGACTAATGAACCAGAGCCCCCAGGGCGTGCTGGGGCGAGTGGCTGAAGTCTGGTATGCTAAGTAAGAATGTTTCGATCTGTAGTGGTTGACGTGTGGATGTTAGGCAACCTTGTCTGTGTGGTGAAGGATCTCGGAACACTCTTCGAAAACAGAGTGTAGTGCACAGAAGTATGTGACAGTTACTAACGCCTCACGAGCGGTCAAATTGTGTATGTGAAGAAACATATGTCGTGAAAGAGTGCGAGGAGAAAGCAAGGGGGGGCCTTGCATTGACGCACCTGACTTGTGCGCTAGTAGTTTAAGTCTGGTCGAGGTCGAGACATGGGTCGACCTGAAACCTGTGACACTGACCTGCGTGGGGAAAGCGACAGAGAAAAGGTGAGTAGCCGTGTTGCTACTGGAGATGATGAGTGGCTGATTTAAACCACTTGTCGTATGCTCGCAGCGATTGCGAGGGAAAGCAGCCTTGCTGAGAGGCGAAAGAAGGAAAGTTTGTGAATTGTGAATTGTGAGTATGTAGGGATGACCGTCCGTGATGAACCTGGAGTAATTAAAATAAGGTGTGTATGTAATGCATGAAGAAAAAGTCGCATTTTATTACTATTACTTTATTTATATTCGACTATTTGTTATTTATTTATTCATTTATTTATGTTTTTTTTTGTTTTTTTCGGGGAACGATTCAAGCGTGAGGTGCCGCTAATGCGACCGGTAATGTACTAGCACTTCGAATAGCCAATGAACTGAACGTCTGAGCTGCTGCTACGACTGAGTTCGGATCGTTAGGATGGGTCTGTAGTGCTGGGAAGCTGAGTTGCTGCGCTGGAGGTGCGACTGTACTTGAATTGATAGTGTTAGAAAAGGATCCGAATCTTAGAGCCGACGTTACGACTGTATTCGGATGGATTAGAAAGTTTGATGCTGCGGATCGAACCGTTTGAGCCGGTGGTGCGACTATGCTCGGGTCGGTCGTGTTAGCGGAGGATCCGCACCTTTGAGCCGATGCTACGACTGGGTACGGATCGGTTGGATGGGTCTGATCAGTTCTAAGTTTGATGTTTGTAGATCCGAGCCGATGAGCCGGTGGTGCGACTGTGCTCGGATTGGTCATGTTAGCGGAGGATCCGAACCTTTGAGCCGATGCTACGACTGGGTTCGGATCGGATAGGAGGGTTTGTTGCTAGAAATCCGAGTCGATTGAGCCGGTGATGCGACTGGACTCAGAACGATTGTAAATGCCATAGATCCGAAAGTTTGAGCCGATGCTACAACTGAATTCGGATCAGTTTGAGGTTTGATCGTTCGTAGATGCCAGAGGACCGAACGTCAAGGTGATGCTACGACTGCGTTTGGATCGGATAGAATGGTTTGTTGCTAAAGATCCGAGTCGGACAAGCCGGTGCTGCGACTGGACTCGGATCGATTGGGAATGCCATTGGTCCGAAAGTTTGAGCCGATGCTACGACTGAATTCGGATGGTTAGAAGTTTGATGTTTGTAGATCCGAGCCGATGAGTCGGTGGTGCGACTGTGCTCGGAACAAACGTGGATGCCAGAGATCCGAATCTCTGAGCCGATGCTGTGCCTGTATTTGGGCTGATAACGGGTGCAAGAGGAGGGGGTTTGAATTGCCGGGTCCGAATCATAGCACCAGAGATACGGCTGGACTCGGACGGCTGTTCGGTGTTTCGAAGTTGAAGGGGCTTGTGATTGCCGAGGGTCCGACCTGTAGTGTCGATTGTTGCGACTAGGGCCGGACCGGACTGTTCAGTGTATGGTGTGTGTAGTAGGAGGTGTGGGGCATCAGTAAGGTGAAGGGAGAGTATCGTAGGAGGTGTAGAGCATCAGTGACTAGGGATGAGGAAGTGAAGTGTGGAAAACCAGTCCGACGACTGGGTATCGGATGTGCGAATTGAGGTAAGAGGCTTGCGAGCTGCGAGTAATTTGTACAACAGCTCTGTGAGACGTAGTGTCTAGGCGGGCCGTTACGGTGGTAACGTACGTGCGACAGGGTTCGAAAGACAACTGGACTAGTCGGTATACATACGATGCAGATGGAAAACACGGGGTTATGAACCGTGTGATTGTAAAAGAAGAAAGTGTACCAGCGCTACGATTCGTACGAATGGTAACGGCCGGTCCTACCTGCAACAGCGAGCGGGGATATGATCAATTGCGAGCGAAGCTGGAAGGTACGAAAGCAACTACACGGACGTTGCGAGTCATATGGCGTCGGCTGATGACGACGAATACCGCGCACTAGAGCCGACCTACCGCGCACTAGAGCCGACACTGACGATGGTGGACGGACTGCTTAAGTACCCCTCGAACTCCTCCCATAATTTCAGGCCAGCATACTGGCCTTCCTATATATATTGAGATAGCAGGCAGGTAAAATCGCCTAGTTGCATCCAGGATGGCAAATATGTGTGTCCCAAATTCAGGCCGCGTACACACGACCGGTTTTCTCTGCAAAAAACAACAAGAATACTGCCGGGAGAGTTTTCTTACCGAGAAAACTGGCTGTGTGTACGTGGGTTTCAGTTTTCTTGTTGAGAAAACTGCCCAGATTCCCCGTTGAGAAAAATGGCTCTTGTTGGCTCTATTTTACACCATGCAGTCAGTTTCCGGTCAGTTTCTGCACCGGAAACTGACTGCATGGTGTAAACTAGAGCCAACAAGAGCCATTGAAATACATGGAAAACACTGTGCATGCATTTTTAGTGCAGAAAAAATGCGCACAAAACTGTACGGAACTGCGTCTGGTGTGAACTGGCCCTTAAAGGGAGTTAGGTGCTGGGGACAGCACAGGGCTGCACCTAGCTGATAGCCAGGGAAGCCTGTGTGTAGTAAGTGGCCAAGTTGGCAAGGATTTATTTTCATGTTTCTTTTTGTTTTGCTGTTTTTGGACCATTGTAAATAAAGTGCACCTTTTTGTTTTTTCTCCTTCACTGTTGTTTGCTGTGCCTAATTTTTGTGTAGTGAACCCATCCAGAGGGTTGACACACTGCTGCCGAGCTAACCCCCTCACAGACAGTAGTTTTAGCGGGGAGCATCGATAATTTCAAAAAACTATTAGATAAGCACCTGAACGACCACAACATACAGGGATATACAAGGTAATACTAACATAAAATCACACACATAGGTTGGACTTGATGGACTTGTGTCTTTTTTCAACCTTGCCTACTATGTACCTACTGTATATGTAACTAAAAGGAAATGCACAAGAGCAGAAAGAAATGGATAATTGTCACACTTGCAATGTGGGTATCCCCTACAATCATGATCCCCTTACTGATCTGCTTAACCACTTAAGCCCCGGACCATTTGGTAGCTAAAGGACCAGAGGTGAATTCAGAATTTTGCACTGCGCTGCTTTAACTGTAAATTGTGCGGACATGCAATGTTGTACCCAAACGAAATTTGCGTCCTTTTCTTCCCACAAATAGAGGTTTCTTTTAATGGTATTTGATTGCCTCTGCGATTTTTATTTTTTGCGATATAAACGGAAAAAGACCGAAAATTTTGAAAAAAAATGATATTTTCTAATTTTTGTTATAAGAAAAATCGAATAAACTCAATTTTAGTCATACATTTAGGCCAAAATGTATTCAGCCACATGTCTTTAGTAAAAAAAATGTCAATAAGCGTATATTTATTGGTTTGCGCAAAAGTTATAGCGTTTACAAACTAGGGTACATTTTCTGGAATTTACACAGCTTTAAATTTATGACTGCCTATCTCAATTCTTGAGGTGCTAAAATGGCAGGGCAGTACAAAACCCCCCCAAATGACCCCATTTTAGAAAGTAGACACCCCAAGGAAATTGCTGAGAGGCATGTTGAGCCCATTGAATATTTTTTTTTTTTGTCCCAAGTGATTGAATAATGACAAAAAAAAAAAAAAATACAAAAAGTTGTCACTAAATGATATATTGCTCACACATGCCATGGTTATATGTGGAATTGCACCCCAAAATACATTTGGCTGCTTCTCCTGAGTACAGGGATACCACATGTGTGGGACTTTTTAGGAGCCTAGCCACGTACGGGACCCCGGAAACCAAGCACCGCCTTCAGGATTTCTAAGGGCGCAAATTTTTGATTTCACTCCTCACTACCTATCACAGTTTTGAAGGCCATAAAATGCCAAAATAGCACAAACCCCCCCCCCCAAATGACCCCATTTTAGAAAGTAGACACCCCAAGGAAATTGCTGAGAGGCATGTTGAGCCCATTGAATATTTTTTTTTTGTCCCAAGTGATTGAATAATGACAAAAAAAAAAATTACAAAAAGTTGTCACTAAATGATATATTGCTCACACATGCCATGGTTATATGTGGAATTGCACCCCAAAATAAATTTTGCTGCTTCTCCTGAGTACGGGGATACCACATGTGTGGGACTTTTTAGGAGCCTAGCCGCGTACGGGACCCCGAAAACCAATTACCGCCTTCAGGATTTCTAGGCACAAATTTTTGATTTGACTCCTCACTACCTATCACAGTTTCGAACGCCATAAAATGCCAAAATAGCACAAAACCCCCCCAAATGACCCCATTTTGGAAAGTAGACACCCCAAGCTGTTTGCTGAGAGGCATGGTGAGTATTTTACAGCTCTCATTTGTTTTTGAAAATGAAGAAAGGACATTTTTTTTTTTTTCAATTTTCAAAACTTTGTGACAAAAAGCGAGATCTGCAAAATACTCACAATACCTCTCAGCAAATAGCTTGGGGTGTCTACTTTCCAAAATGGGGTCATTTGGGGGGGTTTTGTGCCATCTGGGCATTCCATGGCCTCCGAAACTGTGATAGGCATTGAGAAGTGAAATCAAAAATTTACACCCTTAGAAAGCCTGAAGGCGGTGATTGGTTTTTGGGGTCCCGTACGCGGCTAGGCTCCCAAAAAGTCTCACACATGTGGTATCCCCGTACTCAGGAGGCGCAACAGAATGTATTTTGGGGTGTAATTTCACATATGCCCATGGCATGTTTGAGCAATATATCATTTAGTGACAACTTTGTGCAAAAAAAATAAAAAAAAATAAAAATTTTCTTTTTTCCGCAACTTGTGTCAACATATAAAATATTCCATGGACTCGACATGCCTCTCAGTATATAGCTTGGGGTGTCTACTTTCCAAAATGGGGTCATTTGGGGGGGGGGTTTGAACTGTTCTGGCATTTTATACACAACATTAAGAAGCTTACATCCACTCTTCTAACCACTTGAAGACAAAGCCCTTTTTGACACTTTTTGTTTACATGAAAACATATTTTTTTTTTGCAAGAAAATTATGTTGAACCCCCAAACATTATATATATTTTTAAAGCAAAGGCCCTACAGAATAAAATGGTGGGTGTTGCATTTTTTTTTTCTACACAGTATTTGCACAGCGATTTTTCAAACGCATTTTTTGGGGAAAAAATACACTTTTTTTTAATTTTAATGCACTAAAACACACTATATTGCCCAAATGTTTGATGAAATAAAAAAGATTTTCTTAGGCCGAGTACATAGATACCAAACACGACATGCTTTAAAATTTCGCACAAACGCGCATTGGCGAGAAAATAAATACATTTTTAAAAGCCTTTAAAAGCCTTTACAGGCTACCCCGTTAGATTTACAGAGGAGGTCTACTACTAAAATTACTGCCCTCGATCTGACCTTCGCGGTGATACCTCACATGCATGGTGCAATTGCTGTTTACATATGACCATATGACGCCAGACCGACGCTTGCGTTCGCCATTGGGCAAGAGCAGGGCAGGACAGGGGTGCTTTTTTTTTTTTTTTTTTTTATTATTAATTTTGCTTTTTTATTTTTTTTTTAAACTGTTGCTTCCATAATTTTATTTTTTTTAGCATTTTTATTGTTATCTTATGTAAATATCCCCTATGAAAGCAATAGGTAATGACAGGTACTCTTTTTTGAAAAAACTGGGGTCTATTGGACCCTAGATCTTTCCTCTGCCCTCAAAGCATCTGACCACACCAAGATCGGTGTGATAAAATGCTTTCCCAATTTCCCAATGGCGCTTTTTATATCCGGGGGGGACATTCCCTCCCACTGCTTGTAAAAGCAGTCCAGAGGCTAATTAGCCACTAGGATTGCTTTTACATGAAAGCCGGCCGCTGGCTGAAAAGAATGATACCAAGATGATACCTAAACCCACAGGCATCATTCTGGTATAAACATTCAAAGTCCAGCAACATTCCAGTACGTTGCTGGTCCTTGTTGGACATGTATTGTAATCTTTTTTTTCATGCAGCCTGTTGGCTGAACGAAAAAAAAAGATTGATCGGTGGGTATGCCCACCATTAGAATACCGCCCTTCATCCACCCACTTCTAATGATGGGCATACATGCACCATTTATATATGCCGAAGCATGGGGGCATCTTCCCGCAAAAGTTATGCTGCGTACACATGGTCAGACTTTTCCACGGGCAAGCCTCCGTCGGAATTTTGACCGTATGTACGCGGCATTAGGAGCAAAATCGCTCCTCCGCCCCTGCTGCCCCAATGCTTCGGCATATATGCTTTTTTTTTTTAACTGTGGTGGTGAAATCACCTCCTACAGCACTGGAGTCGCAGGGATCAGGCCTGTCTCTGCGAACGCTGCAGTTATGTGTGTTGTGTTTTGCAAGTGACAGTGATCGATCGATACTGCACTTGGGTGGCCTGGGCTGGACGGAGGGGCAAAACGCAGGTGCTAGCAGGTATCTGGGCTGATCCCGCTAACACTGCGTTTTTGGGAACCCTAAACTGCTGGGGACGCTAGTATAGATCTGATCAGATCAGATATTGATCTGTTCAGATACTATACCACTAAGGGGGGTGTATGCTTAACGCGTGGGTGTTAGCGCTACTGGCACTAACCTGACGCTGCCTGGGGTGTGACGCAGACCCTCTCTGACGCTAAAACCTAATTGATATCACCCGCCGGGCGATCAGGGGGTTAAACCTTTATTGGGTTATATACGGCGGGTGCCCTGACACTATAAAAAGCAAACTAACTAACCAGCGTCACCTGTAACACTTATATGATGATCACTGGTGAAAGGGTTAACTAGGGGCAATTAGGGGGTTAAAACCTTTATTAGGTAATATATGGGGGTACCTGACGCTATATAAAAACCTGACGGCGAACCTAAAAAAAAATTACTGGCTACCTATCGGCATCACCAACACTAAGACAACGATCATAAAAACGATCGCTTAGCGACAGTGGTGATAGGGGGTGAAAGGGTTACCTGGGGGGCGATCAGGGGGTTAAACCTTTATTAGATAATATATGGGGGTACCTGACGCTATAAAAACCTGCGGCGAACCTAAAAAAAATTACTGGCTACCGATCTGCATCACCGACGCTAAGACAGCGATCAGAAAAATGATCGCTTAGCGACAGTGGTGATAGGGGGTGAAAGGGTTACCTGGGGGGCGATCAAGGGGGTTAAACCTTTATTAGGTAATATATTGGGGTACCTGACGCTATAAAAACCTGCGGCGAACCTAAAAAAAATTACTGGCTACCGATCTGCATCACCGACGCTAAGACAGCGATCAGAAAAATTATCGCTTAGTGACAGTGGTGATAGGGGGTGAAAGGGTTACCTGGGGGGGCGATCAAGGGGGTTAAACCTTTGTTAGGTAATATATGGGGGTACCCGACGCTATAAAAACCTACAGCGAACCTAAAAAAAATTACTGGCTACCGATCAGCATCACAGACGCTAAGACATCGATCAGAAAAATGATCGCTTAGCGACGGCGGTGCTAGGGGGTGAAAGGGTTACCTGGGGGGTGATCAAGGGGGTTTAACCTTTATTAGGTAATATATGGGGGTACCCAACGCTATAAAAACCTGCGGCGAACCTAAAAAAAATTACTGGCTACCGATCAGCATCGCCGACGCTAAGACATCGATCAGAAAAATTATCGCTTAGTGACAGTGGTGATAGGGGGTGAAAGGGTTACCTGGGGGGCGATCAAGGGGGTTAAACCTTTATTAGGTAATATATGGGGGTACCCGACGCTATAAAAACCTGCGGCGAACCTAAAAAAAAAATACTGGCTACCGATCAGCATCACCGACGCTAAGACATCGATCAGAAAAATGATCGCTTAGCGACGGCGGTGCTAGGGGGTGAAAGGGTTATCTGGGGGTGATCAGGGGGTTAAACCTTTATTAGGGGGGTTAGGGGGCTACACTGGACCTAAAACTAAATGTAGTGACACTTTTACAGTCACAAATGTCACTGATTGCAGTGATCACTAAATAAATGGTCACTGCAATCAGTGACACTGTGACTGGGGGCTGGGGGGTGATCTGGGGGGTGATCTGGGGGTGTCTGGGGGGGCCTGGGGGGGGGCGATTTATGTGCCTATGTATCCTGGTGTCAGTGTAGTGTTGTGTGCACTAACCTGCATCTTCTCCTGTACGGCGCTCGGTATATGTGAGCGCCGCAGGAGAGATGACATCACTTCCTCCTGCCTGTGTAAACAGTACACAGGCAGGGGAAGCTCTCATTCGCCGGGAGCGATCGAGAGGGGGGGGCCGGAATCGAACGGCCGTCCCCTCATGCCGGATCGCTCCCGAAGGTAAAACGACCACCCACTGTAAAGAAGGGGGGTCCGATCCCAACTATACAAAGGCAATCACGTATATGTACGTGATTCTGCCTGTCGGTGCCATTCTGCCGACGTATATTTACAGTGGGCGGTCGTTAAGTGGTTAAATGTACACCCATGTTCAATGCAAACGTTGCTTTACTAGTTTGCAGTGTGCCTAGAGCATATAAATAACATACCGTATATACTCGAGAATAAGCCGAGTTTTTCAGCACATTTTTTTGTGCTGAAAATGCCCCCCTCGGCTTATACTCGAGTCACCATTTTGCGCCTGATCTCCTGAACTTTGAGGACCCGGTACCGGCCGTCTGTAGGTCCCCTGGACCCCAAGCTTGGCACACATGTAGCCCCACTCTTCCTCTACACGTGTGCAAAGTTTGTTGTCCAGAGAACCTACAGCCGGGGAACACCAATTTTTCAAATCCGGGTACCCCTTCCATAGACTCGAATGTTAAACGGTAATTTCTCTGGTGATTTTGGGGACCCGGTACCGGCCGGTCATAGGTCCTCTGGATCCGAATCTTGGCACACATGTAACCCAATTTCTCCTCTACAAGTGTGCAAAGTTTTTTGTCTAAAGAACCTATGGTCAGGGAGCACCGATTTTTCAAAGCCGGGCACCCCTTCCATAGACTCCCATGTTAAACGTCAGTCTAGTCATGGATACAGTGAGGCATGGGCACAGTGAGGCATGGGCACAGTGAGGCATGGACACAGTGAGGCATGGACACAGTGAGGCATGGACACAGTGAGGCATGGGCACAGTGAGGCATGGGCACAGTGAGGCATGGGCACAGTGAGGCATGGGCACAGTGAGGCATGGACACAGTGAGGCATGGACACAGTGAGGCATGCACATGGACACAGTGAGGCAAAGTGAGGCAAAGTGAGGCATGCAGATGGACACCCTAGGCTTATACTCAAGTCAATACGTTTTCCCAGGTTTTTGTGGTAAAATTAGGTGCCTCGGCTTATATTCGGGTCGGCTTATACTCGAGTATATACGGTAATTGTTTCTTGCTTTTATGCTGAGAAAGTGCACTAGGAAATGTGTATGTTCATACAATTATGTTCTATGGTCTGTTATATGTGTGCACAAAACATAAAGTGCTGCATATAATGATTGTCAAATAACACTGTCATTATTAATATTACTTTTTTGAAAGTCTGATCATATTTTGATAATCATTCGTGCAGAAATGCAGATTTTTTTAAAGGGTTAATGTGGTTTCTCTTAAAACTGTATTTGTATTTAATGTTTACCAAATTGAAATTACAACAAAGGTGCTTCACTAATATTATGCATATAAATAAATGTATTTGTATTTTACAGCAACAACTGTGAACAGGATGCTGTCATTATCTCCATCATTAATGGTTGCACATCAGTATATTCTGCCACAGTTATTTACGCAATCATTGGATTCCGTGCTACAGCTAGATATGACGACTGCTTTGCCAGGTGAGCAATGGAAAGGAATCCTAATGTTGCTCTTTATCCAAAAAATTAGAGAGTGTTGAGAGGGAGGAAAATTGTTAAAGGGAGGAAAAGGTTAAAACTGACCATGTAGAGGAGTTATTAGGTATATGCAGGGGAGGGCTGGCGGCCTTAGGCCTGGGGGGCAAGTCCAATCAAGTGGCCCATTGAACCGCCGAATCAGCTCACCATCCATGGCCCACCTGGTATTTCAATGCAGCCTCACTAGTGCCCATCAGTGTAGCCAACTCCAGTGCCCATCAATGCAGCCTGATCACTGGGGCAGGTTACATGGGGTGTATGGGGGGTAGATGGGGGGTCAGCTAGGTGTGTCAGGGTCTCTCACCTCAGTGATCTCAGCTCAGCAGGTCCTTGCACGCCACGGTCTCCTGGGGGGGTAACGCTCCTGATCCTGGGGTCAAGTTGCAGCCAGCTCCCAGCCCTGCGTCCCGACTCTGCCTGCTTCCAAGAATCCGGTCCCAGGGAGTTGTAGTTTCCTCTGCGCTGCTGTGTTTTCCACCCACCAGAAGCTTGAGTGCGGACTACAACTCCCGGAATGCAACAGCTAGTGGTCGGCCACCATGGCCATGCCCCCGGCCTGACTTCTTAGACCAGAATAAAAATGAAAATGGTAGCGGGCAGCGGCTGCCGGCCATTTTGAACATACGTTATCGTGGCCTGGGAGGCAATTGCCACCCTGCCCCCTGGCCCAGCTCTCCCCTGGGTATATGGTACTAATCTAGTCTGTTTACACATATAGACTGAAGATCTAAAAAATAAAATGCTCCAAAAAGAGAGATAGTAATTTACATTTTTATTACTAGGGATGATCTTGGCAAACTCGATTTTATGTTTAAATTAGTAGTTTATGTTTATCAAATTTTTTTGAAAATCCACTTGTAATTTTGCCTTGTGGCACTGCAAGAAAAAAACTACAGTAAAAATGCTTGCAATTTGAAGGTTAGAATTAAAATGAAAAAAGAGATCCTCGTTGCTTTAAAACAGTGTGTGATATAAAATCATAGCCACTGTCCCCTATCTCCTTCTTCCCACCAGGGTCACTCAATGAGAAAGCTTTATTCAGTAGACCATGCCTTCTCACTCACAAATCTCCCAATAAAAAAGTAAAAATGTACAAAAATATTGTTGGGCCTTTTCCTTATTTTTTTGTGTATTTTGCTTTTTTTTTTTAGGCAATAGGGAAAAAAGCTAAATGAAAAGCAACTTAGAAATGAAGAAAGAGTACAGCATTTTTTGTTTTGTTAAAATTTTTGGTATATTTTATTAATTATATGGTAAAAAATTACATTTATTGTGTATATTTAAAAAAATTAAAAAACATGAAAAAATTTACATTTTACAAAAGTGAAAAAAGGCAAAATAATGGCACAATTTAAAAATGTTGAGTTATTTACTATTACGGTAAGTTTTTATTAACATAAACAATGAAATTATAGTCCAACACTATATAATCTGTATAGATTACAATCTGTAATTGAAAGGCAAAAATGTATCTTTCCTATTTTTGTTCCTTATATACCTTTATGTTCTGACTTAGGGAAATGTACATTCAATGCAAAGCAAATTTATGATGAAATTAGATTTGTTGAATTTTTTTATTGCATATGTTTTATAGCAGAAAGTAAAAAATTTTTTATTTTTATTCAAAATTTTCAGTCTTTTTTTGTTAATATCGCAAAAAATAAAAAAAATCCAGTGATGATCAAATACCACCAAAAGAAAGGTCTATTTGTGTGATTTCTTTTTTGTTTGGCTACAGCGTTGCATGATTGCGCAATCACTATTTAATGGTCATAAAGGGGGTAAAATCTTCAGGAGCTGACGTGGTTAAACTGACCCTCTGGCTTCAATACTTTTTGAATCATTGACCTAGAACAAGTATACACATCAGCAAAGTATAAGTAAATTAAAAACTCCTTATCTTTATATTTGTTTGTTTTTTAAATACTGAAGGCAGAGGAATGACATCAAGACAACTAGCATTAGCAGAAGAAGGATCCAACATAGATTTTCTTTTTCTATTTAAAAGCAAAGTATGGGTATATAAAAAAGCAAAACAAATACACATACTCACCCTTACCTCCAATCTGATGCTGCACCTGTCCCCCACAGGCTCGAAGTCCAAGAACGGAGAGATTACATGACAGCTGATTGGTCAGTTCTCTGTCAGCTCTGAAGGGAGCTATCCGCTGTGCCCCTCTAGCTCTCACTGGAGTGGCTGGGGAGGGAGCTAGTTGTCAATCAGGCAGCTGGGTAAATCCCGACAATATGGTTAGGATCCTTTCAGAGCCTGAATTGGCTCTGTGACATCAGCTGATGGTTTGAGCTTGCTGACGCCTGATTCTGGGTCACAGGAGAGCAAATGTAAGTGCACTGCTGTGACCCAAAAAGAGAAGTATTTGGCTATACTTCTCTTTTAAGTATATCAAAATCCAAAATATTTTAAGTTCTAATTAGACTTTTTTGGGCTTTCTGTGTCCCATTCAGGAGATTTGACTTCCTGTCCTGGAGAAACAACAGGAAGTCAGAGGAAATCTTTCCAAAGTGAGAGGACAGCTGCTTTGAAACAATTGTCAGTCAAATGGTTATCTCATTTGGTAGATTTATCCTTTATTCCTGTTCTGGTGACGAGTCTTACATTTTGAATTTTCCATCACTTTCACTTCCCAGTGAAAAATATCACAGGACAAATAGAGGATAAATCTTGACAGCTAAAACAGACAGCAGTAACAACCTGAGGAGGATTTCAACACTTTGTTTTGGCTCTTGAATATCATATATTACCCAAACCTGTGGGTTTGTGGAATCCTAAAATGGAGCAAATGGAAAATATCTGACTGATATTTTAATGGTCGCCTGCATATTTGATTAGCAAATATACAGTCTTATTCTGTGTATGTTGTAAGATGCCTGGCTATAGTGCTTATCAATTGTTTTATACATCGCTGGCTGCCATGATTTCTAGCTGCCATATTGGGTATTGTGAGTAGTTACTGAACCTGATGATGTTGCTAAAATAAATTGAATCTCTCCTCAAAAGAGGCGATTGATGGGAGTTAATCACCATGTATAAATACATAAGTGGTCCATATAGTGAACTTGGTGAGCCTGAATGTGTCTAAACATGTAAAACACATGGTTTTAGGTGTGGTTTTAATGCTGCTTTTCTCCTACTAGGAGAAAGGCGTTTAGAAGAGCTGGGAAAATGTCCAGTGTGTATGAGGCCTAATAGGTAATAACACCAGAGATTGTTGATCCAGGGAATATCAGATTGCCTCCTGGGGAGGGATTTTTTTCCCCTGCTGGAGCAAATTGCACCATGCTTCATAGAATTATTTTCCTTCCTCTGGATTAACTGTGGGTGCCGAATTGTCTGCATGGCGGTTTTCTATTTATTTTTTTCTATTGGTTGAACTAGATGGACTTGTGTCTTTTTTAACCTGATTAACTATGGGCTATGACCAAGTTTTTTTTTTTTTTTAAAACAAATTGGCCCAATTGTATGATCTATACTTGATGTATTTGTACTGTATTAGACAAATATAAAATGATGCATTTTGTTTTCCATTTTAGCATCACACCAAAAATATAAGTGGTATGACCTACTTTATTTATAGGCAATATACATTTTCTGTTACAGCAACATCCTGCAACTATCTAATTCCTTTGACGCACCAGAAGGGGCTATAAGCGTAGATAACTATAATGAAACACTCTACTATTACAATCAAACACATCCAGGCGTGATTGCCTCTCTTAATCTTCCAACATGTGATTTAGACAAAATTTTGTCTGAGGTAAGTTTTCTTCTCATGCAAACTGATTAAATAAGCAACATATCCATAAATGTTGACTTTTGATTCAGATTTTTAACCACCTCAATAACATTGTATAAGTATGTACTTGTATTGAGGTAGTTATAACGGAATTATGGTTGAGGCTACAACCATGATCTTGGTACCGTTTTTTCCACCTGGAAATTCTCTTTCATGTAAGAAAACTGCTGGATCACTTTTACAGTAGATGGAAGGGGGTGCCCTCCTCCCACCGCCACCTTTACCAAGCTCTCCTGACTCCTATCCTATCAGGGAGCCTGGTACTGATGTGACCGCCTCGGTCAATTTCACTGAGAAGAGGGGCAGAAATGAAAGTTCCTGCCCCTCTTCTGTGAGGTCAGAAACTGCAAACGATGAGGATTTTGTCACTTTCGGTTTCAGTTTGTTTGTTGAAATGCCATTACCGGCTTGTACAGCATCTGATATTTACAAGCACAACTTTGGAGTGCCAGTTGGGCTATTAATTATTTTTTTCTTTCTAGGAGGAGTAGTAAATATTGTTTGGACTTTTACATGTTAATCTATCAGCAATTTCTATGTACTTCTTTTTTAATTTTAAATATTGCAAATATTTAAAAAAAGTCACTTTCTATTCTAATCTCTGCCCCTAGCCATAACACGTAGCTTTACACCAATTTAGCCTAATCCCTAAATAACCCCTATTCTGTGGCATACCCACCTCATCTTGTGCTGATAGAAAGCAGTCCCTTGCCATAATCATACGGCACCAAAATCTTGGCACCAGAAAAAAATAATTGTTTTGGATACAAAGGTAATTGTGGTATTTCAATTGCTATAATAAACCTCACTGTAATCACTTTTTCTACATTTCCCCCTCCACAGGGTGTGGAAGGAACAGGACTGGCATTTATTGTGTTCACTGAAGCTATAACAAAGATGCCAGTGTCTCCTCTTTGGTCTGTTCTGTTTTTCATCATGCTGTTTTGCTTAGGCCTGTCTTCAATGTTTGGAAATATGGAAGGAGTGTTGGTACCATTAATGGATCTTAAGATAATACCAAAATCATGGCCAAAAGAAGCTGTGACAGGTAAGCTGAAATATTAGTAAGCTGGAAATCATGTGATGTTGAAATACACACTGGTCCATATAATAATAATAATAATAATAATAATAATAATAATAATAATAATAATGATAATAATACCATAGAAATAATGAATAGAAAGTGTAGAAAGGCAACTAAACTATATATTGTTTTTTTCTGTAATATACATGTAGCGGCCTCACCCCCCGTCCGCTTTGTTAATAAAACGGCTGGCTTGTCTAGGGATATGCGGGAGGAGGATGAGGTTCACTACGGCCTATATCCTCTAATGTGTAGAGGTGAAAGCCAACACTTGTTTTACCTTCGGGCCTGTGTTCTGGATGGAGCCTCTGCTTCTCCTGTGGAGATTTGACTGTCAGTAATAGAGCCCCACACCATAAAAAAAGTCCAACACTCCTTTATTCTTCTTGACAAATGAACAGCATCAGTTGAACTTTTAAAATGAACAGACAGGGTGTGGACACGAGTAGGTCCAGGCACAGTGAACTCTCCTATTCCTTTTCTTGCAAATAGGCTTGGCGCACGGTCTCTGCCACCGACCGTGAGATTGGCCGCTGCCACCGACCGGGTGAACTGTTGAGGCCCCTGCCACAGGCCTAAGAGCAGGTCTCTGCCACCAACCTGAATTGACTAGATGGACCGCTGCCACCGGTCATAGAACGTGAACCACCTTCCTTGATGAATTGGCCCTTGTTGAGGAAAGATATCCATCCGGACGGTCTCCGGAGGTCCACCCGACACTGGCATAATGCTGCACCAGCTCTACGAAGGGTCCCTTCTCCTGTCCCTTAAGCCCTGGATTCAGGTGCCCAACACCCGGGGGCACCTTATTACGATCCCTCCCTCGCGGGACCCAGTGGAAGGTACTGGGCCCCAGGCCTCCGGCTAAGTACCTCACCCCAGACTGAAGGTGTCTGGGATGGCACACGAACTCCACGTGTACACGCCAAGGGCGCCTGGACACCGATCACGGACAGCAGCCCTCAGGCTAAAGGTGCCTGGGACTCGGACCCCGTGGTGAAGATGTTCGCCCCCTTTATACCCTCTCCCAGCAAGCAGAGCGGGTTCCCCGCCCCACAGTACAGCTGCTGCGAGAGGTCACAAAAGGTACGGCACTGCAGTAGTGGTTCAACCCCGGCCCAAAGTGACAGCGCCACCTACTGAGCCGCAGGGAACTGAACACCACTGATGTCCTCACACGAATAGAACACAGTCCTGTTCTACCAATAGTGAATCTGGGTCATACTACCACCCAGATGCTGCCCCTAAATAGTACATACCCGCTACATACATATGTGTGTATATACCGTATTTATCGGCGTATAACAGGCACCCCAATTTTAGGAGGGAAGCTTAAGGAAAAAAACTTACATTTTAAATAAAGAACTTTAAAGCAAAATTGGGGTCACCGCTCATCAATGCACCCTGCTCAGTGCCCATCTGCAGCCATCTACAGCCTCTAAATTGACCAAAAATGCAGCCTGTTCAGCGCCCATCTGCAGCCTCATCTTTCCCATCATTGCACTCTGTTCAGTTTTGGATGCACAGTGAGGAGAATCTATGGTATTTAAAGTGGTTGTAAACCCAACCACACAACTTGCACCTACAGGTAAGCCTAGATTAAGGCTTACCTGTAAGTGCAAGAAATATCTCCTTAACCTACACGGTTAAGGAGATATTATCAGAAAACCCTGCACCGATGTGTACGGCGCATGTGCGCCGTAGACAATGGCGCAGGCACACTGCGCATTGCCGGTTTTATCAATGGAGACTGCCGGTTTTCTCAATGGAGAAAGCCGGCCCTGTGCGCATGCGTGTGATGTCATCGCCGCTCCGGCCAATCACAGCGCCGGAGCGGCGATAACAGGAAGACGGTCGGAGCGGACATGGTGGCGGAGGGGGACGAGGAGTGCTTCGGAGGCTTCGATCTGAGGTAAGTGCCACATAATGAGCTAGTATGCATAGCATACTAGCTCATTATGTATTTTTCTTGCAGGTGTCATTTTTCTTTCTCGTACATCACGGGACACAGAGCGACATAGTCATTACTAATGGGTTATATAGATACCTTCAGGTGCTGGCACTGGCAACTTCCAAAACCGGAAGTACCCTCCCCTATATAAGCCCCTCCCATCCGGGAGCACCTCAGTTTTTTGCCAGTGTCTAAGGTGTTGGCCAAGAAGTAACATGTGTTTTTCACTGAGCTTGCGTACAGGTTCTTTTGGGCCTCAGTAAGCTATTCCGGATCCGACCAAAAAAGCTTCATAGCTAAACGGTCGGTACCCGGGCCTTGCAAGAGAAGAGCAAGGTTTTGCCTGTAATGCCTCTCTTAGGAGGGTTGGACCCTGGGATCCAGAGCTCTGGTCATACCCACGACCAAGATGTTTTCTGTGCAGGGTGCTATACAGGTCCAGGGGAGTGGAATCCTTGGGAACCCGGTCCCTGAAGGTTTAATTACAATGCCTGCCGTGATAGGTGAAGTTTGGGCTTCTGTGGACCAAACAGAGTCCTGCGGCGAGGAAAAGGTAAGTGGGGGCCCTCGGGAACTTGGTTCTATTGAGGGACCCCCAAGCCTATTTTGTCTTTCTGCCTGTTACCTAAGGTATTCCCGCTAATATTCTGTGTATGCCTGTTACTACTGAGAAAATGTAAAAATTTTAATAGTAGGCAAGAAAAAAAAATAAAAAAAAAAGTAAGACCGCGGTACCTGTGTTAGACACTAGAGGCCGCTATGGTTCTTTTTCTTGTAATGTGGATTTTTTTCTTCCAAAATCAAATCCAGGCAGTTGGTAAGTTCTCTGCTGGGAAGCTGTCTCCTCTGCCCTGTTGCTGCGCTCATCCATCCCCGGGCCATGCGGCAGGGACCCTGGCTCCCATCTAGCTCCTTATTTTTTTTTCAAAAAAGGCGCCGAAGGCGCACGTGCCCGCGCGCGTGCGCGTGCACGCGCCTCTATATATAGAGGCGATCTGGAAAAAGGGGCGGAGCGGGTGGATGACGCTCGGTGTGCGCCGCGGCGCTACTGCGCATGTGCGGGCGTCCAGCGTGTTTTAAAGCACAATCATAGCTGGCTATTGAAGTGCACAGACAGAGCTAGCAACAGTATAAAGGCACACAGAGGCGGTTGATGCAGGCATCCCCTAGAAAGGCACTTTAGTAGACACCAACTGTTATATAGCAGCAATTGTGCTAGACTATTCTCAGTAAAAGTGGTGTATTACGGCTGGAATACCTCAGCTTTAGGCTTAGGAATATGCCGTCCAGAAGCTCCGGAACTGAATCTTCCAGGAAGCGAAGGGGGTCTCATCGGGCTCTGAGGATCTTGGGCATGCTTCTGCTGCACCAGTCTCCCCTGAAGTTCAGAGGTAAGTGACCGTAGAGACCCCGCAGGGGTACTTGGTACCGTGGCTGTCCTCAGTTCACCTGCTCCTGTGTATGTAACAGAGGAGGTTTTTTCCTCAGCTCTGGGAGGATTAGAGAGAGATTGTCAACATTGATCGCTGCCTCCCTGTCAGGGAAAGCACGCCCGATCTCCGTCTTCTCCTTCAGAGTGCCTGTTAGCAGAGCAACAGTCCCATACAGGGATCGACCTGCCTGAAGGGGATCAGGATGAGGTTGATTCTGTTATAGAGGAATCAACAGTGGGGGGGAACCTTTTCTCAGCATCTCAAGCTGAAAGATTATGGGTTCAGTCTCTGACTAACATGGTCCGATCAGCATTTAAAAATGCAACTTGCGGAACCATCAACCACTACTGTATCCTCGTTGGGGTCGCTAGAAGCCCCCAGACTGTCTGTTCTTTTCCACGTCACCCTTTACTGAAAGGGCTCATTTACCAGGATTGGGAACATCCTGAGAAAATATTTATTCCCCCAAGAGATTTCCGGTGGTCTATCCCATGGAGGATAAGTTCATCAAAAAATGGAAGGTCCCTACAGTGGACGCAGCCATCTCTTGTGTGCATAAATCACTGACATGTCCAGTGGATAATGTCCAAATGTTCAAGAACCCAATAGATAAAAGATTGGAGTCCTTATGAAAGTCTGCTTCTTTCTACAGCAAGCTTGGTGACACAACCAGCAGTGGGGTCTGCTAAGCAGTGAAGGATCAGTTGAAACAGGTCTTGAGGGACTTGACAGATCAGCAGGCCCTTGCCCTAGCTGATCTACCTAGAGCCTTAGGCTTTGCGGTGGACGCCATAAAGGATTCAATCCATCAGGCCTCCCGCCTTACGCTGTCTGTAGTACATATGCGTAGGCTTCTATGGCTCAAAAAACTGGTCTGCTGAAGCTCCCTGTAAAGAATGGCTGGTTAGCGTCCCATTTCATGGTGAACGCTTATTCAGGGAAGACCTGGACAAATATATCCAGAAAATTTCCAGTGGTAAAAATACGCTCTTGCCGGTTAAAAACAGAGTTAGAGGTCCCTCTTTAAGAGGCCTGCTTCTCCAGTCCCTGGGGCATCGGCTGTGTAACAGTTCCGACGGCCTCCTCGGTCAATTCCCGGGGGTAAAAAACAGGGACAATCGCAGGGTAATGAGAAACCCTGGGTCAGGGGAGGTACAAAACCTCCCCCAAAGTTAAATTCATTGAAGGGTTGCCCCCACTCAGTCGGGTGGGGGGAGGACTCCAGTTGTTCGCAAGAGACCTGGCGGGACACGATCAAAACAGATAGGTGCTCTCCGCAGTATGTTTGGGATACAGATTGGAGTTAAAAGACTCTCCTCCTTCCCATTTTTGAGGTCAAACGTGCCAAGGGATCCCCGGAAGAGAGAGTCCCTCCTGTTGGCACTAGAACAACTATTGCTCCAAGGAGTAATTATGGAGGTTCCCCTGGAAGAATGAGGGTTCGGGTTTTACTCAAACCTCTTTACAGTCCCGAAGCAAACGGGGACAGGAGGCCCATATTAATTCTAAAAGGGCTAAACAAATTCCTGTATATCAGGACTTTCCGATGGAGTCGATCCGATCGGTGGCCACTGCCCTACAAGGGGAGGATTGGTTAGCCGCGATCGACATCAAAGATGCTTATTTGCACATTCCCATCTTTCCAGTCCATCAAAAATTTCTACGCTTTGCAGTAGAAGGGCGCCATTTTCAGTTCAGAGCCTTACCCTTCGGTCTGGCCACAGCACCACGAGTGTTTACAAAAATTCTGGCCCTTTATTGGCCAATCTAAGAACACAAGGTGTAATGATAATGGCATATCTAGATGACTTGTTGCTGATAGACCACTCAGTGAAAAAACTAGACGTGGTCGTTCACAAGACAATCAAGTATCTGGAATCTCACGGTTGGATTATCAACCGAGACAAGTCAGCCCTAAAAACCAGTCAAAAGTCTGGAATACTTGGGGCTAAGGTTGGATTCAGGCCAGAGAAAAATATTCTTGCCTCAAGGAAAGGTGTTGTCTTTGAAAGATTTGATCCACTTAGTGGGTACAAAAAAGACAGCCGTCCATATGCCTGTGCATGAGGCTGCTGGGAAAAATGGTGGCATCATTCGAAGCAGTACCCTACGGTCAATTCCATTCAAGGAATTTGCAAGGGGCCATACTGTCAGCCTGGAACAAAAAAGTTCAGGCCCTAGACTTACAATGTCCTTGTCCCCTTCCGTTCGCAAGAGCCTCCGTTGGTGGTTGGTTCCCCAGAATCTGGAAAAAGGGAAATCCTTCAGTCCGATTTCTTGGAAGGTGGTCACTACAGATGCCAGCCTTATAGGCTGGGGAGCAGTACTGGAGCAATGGTCTCTCCAGGGCAGATGGTCGGATGCAGAAAAGGCCCTGCCCATCAATCTCTTAGAGATACGAGCAGCCCGGTATGCCCTAGTAGCATGGACATCCAAACTCCAAGGGTCCCCTGTCAGAATTCAATCAGACAATGCCACAGCAGTGGCATATATCAATCATCAGGGGGGCACCAGGAGTCGTGCAGCCCAGAGGGAAGTAAATTACATCCTGAAATGGGCAGAAAGATATGTCCCAGCCATATCTGCGGTATTCATTCCAGAAGTGGAGAATTGGAAGGCGGACTTTCTAAGTCGCCAGCAATTATGCCCAGAGGAATGGTCCCTTCACCCCGAGGTTTTCTGCACAATATGTCAGTGGTGGGGAACACCGGATGTAGATCTTCTAGCATCCAGATTCAACGCAAAGGTGGACAGGTTTGTCTCTCGGACAAGGGATCCCCTAGCTTGCGGCTCGGATGCCCTAGTGTTCCCTTGGGATCAGTTCAAGCTGATATATGCATTCACACCGCCACAATGGTTACCTTGATTACTCCGCAGAATCAGGGTAGAAAAGAAACCAGTGATTCTGGTGGCTCCAGCGTGGCCCCGAAGAGCATGGTACGCGGAGATTGTAAAAATGTCAGTGGGGAGTCCTTGGACTCTCCCACATCGTCCGGACCTGCTTTCGCAAGGACCGATATACCACCCTTCCTTACCAGCCCTAGGTTTGACGGCCTGGCTATTGAAGCCCACATTCTAAAAAAGAGAGGGCTCTCTAATCCTGTGGTATCTACCATGATCAATGCCAGGAAGCCGGTATCCAGGCAGGTCTACTATAGAATCTGGAAGGCGTACATCGCGTGGTGTGAGGCCAAGAAATGGCATCCACATAAGTACGTAATAGGTAGGAGTCGGGACTTCCTACAGTGGGCTGTAGATAGGAAGCTTGCCTTGAGTACTATCAAAGGTCAGTTTTCGGCCTTGTCAATATTTTTTCAAAGGCCCTTGGCTTCGCATTCACTAGTCAAAGCCTTTAGATAAGGAGTGATGCGTATTAGTCCTCCGGTTAATATTCCCATATGTCCATGGGATCTAAACCTGGTTCTGTCGGTTCTACAGAAACAACCATTTGAACCATTACAGCATATTTCTTTGGTTCTTCTCACCAGGAAATTGATTTTTCTAGTAGCCATTTGTTCGGCTAAAAGAGTGTCGGAATTAGCAGCTATGTCCTGTAAAGAGCCATATCTGGTTATCCATAAGGACAGAGTAGTGTTACGTCCTCATCCAGCTTTTCTTCCTAAGGTGGTATCGAGGTTTCATTTGAACCAAGATGTGGTTCTTCCTTCTTTTTTCCCCAAACCTACTTCGGTAGAGGAAAAGTTATTGCATTCTTTGGATGTAGTAAGAGCAGTTAAAGCTTATCTAAAAGCCACTGCTCAGATTCGCAGAACGGATACTTTGTTTATTCTGCCGGAAGGCCCCAGAAAGGGTCAGGCAGCGTCAAAATCTACTTTAGCCAAGTGGATTCGACAGGTCATAATGCAAGCCTATGGCTTGAGAAGGAGACCGCCTCCGTTCAAAGTTAGAGCGCACTCCACGAGAGCAGTTGGAACTTCATGGGCAGCGCATCACCAGGCCTCCCTGGCTCAAATCTGTAAGGCCGCAACATGGTCTTCAGTACACACGTTTACTAGGTTCTACCAGGTGGACGTTAGAAGTCAGGAGGATGTCGCCTTTGGGTGCAGTGTGTTGCAGGCCGCAAAAGATCCTCATGTCTGATAGCGCTCAGCTTATGTATGGTGTATCCCCCCCCCTCATTGGGCATTGCTTTAGGACATCCCATTAGTAATGACTATGTCGCTCTGTGTCCCGTGATGTACGAGAAAGAAAATAGGATTTTTATAACAGCTTACCTGTAAAATCCTTTTCTTGGAGTACATCACGGGACACAGAGCTCCCACCCCTCTTTAGGGACACTTATTGCTTTGCTACAAAACTGAGGTGCTCCCGAATGGGAGGGGCTTATATAGGGGAGGGTACTTCCGGTTTTGGAAGTTGCCAGTGCCAGCACCTGAAGGTATCTATATAACCCATTAGTAATGACTATGTCGCTCTGTGTCCCGTGATGTACTCCAAGAAAAGGATTTTACAGGTAAGCTGTTATAAAAATCCTATTTTTTTTTTTTTTTCGAAATGTGGGTTTACAACCACTTTAACCAATAGGGTTTTCTTAGCATTAGTAGCTTAGCATCAACCCAAGGCTGTGTTGAGGTAGGGTATCACATTGTGCATGGGTTTCTAGTGGTTAGAGTGTGCATACTCCAACAACCAACCTGATGTTTCCATCTGGTATATCAAGATAACATGTGCAGTAGCTCCACTTTTAGGCTCCATGCTGTCTCCGAGGGAAGAGGAGGAGCGAGTGCCGCTGAATTACACAGAGCCACGATCTCCTGTGTACCCGGGGCTCTGTCACTCACAACCACGCCTCCTGGCCCTGCTCATATGATAGACAGAACAGTGGCCCAATGTGGGGCCAGGAGGCGTGGCTGTGCATGACGAAGCGCCGGATACACAGGAGATCGCGGCTCTATGTAAATCGGCGGCGCTCGCTCCTCTTCCCTCAGAGACGGCAGGGATCAGCGTATAACACGCACCCACAATTTTCCCCTGATTTTAAGGGGAAAAAAGTGCGTGTTATACACCAATAAATACGATATATATATATATATATATATATATATATATATATATAATCTCGTTTTTCATAAGGACAATGAACACAAGATTCATTTGTTATTTAGTGTGTCTACAACTCGAAGGGGTATTAAACCCAAAAGCAAACATTTATTATATTGCAGCTTACCAATACTTAGATGTGGTGGCTGCATTTGTTTTCCCTTTTTAGGCTTTCTTTCCTTTATTTTCATCTAGTGATCTGACCAGTAAATCTGTTGTTTTTCAACAGAACAAACTCTCCTGCAAATGTATCAATTTGTGTTCAAGAGTTGTGTATCAAGAATGTTGAGACAAAACCTTCATCCCAAAAGGAACAAAACTGCAGCTGTAACTGCTTAAAAAGTGTGAGCTGGAGTTTAGCTTCCATTCGTTAGTATATTTAAATCTGCTAGTGCATCTAGCACTCTCCTCCCTAAAGACTGACACTACTGCTGTCCAAAGGTGTCTCTGTTGCTTCTTCATCTAGAGCAGCCTTCCTCAACCTTTTCAAAACAGAGGAACCCTTGAAACCCTTGAAATAACTTTACAATCTAAGTAACACCTTCTAGAAATTACTATATCTACAACTCATGATATATTAGTGTAAGGGTCAGTAGGGAGAATTATCCTTGGGAAGAATCCCCCCTTACAGATAGCTAAAAAGATCATTAGTGTCAGTGGAAACTTATCTGAGAGGCACTAATCGCTCATTGCTCAAGAAACCCCTAGCAACTTCTGAAGGAGCATAAATGTTGTTTTACTTTCTCTCGTATGTGATTAGGTATTGTCTGCAAAGTGAAATTCCACCAGTTTCACTAAGCTCTGGGGCAAATTCCCTTGCATAGTGAACAACCTACAGTATTAGCCTTCAAACCCAATATTTCACTGTTGGTTTAAGCTTGTGTTATGTTTTATTTTAGCTATTCATTTAAAAAAATATTGTTAAACCAAGTATGAGGTATGCATAGTTTTATTTCCCTGCTTGGTCTTGCTTGTTACAAGTTGTGTTACTTAAACTAAACTGCATACTGGCAAAAGGAAACAAAAATCGTTTTTTTATCATGTCAGTTTTTTTATTTATGATTTATGTATTTGTTCTGCAGGTACAATATGTGCCGTCTCATTTTTGATTGCTCTCATATTTGTCCTGAATTCTGGAAATTATTGGCTGGCATTGTTTGACGGATATGCTGGATCAATTCCTTTGCTGATAATTGCATTTTGTGAGATGGTTTCTGTCGTTTACATATATGGAATAGACAGGTATGTTTATAATTGAATATAAACAGGTTTAGAATGTGTGTGTGTGTGTGTGTGTTCTATGTCAGTATGGTTGAGAAATATAAATTGTGAATCAAAATAATAAGATAAGTTCCCCAAGGGAGTGGACATCTGTTTTATACTTCTATTGGTAAAGTACTTAGGAGAGTCCAATGATCACAAAAAAGAACTCTGAATACTACATTTAATCATGACATATCCTCATATTTGTAAGTAGGAATGGGTTTGGATATTCAGGGTAGAAGTCATCATTTCAAAAGTCAAGCTAATGCCTGCCATGTTTCTTGAGTTGTTGTGTTGTTAGGGTTGCAATATTGTTACACGTTCTATCTTGCTACAAAGTCAACGTGTGCTTGGCATCTGAGCAGGGCCGCCATCAGGGAGGGACAACCCATATACTTGTAGGGGGCCTGGGCTTCCTGAGGGGCCCGGCCACCCCGCAGGGATGGGAGAAGGCAGTGGGGGGTGCAGGCATACCTCCCAACTTTGTAAAGTCCCATCGCGGGACATTCCGATGTCCCCTCTCCCCTGCCAACCAGAGTTGTTGAGCGGGGAGGGGGGGTTGGGTGGTGATGGTTGCCGCCGGAACATTTTGAAAAAAAAGTTGTTGAGCGGGGGGGGGTCGCGGCGGGGGGGCGCCGATCGGGGGGGGGCCATACTAGTCCGCCGATCGCGGGGGGGGCCCTTACCTGCTGCTGCTGCTCCTCTTCTTCTGTTCATGTTTCCTGCTGTGCGGGAAACATAATAGTCTCGCGGGACTGCGGGAAGGAGGAGCCTCTGCGGGTAAAACCCGCACAATCCGTGCCAGTTGGGAGGTATGGGTGCAGGGGCCCCGCATGACTGCACTGCCTTTCTTTATTCGTATACTACAGGAGTCGGCAGCAGCTGCTGCTCTGTGTCAATGAGCTTACATCTGGCTCTTTGTTGCCACCTCTGGCTATTTTCTGAAAGTGCATTCCTCATTTGTGTGCTGATTGTACTGTATTTTAGGCCGGGTTCACACCTATGCGAATTGATTGCGGCTTACACCGCATCCAATTCGCATAACATTATAAAATACATTGATTTCAATGAGGCTGGTTCACATGTGTGTGATGCATTCGCACTGTGCATTGCCAAAAAAAGTGTGCGTTCTCTAGGCATTGCGGTGCGGCTCAGGTGTGAATTCAGGCCCATTATGTTCTATGGGCACGCAGCTGATTCACACATGTGTTGCATTCTGAACAGGGATCTTGAGGGGGAACTCCACGCCAAATTTTAAATAAAAAAATGGCATGGGTTCCCCTCCAGGAGCATACCAGGCCCTTAGGTCTGGTATGGACTCTAACGGGAACCCCTTACGCCGAAAAAAAAGCGGCGTGGGGGTCCCCCCAAAATCCATAGCAGACCCTTATCCGAGCACGCAGCCTGGCCGGTCATGAAAGAGGATGGGGACAAGCAAGCGCCCCCCCCTCCTGAACCGTACCAGGCCACATGCCCTCAACATGGGGGGTGGGTGCTTTGGGGCAGAGGGGCACCCTGCCCCCATGTTGATGAGGACAGGGCCTCTTCCCGACAACCCTGGCCGTTGGCTGTTGGGGTATGCGGGCGGGGGGCTTATCGGAATCCGGGAGCCCCCTTTAATAAGGGGGCCCCCAGATCCCGGCCCCCCACCCTATGTGAATGAGTATGGGGTAAATCGTACCCCTACCCATTCACCTGGTGGAAAAAAATGTCAATAAAAACACTACACAGGTTTTTAAAGTAATTTATTAGGCAGCTTCGGGGGTCTTCTTCCGACTTCGGGGGTCTCCAGTGTCGTCTCCGCGCTCTCCGGTTCTTCTCTCGCTCTCCAGTTCTTTCTTCCTTCTGCCGGGCCTCCACTATCTTTTTCCAGCTCTTTTGCTAGTGGGGGCCCGGTCTTCTTCGTCGCCTTCTTCTCTCTTCTCTCCTGGAGATGTTGACTCGTCGCTGTCTCCGGCTGTAATGCCATGTGCGCAGAGCGCATTCACTTATATAGGCATGGGCGTGGTCACCGTGTGATGCCACCCGGTGACCCCCGCCCCCATATGACATCACAGTCCCATCATTCCCCGGGACTGTGACGTCATATGGGGCGGGGTCACCGGGTGGCATCACCCGGTGACCACGCCCATGCCTATATAAGTGAATGCACTCTGCGCACATGGCATTACAGCCGGAGACAGCGACGAGTCAACATCTCCAGGAGAGAAGAGGGAAGAAGGCGACGAAGAAGACCGGGCCCCCGCTAGCAAAAGAGCTGGAAGAAGATGGCGGAGGCTCGGCAGAAGGAAGAAAGAACCGGAGAGCACAAAGAAGACCCCCGAAGTTGGAAGAAGACCCCCGGAGCTGCCTAATAAATTACTTTAAAAACCTGTGTAGTGTTTTTATTGACTTTTTTTCCACCAGGTGAATGGTTGGGGTACGATGTACCCCATACTCATTCACTTAGAGTGGGGGGCCGGGATCTGGGGGCCCCCTTATTAAAGGGGGCTCCCAGGTTCCCGGATTCCGATAAGCCCCCCGCCTGCATACCCCAGCAACCAACGACCAGGGTTGTCGGGAAGAGGCCCTGTCCACATCAACATGGGGGCAGGGTGCTTTGGGGTGGGGGGGGCCGCAGGGCGCCCCCCTGCCCCAAAGCACCCACCCCCCTTGTTGAGGGCATGCGGCCTGGTACGGTTCAGGAGGGGGGGTGCTCACTTGTCCCCACCCCCTTTCCTGACCGGCCGGACTGCGTGCTCGGATAAGGGTCTGCTATGGATTTTGGGGGACCCCCACACCGTTTTTTTTCCGGCGTAGGGGTTCCTGTTAAAGTCCATACCAAACCTAAGGGCCTGGTATGCTCCTGGAGGGGAACCCATGCCGGTTTTTTATTTAAAATTCGGCGTGGAGTTCCCCCTCATGATAACAGCGGTGAGACTTCCCTCTCCTCTCCCAGGTTGGCAAGTCCGCAGCTAAAAACGCAAAGGAACCGCTGAACGACTGATTGCGAACTTGGCAAAGACTCTGAGCTCAAAAACGCAATGCACAAGTGTGAACCCAGCCTTAGACTGTGCTTGGCTGTGTCTCAGCGACTTTGTGTAAACAAAGCTGGGACTAGGAAGACCTCCTTTACAAGTAGGGGCTGTGTGTTCAAGTGAAAGTAGGGGGCTGTTTGTGAACAGGGGAGGCCAGAGCTGTGTGACATTGCTGGTCTGGAGTGTCTCGTTGCTTTATGGAAATGTCTCGTTGCTATTTGAAGATGTCTCTTTGCTGGATTGGGCTGTCTTTTTGCTAAATGAGGATGTCTTTTTGCTATTTGGAGATGCCTCTTTGCTATACGAAGATGTCTCTTTGCTGGATTGGGCTGTCTCTTTGCTATATGGGGATGTGATGTTACAATGTGGAGATGTCTCTTTGCTGGATTGGGCTGTCTCTTTTCTATATTGGGGTGTCGCGTTGCTATATGAAGATGTCTCTTTGCTGGATTGGGATGTCTCATTGCTATATGGAGATGTCTCTTTGCTGGATTGGGCTGTCTCTTCGCTGTATGGAGATGTCTCTTTGCTGGATTGGGCTGTCTCTTTGCTGTATTGAGATGTCTCTTTGCTGGATTGGGCTGTCTCTTTGCCATATTAGGATGTTTTGTTGCTATATGGAGATGTTGCTTTGCTGGATTGGGCTGTGTCTTTGCTATATGGAGATGACTCTTTGCTGGATTCGGCTGTCTCTTTGCCATATGGGGATGTATCGTTGCTATATAGAGATGTCTCTTTGATGGATTGGGCTGTCTCTTTGCTGAATTGGGCTGTCTCTTTACCGTATTGGGATGTCTCATTGTTATATAGAGATGTTTCTTTGCTGGATTGGGATTTCTCATTGCTACAGTATATGGTGATGTCTTTTTGCTATATTGGGTTGTCTCTTCGCCATATGAGGATGTCTCATTGCTATATGGAGAGGTTGCTTTGCTGGATTGGGCTGTCTCTGTCATATGGAGATGTCTCTTTGCTGGATTGGGATATCTCTTTGCTATATGGAAATGCCTCTTTGCTGGATTGGTAATATCTATTTGCTATATGGAGATGTCTCTTTGCTTTATGGAGATGTCTCTTTGCTTTATGGAGATGTCTCTTTGCTTTATGGAGATGTCTCTTTGTTGGATTGGGCTGTCTCTTTGCTATATGGGGATGTATCGTTGCTATATAGAGATGTCTCTTTGATGGATTGGGATGTCTCTGCTGGATTGGGCTGTCTCTTTGCTATATGGAGATGCCTATTTACTATAGGTAGATGTCCCTTTGCTGGGTTTTGCTGTCTCTTTGCCACATGGGGATGTCTTGTTGCTATGTCTCTTTGCTGGATTGGGCTGTCTCTTTACCGTATTGGGATGTCTCATTGCTATATGGAGATGTCTCTTTGCTGGATTGGGATTTCTCTTTGCTATATGGAGATGTCTCTTTGCGATATGAAGATGTCTCTTTGCTATATGGAGATGTCTCTTTGCTGGATTGGGATTTCTCTTTGCAATATGGAGGTGTCTCTTTGCTATATGGAGATGTATCTTTGCTATATTGGGTTGTCTCTTTGCCATATGAGGATGTCTCATTGCTATATGGAGATGTCTCTTTGCTGGATTGGGATGTCTCTTTGCTATATGGAAATGCCTCTTTGCTGGATTTGTCTGTCTCTTTGCTATATGGTAATATCTATTTGCTATATGGAGATGTCTCTTTGCTTTATGGAGATGTCTCTTTGCTTTATGGAGATGTCTCTTTGTTGGATTGGGCTGTCTCTTTGCTATATGGGGATGTATCGTTGCTATATAGAGATGTCTCTTTGATGGATTGGGATGTCTCTGCTGGATTGGGCTGTCTCTTTGCTATATGGAGATGCCTATTTACTATAGGGAGATGTCCCTTTGCTGGATTTGGCTGTCTCTTTGCCATATGGGGATGTCTTGTTGCTATATGGAGATGTCTCTTTGCTGGATTGGGCTGTCTCTTTGCTATATGGAGATGTCTCTTTGCTATATGGAGATGTCTCTTCGCTATATGGAGATGTCTCTTTGCTGGATTGGGATTTCTCTTTGCAATATGGAGGTGTCTCTTTGCTATATGGAGATGTCTCTTTGCTTTATTGGGTTGTCTCTTTGCCATATGAGGATGTCTCATTGCTATATAGAGATGTCTCTTTGCTGGATTGGGATTTCTCTTTGCAATATGGAGGTGTCTCTTTGCTATATGGAGATGTCTCTTTGCTATATTGGGTTGTCTCTTTGCCATCTGAGGATGTCTCATTGCTATATGGAGATGTCTCTTTGCTGGATTGGGATTTCTCTTTGCAATATGGAGGTGTCTCTTTGCTATATGGAGATGTCTCTTTGCTATATGGAGATGTCTCTTTACTATATTGGGTTGTCTCTTTGCCATATGGAGATGTTGCTTTGCTGGATTGGGCTGTCTCTGTCATATGGAGATGTCTTTTTGCTGGATTGGGATGTCTCTTTGCTATATGGAAATGCCTCTTTGCTATATGGTAATATCTCCTTGCTATATGGAGATGTCTCTTTGCTGGATTGGGATGTCTCTTTGCTTTTTGGAGTTGTCTCTTTGTTGGATTGGGCTGTCTCTTTGCTATATGGAGATGTCTCTTTGCTATAAAGAGTCTATCTTGTCATTGTGGCAGGTTGCATATTTTTTGGCCAAAATATAATTCCTTACTGTTAAATCTAGAAAGCACTGATGACTTGGAATACACTTTTTTTACATATTAAGTTGTAAGCGTGTTAAAAGGAAATTAGGTGCACTGAAGAACTGCCAGTGGATGGATTCAGTGGGAGGTAGGGAATGTTGGCGGTCAGGCCCGGGGGGAGCAGGCCTAAAGCTGTGTACGGGGCCCCAAAATTTCTGATGGCTGCCCTGTCTGTGAGTGCTTTCTTCCTAATCTTTCTTTTTGTCTCTTTAATCTATGATAATATATAATACAGCTCTTAAGTGAATTGAACAGCTGACTGCAATAGTTTGTCCTCTACAGAAACATTGCAGTGTGAAATGAATAAAGAAATAGCAAAAGGACAAAGAGACAAAGGACTGAAGAGTAGGGATTAGTAAATATGCTTGGGTTCAGATCGTGGCCCATTTGTTGAAGCCATGGTAAATCTTGAAAATTGTCAACCTTAATTCGAACCATTTAAGTTGATAGGGGGAAAATCTGTAAAATCAATTCTGGTCATTTTCAAGGGTATGGGGATCTGGGCACTGCCTGGGGGAACATGTATCAATGCAAAAAGAAAATGTAAATACCATTTAGCAGGGAGAGAGAGTCCTTTGTTATGCAACCTTGAGGGCACCATTGAAAAAGCACCAACCCTTTAATTACATCTCTTCAACATGCCTGTATGTAGTGTTACAGAATAGTGAAATTTCCACGAACAGCCACAGCAACTCATTACTCTAGCATCACATAGCTTGCATTTGTAAAACATATTTTCTTCTACATTATTCCTCGGCTTTAATTTTGCCACCTCATTCCCATTCATTGTAACCAAAAAATATCATTTATTTTTCGTACATCACGGGACACAGAGCACCATGGTGATGGACACTGGCACATCCAAAATACAGGAAGTCCCCCTCCCTATATACCCCTCCCATACAGGAAGTACCACCAGTTTTTTTGCCAGTGTCTAAGGTGTTGGTCACGGTTAATGAAGTGCTGAGAAGAGCTCCGCTAAGAAATCCCTGACGGGATCAAGGGGCTATGCAATCGGATCCATCTAAAGTGCCTGAGAGAGCCAAAATGGATGGTACCCAAGCCTCGTGGAAGAAGAGCGAGGTTTCTGCCTGTAATGCTTCTCTTTTGAGAGCTGGACCCTGAGTTCCTGCAACTTGGTCACGTGAAAACTATACCAAAGAGTTGCTCTGGCAGGGTGCTATACAGGTCCAAGGGAGTGGACTTCATATACAAGGAGGACCTGGTCCTTGAAGGTCTGGCATGACATGGCCTGCCGTGATGGGTGAAGATTGGGTCTGTCTGTGATTTCCAGCAGTATCCTGTGGCGGGAATGGTAAGTCAGAAAAGTCTTAAGGAATGCATAATGATTCACTTATGGATTTTTTCTTTTGAGCGGACGCTGTCTTGCCTGTGTGTAGCCACTAGAGGGTGTAAAATGTAAGCATACCTGGCGTCCAACAGACCATGCTTCCCCTGCGTTCATGTTCAGTGTCAGCAAACGCTCCTGCGGACAGCATTGCTCCTTCTCTGCTCTGTCAGGCCAAATCAGTAGGGGTTTGGGGGGCCATCCGCCTCAGCACAGCGGTCATGATCCCCTTGGTGTATACCCCTCGCCGTCCCCATCATGGGACCGGCCTGTTCACGTGCGAGAAGAGCTGTCCTTAGAGAAGAAAAGGGGACGGGGCTTCCGGGAACACGGGGACGGGGCTTCCGGGAACGCGGGGACGGGGCTTCCGGGAACGCGGGGACGGGGCTTAGACGCCACCGGCGTGCACGTGATACACAGCACAGGCGCGAGGCTTACTGGCTTTAAAATCCTTTCACTCTGGAAGTGTCTGGTTGGCTGATGGTGGAACACAGAGCATACCAGGGCATGTCAGCTATATGGTTGTTGGATACAGACATTCCTAAGGCACGTCTACTCAGCATCAGGCTGAGCATTTATAGCAGCATTATACTCATTTTCTGGACTAAAGCTCAGCAGTAGATGCACTGTGTTAGTACCTCCTGCTTTTTGTGTTTAGGACTATGACTTCCTGTAAAAGAGGGAGTATAGCAGGGGGAGCGCAAGGTCGCTGCGGTCAGGGTCTGAGGCTCCTAGTCGCATGTCCACAGTTCAATCCTCCCCTGAAGGACCTGATGCAACCGGTCAGTCTGAGCCACCTAGACTCTCAGGTGTTGTGGCTGCTTCCAACATTCCAGCCTCTGCATACATCACTGAGGACAATTTAACTTCAGCACTGGCTGGTTTGGAAGGGAAGATAGCTGAGATGCTCGCATCTTCCTCCCAGGATGGGAGAAAATGCGGCAGATCCCCCTCTCCATCCCTTGACCCCCCAGTATCAGAACCAGAGTGGGCAGGGCCTATGGAGATACCTTTGGGGGATCAGGCAGAAAGGCCTACTCCGCTTCTGAGGGCTCAGTGTCTGAAGAACCTTTCTCAACTTCGCAATCTCAAAAATTGAAGATTCAATCCCTTACGAAGCTGGTCCGTTCTGGATACATGTTGCCTCCAGCAGAGGTGGATGATGTTTCCTTTTCCTCTTTGGGTTTGCCAAAACCTCCACAAGGTTCTCATGCTTTCCCTGTTCACCCATTGCTGGAGCGGCTGATTTATGCTGACTGGGATCACCCAGATAAGCATTTTCTTCCTCCTAAGAAGTTTGCTCTTCTTTATCCTATGGAGGAAAAGTTAACAAAAAAGTGGGGTTTGCCAGCAGTAGATGCTGCTATCTCCTCTGTAAACAGGAGTTTAAATTGTCCAGTGGACAATGTCCTGGTGTTTAGAGATCCAGCCGATAAAAAGCTGGAATCTTTGCTTAACCTCCCTGGCGGTATGATTCTTTCAGATTTTAGATTTTGCATGGAAATTTGGCGTTTTATATTGTAGGCCTGCAATTCTTAGGAATAACTCACTTAAATCTGTCCAAATCAGAGTCTAGTAGACATCCCGGGTATGATAAAGTTTGAAACACAAAATCATAAATTATAATATAATAAATAACTATAAATAATTATAACAAATAATAATATTATAATAATAAAAAATATTCAATAATGTAATCAAATCAAAAACACTGAAATTTGCTCAGTTGCAGAATTGTCGCTGTCATTAGGTTTAGTGTTTGATGACGAATTTACCCACAAATCACTATCGCTCAATTCTGCAAGTGATTCTAATTTATTATCGCTGTTTTCTAGCTGGTCTAAAACCACTTTTGACATAAAGGGACACTTTTTGGTTGCTATGGACAATCTCCAAATTCCAGGCAGAAAAAACTGTATTTATAATATAAAAGTGCATGCAGGGCACTGGACAGACCACTAGGGACAAAGGGGATGTGTAATTTTTTTATACAGTACTGTAATCTGTAAGATTACAGTGTACTGTATGTGTATTGTGTTTTTTACTTTTTTGAATTTGGTGCCGATCTCCGCCCCCGTGCGCCGCAACGTCGCAGGGAATGGAGCTCGGCGGCACTCGGGCACTGTGTGAATCGAGCGAGGAGACGGCTCGCACACACAATGGGGAGACATCGCAGGATCCAGGGGACAAGGTAAGTAACTTTCCCTGTATCCTGCGATGCAGACCGAGTCTGGCTCGGGGTTACCGCTAATGGTACTGAAATCTTACCTCGAGCCAGACTCGGGAATACCGCAGGGAGGTTAACCACTTCAGCCCCGGAAGAATTGGCTGCCCAATGACTGGGCCATTTTTTGTGATTCTGCACTGCATCGCTTTAACTGACAATTGCGCGGTTGTGCGACATTGCACACAAACAAAATTGACGTCCTTTTTTTTCCACAAATAGAGCTTTCTTTTGGTGGTATTTGATCACCTCTGCGGTTTTTATTTTTTGCGCTATAAACAAAAAAGTGTGAACATTTTGGAAAAAAAAAGAAATATTTTTTACTTTTTGCCATAATAAATATCCCCAAAATGTATATTATAAAAATAATTTTTTCTTAGTTTAGGCCGATATGTATTCTTCCAGATATTTTAAAAAAAAATCGCAATAAGCGTATATTGATTAGTTTGCGCAAAAGTTATAGCGTCTACAAAATAGGGAATAGTTTTATGACATTATTATTATTTGTATTTTTTTTACTAGTAATGGCGGCGATCAGCGATTTTATTTATCGTGACTGCGATATTGCGGCGGACACATTGGACACTTTGGACACTATTTTGGGACCATTGTCATTTATACAGCGATCAGTGCTATAAAAATGCACTGATTACTGTGTAAATGACACTGGCAGGGAAGGGGTTAACCACAAGGGGCGAGGAAGGGGTTAAGTGTGTCCTAGGGAGTGATTCTAACTGTGTGGGGGCTGGGCTACGAGTGACATGACAGTGATCACTGCTCCTGATGACAGGGAGCAGTAGAGCACTGTCCTGACACTAGGCAGAACAGGGAAATGCCTTGTTTTCAAAGTCATCTCCCCGTTCTGCCACTCCGCAACACGATTGCGGGACACCAGCGGACATCGAGGCCGCGGGCACGGTCACGGCGCTTGCGGCAAGCACGCACATCCGCTAGGCGGCAGTTTCAAAGCAACGTACCTGTACGTTGCTTTGCCTGCCCGTGCCATTCTGCCGACGTAAATGTGCGTTAGGCAGTCGGCAAGTGGTTAAAGCCTCATTTGCTGTAGCCGGTGCAGTAGCACAACCTGCAGTAGCAGCAATAGGCATTTGTCAATCTCTCAGGGATGAAATGAAGCAGGTCATCAAGAAGGTGCCTGCTCAAGGAGATGAAGCCCAAGTTTTAGCTGAGCTACCTAGGGCCTTATGCTTTGCGGTGGACGCTATCACGGATTCTATCCATCAGGCGTCACGCTTTGCTCTCATGTTGGTACACAAGCGTAGCATTCTGTGGCTGAAGAATTGGTCAGCCGAGTTGCCATGCAAGAAGCTCTTGGCTGGTTTTCCCTTTCATGGAGAAAGGTTGTTTGGGGAAGATTTGGATAAGTACATCCAAAAAATTTCCAGCTGTAAAAGTACCCTTCTGCCGGTTAAGAGAAGGAGTAGGAGTCCTTCATTCAAACGTGCTTCCTTTCCAGTGACAGGGGCAACAGCCTCCAGGCAGTTGCGACGGCCTCCCCCGTCAGGGTCAAAGAGTTAGGCCTCGTACACACGACCGTTTTTCTCGTCCAAAACAGTCAAGAAAAGTGCCGCAAGAGTTTTTTTGTCTAGAAAAACGTTTGTGTGTATGGTTTTACGACGAGAAAATTGCCGAGAATCTCGACGAGAAAATAGAGAACCTGCTCTCTATTTTCTCGTCAGGATTCCAGATTTCCTCGTCGTGTTTCTCGTCGGCCTGTTTTGTGACGAGAAAATGGTTCGTGTGTATGCTTTTACGACTCTTCCAAAAGCGCGCATGCTCACAAGCAACTATGAGACGGGAGCGCATCTTCTGGTAAAACAAGCCTTCGTAATGGAGAGAGCATATTCGTCACGCTCAAAAATATTTCATCGTTTAAATGTTCTGCATTGAAATCTTCGTTAGAATGTTACATTAATCAAAACGAGTGACCTTCTTTTGCTGCTGATATTCACACAGAGTTATGCCTTATTTTTAACCTTTTTCATGCTGCTCTTTATAAGATTTATGTGTATTATATCGTGCAAGTTTTTAGGAATAATTTAAATGGTTAGATTTTTCAAAATGATGTTAATTATAATTTCACAATGTTTTGATAGTGATCTCCCATTTAATTTTGGAATCTATATTAGTTAAATTTCCCACCATGTTTTTGTGCTAATCAGATTTAGTTATTCTTTTGGGGGGGGGGGGTGATATCTGTCCCTTTTATTGTCAGTCAAATGTATCTGCTTACTCCAAAGCTTGATTTTGTTTATTTAAAAATACACATAGTCAAGTATGAACTTAGGCCGGGTTCACACTAGTGCGACACGACATCCGTCCTACTTTGGATCCGACTTTGCCCTGCGACATGAAGCCGACATATGTCCGACTTTCAATGAACGGGGATCCGACTTGGATCCCCGCCAATATCAGGCACTGTGTTTGGTATGAATCTTGAGGGGGAACTCCAGGCCAAATTTTAAATTTAAAAAAACGGCGTGGGTTCCCCTCCAGAGGCATACCAGGCCCTTGGGTCTGGTCTGGATTTGAACAGGCACCCCTACGCCGAAAAAACGGCGTGGGGATCCCCCCAAAATCCAAACCAGACCCTTATCCGAGCACACAACCTGGCCGGCCGCAGGGGAAGAGGGGGGACGAGAGAGCGGCCCCCCTCCCTCCTGAGCCGTACCAGGCCGCATGCCCTCAACATGGGGGGGTTTGGTGCTCTGGGGCAGGGGGGCGACCTGCAGCCCCCCCACCCCAGAGCACCCTGCCCCCATGTTGATGAGGACAGGGCCTCTTCCCGACAACCCTGGCCGTTGGTTGTCGGGGTCTGCGGGCGGGGGGCTTGTCGGAATCCGGGAGCCCCCTTCAATAAGTGGGCCCCCGGATCCCGGCCCCCCCACCCTATGTGAATGAGTATGGGGTACATCGTACCCCTACCCATTCACCTGGTGGAAAAAAATTGCAATAAAAAAACACTACACAGGTTTTTAAAGTAATTTATTACACAGCTCCGGGGGTCTTCTTCCGACTCCGGCGCTCTTCTTCCGACTTCCGGGGGTCTTTTCCGACTTCGGGGGTCTCCGGTTCTTTCTTCCGCCGGGCCTCCTCTAACTTCTTTTTAGCTCTCTTGCTAACGAAGGCCCGGTCTTTCTGTTGTCTCGTCCGGCTCTCCGTTGTCCTTCTGCCGGCCCCTCCACTAACTTCTTTGTAGCTCTTTCGCTAGTGGAGGGGCCGGGCTTCCCGTCGCTGTCGCCGTCGGCTTCTTCTTCCCTCTTCTCCTCCTCGATGTTGACGCGTCGCTTCCTCCCGCTGTAACACTGGCTCTCCGCTCCGCTCCGCATTAATTTAGGCTTCTCATGACGTCACAGTCACATGTTCCCATGACGTCACAGTCACATGCTCCGGGGCCATGTGCCCCGGAACATGTGACTGTGACGTCATGAGAAGCCTATATTAATGCGGAGCGGAGCGGAGAGCCAGTATTACAGCGGGAGGAAGCGGCGCGTCAACATCGAGAAGGAGAAGAGGGAAGAAAAAGCCGACGGCGACAGCGACGGGAAGCCCGGCCCCTCCACTAGCGAAAGAGCTACGAAGAAGTTAGTGGAGGGGCCGGCAGAAGGACAACGGAGAGCCGGACGAGAAGACGCAGAAGACCGGGCCTCCGTTAGCAAGAGAGCTAAAAAGAAGTTAGCGGAGGCCCGGCGGAAGAAAGAACCGGAGAGCGGGAGACGACACCGGAGACCCCCGAAGTCGGAAAAGACCATCGGAAGTCGGAAGAAGAGCGCCGGAGTCGGAAGAAGACCCCCGGAGCTGTGTAATAAATTACTTTAAAAACCTGTGTAGTGTTTTTTTATTGCAATTTTTTTCCACCAGGTGAATGGGTAGGGGTACGATGTACCCCATACTCATTCACATAGGGTGGGGGGGCCGGGACCTGGGGGCCCCCTTATTGAAGGGGGCTCCCGGATTCCGACAAGCCCCCCGCCCGCAGACCCCGACAACCAACGGCCAGGGTTGTCGGGAAGAGGCCCTGTCCTCATCAACATGGGGGCAGGGTGCTCTGGGGTGGGGGGGGCTGCAGGTCGCCCCCCTGCCCCAGAGCACCAAACCCCCCCATGTTGAGGGCATGCGGCCTGGTACGGCTCAGGAGGGAGGGGGGCCGCTCTCTCGTCCCCCCTCTTCCCCTGCGGCCGGCCAGGTTGTGTGCTCGGATAAGGGTCTGGTTTGGATTTTGGGGGGATCCCCACGCCGTTTTTTCGGCGTAGGGGTGCCCGTTCAAATCCAGACCAGACCCAAGGGCCTGGTATGCTCCTGGAGGGGGAACGCACGCCGGCTTTTTATTTAAAATTTGGCGTGGAGTTCCCCCTCAAGAGCAGTACAGCACAAGTCGCATGCCAAAGTCGGACCATGCAAGACTGCGGTCCGACTTTGATCCGACTTCAATGATAGTCAATGGGCTGAAGTCGGATCAAAGTCGGACCAAAGTAGTACAGGGAGCATTCTCAAAGTCGGACCGACATGTGTCGGACCAGTTAGAACGGCTCCCATAGGGAAACATTGATTTTCACACGTCATGCGACATAAGCTCCCAATGTCGGAACGTTTGTCGCCCCAGTGTGAACCAGGCCTTAAACAAAAATCATATTTATTCATGTTTATAAATTAAATAAAGAGAAGGCAGCGCTGGAGAAGCTGCTGCCATTTGTGCATCCCAGGGACCCCAGAGCACACAGCAACCCTGTGTGGACACTAAAATTGGGAGCTTGAGAAGGCCAACATTTCTGAACACAATCTGATGCTGGCCTCCCAGAGGTCAGGAACAGCAGCAGGTGATATATATGTCCCAAGTGTGTGGTACTACAACAGGCTGCCTTCTGTCCGACCACAATGAAGCAAGGCCATCACTTCCTCTTCTTCCTGGCAACCTTCCCTGCAGCCTTCCTTCTTCGTTTGGCTGGAGGCTGGCCCACTGGAGGGGTACTCCTGTCAGGAGGAGGAGGTGGAGGTGTAGCAGAAGGGGGTGGGGCAGAAGAAGAAGGTGGAGGTGTAGCAGAAGGGGGTGGGGCAGAAGAAGAAGGTGGAGGTGTAGCAGAAGGGGGTGGGGCAGAAGGTGGAGGTGTAGCAGAAGGGGGTGGGGCAGAAGAAGAAGGTGGAGGTGTAGCAGAAGGGGGTGGGGCAGAAGGTGGAGGTGTAGCAGAAGGGGGTGGGGCAGAAGGTGGAGGTGTAGCAGAAGGGGGTGGGGCAGAAGGTGGAGGTGTAGCAGAAGGGGGTGGGGCAGAAGGTGGAGGTGTAGCAGAAGGGGGTGGGGCAGAAGAAGAAGGTGGAGGTGTAGCAGAAGGGGGTGGGGCAGAAGAAGAAGGTGGAGGTGGAGGTTGAGGTTGGGTCAGTTGGGCCACCTCACATATGGCGGTATTGGGTGTAATTTTCTCCATCACCCCCTTGTTGAGCAAGGTGATGAGCAGGGGCTCGCATAGGAGGCGTTGCTCCATGCTCATCACCTTGAACTTAGCCTCCACTAGGCCGGCAATGGCCTCTTCAGGGGATGTGGGCTCCTTGAGGGTGGCATGGGCCTCTTTAATAAGGGCCATTGCTGCCTCACTGGTGGTCCTGTCCCTCCTGCCTCTTTTGTGAAGCCGGATGGGAGGCACCTGGGATCTGGTGCTTCTCCTTTGCCCTGCCACCTCCTGTCTGCCACTGGGCCCTGCCACCTCCTGTCTGCCACTGGGCCCTGCCACCTCCTGGCTGGCACTGGGCCCTGCCACCTCCTGGCTGCCACTGGGCCCTTCCTCCTCCTGCCTGACAGTTTCCAGACCCTCCTCCTGGCTGATTTCATCCTGTGTATGAAAAAGGAACATAGTTTAATATGTTGGTTTAATCTTTGCATCAAACTTTGTAATCCTGATTGAAGCAATTAGAATGTAAATGCATAAATCCTTGCTTTAAATTTACCACTACATCAGATTGACTATTTAGCACCCAATTAAGTGCAGAATAATGTCTACAGATCTTGATTTCACTTGTGGAATCCAAAATAATGTATGTTTCTCATCCTGACATATTTGTCAAACATTAATTTTATCCCAATACATTTTCAGTTAATACTATACCTGGCTCCAGATGGCCAAATCAGGATCATCCAGGATGGCTGCCTCCTCTTGCTCCAGAGAAGGCTCAGGTTGGCTGCAGGGAAGTCTGGGGGGAAGAGTGGAGAGTGATGGCCTTGTGTCAATGTGGTCATCCAGAAAGGACATCCTGTTGTAGTACCACAAAATCGGGACATAAACATCATCTGCTGCTGCTCCTGACCTCTGAGAAGCCAGCACCTTAGAGCGTTCAGTCCTGTAGGTACCTCTCAAGCTCCCAATTTTAGTGTCCACTTGTTTTGCTGTGGCTGTGGGCACCTTGGTATGCACAAATGGGAGCAGCTTCTCCAGCGCTGCTTTTCTCACCCCTTTTTTTTTATGGATGAGGTTTTTCGTCTCCCACAGAGCCGGCAGCTCCCTTACCCGGTCAATAAATTCCGCCAGGAACTCTTTGTCGCTAATAAAGACATTCAAATTGTATCTGCAAGTTAAATAAATTATATTTAACTAATGTGAGGCAAACAGTCTAACCTCCTTAACATCCTAGTCACCATATATATCCTCCAACAATCTCAAGACAGTATAGGCCAACAATTTTTACAAGTCACAAAATCACATACCTTAGTTCGCACGTCCGTCACTTGAACTCCTCTCTCCGCACACCGAACGTACTATAGTCACATGTGTGTTTGCTATATACACACCACGCATGCGTCAAAATTCGAACACGTCGCTCCGCACACGTCGCCCGCCCATGACGTTCTAACTAACATCTTTTCCCCGCCCCTTCTCTTTCGGCGCGCAGACAGATATGGCGGAGTTACAGCAGGTGTCTGATAATTCCGCAACTAATGAGGAGACAAGCCCGGAGACCGAGGACACGTCACGATCAAGGAGGAGATTCAAGGCATCGAATATGTCTTTGGCGGAGATGGCGGAGATGGTGGACATCTTGCTCAAGGCTGATTATGATGCCAAGCATGGGCCGTATAGCAAACCAAATAGAAGGAAGGCCAAAATCCTCACTAAAGTTGTGAAGAGTCTGAGGGCGAAGTTCGGGGTGAAACGCTCAAATGAGCAGCTCAGAAAGAGGTGGTCAGACCTCAAACTGAGGGAGCCAGACCAGTTGAGGAGCATAAAGAGGATGCTCGCTAAAAGTAAGTAAAATGTAGACTTTTCTGCTATTAATCTTTTTATAAACTGACATGTTTTTTTTTTTTTCTCATATTGGACTCCCTTCCAAAATGTAATATTTTGAACTTGGTTGGGCACAGTAATCGTTCGTTACATTACCGATACTTCGTTCGGCCACTATCCGCGGTTTTGGCTTATTTTAGAGCCACAAAAGTAATTAGACATCTGCCATTTTTGCTCAAATATTGTTGATAATTTTTTAGTCTAGATGATGTGTTTGTAAAGAGAATGAAATGCAAACTTTTATCAGTGTAAAGGAGAGGACACTCAGCAGCTGCTTCCACATCTGTACTTTGGAGCACTATAGTGTGGGCCACCAGACCCGCCTTTTTTGGGTGTCCCACACAGGTGCATCAGAGAATTTTTGTGGTGCCTCCATGTCAAAAAAATTACATCCAAATGTGAATACTAAACATATTTGGGGTCATAAATAATGCATTCTTCTTTAAATTCCGCACAAACACACACTTGTACCCCACTTCCAAGCAATTTAGCCTGTTTTTATTTTAACAATGAGATTTACAGTGTGATAAATAGACCTTTGGTTTTATTCTCATAGGGGAGAGAAGACTGGGAGGAGGACACTCCAGGGAGCACATGCACCCCACAACTTCCAAGCAACCCCAAACTCCCAAAGACCCACAACCGAAAGATGTGCAGGAAGTTGAGGTGGAGGAAGGAGAAGTGCAGGAAGGAGAGGTGGATGACGTTGTGGATCTGGTCACCACAACAGGTCAGTATCTGTCACCACAGCTTCAGGTAAGAGAGGTAGGCCTGCAGAGTTATAATACATTTTTTTTTTGGTTTTTAGGGGATGTAAATGTTGTGAAGGATAGTACACGGTTCTCTGCTGACAGTGCCCTCCGCCTCATCCAGCAAGTGATGGAATGTAGCACGGAACTGGACCTAATTTAACAAAGAATCCATGTGATGGAACAAACATTTAAAGACATTCTCGATGTTTTGGGGAGAATTCAATAAGCCATCCAAACACATTTGTTTTTACATGTTTGTTTTTGTAATTTTTTAAATTTTTTTGACTATCAAACCAGCCAAAAATTGAATATGCACACAGTGTGTCAACATGTGCTATCTGCCATCAGGGGATATCCATGTACGTCTTTTGTGGGTGCAACCCCTTCCTCGTATCAAAAGTCGGTGAACTGAGGAAGGGGATGCACCCCCAAAACACGTCCATTGATCACCCCTGATGGCAGATAGCACATGTTGACAATAGGGATCAGGATTGTAAACTTCCTAGATGAAAAAAATCCCAAATGTGTGCATATTCAATTTTTGGCTGGCCAAGGGGTGGCAGGACCCCATATTAGGACGGGCACATAGAGACATAGTTTGTGTAAGTGAATGTCTCCGATTGCTCAGAGGTATCCAATGTTGTAATTTTTGAAATGCAACTGTTATTTTTGTATTTTCATAAGCAAAAAATTGCCGGGTTGGGGCCAGGCCAACCCAAAAGTAAAAAAAAAAAAAAAAATGAAGTGAATGTGCACAGAGTAAAATATTTGACCACAAACAACGTGTAGCTTCTTTTTATAATACCCTCTAAGCTTATTTGTTTCTTTTGTAAGGTTACATAGTGAAATGGTTGTTATTTACTAAAGTAAAATACACTTGCCACTACAAATGCACAAAGACAAACTAGGAGACAGGAAAGAACAAATAATTAAAGGTTTAAACAAGCTTTTTATTGGGATACTTAGACATAGGCTGGCATAGGAATTGCCCCCCTACCCGTGAAATACTCCATGTATTTGTCCCGAACCTCACGGGCATTTTGGGGGGGCAAGCCAAGACGGGCAGATTCCAGGCCCGGAAGGGGATTTGCAGGGGAAAGTCCAGCCTCTGGCAAAACTGAGGCCATATATGAATTAGATTTGCGGCAAAGAAAATTGTGTAGCACACAGCAGCATAACACTGCATAGTTTATTTTGTAGTCCGCCAAGTGGATGGAAGTCATAAAAAGGCGGAACCGGCTGGCCATTATGCCGAAGGCATTTTCAACGACTTTTCGGCCCCTGGCCAGCCGGTAATTGAACACCCTCTTCTCTGGGGTCAGGGTCCTCTGTGGAACTGGCCTCATAAGATGCCGTCCGAGTCCGAAGGCTTCATCAGCCAAAAAAACAAAGGGCAGTCCTTCAATATTCCCTGCATCCGGTGGCAATGCAAGGTTGTCACTCTGGAGACGGAGGGCAAACTCCGTCTGGATGAAGGATCCCCCATCGGACATCCGGCCATTCTTCCCTACATCAACATAGAGGAATTCATACCGTGCTGACACCACCGCCATCAGCACAATGCTATGAAACCCCTTGTAGTTGTAGTAGTAGGACCCAGAACGGGGGTGGCGGCACGATTCGGACGTGCTTCCCGTCTATGGCACCACCGCAGTTGCTGAAGTCCCACCGCGTGGCAAACTCCGATGCCACAGTCTGCCATTCCTGTGGCGTGGAAGGAAGCTGTGGAGTGAAACAAGATGAAATAATATTAGAAAAACAAAGTCATACATTACAAGGAAATTCTATCCCAAAAAATTAGAGGCCAACATCAATCAAATTATACGTTTATTAAGGTGTTTAAAAAAAGTATAATGGAAGGCTCATTTATCATATTCATCACCCCCTCTGATGGGCCATTACTAAATTATTTTGGGGGGGGGAGATGTGTTTGGCCACAGGATAGCATTGCAGTGGCGGTGCGTCCAGAGTGGGTGCTGGAGCACTGCCCCCTCTCTCCTGTGCCCATCACTCAGAACAATACATAGGTTCATGCGTTGCATGAACCTATGTATTGTCTATGCCGCACACTATTCAGGTGGATGGCCTCTTGTAAAGCGACCGACATATGAATCATTGCGGCATTTAGGGGGTTAAAATTGCATAGCAGAAACAGGTAGTAAAATAGTCTTGCACATTACAACCTGAGGGATGTAATTGGCTTCCTAAAAGAAAAATCGGGGACGCAGGGGGGGGGGGGCATTCCTTGGGTAAACACTGACAGGCTGCTCTGCCAATCATGTTCACCAAGTCTGTTTAATGGTAACATGATTGGCTGATGCAACATGAAGGGAAGGAGAAGACATCAAGGACAGAAGAAGGATGGCGCTGACCACAAGAAGGTAAGTGCAGGGCTGGGGGTAAACTGGCTGCATTAGAGGGGACTAAATGGCTGCATTTGAGGGAACAAAATGGCTGCATTGGAGGGGACAACTGGGGGCGTTTAATAGGCACCAGAGCAAAAAAGGAGGACGTTTATTTCCTAAATTGGGGTTTGAACCCCCAAACATTTGGAGCAACAGGCGCCCCTGCTGGAAGAGTTATTGAAGGGAAATATTTATGGAGGAGAAAAAAGGGGCAATCTAAAGCTTCCAACATGCATGGGGACAAAGGGGACATTCTCAGCATATTACAATCATGGTAATTAGGGAAGGATGAAAGAAATACAATACATTAGCATACATGTAATACATAAAATGTGATGTTAAGGGAGCAAACTTACCCTAATATAGTCCTCCTGCAGGACTTGGATGATGGCAGAACAGGTGTCTGGGATTATGAGGCCCAGAGCCTGGGGGGAGATGCCTGTGGTGAACTTCAAGTCCTGAAGACTTCTCCCTGTCGCCAGGTAACGCAACGTGGCGATGAGCCTCTGCTCAGCACTGATGGCTTCCCGCATAACGGTGTCCTTCCTGGTAATATAGGGGGACACCAAAGCCAACAGTTCCTGAAAAACGGGGTCAGACATCCGCAGAAAATTCCTGTAGTCCTCAGGATTATTCTCGACGATCTCCCGCAGCAGAGGCATGTGGCAGAATTGGTCCCGCTGGAGCAACCAATTCTTGGTCCATGAACTCCCCCTCACACCATTCATGGACTGGTCTTGGTCCAAAACAAGCAGACCAACACCAAGCGCACGCACAGCACGAACTCGACGACGAGAACGTCCAGGCGACATGGCTAGGAAACGGTCGTCTAATCAGAACGTACAGAACAGAACGCACTTTAGAACAGCAAGGCCTATGAATAACGAACTGAAAATCAGAAACGAACAGGCAAGAACGCACTGTAAAACAGATACGACCTGCCTAGACGCCCTGAAAGTCAAGATACGAACCCACAAGCACAAACTGAACGGCAGAAAACGATCTGAAAAGTACGAAGACTGAAAAGCGCGAATCGTCTCTTCCCAAACTTTTACTTCACACGCGGTAACACGAGATCAGCAAAAGCAGCCCAAGGGGTGGCGCCAAGAAAAAAGATCTTCCCCTTTATAGTGCCGTCGTACGTGCTGGACGTGAGCGCGGAGAACAACGAGGAAATTGGGAAATGACAGTGTGTACGCATAGAAAGCTTGACGAGAAAATCGACAAGCTTAACAAGAATCTCGTCGAAAAAAACGACGTGTTTTTTACGACGAGAAACTCGGTCGTGTGTACGAGGGCTAAGCCTCATAGCCAAATACAGGGCCAGAAGAAGCCCTGGATTCAGAAGCCCACAAAGCAGAATCCCAAGGCTTCCTTATGAAGGGGCGCCCCCGCTCGGTCAAGTGGGGGGGGAGACTTAGGTGGTTTACAGAAACTTGGCAAGAGGAGATCCAGGACAAGTGGGTCATCTCTGTGGTAGCTCTAGGCTACAGGCTAGAGTTCTAGAGTTTCCACCATTTCGTTTTCTAAGATCAAATGTTCCCAAGGACCCAGTAAAGAGAAAATCCTTATTTCTGGCACTAGACTGATTGTTGTCTCAAGGAGTGATAATAGAGGCCCCCTCAGAAGTGCAGGGCATGGGGTTTTATTCAAATCTCTTTACGGTACCCAAACCGAATGGAGATGTCAGACCCATTTTAGATCTCAAAGATCTGAATCGCTTCCTAAGCATCCGCTCCTTTAGCATGGAGTCAATCCGGTCAGTTGTTTCCACCCTACGGGGAGGAGAGGTTCTAGCATCAATAGACATCAAAGATGCATATCTACAGTGGGGATCGAAAGTTTGGGCACCCCAGGTAAAAATGTGTATTAATGTGCATAACGAAGCCAAGGAAAGATGGAAAAATCTCCAAATGGCATCAAATTACAGATTAGACATTCTTATAATATGTCAAAAAAAGTTAGATTTTATTTCCATCATTTACACTTTCAAAATTACAGAAAACAAAAAAAGGCGTCTGCAAAAGTTCGGGCACCCTGCAGAGTTAATATCTTGTTGTCAGGGAACCAACAGCAGTAGAAGGACTTTAGGACCCAGCATCTCTGGCAGGAGAAGGACTTTAGGACCCAGTATCTCTACAAGCAGGTCACATGGGCCTATATAAGGAAGTCTGCTAGTGTCTGCCTTTGCTGGATTATCATCAGCTTCGCCTGTGTCTTGCATCTCCTGCCTGTCTGCTCTCCTGTGTACCAAACCCGGCTTGCCTGACCTGCTCCTGTTGACTTCCTGGCATATACCTGACCCCTGCCTGGCTAACGGACTCCGCTTAACTTGTCTTCTGTGCTAAGACTCAGCTCTGCTGTGTTCTCGGACTGTCTTGCTGTGTTTGACCCCCTGGCCTGGCTTCTGACTCTGCTATCGGAACATTCCACTGGTCTTTACCCTTTGGACCTCCTAAGCACGCCTGCTGTCCTGCAGTCTGCCTGTCCTACCAAGTTCCTGGCAACCAGCACTACCTACCAGGCAAGCCGTGCTTCTGTGGGCACCACACCCCCTGTGTCATCTTCAGGGCTGTGCTGCACTCGGCCGCAAGGGGCGCCATCTCTGCTACTCGGCCTCACATCAGAGACTTGACACTTGTACTGCCCCCTTTGGCAAGTATCACAGCTTGTAAATGCTTTTTGTAGCCAGCCAAGAGTCTTTCAATTCTTGTTTGAGGTATCTTTGCCCATTCTTCCTTACAAAAGTCTTCCAGTTCTTTGAGATTTCTGGGCTGTCTGTCACGCACTGCTCTTTTAAGGTCTATCCATAGGTTTTCAATAATGTTGAGGTCAGGAGATTGTGAAGGCAATGGCAAAACCTTCAGTTTACGCCTCTTGATGTAATCCCCCGTGGATTTTGAGGTGTGTTTAGGATCATTATCCATTTGTAGAAGCCATCCTCTCTTTAACTTCAGCTTTTTCACAGATGGCATCAAGTTACCATCGAAAATTTGCTGAAATTTTATTGAATCCATTTTTCCTTCTACTCGTGAAATGTTCCCTGTGCCACTGGCTGCAATACAACCCCAAAGCATGATTGATCCACCCCCATGCTTAACAGTTGGACAGAGTTTTTTTTCATTAAATTCTGCGCCCTTTCTTCTCCAAACGTACCTTAGCTCATTCTGGCCAAAAAGTTATATTTTAACCTCATCGGTCCACAGAACTTGTTTCCAAAATGCCTCAGGCTTGTCTATATGTTCATTTGCAAAGTTCAAACGCTGATTTTTGTGGTGAGGACGTAGAAGAGGTTTTATTCTGATGGCTCTTCCATGAAGACCATATTTGTACAAATATCTCTTTATAGTGGAATAGTGTACCACAACTCCAGTGTCTGCCAGATCTTTCTGGAGGGATCGTGCAGTCAAACTTGGGTTTTGAATTGCTTTTCTCACAATCCTGCGAGCTGTTCTGTCTGATATTTTTCTTGGTCTTCCAGATCTTGCTTTAACTTCCACTGTTCCTGATGACTGCCATTTCTTAATTACATTCCGAACAGAGGATATTGACATCTGAAAACACTTTGCTATCTTCTTATAGCCTTCTCCAGCTTTGTGAGCGTCAACTATTTTCAGTTTCAGTTTTCTAGACAACTGCTTAGAAGAACCCATGGTGCTGATTGTTGGGGCATGGTCAGAGGAGTCTGGCCATTTAAAACCTTTGAGATTGACATCACCTGGTTTTCCCAGACGATGATTGAGAATAGGGATGAGCTTCGTGTTCGAGTCGAACATACGTTCGACTCGAACATCGGCTGTTCGATCGTTCGACGAAGATCGAACGATTTGGGCCGTTCGCGCCAAATTTGAGTGACGCGAACGGCCCACAATGCACTACGCCATCGCAGTGTCATCCAGGCGCTGTGATTGGCCAAGCATGCACTGTGACCCCGCATGCTTGGCCAATCACAGCGCCGGCAGCGAGGAGAGCAATGATTGGCCACAGGCAGGATGCCTGTGGCCAATTATTGCTGAGGGTGTTTAGTACACGCCCCACACTATAAAAGGCCGCCAGCACGGCGGCCTAGTGTAGTGTGTTCCGGAGCAGGGAAAGAGAAGCATAGGCAGGGACAGTGACATTTATTTCTTTCTTGCTTAACCTGGATTCCTTTAGTTTAGGGAAAGAGAAGGATAGGTAGGGAGAGTGTCAGTGTGTTTTACTGTGCGAATCCTTGTTTCTAGGGACAGGGAAGGACAGTGAGGGAATTCTCCTTGTGCTATAGTGTGCTTTAAAAAAACATTTTTTCTAGGGACAGAAAACTATAGGTAGGGAGAGTGTCAGTGTCTTTTACTGTGCGAATCCTTGTTTCTAGGGACAGGGAAGGACAGTGAGGGAATTCTCCTTGTGCTATAGTGTGCTTTAAAAAAACATTTTTTCTAGGGACAGAAAACTATAGGTAGGGAGAGTGTCAGTGTGTTTTACTGTGCGAATCCTTGTTTCTAGGGACAGGGAAGGACAGTGAGGGAATTCTCCTTGTGCTATAGTGTGCTTTAAAAAAACATTTTTTCTAGGGACAGAAAACTATAGGTAGGAAGAGTGTCAGTTTCTTTCACTGTGATAATCCTTGTTTCTAGGGACAAAGAAGGAAAGTGAGGGAAATTCTCCTTGTGCTATAGTGTGCTTTAAAAAAACATTTTTTCTAGGGACAGAAAACTATAGGTAGGAAGAGTGTCAGTTTCTTTCACTGTGATAATCCTTGTTTCTAGGGACAAAGAAGGAAAGTGAGGGAAATTCTCCTTGTGCTATAGTGTGCTTTAAAAAAAAAAATTTCTAGGGACAGAAAACTATAGGTAGGGAGAGTGTCAGTGTGTTTTACTGTGCGAATCCTTGTTTCTAGGGACAGGGAAGGACAGTGAGGGAATTCTCCTTGTGCTATAGTGTGCTTTAAAAAAACATTTTTTCTAGGGACAGAAAACTATAGGTAGGGAGAGTGTCAGTGTGTTTTACTGTGCGAATCCTTGTTTCTAGGGACAGGGAAGGACAGTGAGGGAATTCTCCTTGTGCTATAGTGTGCTTTAAAAAAACATTTTTTCTAGGGACAGAAAACTATAGGTAGGAAGAGTGTCAGTTTCTTTCACTGTGATAATCCTTGTTTCTAGGGACAAAGAAGGAAAGTGAGGGAAATTCTCCTTGTGCTATAGTGTGCTTTAAAAAAACATTTTTTCTAGGGACAGAAAACTATAGGTAGGGAGAGTGTCAGTGTGTTTTACTGTGCGAATCCTTGTTTCTAGGGACAGGGAAGGACAGTGAGGGAATTCTCCTTGTGCTATAGTGTGCTTTAAAAAAACATTTTTTCTAGGGACAGAAAACTATAGGTAGGGAGAGTGTCAGTGTCTTTTACTGTGCGAATCCTTGTTTCTAGGGACAGGGAAGGACAGTGAGGGAATTCTCCTTGTGCTATAGTGTGCTTTAAAAAAACATTTTTTCTAGGGACAGAAAACTATAGGTAGGGAGAGTGTCAGTGTCTTTTACTGTGCGAATCCTTGTTTCTAGGGACAGGGAAGGACAGTGAGGGAATTCTCCTTGTGCTATAGTGTGCTTTAAAAAAACATTTTTTCTAGGGACAGAAAACTATAGGTAGGAAGAGTGTCAGTTTCTTTCACTGTGATAATCCTTGTTTCTAGGGACAAAGAAGGAAAGTGAGGGAAATTCTCCTTGTGCTATAGTGTGCTTTAAAAAAACATTTTTTCTAGGGACAGAAAACTATAGGTAGGGAGAGTGTCAGTGTGTTTTACTGTGCGAATCCTTGTTTCTAGGGACAGGGAAGGACAGTGAGGGAATTCTCCTTGTGCTATAGTGTGCTTTAAAAAAACATTTTTTCTAGGGACAGAAAACTATAGGTAGGAAGAGTGTCAGTTTCTTTCACTGTGATAATCCTTGTTTCTAGGGACAAAGAAGGAAAGTGAGGGAAATTCTCCTTGTGCTATAGTGTGCTTTAAAAAAAAAAAATTCTAGGGACAGAAAACTATAGGTAGGGAGAGTGTCAGTGTGTTTTACTGTGCGAATCCTTGTTTCTAGGGACAGGGAAGGACAGTGAGGGAATTCTCCTTGTGCTATAGTGTGCTTTAAAAAAACATTTTTTCTAGGGACAGAAAACTATAGGTAGGGAGAGTGTCAGTGTGTTTTACTGTGCGAATCCTTGTTTCTAGGGACAGGGAAGGACAGTGAGGGAATTCTCCTTGTGCTATAGTGTGCTTTAAAAAAACATTTTTTCTAGGGACAGAAAACTATAGGTAGGAAGAGTGTCAGTTTCTTTCACTGTGATAATCCTTGTTTCTAGGGACAAAGAAGGAAAGTGAGGGAAATTCTCCTTGTGCTATAGTGTGCTTTAAAAAAACATTTTTTCTAGGGACAGAAAACTATAGGTAGGAAGAGTGTCAGTTTCTTTCACTGTGATAATCCTTGTTTCTAGGGACAAAGAAGGAAAGTGAGGGAAATTCTCCTTGTGCTATAGTGTGCTTTAAAAAAACATTTTTTCTAGGGACAGAAAACTATAGGTAGGGAGAGTGTCAGTGTGTTTTACTGTGCGAATCCTTGTTTCTAGGGACAGGGAAGGACAGTGAGGGAATTCTCCTTGTGCTATAGTGTGCTTTAAAAAAACATTTTTTCTAGGGACAGAAAACTATAGGTAGGGAGAGTGTCAGTGTGTTTTACTGTGCGAATCCTTGTTTCTAGGGACAGGGAAGGACAGTGAGGGAATTCTCCTTGTGCTATAGTGTGCTTTAAAAAAACATTTTTTCTAGGGACAGAAAACTATAGGTAGGAAGAGTGTCAGTTTCTTTCACTGTGATAATCCTTGTTTCTAGGGACAAAGAAGGAAAGTGAGGGAAATTCTCCTTGTGCTATAGTGTGCTTTAAAAAAACATTTTTTCTAGGGACAGAAAACTATAGGTAGGGAGAGTGTCAGTGTGTTTTACTGTGCGAATCCTTGTTTCTAGGGACAGGGAAGGACAGTGAGGGAATTCTCCTTGTGCTATAGTGTGCTTTAAAAAAACATTTTTTCTAGGGACAGAAAACTATAGGTAGGAAGAGTGTCAGTTTCTTTCACTGTGATAATCCTTGTTTCTAGGGACAAAGAAGGAAAGTGAGGGAAATTCTCCTTGTGCTATAGTGTGCTTTAAAAAAAAAAAATTCTAGGGACAGAAAACTATAGGTAGGGAGAGTGTCAGTGTGTTTTACTGTGCGAATCCTTGTTTCTAGGGACAGGGAAGGACAGTGAGGGAATTCTCCTTGTGCTATAGTGTGCTTTAAAAAAACATTTTTTCTAGGGACAGAAAACTATAGGTAGGGAGAGTGTCAGTGTGTTTTACTGTGCGAATCCTTGTTTCTAGGGACAGGGAAGGACAGTGAGGGAATTCTCCTTGTGCTATAGTGTGCTTTAAAAAAACATTTTTTCTAGGGACAGAAAACTATAGGTAGGAAGAGTGTCAGTTTCTTTCACTGTGATAATCCTTGTTTCTAGGGACAAAGAAGGAAAGTGAGGGAAATTCTCCTTGTGCTATAGTGTGCTTTAAAAAAACATTTTTTCTAGGGACAGAAAACTATAGGTAGGGAGAGTGTCAGTGTGTTTTACTGTGCGAATCCTTGTTTCTAGGGACAGGGAAGGACAGTGAGGGAATTCTCCTTGTGCTATAGTGTGCTTTAAAAAAACATTTTTTCTAGGGACAGAAAACTATAGGTAGGAAGAGTGTCAGTTTCTTTCACTGTGATAATCCTTGTTTCTAGGGACAAAGAAGGAAAGTGAGGGAAATTCTCCTTGTGCTATAGTGTGCTTTAAAAAAACATTTTTTCTAGGGACAGAAAACTATAGGTAGGGAGAGTGTCAGTGTGTTTTACTGTGCGAATCCTTGTTTCTAGGGACAGGGAAGGACAGTGAGGGAATTCTCCTTGTGCTATAGTGTGCTTTAAAAAAACATTTTTTCTAGGGACAGAAAACTATAGGTAGGGAGAGTGTCAGTGTCTTTTACTGTGCGAATCCTTGTTTCTAGGGACAGGGAAGGACAGTGAGGGAATTCTCCTTGTGCTATAGTGTGCTTTAAAAAAACATTTTTTCTAGGGACAGAAAACTATAGGTAGGAAGAGTGTCAGTTTCTTTCACTGTGATAATCCTTGTTTCTAGGGACAAAGAAGGAAAGTGAGGGAAATTCTCCTTGTGCTATAGTGTGCTTTAAAAAAACATTTTTTCTAGGGACAGAAAACTATAGGTAGGGAGAGTGTCAGTGTGTTTTACTGTGCGAATCCTTGTTTCTAGGGACAGGGAAAGACAGTGAGGGAATTCTCCTTGTGCTATAGTGTGCTTTAAAAAAACATTTTTTCTAGGGACAGAAAACTATAGGTAGGAAGAGTGTCAGTTTCTTTCACTGTGATAATCCTTGTTTCTAGGGACAAAGAAGGAAAGTGAGGGAAATTCTCCTTGTGCTATAGTGTGCTTTAAAAAAACATTTTTTCTAGGGACAGAAAACTATAGGTAGGGAGAGTGTCAGTGTGTTTTACTGTGCGAATCCTTGTTTCTAGGGACAGGGAAGGACAGTGAGGGAATTCTCCTTGTGCTATAGTGTGCTTTAAAAAAACATTTTTTCTAGGGACAGAAAACTATAGGTAGGAAGAGTGTCAGTTTCTTTCACTGTGATAATCCTTGTTTCTAGGGACAAAGAAGGAAAGTGAGGGAAATTCTCCTTGTGCTATAGTGTGCTTTAAAAAAAAAAAATTCTAGGGACAGAAAACTATAGGTAGGGAGAGTGTCAGTGTGTTTTACTGTGCGAATCCTTGTTTCTAGGGACAGGGAAGGACAGTGAGGGAATTCTCCTTGTGCTATAGTGTGCTTTAAAAAAACATTTTTTCTAGGGACAGAAAACTATAGGTAGGGAGAGTGTCAGTGTGTTTTACTGTGCGAATCCTTGTTTCTAGGGACAGGGAAGGACAGTGAGGGAATTCTCCTTGTGCTATAGTGTGCTTTAAAAAAACATTTTTTCTAGGGACAGAAAACTATAGGTAGGAAGAGTGTCAGTTTCTTTCACTGTGATAATCCTTGTTTCTAGGGACAAAGAAGGAAAGTGAGGGAAATTCTCCTTGTGCTATAGTGTGCTTTAAAAAAACATTTTTTCTAGGGACAGAAAACTATAGGTAGGGAGAGTGTCAGTGTGTTTTACTGTGCGAATCCTTGTTTCTAGGGACAGGGAAGGACAGTGAGGGAATTCTCCTTGTGCTATAGTGTGCTTTAAAAAAACATTTTTTCTAGGGACAGAAAACTATAGGTAGGGAGAGTGTCAGTGTGTTTTACTGTGCGAATCCTTGTTTCTAGGGACAGGGAAGGACAGTGAGGGAATTCTCCTTGTGCTATAGTGTGCTTTAAAAAAACATTTTTTCTAGGGACAGAAAACTATAGGTAGGAAGAGTGTCAGTTTCTTTCACTGTGATAATCCTTGTTTCTAGGGACAAAGAAGGAAAGTGAGGGAAATTCTCCTTGTGCTATAGTGTGCTTTAAAAAAACATTTTTTCTAGGGACAGAAAACTATAGGTAGGGAGAGTGTCAGTGTGTTTTACTGTGCGAATCCTTGTTTCTAGGGACAGGGAAGGACAGTGAGGGAATTCTCCTTGTGCTATAGTGTGCTTTAAAAAAACATTTTTTCTAGGGACAGAAAAGTATAGGTAGGAAGAGTGTCAGTTTCTTTCACTGTGATAATCCTTGTTTCTAGGGACAAAGAAGGAAAGTGAGGGAAATTCTCCTTGTGCTATAGTGTGCTTTAAAAAAACATTTTTTCTAGGGACAGAAAACTATAGGTAGGGAGAGTGTCAGTGTGTTTTACTGTGCGAATCCTTGTTTCTAGGGACAGGGAAGGACAGTGAGGGAATTCTCCTTGTGCTATAGTGTGCTTTAAAAAAACATTTTTTTCTAGGGACAGAAAACTATAGGTAGGGAGAGTGTCAGTGTGTTTTACTGTGCGAATCCTTGTTTCTAGGGACAGGGAAGGACAGTGAGGGAATTCTCCTTGTGCTATAGTGTGCTTTAAAAAAACATTTTTTCTAGGGACAGAAAACTATAGGTAGGAAGAGTGTCAGTTTCTTTCACTGTGATAATCCTTGTTTCTAGGGACAAAGAAGGAAAGTGAGGGAAATTCTCCTTGTGCTATAGTGTGCTTTAAAAAAACATTTTTTTCTAGGGACAGAAAACTATAGGTAGGGAGAGTGTCAGTGTGTTTTACTGTGCGAATCCTTGTTTCTAGGGACAGGGAAGGACAGTGAGGGAATTCTCCTTGTGCTATAGTGTGCTTTAAAAAAACATTTTTTCTAGGGACAGAAAACTATAGGTAGGAAGAGTGTCAGTTTCTTTCACTGTGATAATCCTTGTTTCTAGGGACAAAGAAGGAAAGTGAGGGAAATTCTCCTTGTGCTATAGTGTGCTTTAAAAAAAAAAAATTCTAGGGACAGAAAACTATAGGTAGGGAGAGTGTCAGTGTGTTTTACTGTGCGAATCCTTGTTTCTAGGGACAAAGAAGGAAAGTGAGGGAAATTCTCCTTGTGCTATAGTGTGCTTTAAAAAAAAAAATTCTAGGGACAGAAAACTATAGGTAGGGAGAGTGTCAGTGTGTTTTACTGTGCGAATCCTTGTTTCTAGGGACAGGGAAGGACAGTGAGGGAATTCTCCTTGTGCTATAGTGTGCTTTAAAAAAACATTTTTTCTAGGGACAGAAAACTATAGGTAGGAAGAGTGTCAGTTTCTTTCACTGTGATAATCCTTGTTTCTAGGGACAAAGAAGGAAAGTGAGGGAAATTCTCCTTGTGCTATAGTGTGCTTTAAAAAAACATTTTTTCTAGGGACAGAAAACTATAGGTAGGGAGAGTGTCAGTGTGTTTTACTGTGCGAATCCTTGTTTCTAGGGACAGGGAAGGACAGTGAGGGAATTCTCCTTGTGCTATAGTGTGCTTTAAAAAAACATTTTTTCTAGGGACAGAAAACTATAGGTAGGAAGAGTGTCAGTTTCTTTCACTGTGATAATCCTTGTTTCTAGGGACAAAGAAGGAAAGTGAGGGAAATTCTCCTTGTGCTATAGTGTGCTTTAAAAAAACATTTTTTCTAGGGACAGAAAACTATAGGTAGGGAGAGTGTCAGTGTGTTTTACTGTGCGAATCCTTGTTTCTAGGGACAGGGAAGGACAGTGAGGGAATTCTCCTTGTGCTATAGTGTGCTTTAAAAAAACATTTTTTCTAGGGACAGAAAACTATAGGTAGAAAGAGTGTCAGTTTCTTTCACTGTGATAATCCTTGTTTCTAGGGACAAAGAAGGAAAGTGAGGGAAATTCTCCTTGTGCTATAGTGTGCTTTAAAAAAACATTTTTTCTATGGACAGAAAACTATAGGTAGGGAGAGTGTCAGTGTGTTTTACTGTGCGAATCCTTGTTTCTAGGGACAGGGAAGGACAGTGAGGGAATTCTCCTTGTGCTATAGTGTGCTTTAAAAAAACATTTTTTCTAGGGACAGAAAACTATAGGTAGGAAGAGTGTCAGTTTCTTTCACTGTGATAATCCTTGTTTCTAGGGACAAAGAAGGAAAGTGAGGGAAATTCTCCTTGTGCTATAGTGTGCTTTAAAAAAAAAAAATTCTAGGGACAGAAAACTATAGGTAGGGAGAGTGTCAGTGTGTTTTACTGTGCGAATCCTTGTTTCTAGGGACAGGGAAGGACAGTGAGGGAATTCTCCTTGTGCTATAGTGTGCTTTAAAAAAACATTTTTTCTAGGGACAGAAAACTATAGGTAGGGAGAGTGTCAGTGTGTTTTACTGTGCGAATCCTTGTTTCTAGGGACAGGGAAGGACAGTGAGGGAATTCTCCTTGTGCTATAGTGTGCTTTAAAAAAAACATTTTTTCTAGGGACAGAAAACTATAGGTAGGAAGAGTGTCAGTTTCTTTCACTGTGATAATCCTTGTTTCTAGGGACAAAGAAGGAAAGTGAGGGAAATTCTCCTTGTGCTATAGTGTGCTTTAAAAAAACATTTTTTCTAGGGACAGAAAACTATAGGTAGGGAGAGTGTCAGTGTGTTTTACTGTGCGAATCCTTGTTTCTAGGGACAGGGAAGGACAGTGAGGGAATTCTCCTTGTGCTATAGTGTGCTTTAAAAAAACATTTTTTCTAGGGACAGAAAACTATAGGTAGGAAGAGTGTCAGTTTATTTCACTGTGATAATCCTTGTTTCTAGGGACAAAGAAGGAAAGTGAGGGAAATTCTCCTTGTGCTATAGTGTGCTTTAAAAAAAAAAAATTCTAGGGACAGAAAACTATAGGTAGGGAGAGTGTCAGTGTGTTTTACTGTGCGAATCCTTGTTTCTAGGGACAAAGAAGGAAAGTGAGGGAAATTCTCCTTGTGCTATAGTGTGCTTTAAAAAAAAAAATTCTAGGGACAGAAAACTATAGGTAGGGAGAGTGTCAGTGTGTTTTACTGTGCGAATCCTTGTTTCTAGGGACAGGGAAGGACAGTGAGGGAATTCTCCTTGTGCTATAGTGTGCTTTAAAAAAACATTTTTTCTAGGGACAGAAAACTATAGGTAGGAAGAGTGTCAGTTTCTTTCACTGTGATAATCCTTGTTTCTAGGGACAAAGAAGGAAAGTGAGGGAAATTCTCCTTGTGCTATAGTGTGCTTTAAAAAAACATTTTTTCTAGGGACAGAAAACTATAGGTAGGGAGAGTGTCAGTGTGTTTTACTGTGCGAATCCTTGTTTCTAGGGACAGGGAAGGACAGTGAGGGAATTCTCCTTGTGCTATAGTGTGCTTTAAAAAAACATTTTTTCTAGGGACAGAAAACTATAGGTAGGAAGAGTGTCAGTTTCTTTCACTGTGATAATCCTTGTTTCTAGGGACAAAGAAGGAAAGTGAGGGAAATTCTCCTTGTGCTATAGTGTGCTTTAAAAAAACATTTTTTCTAGGGACAGAAAACTATAGGTAGGGAGAGTGTCAGTGTGTTTTACTGTGCGAATCCTTGTTTCTAGGGACAGGGAAGGACAGTGAGGGAATTCTCCTTGTGCTATAGTGTGCTTTAAAAAAACATTTTTTCTAGGGACAGAAAACTATAGGTAGGAAGAGTGTCAGTTTCTTTCACTGTGATAATCCTTGTTTCTAGGGACAAAGAAGGAAAGTGAGGGAAATTCTCCTTGTGCTATAGTGTGCTTTAAAAAAACATTTTTTCTAGGGACAGAAAACTATAGGTAGGGAGAGTGTCAGTGTGTTTTACTGTGCGAATCCTTGTTTCTAGGGACAGGGAAGGACAGTGAGGGAATTCTCCTTGTGCTATAGTGTGCTTTAAAAAAACATTTTTTCTAGGGACAGAAAACTATAGGTAGGAAGAGTGTCAGTTTCTTTCACTGTGATAATCCTTGTTTCTAGGGACAAAGAAGGAAAGTGAGGGAAATTCTCCTTGTGCTATAGTGTGCTTTAAAAAAACATTTTTTCTAGGGACAGAAAACTATAGGTAGGAAGAGTGTCAGTGTGTTTTACTGTGCGAATCCTTGTTTCTAGGGACAGGGAAGGACAGTGAGGGAATTCTCCTTGTGCTATAGTGTGCTTTAAAAAAACATTTTTTCTAGGGACAGAAAACTATAGGTAGGAAGAGTGTCAGTTTCTTTCACTGTGATAATCCTTGTTTCTAGGGACAAAGAAGGAAAGTGAGGGAAATTCTCCTTGTGCTATAGTGTGCTTTAAAAAAAAAAAAATTCTAGGGACAGAAAACTATAGGTAGGGAGAGTGTCAGTGTGTTTTACTGTGCGAATCCTTGTTTCTAGGGACAGGGAAGGACAGTGAGGGAATTCTCCTTGTGCTATAGTGTGCTTTAAAAAAACATTTTTTCTAGGGACAGAAAACTATAGGTAGGAAGAGTGTCAGTTTCTTTCACTGTGATAATCCTTGTTTCTAGGGACAAAGAAGGAAAGTGAGGGAAATTCTCCTTGTGCTATAGTGTGCTTTAAAAAAACATTTTTTCTAGGGACAGAAAACTATAGGTAGGGAGAGTGTCAGTGTGTTTTACTGTGCGAATCCTTGTTTCTAGGGACAGGGAAGGACAGTGAGGGAATTCTCCTTGTGCTATAGTGTGCTTTAAAAAAACATTTTTTCTAGGGACAGAAAACTATAGGTAGGAAGAGTGTCAGTGTGTTTTACTGTGCGAATCCTTGTTTCTAGGGACAGGGAAGGACAGTGAGGGAATTCTCCTTGTGCTATAGTGTGTTTTAAAAAAACATTTTTTCTAGGGACAGAAAACTATAGGTAGGAAGAGTGTCAGTTTCTTTCACTGTGATAATCCTTGTTTCTAGGGACAAAGAAGGAAAGTGAGGGAAATTCTCCTTGTGCTATAGTGTGCTTTAAAAAAACATTTTTTCTAGGGACAGAAAACTATAGGTAGGGAGAGTGTCAGTGTGTTTTACTGTGCGAATCCTTGTTTCTAGGGACAGGGAAGGACAGTGAGGGAATTCTCCTTGTGCTATAGTGTGCTTTAAAAAAACATTTTTTCTAGGGACAGAAAACTATAAGTAGGAAGAGTGTCAGTTTCTTTCACTGTGATAATCCTTGTTTCTAGGGACAAAGAAGGAAAGTGAGGGAAATTCTCCTTGTGCTATAGTGTGCTTTAAAAAAACATTTTTTCTAGGGACAGAAAACTATAGGTAGGGAGAGTGTCAGTGTGTTTTACTGTGCGAATCCTTGTTTCTAGGGACAGGGAAGGACAGTGAGGGAATTCTCCTTGTGCTATAGTGTGCTTTAAAAAAACATTTTTTCTAGGGACAGAAATCTATAGGTAGGGAGAGTGTCAGTGTGTTTTACTGTGCGAATCCTTGTTTCTAGGGACAGGGAAGGACAGTGAGGGAATTCTCCTTGTGCTATAGTGTGCTTTAAAAAAACATTTTTTCTAGGGACAGAAAACTATAGGTAGGAAGAGTGTCAGTTTCTTTCACTGTGATAATCCTTGTTTCTAGGGACAAAGAAGGAAAGTGAGGGAAATTCTCCTTGTGCTATAGTGTGCTTTAAAAAAACATTTTTTCTAGGGACAGAAAACTATAGGTAGGAAGAGTGTCAGTGTGTTTTACTGTGCGAATCCTTGTTTCTAGGGACAGGGAAGGACAGTGAGGGAATTCTCCTTGTGCTATAGTGTGCTTTAAAAAAACATTTTTTCTAGGGACAGAAAACTATAGGTAGGAAGAGTGTCAGTTTCTTTCACTGTGATAATCCTTGTTTCTAGGGACAAAGAAGGAAAGTGAGGGAAATTCTCCTTGTGCTATAGTGTGCTTTAAAAAAAAAAATTCTAGGGACAGAAAACTATAGGTAGGGAGAGTGTCAGTGTGTTTTACTGTGCGAATCCTTGTTTCTAGGGACAAAGAAGGAAAGTGAGGGAAATTCTCCTTGTGCTATAGTGTGCTTTAAAAAAAAAAATTCTAGGGACAGAAAACTATAGGTAGGGAGAGTGTCAGTGTGTTTTACTGTGCGAATCCTTGTTTCTAGGGACAGGGAAGGACAGTGAGGGAATTCTCCTTGTGCTATAGTGTGCTTTAAAAAAACATTTTTTCTAGGGACAGAAAACTATAGGTAGGAAGAGTGTCAGTTTCTTTCACTGTGATAATCCTTGTTTCTAGGGACAAAGAAGGAAAGTGAGGGAAATTCTCCTTGTGCTATAGTGTGCTTTAAAAAAACATTTTTTCTAGGGACAGAAAACTATAGGTAGGGAGAGTGTCAGTGTGTTTTACTGTGCGAATCCTTGTTTCTAGGGACAGGGAAGGACAGTGAGGGAATTCTCCTTGTGCTATAGTGTGCTTTAAAAAAACATTTTTTCTAGGGACAGAAAACTATAGGTAGGAAGAGTGTCAGTTTCTTTCACTGTGATAATCCTTGTTTCTAGGGACAAAGAAGGAAAGTGAGGGAAATTCTCCTTGTGCTATAGTGTGCTTTAAAAAAACATTTTTTCTAGGGACAGAAAACTATAGGTAGGGAGAGTGTCAGTGTGTTTTACTGTGCGAATCCTTGTTTCTAGGGACAGGGAAGGACAGTGAGGGAATTCTCCTTGTGCTATAGTGTGCTTTAAAAAAACATTTTTTCTAGGGACAGAAAACTATAGGTAGGAAGAGTGTCAGTTTCTTTCACTGTGATAATCCTTGTTTCTAGGGACAAAGAAGGAAAGTGAGGGAAATTCTCCTTGTGCTATAGTGTGCTTTAAAAAAACATTTTTTCTAGGGACAGAAAACTATAGGTAGGGAGAGTGTCAGTGTGTTTTACTGTGCGAATCCTTGTTTCTAGGGACAGGGAAGGACAGTGAGGGAATTCTCCTTGTGCTATAGTGTGCTTTAAAAAAACATTTTTTCTAGGGACAGAAAACTATAGGTAGGAAGAGTGTCAGTTTCTTTCACTGTGATAATCCTTGTTTCTAGGGACAAAGAAGGAAAGTGAGGGAAATTCTCCTTGTGCTATAGTGTGCTTTAAAAAAACATTTTTTCTAGGGACAGAAAACTATAGGTAGGAAGAGTGTCAGTGTGTTTTACTGTGCGAATCCTTGTTTCTAGGGACAGGGAAGGACAGTGAGGGAATTCTCCTTGTGCTATAGTGTGCTTTAAAAAAACATTTTTTCTAGGGACAGAAAACTATAGGTAGGAAGAGTGTCAGTTTCTTTCACTGTGATAATCCTTGTTTCTAGGGACAAAGAAGGAAAGTGAGGGAAATTCTCCTTGTGCTATAGTGTGCTTTAAAAAAAAAAAAATTCTAGGGACAGAAAACTATAGGTAGGGAGAGTGTCAGTGTGTTTTACTGTGCGAATCCTTGTTTCTAGGGACAGGGAAGGACAGTGAGGGAATTCTCCTTGTGCTATAGTGTGCTTTAAAAAAACATTTTTTCTAGGGACAGAAAACTATAGGTAGGAAGAGTGTCAGTTTCTTTCACTGTGATAATCCTTGTTTCTAGGGACAAAGAAGGAAAGTGAGGGAAATTCTCCTTGTGCTATAGTGTGCTTTAAAAAAACATTTTTTCTAGGGACAGAAAACTATAGGTAGGGAGAGTGTCAGTGTGTTTTACTGTGCGAATCCTTGTTTCTAGGGACAGGGAAGGACAGTGAGGGAATTCTCCTTGTGCTATAGTGTGCTTTAAAAAAACATTTTTTCTAGGGACAGAAAACTATAGGTAGGAAGAGTGTCAGTGTGTTTTACTGTGCGAATCCTTGTTTCTAGGGACAGGGAAGGACAGTGAGGGAATTCTCCTTGTGCTATAGTGTGCTTTAAAAAAACATTTTTTCTAGGGACAGAAAACTATAGGTAGGAAGAGTGTCAGTTTCTTTCACTGTGATAATCCTTGTTTCTAGGGACAAAGAAGGAAAGTGAGGGAAATTCTCCTTGTGCTATAGTGTGCTTTAAAAAAACATTTTTTCTAGGGACAGAAAACTATAGGTAGGGAGAGTGTCAGTGTGTTTTACTGTGCGAATCCTTGTTTCTAGGGACAGGGAAGGACAGTGAGGGAATTCTCCTTGTGCTATAGTGTGCTTTAAAAAAACATTTTTTCTAGGGACAGAAAACTATAAGTAGGAAGAGTGTCAGTTTCTTTCACTGTGATAATCCTTGTTTCTAGGGACAAAGAAGGAAAGTGAGGGAAATTCTCCTTGTGCTATAGTGTGCTTTAAAAAAACATTTTTTCTAGGGACAGAAAACTATAGGTAGGGAGAGTGTCAGTGTGTTTTACTGTGCGAATCCTTGTTTCTAGGGACAGGGAAGGACAGTGAGGGAATTCTCCTTGTGCTATAGTGTGCTTTAAAAAAACATTTTTTCTAGGGACAGAAATCTATAGGTAGGGAGAGTGTCAGTGTGTTTTACTGTGCGAATCCTTGTTTCTAGGGACAGGGAAGGACAGTGAGGGAATTCTCCTTGTGCTATAGTGTGCTTTAAAAAAACATTTTTTCTAGGGACAGAAAACTATAGGTAGGAAGAGTGTCAGTTTCTTTCACTGTGATAATCCTTGTTTCTAGGGACAAAGAAGGAAAGTGAGGGAAATTCTCCTTGTGCTATAGTGTGCTTTAAAAAAACATTTTTTCTAGGGACAGAAAACTATAGGTAGGAAGAGTGTCAGTGTGTTTTACTGTGCGAATCCTTGTTTCTAGGGACAGGGAAGGACAGTGAGGGAATTCTCCTTGTGCTATAGTGTGCTTTAAAAAAACATTTTTTCTAGGGACAGAAAACTATAGGTAGGAAGAGTGTCAGTTTCTTTCACTGTGATAATCCTTGTTTCTAGGGACAAAGAAGGAAAGTGAGGGAAATTCTCCTTGTGCTATAGTGTGCTTTAAAAAAACATTTTTTCTAGGGACAGAAAACTATAGGTAGGGAGAGTGTCAGTGTGTTTTACTGTGCGAATCCTTGTTTCTAGGGACAGGGAAGGACAGTGAGGGAATTCTCCTTGTGCTATAGTGTGCTTTAAAAAAACATTTTTTCTAGGGACAGAAAACTATAGGTAGGGAGAGTGTCAGTGTGTTTTACTGTGCGAATCCTTGTTTCTAGGGACAGGGAAGGACAGTGAGGGAATTCTCCTTGTGCTATAGTGTGCTTTAAAAAAACATTTTTTCTAGGGACAGAAATCTATAGGTAGGGAGAGTGTCAGTGTGTTTTACTGTGCGAATCCTTGTTTCTAGGGACAGGGAAGGACAGTGAGGGAATTCTCCTTGTGCTATAGTGTGCTTTAAAAAAACATTTTTTCTAGGGACAGAAAACTATAGGTAGGAAGAGTGTCAGTTTCTTTCACTGTGATAATCCTTGTTTCTAGGGACAAAGAAGGAAAGTGAGGGAAATTCTCCTTGTGCTATAGTGTGCTTTAAAAAAACATTTTTTCTAGGGACAGAAAACTATAGGTAGGGAGAGTGTCAGTGTGTTTTACTGTGCGAATCCTTGTTTCTAGGGACAGGGAAGGACAGTGAGGGAATTCTCCTTGTGCTATAGTGTGCTTTAAAAAAACATTTTTTCTAGGGACAGAAAACTATAGGTAGGAAGAGTGTCAGTTTCTTTCACTGTGATAATCCTTGTTTCTAGGGACAAAGAAGGAAAGTGAGGGAAATTCTCCTTGTGCTATAGTGTGCTTTAAAAAAAAAAAAATTCTAGGGACAGAAAACTATAGGTAGGGAGAGTGTCAGTGTGTTTTACTGTGCGAATCCTTGTTTCTAGGGACAGGGAAGGACAGTGAGGGAATTCTCCTTGTGCTATAGTGTGCTTTAAAAAAACATTTTTTCTAGGGACAGAAAACTATAGGTAGGAAGAGTGTCAGTTTCTTTCACTGTGATAATCCTTGTTTCTAGGGACAAAGAAGGAAAGTGAGGGAAATTCTCCTTGTGCTATAGTGTGCTTTAAAAAAACATTTTTTCTAGGGACAGAAAACTATAGGTAGGGAGAGTGTCAGTGTGTTTTACTGTGCGAATCCTTGTTTCTAGGGACAGGGAAGGACAGTGAGGGAATTCTCCTTGTGCTATAGTGTGCTTTAAAAAAACATTTTTTCTAGGGATAGAAAACTATAGGTAGGAAGAGTGTCAGTTTCTTTCACTGTGATAATCCTTGTTTCTAGGGACAAAGAAGGAAAGTGAGGGAAATTCTCCTTGTGCTATAGTGTGCTTTAAAAAAACATTTTTTCTAGGGACAGAAAACTATAGGTAGGGAGAGTGTCAGTGTGTTTTACTGTGCGAATCCTTGTTTCTAGGGACAGGGAAGGACAGTGAGGGAATTCTCCTTGTGCTATAGTGTGCTTTAAAAAAACATTTTTTCTAGGGACAGAAAACTATAGGTAGGGAGAGTGTCAGTGTGTTTTACTGTGCGAATCCTTGTTTCTAGGGACAGGGAAGGACAGTGAGGGAATTCTCCTTGTGCTATAGTGTGCTTTAAAAAAACATTTTTTCTAGGGACAGAAAACTATAGGTAGGAAGAGTGTCAGTTTCTTTCACTGTGATAATCCTTGTTTCTAGGGACAAAGAAGGAAAGTGAGGGAAATTCTCCTTGTGCTATAGTGTGCTTTAAAAAAACATTTTTTCTAGGGACAGAAAACTATAGGTAGGGAGAGTGTCAGTGTGTTTTACTGTGCGAATCCTTGTTTCTAGGGACAGGGAAGGACAGTGAGGGAATTCTCCTTGTGCTATAGTGTGCTTTAAAAAAACATTTTTTCTAGGGACAGAAAACTATAGGTAGGAAGAGTGTCAGTTTCTTTCACTGTGATAATCCTTGTTTCTAGGGACAAAGAAGGAAAGTGAGGGAAATTCTCCTTGTGCTATAGTGTGCTTTAAAAAAACATTTTTTCTAGGGACAGAAAACTATAGGTAGGGAGAGTGTCAGTGTGTTTTACTGTGCGAATCCTTGTTTCTAGGGACAGGGAAGGACAGTGAGGGAATTCTCCTTGTGCTATAGTGTGCTTTAAAAAAACATTTTTTCTAGGGACAGAAAACTATAGGTAGGAAGAGTGTCAGTTTCTTTCACTGTGATAATCCTTGTTTCTAGGGACAAAGAAGGAAAGTGAGGGAAATTCTCCTTGTGCTATAGTGTGCTTTAAAAAAAACATTTTTTCTAGGGACAGAAAACTATAGGTAGGGAGAGTGTCAGTGTGTTTTACTGTGCGAATCCTTGTTTCTAGGGACAGGGAAGGACAGTGAGGGAATTCTCCTTGTGCTATAGTGTGCTTTAAAAAAACATTTTTTCTAGGGACAGAAAACTATAGGTAGGAAGAGTGTCAGTTTCTTTCACTGTGATAATCCTTGTTTCTAGGGACAAAGAAGGAAAGTGAGGGAAATTCTCCTTGTGCTATAGTGTGCTAAAGCATTCCTCATCAACCATCTTTGAAATCCTTGTTTTTTGGACAGTCAGGGAAATTGTCGTTGTGCTATTCTGTGCAAAAGCAATCATCCTCAACCATATTTAGAAATCCTTAAGTAAAGGGACAGAGAAGGACACCTGAAGGTAGCCCTTATTGCTTTTTTCCCATCTCCCTGCAGGCCATCTATTAGAATGTCTGGAAGGCAAACAAGGAGAGGCAGACAGTCAGGAGGCAATAAAAGAGGGCAAGCAGGCTCTGTGTCTGGGGGCAACAGTGCTGGTCGTGGACGCGGTGCATTGTCATCAGCACATGGCCATGGGACACGCTTGTCCTTCTTTTCGGCAGCTGGACATGTTGAGCCACATCATGCCGAAGACTTGGTAGAGTGGATGACCAAGCCCTCCTCCTCCTCCTCATCCTCTCTCACCCAGGCTCAGGGTACTGGAAAAGCAGCTGCCAAAGCGTCCTCTTCCCTGGTATCAATGTCAGACTCATCATCAGTCACTCCTTCCCTAGACCCACCATGTCCTCCTCCTGAGGAGTCCCCCGAACTGTTTGAGCACAGTGTTGGGTACATGCTCCAGGAGGATGCCCAGCGTTTCGAAGGGTCTGATGATGAAACCCAGCTACAGGAAGGCAGTAGCGTGAGAGCAGACAGAGGGGATGCTCAAGAAGGACACCAATCTGGCAGTCATGTTCCAGCAGCTGCAGCATACTGGCAGATTGGCTCCAGTGATGAGGAGGGAGGGGATGATGAGGTCACTGACTCCACGTGGGTGCCTAATAGGAGAGAGGAGGAGGAGGAGGATGAGGAGGAGGCACATCTCCAACGAGGCAGGATGCCCTTTGGTGGCCAGCGTAAGGGCAGTACACCGACGGAATCACACCGCAGAGCTCCGCCTGTGCAGGGCGCTGCCTCTGCCCGTCATTCAAAAAGTTCTTTGGTGTGGGCCTTTTTTGAGGCTAGTGCATCAGATCGCACAGCTGCTGTTTGCAACATATGTCTCAAGCGTATATCGCGTGGCCAAAACATCAGCCGCTTGGGTACCACATGCCTGACCAGACATATGTTGACCTGCCATGCAGCTCGTTGGCAAGCCTACCTCAAAGACCCACACCAAAGAACAAAGCGGACCTCTCCTTGCACCGCATCAGCTGGGATCTCCAACCCCACTATAACTTCAGTCCTCTCTGAAACATGCACTGAGAGGAATGAAGGTGTAGAATTAGGTGTGTCACAGCCAAGTACTTGCGGCCACTCTGCTAGCAGTACACCGACGTCCGATTCTAGCAGGCAAATTTCCCTGCCCCAGCTGCTGGACCGTCAAAAGAAGTTCACTCCCAGCCATCCACATGCCCAGCAGTTGAATGCTAGCTTGGCTAAATTGCTAGCGCTTCAACTGCTGCCTTTTCAGTTGGTAGACTCGGCCCCCTTCCGTGAGTTTGTGCAATGTGCGGTTCCTCAGTGGCAGGTTCCCAAACGCCACTTTTTCTCACGGAAGGCTATTCCGGCTCTCTACCGGCATGTGGAAGGCAATGTCTTGGCCTCGCTGGACAGGGCGGTCAGCGGTAAGGTGCATATTACCGCTGACTCATGGTCCAGCAGGCATGGACAGGGACGTTACCTTTCTTTCACGGCCCATTGGGTCACTCTTTTGGCAGCTGGGAAGGATGCAGGACAAGGTGCAGTAGTGTTGGAGGTTGTTCCACCGCCACGCCTCCAAAATGCTACTACTGGTTGTGACACACCTCTCTCCTCCACCCCCTCCTCTTCTTCTTCCTCCATGGCCTCTTCCTGTGGTTTGTCCTCGGAACCAGCGGTGCTCCGTAGGCGTTCAAGGGGCTACGCAAGTACGCAGGCAAAAAGATGCCATGCCGTGCTTGCGCTGGTGTGTTTGGGGGACAGAAGCCACACTGGGGCAGAGGTCCTGTCTGCTCTGCAGGGCCAGGCCGAGAGGTGGTTGACACCACGCCAGCTTAAGCCAGGAATGGTGGTTTGCGACAATGGCACCAACCTCCTCTCCGCCCTCCGACAGGGACAACTGACCCATGTGCCCTGTGTGGCTCACGTCCTTAACCTGGTGGTGCAGCGGTTCTTGGGCAGGTACCCGGGCTTACAGGATGTCCTGAGGCAGGCCAGGAAAGTCTGTGTGCATTTCCGCAGATCTTATAATGCCAGTGCTCGCCTGGCTGAGCTGCAAAAGGAGTTGAACCTGCCCAAGAACCGCCTTATATGTGACATGCCCACCAGGTGGAACTCAACGTTGGCCATGCTGCAGCGGCTGCACACGCAGCAGAGGGCCATTGTAAGAGAACTGATAGGAACTCTCCTGCGCAGGCGCGCGTTCGCCAGCAGTCTCGGAATACTGGCGCGCGCACCCCCGGGCTGCAGCAGCCCTTCCAGAGTGCTAGTACACATGCGCGTGTGCGGGGACGACGTGCACGCGCGGGTGCGCGCCCCTAATCTCCTTTGGCGCCAGTCTGCAAGGATCTCACCTGCTGGTGGTAATGCATGTTCCACGGACTGTAGTACCGGTGTCCACCAGCGGGTGTATTCCAGGCAGTGTGGGACAGGCAGCACTTCCTGCCCTCAGCTGTGACCTGAAGCCTGATTACAAGACTTCCTATCTATTTAAGGAAGTCCTGACTCTCAAGCAAGTGCTGACTGGTCTTCAGCTGTGTCCTGAAAACTTCCTGGTTCCTGTTATGCTGCTTGATAACCGTTGCTGACTGTGGCTTTCCCTGACTCTGTCTTTGGACTCTGAAACACTTCCTGATTACTGGCTTCTGATCCCGGCTTCCACTGACCCTGCTTCTGATTGATCCTTTGTACCATGCCGCCTGTCTGTTGCTGAACCCTGGCTATCCTCCTGACCTCTGTTCCTGTGAGCTTCGTTCCCAGAACCTGCAAGTGGGTTGGAGTTCCCCTCAAACCTCTACCCATCCTCCAGGTGTTCCTGTGTCCAGTGTCTGTCCGGCTGTCTGGGTCTCCAAGCCACATCTGTTCCAGCAAGTCCTGCAAGCAACTTCCTCAGGCACTCGTGTTCCTCCTGGCCCTAGCCACCATCTGTTCCACCCTCAGTGGGGCTTGGACTGGAGATACAAGAGAGGCCGACCTCATCATATCAGACTCCTACCAGGTACGTGACAGTACCAGTCAGCCAGGGATGGAGTCTGAAAGGGAGGTCTCTCCACCAGAGGACTTGTTTGAGACAATCTCTACACTCACACATGTCGTGCAGAGTTTACAGAGCGATCTCAGTCGCATGGAGGAGTGACTCTCTGACAAGATAGGAGTCGCATCAGCTTGCGTTTCTCCCTCTGTCGCAGATCCCTCTGCTCAAACCGATTCAAGTTCCTTCCATGGAATTATTCCTCTCCCGGAACCCAGAGTGCCTATTCCTGAACGATTTTCCGGAGATCGTACGATGTTCAGAACCTTCCGGAACTCCTGCGAGCTCTACTTCTCCCTGCTGCCCCGGACCTTTAGATCTGAAGACATTAAAGTGGGATTTGTGATCACCCTTCTCGTGAACGAACCACTCTCCTGGGCTCATCACCTCCGGGAGCAGCATGACCCAGTTCTGGCAACCACAGTTTCGTTCTTCTCGGCTATGGCTCAGCTATATGCTGACCCCTTCCGCCAGCAGTCTGCAGAATCCAAGCTTGCCAGGTTACAACAGGGGTCAAGGCCTGTTGAGGAGTATATCACTGACTTCCGTGTCCTGAGTGCTGACACTCTTCGCCATCAGTTTCGGCTTGGTCTTTCCGACACTCTCAAAGATGAACTGGCCAGAATTGAAGTTCCTACATCCTTGGAAAGACTGATTAGCTCAGCCATCCAAATCGACCGGCGACTACGTGAGAGGCAATACGAAAAGACTCAAGGAATCCTTTCTGTGACTTCTACACCCAGCATATCTGCTGCCCCGTTGAGCACATCTTTTGGAAAGAAGGCTCAGCATAAGACATGCCACAGGAGTTTCCCCAGATCGCCCCTTTCCCCGGCAGAACGTCTCAGACGATTACGTGCCAATCTATGCCTCTATTGTGGAGAAGCAGGTCACTTCATACAGACTTGCCCGGCAAAAACCAGTAGAACCTGCCTTCGTCAGCTTCCTGTGGAGCATCCTTCTGGAGAGGTTCGGTCTCACATCTCTCTCCCAGTTAATCTTTTTGTTGCCGGAAGGACACTCTTAGTATCCGCCATAATAGACTCAGGGGCCTGCAGCTGTTTTGTGGATTCCTCATTTGTTTCTTTACACCAGCTTCCCGTGTGCCCCAAGAAACAGGGATTCCGGGTTCACCTGGCCGATGGCTCTGGTATTAAATCAGGCCCGGTCACACAAGAGACTGCACCTATTTCCTGTCAAGCCTCCTCTGGTCACCATGAATTCCTTCGGTTGGATGTCATAACCTCACCTATGTTCCCCATCATTCTTGGCATTCCCTGGCTAAAGGCACATAATCCGCACATTGATTGGCTTACAGGAGACGTCACCTTTTCCTCCAGCTATTGCCAGACGCACTGTTTCCCTGAAAGGACTGCTAGTACCACTCCTCTCCTGAGTCTACAGCCTGACCCAGAAACCATTAATCTGGTTCCTGCTGCTTACCACGAATACCTGGACGTATTTAACAAGAAGGGTGCGGACACCCTTCCACCCCATAGGACTTATGATTGCCCTATTGATCTCTTACCAGGGGCGGAGATTCCTTTTGGTCGGATCTATCCCCTCTCCGAACCTGAACTGGAAGCCTTACGTGTCTATATCGACGAGAGTTTGAAAAAGAAGTTCATTCGGCCCTCCACGTCACCAGCAGGTGCCGGTATCTTCTTTGTAGAGAAAAAGGATCACTCCTTAAGACCTTGCATTGACTACCGGGACCTTAACAAAGTTACAGTCAAGAACCGGTACCCCCTTCCGTTAATTCCTGAACTTTTCCAGAGGCTGCGGGGTGCACGGATATTCTCCAAGCTAGACTTAAGGAGTGCATATAATCTCGTCAGAATCAGGGAAGGGGACGAGTGGAAGACGGCTTTTCGAACTCGCTTTGGCCACTTTGAGTACTTGGTCATGCCATTCGGGCTCTGCAACGCCCCAGCTACGTTTCAACACCTAGTGAATGACGTTTTTCGGGATTATCTTGATCTATTCGTCATAATCTACTTGGATGACATCTTGATATTCTCTGAATCCATGGAATCTCATCAAGCTCATGTTAAGAAAGTGCTGGCCCGACTCCGAAAACACTGTCTTTATGCCAAAGCCGAAAAGTGTGACTTTGAGAAACAAACTGTTAATTTCTTGGGACTTGTCATCTCTGCCGACGGTATCTCCATGGATCCGCAGAAAGTTACTTCCGTTCTGGAATGGCCTGCCCCTACAGACAGAAAAGCTGTTCAGAGGTTTGTGGGGTTTGCAAATTTTTACAGAAAATTCATCAAGAACTTTTCTGGTATCATCGCTCCCATCACACAACTAACTAAGCAACACATCCCTTTCTGTTGGACACCAAAAGCTCAAGAGGCCTTTGAACAGTTAAAACTTTTATTTACCTCAGCTCCCATCCTGAAGCACCCTGATCCATCCTTGGCCTATGTATTGGAGGTTGATGCTTCTGAAAGTGCAGTCGGGGCTATATTGTCCCAACGTCAGGGCCCGAAATCCTTACTCTACCCTGTGGCTTTTTTCTCCAAGAAATTAAATCCTTCCGAGAGGAACTATGATGTGGGAGACCGGGAACTGCTGGCCATCAAGGCCGCAATTGAAGAGTGGCGGTACCTCTTGGAGGGTGCTGCCCACCCAATCCTCATATTCACGGATCACAAGAACCTAGAGTACTTGAGAACAGCTAAGCGATTAAGACCTCGACAAGCAAGATGGGCGCTGTTCTTCTCCCGTTTCTCATTTCATATTACTTTTCGTCCTGGTTCTAAGAATGGCAAACCAGATGCCCTGTCCCGTATGTTTAATGATCCTGTGAGTCCCTTGGAGCCTGATACCATTCTCCCGGCCAATAATTTTTTGTTTCTTCAAGCTGATCTGTTATCTCAAATTAAGACCAGTGTGGTTAACCAACCACCCTCCCAGGACTTGGCTCTTCAATCAAGGAATGGCCTTTTCTTCCATAAGGAACAAATCTTTGTCCCGGAGCAGTTTCGAGTGTCCATTCTGAGTCGCTGTCATGACCACCCTCTAGCAGGACATTACGGGATCCGCAAGACTGCCGATCTGGTCTCCTGTACCTTCTGGTGGCCCGATTTAATGCAGGACTGTAAAAATTACGTTAGATCCTGTATTACATGCCTTCAAAACAAAACCGACAGAACTAAAACTTGGGGTCTCTTGGAGCCTCTTCCCATACCTCAGAAACCATGGAGTATGATCTCAATGAACTTTATTGTAGAACTCCCTCCGTCTGAAGACTTCACTACCATCTTTGTCGTGGTAGACCGCCTGACCAAGATGGCGCACTTTGTACCCTTACAAGGAACTCCTTCCGCTACTGAGACTGCCTCAGCCTTCATCAAAGAGGTCGTTAGATTGCACGGTATTCCTGATAGCATTATCTCCGACCGTGGGGTGCAGTTCACCTCTAGATTCTGGAGGGCTCTATGCGAAGCACTTAATATTGAACTCTGCCTCTCTACAGCTTACCACCCACAAACCAATGGACAGACTGAGAGGACGAATCAAACCCTTGAACAGTATCTACGGTGTTTTTCCTCTTTTGCTCAAGATGATTGGTTATCCCTCCTTCCGCTTGCGGAGTTCTCATATAATAATACCATCCACTCAGCAACCAAACAGTCCCCCTTTTTTGCCAATTTTGGGTACCATCCCTCTTTTCTGCCGGAAATACCTGTTGAGTCTTCTTTACCTGCTGTGCAAGACCGATTAGACTTCTTCAGTACTAACAATCAGGTTTTACAGGAGACGATCTCCAAGACCCAGGCTAGCAACAAGAAGTTTTTCGACAGAAAGAAGAGGGGTAACCTGGATTTAAAACCTGGGGACAAAGTCTGGCTGTCCACGGCAAATCTAAAGTTAAGCTGTCCTTCTAAAAAACTCGGTCCAAAATTTTTGGGCCCTTTTCCTGTCAAGCGGAGGATCAATGCAGTAGCTTTTGAATTGGTGCTACCCAAAAGCATGAAGATACATCCAGTATTCCACGTTTCTTTGTTGAAACCCACCACGCCTAATCCCTTCCCTGATCGGGTGTCTGGAACCCCTCCTCCGATTCTCATCGAAGGTAATGAGGAATTTGAAGTGGAGGCCGTGCTGGACTGTAGACGTAGGAGTAACCAGATGCAGTTCCTTGTTAAATGGAAGGGCTACGGCCCTGAGGAAAATTCTTGGGAACCAGCTTCTGATGTTCATGCCCCAAGACTGGTACAAGCCTTCTTTCAACGCCACCCGGAAAAGAGAGACTTGAGGGGCATCCCGAGGCTGCCCCTAAGGGGGGGGCAATGTAAGAGAACTGATAGGAACTCTCCTGCGCAGGCGCGCGTTCGCCAGCAGTCTCGGAATACTGGCGCACGCACCCCCGGGCTGCAGCAGCCCTTCCAGAGTGCTAGTACACATGCGCGTGCGCGGGGACGACGTGCGCGCGCGGGTGCGCGCCCCTAATCTCCTTTGGCGCCAGTCTGCAAGGATCTCACCTGCTGGTGGTAATGCATGTTCCACGGACTGTAGTACCGGTGTCCACCAGCGGGTGTATTCCAGGCAGTGTGGGACAGGCAGCACTTCCTGCCCTCAGCTGTGACCTGAAGCCTGATTACAAGACTTCCTATCTATTTAAGGAAGTCCTGACTCTCAAGCAAGTGCTGACTGGTCTTCAGCTGTGTCCTGAAAACTTCCTGGTTCCTGTTATGCTGCTTGATAACCGTTGCTGACTGTGGCTTTCCCTGACTCTGTCTTTGGACTCTGAAACACTTCCTGATTACTGGCTTCTGATCCCGGCTTCCACTGACCCTGCTTCTGATTGATCCTTTGTACCATGCCGCCTGTCTGTTGCTGAACCCTGGCTATCCTCCTGACCTCTGTTCCTGTGAGCTTCGTTCCCAGAACCTGCAAGTGGGTTGGAGTTCCCCTCAAACCTCTACCCATCCTCCAGGTGTTCCTGTGTCCAGTGTCTGTCCGGCTGTCTGGGTCTCCAAGCCACATCTGTTCCAGCAAGTCCTGCAAGCAACTTCCTCAGGCACTCGTGTTCCTCCTGGCCCTAGCCACCATCTGTTCCACCCTCAGTGGGGCTTGGACTGGAGATACAAGAGAGGCCGACCTCATCATATCAGACTCCTACCAGGTACGTGACAGCCATCAATGAGTACCTGTGCGACTACGGCACCAGGACAGGGTCAGGGGAGCTTGGTTTTTTTTCTCCACGCCAGTGGGGCATGATCAGGGATGCATGCACTGTCCTGGCACCATTTGAGGAGGCCACGAGGATGGTGAGCAGTGACAGTGCATGCATCAGTGACACTGTACCTCTTGTCCACCTGTTGGAGCACACGCTGCATGGAATAATGGACAGGGCACTTGAGGCAGAACAGAGGCAGGAAGAGGAGGACTTCCTTGCCTCTCAAGGCCCCTTTTACCCAGACAGTGTTCCTTCTGTCCCACCCATCGCACAGGAAGAGGAGGAGGAGGAGGAGGAGGAGGATTGTGTCAGCATGGAGGTGGAGGCTGGCACTCAGCATCATCAGCAGCAGTCTTTTAGGGATGATTTACAGTCCCAAGAAACCAGTGGACTTGTACGTGGCTGGGAGGAGGTGGCTGCGGATCATGTCGTCCTTAGTGACCCAGAGGACTCCGGAGCGAATGCCTCAGCAAACCTACGCTGCATGGCCTCCCTGATCCTGCAAAGTCTGCGGAAGGATCCTCGTATTCTTCGGATCAAGGAGAGGGACCATTACTGGCTGGCCACTCTCCTTGATCCACGGTACAAGGGTAAGGTTGCGGACCTTATGTTACCGTCGCAGAGGGAGCAGAGGATGAGACAACTCCGGGAGGCCTTGCAGAAAGGTCTGTGCAACGCGTTCCCAGAGACTGGGAGGTTACAAACTCCTGGTCCTGGACAACGAGTTGCTGAGGCTTCGGCCAGTCAAAGAAGGAGCGGTGGGGAAGGTGGCCGTCTGACCGATGCGTTCAGACAATTCTTTAGTCCGCAGCCCCAAAGTATGATCGGTTCCAGCAACCATCGCCAGCGTCTGATAAACATGGTGCAGGAATATCTAGGGGCAAGGTCAGACTTGGACACCTTCCCCACCGAAAATCCTCTGGCTTACTGGGTCTTGAGGATGGATCACTGGCCAGAGCTTGCACAGTATGCAATTGAGCTACTGGCCTGTCCTGCATCCAGCGTTCTTTCGGAACGCACATTCAGTGCTGCTGGAGGATTTGTCACGGATCACAGGGTGCGCCTGTCCACCGACTCGGTTGATCGACTGACTTTCATCAAGATGAACCAGTCTTGGATCACCACCAGCTACCACACACCTGATGCTGATATAACAGACTAATTGATTTTAACATGTCACATCCCTTCAAGACTGATGCTGATGCTGAGTGCCTGTGCTGTTATGTTGACTGGCTATCCTCCTCCTCCAAGTCCTCAATGATACGATTGATGATGATAGCTTGGAAGATCATTTTTGTTTATGGGTGCCGCCACCAGTGGCTAAGGCCCAATTTTTCAGCCCCTGTTTTACAGGGGCGTGTAAATACAATTTTTTTAGCAATAATTTGCCATAGGGCTCATTGCTGTGCTCCAAGTACAGTATCTGTGAGGGGTTGGAGTGTTGTGGCACCAGTGCTTAAGGCCCAATTTTTCAGCCCCTGTTTAACAGGGGCGTGTCATTACAATTTTTGAAGCAATACTTTGCAACAGGGCTCATTGCTGTGCTCCAAGTACAGTATCTGTGAGGGGTTGTAGTGTTGTGCCACCAGTGCCTAAGGCCCAATTTTTCAGCCCCTGTTCAACAGGGGCATGCAATTACAATTCTTGATCTAATAATTCACAGCAGGGCCCATTGCTGCACCCACCAAGAGTAACTCTGAGGGCTTACAGTGTTGTGGCAACGCCACCACCACCACCACCACGAAAGGCCCAATTTTTCAGCCCCTGTTCAAAAGGGGCATGTAATTACAATTCTTGATCTAATAATTCACAGCAGGGCCCATTCCTGCACCCACCAAGAGTAACTCTGAGGGCTTACAGTGTTGTGGCAACACCACCACCACCACCACGAAAGGCCCAATTTTTCAGCCCCTGTTCAACAGGGGCATGCAATTACAATTCTTGATCTAATAATTCACAGCAGGGCCCATTGCTGCACCCACCAAGAGTAACTCTGAGGGCTTACAGTGTTGTGGCAACGCCACCACCACCACCACCACGAAAGGCCCAATTTTTCAGCCCCTGTTCAAAAGGGGCATGTAATTACAATTCTTGATCTAATAATTCACAGCAGGGCCCATTCCTGCACACACCAAGAGTAACTCTGAGGGCTTACAGTGTTGTGGCAACACCACCACCACCACCACCACCACGAAAGGCCCAATTTTTCAGCCCCTGTTCAACAGGGGCATGCAATTACAATTCTTGATCTAATAATTCACAGCAGGGCCCATTGCTGCACCCACCAAGAGTAACTGTCAGGGCTTACAGTGTTGTGGCACCAGCACCACCATCAAAGGCCCAATTTTTACTACCACTGTTCAACAAGTATATGTAATTAAAATTCCTGATATAATAGTTGACAGCAGGGCGTTCCAGCACCAACCAAGAGTAACTGTGAGTGCTTACAGTGTTGTGCCAACATCAACAACTAAGGGGCCTATTTCTGCAGAGTATATACGGCAGGTCCCTACTTTCAAACATCCAACTTACAAACGACTCCTACTTGCAAACGCAAGAAGACAACAGGAAGTGAGAGGAAATCTACCACTAGGAAGGAAAATTCTCTCCTGTAAGAATAAATATGGGAGAAAGGTGTCTCCTCTGTACTGATGCTTTATCAGCAATCCTTGTTTCAAGAAAAACACCACATTTCAAAAACAGTTGTCATTGGGACGGAAAGTGAGGTGAAATGTTCTGAACAGGGGCACAGACAGCAAAACAAATGTTACAGGGGTGATAACCCTTACCTATGTTTTCCAAAAAGTTTAAAAATAGATTTTTGGGCTGGAGCTACACTTCAACAATGTACCTGTTCAAAATTACAAACAGATTCTACATAAGAACAAACCTACAGTCCCTGTCTTGTATGCACCGCCTGTATACGGCTGTTCAGAGTATATAGGGCCTTTTTTATTTTATGTGCGGGGTTCCCCTTAATATCCATACAAGACCCAAAGGGGCTGGTAATGGGCTGGGGTAGGGGGGGGGGGTCATGGGGTAGCTATGCCATTTTTCTTAAAGATTTTAATCCATATTACCGGGACAAGACATTACATTAAAGCCGCAAGCAGTTTTAAATGGCTTTTTTTTCCTTTAGAAGTGTCATTTTGTGCAGGGACAGTTCTAAACACGGGAAACACGTGGCACTTCACAGGCATACTTTAGACACCCCCCAGGTACGATATTTAAAGGAATATTTGACTTTTTTTTTTTCACTTTATGCATCATTAAAATGACTGCTCCCGAAAAACGACCGTTTTTAAAACTTCTTTTTGCATTGATACATGTCCCCTGGTGCACAACCCGGGTTCCCAAACCCTTTTTAGGACAATAACATGCATAATAGTTGTTATAATTAGCACTTTAGAATTCGAACGTTCGCATCCATTGTATTTAATAGGGTTCTAATGTTCGTACGAACTTTCGGTCCGTTCGCGGGTTCTGGTGCGAACCGAACCCGGGGGTGTTCGGCTCATCACTAATTGAGAACAATCCATGACACTGGCAGGTCTCAGCTTTGCAAAGGGGGCAGTGCATTCTATAAATTCTGCAGGGTGCCCAAACTTTTGCAGATGCCATTTTTTATTTTCTGTAATTTTGAAAGTGTAAATGATGGAAATAAAATCTAACTTTTTTTGACATATTATAAGAATGTCTAATCTGTAATTTGATGCCATTTGGAGATTTTTCCATCTTTTCTTGGCTTCGTTATGCACATTAATACACATTTTTACCTGGGGTGCCCAAACTTTCGATCCCCACTGTACAAGTAATAGAATGAGTGTAGATCCGTGCTTAGGACACACAATAGGTTGCAGCCTCCCCTAATAAGTCCCCTAACGGGGGCTCTGAAAATAAACTGAGAAAGAAAATAGGGTTTGTGGCGCTACCTATACCCTGAAGGGTGATATTCACAGATCGCTGTTCATAGGGTGTGTCTCCACTAGTGTAAGTGATGTATATAGGTGTGAGTATACCACCTAAAAGCAACTTAGAAAATTCCCCTTATACCATGCCATCAACATAGTTATGTGCAATAAATTAAACATTTCATATTAAAGTGCCATTAGATCTGTGATTAGTGATGTGCACAAATTTCTCCTGCCTGGGGGTGCACCTATACTTTAAAGTTAACTTAATAGATAGTAAGCGTAATTAATATGCTAAAAACTGGTAAGTAAAGTGCATGTGCAATAAACCAATACTTCATATAAACTGTACGTGAACAGTCCAAAAATTCATAAGTGTTGTAAAAATGCCAAAGTCTTTAGGAAAAAATCTTTAAAAGCAGGATTCCAGAGTGACCAGTGCTTGTGAATGCAGAAATATCCAGGTGACTTTTGTGCTCCCCCTCTTGGGTCCCCACTCACCAGCTCCTATCACCCCTGCAGGGGTATCTCACATGTAGGGTAAACGTGCAGCTCAAATCTGGGTGGTCCTTCCAAACGAATCCAGCAGGCAGGATCCCTCCAGACCCTCCGTTATCACCCTCCAATGTCCAATACAAGGCAGTTCCTTCTATCGCTTTCAGTGATTAGTTCTCATGGAAAAAACGAGATATGGGCTCCCATAGTGTAGTATTCAAAACTTGCTTCATTAAAACTTTAATTTAAAAACAAAGTTCCATACAGCAGTAGGTAAACCTCCCAGAATATCTACAGCTATAAGGGTAACAGATAGTCTAGGAGCCGTGGATATAACTCGAATGCAGTTGGAGCGCACGCTGCACGTTATATCCATGGCTCCTAGACTATCTTACCCTTTTAGCTGTAGATATTCTGGGAGGTTTACCTACTGCTGTATGGAAATTTGTTTTTAATAAATTTTTTGTTTTGAATACTACACTATAGCAAGGAAGGAATTTGGGACTTTGAATGGAGGTAGAGACCTGTTAAGGTCTCACACCTCCATCCCGGTTTCATGAGACAAAAGGAAGGGGCGGGACTTTAAATGAAACACGCAGTCAATAGTAGGGGGCCAAAAGAAATGGTGTATTAATGTAAATTATATAAATTCATACAGTAAAATACATAACATCACAGTAAATTCATCTATGTACATATGGGAACATGGTAATACATGACAGGGGACAGAGCTATACCAACTGAGAAACTTCCTATTACATAAAATACTTATTGACCATAATAATATAGATATCCATATGATTAAAACGAGATACATGGTCGGTTAAACATTGCATATACAGAGGCTTGACGCGTTTCGTGGAGTATTGATATCCACTCTTCAGGAGCAGCAATGTCTTAATCTGCAATGAGATATAAGGGTGTCTGAGTCACTGCCTTTGAGGGGGGAGGGACCCTAAAGAGGGTTGGGGTTGGAAATGATATCCTTATCTAAGAGGTACTCACAGGTACCAGGTAGAGGCACATCCCTGAGAGCTGGAAAAAAACCCTAAGGGCATCTGGTCCTGGAGTTGTGGCAGTGTGTGGCGCAAGCAGGACCCTCACACGGCCACCCAGGGGGAGGATGGTTGACGTGGCTCATACAGAGCATTGGCAAGTGGTGGCTCAACACATCTTGGAAGGCTTCTGAAAAAATGTAAACATGTATAATCATCAAGTCAGCGAATTCTGTACTTTGATGAGAACAAAATGGTGCGATTAGGTCCATATGGCTACCTATGTTACCTTGTATTGGACCGTGGGAAGCCATGATGTGCACTGATGAGTGTTAGCCAAAAAATTGAAAAGGAACCATCCAGATGGACAAGCCGCCCCAAGTGAGGCCTATAAGGGCCTGCACGCCAGACAATCCCGAACGCCACGTTGGCGTGCTGGGGGAGGAGGAGGCGCTGTTACCAGGACGACAGCGTCGTTCTACTTCAGGCGCCAAGGACACCTCCCACTGGCCGAAGATGGATTACACCACCGGCATGACTCAGACACCCTTATATCTCATTTCAGATTAAGACATTGCTGCTCCTGAAGAGTGGATATCGATACTCCACGAAACGCGTCGAGCCTCTGTTTATGCAATATTTAACCAACCATGTATCTCGTTTTAATCATATGGATAGCTATATATTATTATGGTCAATAAGTATTTTATGTAATAGGAAGTTTCTCAGTTGGTATATCACTGTCCCCTATCCACTGTCACGTATTATCATGTTCCCATATGTACATAGATGAATTTACTGTGATGTTATGTATTTTACTGTATGAATTTATATCATGATTTACATTAATACACCATTTCTTTTGGCCCCCTACTATTGACTGCGTATTTCATTTCAAGTCCCGCCCCTTCCTTTTGTCTCATGAATACTACACTATGGGAGCCCATATCTCGTTTTTTCCATGAGAACTAATCACTGAAAGCGATAGAAGGAACTGCCTTGTATTGGACATTGGAGGGTGATAACGGAGAGCCTGGAGGGATCCTGCCCGCTGGATTAATTTGGAAGGACCACCCAGATTTGAGCTGCACGTTTACCCTACATGTGAGATACCACTGCAGGGGTGAGAGGAGCTGGTGAGTGGGGACCCAGGATGGGGAGCACGAAAGTCACCTGGATATTTCTGCATTCACAAGCACTGGTCACTCTGGAATCCTGCTTTTAAAGATTTTTTCCTAAAGACTTTGGCATTTTTACAACACTTATGAATTTTTGGACTGTTCACGTACAGTTTATATGAAGTATTGGTTTATTGCACATGCACTTTACTTACCAGTTTTTTAGCATATTAATTACGCTTACTACATAGTTAGTCAGGTTGAAAAGAAGACATCCAGTTCAACCATAAAAAAATAAATAATAATAACATCATACAATCCAATATACCTAATTCTATACCCACAGTTGATCCAGAGGAAGGTGAAAAAACCCTGGTATTTCCAATCCTGTAGACTTTACCTTGCACATGAGCTGTGTGTGGGGAGCTTACTATCTATTAACTTTACTTTAAAGTATAGGTGCATCCCCAGGCAGGGGAGATAGTGCACAAATTTTGGCACATCACTAATCACAGATGTTTAATTTATTGCGCATAACTATGTTTATGGTATTAGGGGAATTTTCTAAGTTGCTTTAGGTGGTATACTCACACCTACATACATCACTTACACTAGTGGCGACACACCCTATGAACAGCGATCTGTGAATATCACCTTTCAGGGTATAGGTAGCATATCTACATGTGCCAATTTTCCCCACTCACCAGAAGTTTCTGCGTTTTGCAGTAGAACAGCGCCACTTTCAGTTCGTGGCCTTGTCCTTCGGGTTAGCCACCGCTCCCCAGGTATTTACGAAAGTTCTGGCTCCAGTACAAGCAAGGCTGAGGGGCCAGGGTATTGCAGTAACAGCATACCTAGACGTCCTGCTGCTGGTAGCTCAGTCGGTAGCAGGGTTAAACCATGGGATGTCCAGAACGGTCAAGTATCTGGAACACCTGGGTTGGATCCTCTACCTGGAGAAATCATCCTTACGTCCAGTAAAGAAACTGGAGTATTTAGGCCTGGTCATAGACACAGCTCAGGAAATAGTGTTTTTGCCCCAGGCAAAAGTCAGCACTATAAGAGAGCTAGTCCAGGTGGTCAGGGCAAGGAAGGGTCCTTCCATTCGCCTTTGCATGAGGTTGCTAGGGAAGATGGTGGCTTCATTCAAAGCAGTTCCCTACACCCAGTTTCATTCAAGACTGTTGCAATACAGTATTCTGTCTGCTTGGAATAAGAAGACGCAAGCTTTGGTATATCCAATGAATCTGGCCCCAAAAGTGCCCCAGTGTCTCAGTTGGTGGTTAATAACCAGGAATTTACAGAAAGGGAAATCCTTCAGTCCGGTTACCTGGAAAGTAGTAACAACGGATGCCAGCCTTTGGGTCTGGGGAGCAGTCCTAGAAGAGAACACTGTCCAAGGGAAGTGGTCAGAGTCTGAGAAAACCTTGCCCATCAACATCCTAGAGATTCGGGCAATACGTCCGTCTCTAATGGCCTGGACATTCAGGTTACGGAATTGTTCCATCAGGATACAGTCCGACAATGCCAGAGCAGTGGCCTATATCAATCACCAAGTGGGCACCAGAAGTTACGCAGCCCAGAGGGAGGTGAACCATATTCTGGCTTGGGCAGAGGAACCTGTTCCTTGCCTGTCTGCAGTCTTCATCCCAGGAGTGGAGAATTGGCAGGCGGATTTCTTAAGCCGCAAACAGTTGTTCCCGGGAGAATGGTCCCTACATCCAGATGTTTTTCTGGCCATATTCCAGAGATTGGGTACCCCGGACGTAGATCTGTTGGCATCCAGATTTAACAAGAAGTTGGACAGCTTTGTGTCAAGAACAAATGACAGATGTGTTAGTGACCCCGTGGGATCAGTTTTCACTGATTTATGCATTCCCCCCAGTTCAGCTGCTACCGCGGCTTCTTCGCAGAGTCAAGGAGGAAGGGAATGCGGTAATCCTAGTAGCTCCGGTGTGGCCCAGGAGATCTGCAGAGATCATGAGGATGGCAGTAGGGGATTCGTGGACTCTTCCATCTCGTCCAGACCTGCTGTCGCAAGGGCCGGTATTCCATACTACCTTACAGTCGCTAAATTTGACGGTTTGGCTGTTGAAGCCCACATCCTAAAGAATCAAGGGCTTTCAGGTTCAGTGATTACCACCCTGATTAATGCTAGAAAGCCAGCCTCTAGGACCATTTATTATAGGGTCTGGAGGGCCTATGTCTCCTGGTGTGAAACCAAGGGTTGGCACCCTCGAAAGTATGTCATAGGTAGAATTCTTGCCTTTCTACAGTTGGGGGTAGAAATGAAGCTGGCCTTGAGTATGATCAAGGGTTTAGATCTTGGCCTTGGCAGTATTTTTCCAAAGGCCACTTGCTTTGCATTCTTTGGTCCGGGCTTTTATACAAGGGGTAACTCGGATAAGTTCGCCAGTCAGGTCACCCTTGTGCTCATGGGATTTGAATCTAGTTCTGTCAGTTTTGCAAAGACAGCCCTTTGAGCCAATACATAGTATTCCTTTGCTTCTTTTGACAAAGAAATTGGTGTTCTTAGTTGTGGTAACCTCCGCAAGAAGAGTGTCAGAAATTGTTGTTTTTTCCTGTAAAGAGCCATACTTGATTATTCATAAAGACAAGGTGATGTTGCATCCTCACCCAACCTTTTTGCCTAAGTTAGTGTCAGGTTTTCATCTGAATCAGGATGTTTCCCTGCCTTCCTTTTTTCCAGAACCTCGTTCTGCAGAAGAAAGATTGTTTCACTCTCTCGATGTAGTAAGAGCAGTCAAGTCTAAATCCGACAGCTCAGATACAGAAAACTGATGTTTTGTTTGTGCTGCCAGAAGGCCCCAGAAAGGGCCAGGCAGCATAGAAATCAACTATTGCTAAGTGTATTCGTTAGGTGATTAGCCAGGCTTATAGTCTGAAGAAAAGGGTTCCGCCTTTTCAGGTTAAAGCGCACTCTACCAGGTTAGTCAGTGTTTCATGGGCAGTGCATCACCAAGCCTCTGTGGCTCATATTTGCAAGGCCGCTACTTGGTCGTCAGTACATACATTCACAAAATTCTATCAGATGGATGTAAGTTGGCAGGGGGATGCCGCCTTCGGGCACAGTGTGCTGCAGGCAGCAGCATAGGTCCTCACGCCTGTCGGCAGCCGTTTTGCTTTGTGTCTCCCTCCCCTCAGAAGGCATTGCTTTGGGACATCCCACATAGTTATGGCGATGGTGCTCTGTGTCCCATGATGTACGAAAAAGAAAATATTATTTTTATAACAGCTTACCTGTAAAATCCTTTTCTACGAGTACATAACGAGACACAGAGGTCCCTCCCCTCTTATTGGGATATATATATATATATTGCTTTGCTACAAAAACTGAGGTACTCCCTGTATGGGAGGGGTTATATAGGGAGGGGGACTTCCTGTCTTTTGGGTGTGCCAGTGTCCATCACCTAAAGGTGGCGTATAACCCACATAGTTACATCATGTGTCCAGTGATGTACTCGAAGAAAAGGATTTTACAGGTAAGCTGTTATAAAAATCCTATTTTTTAGGTAGTTTTTATTAGCAACATCTAATTATTTATAACAGTGGTAACAGACATGAATTGACCAGTGGCAGTAGCAGCCACAACAGATATAAAAAGCTATAGGAAAGTGTACGCAAAAAAAAGAAAAAAAAGCTTAACCACTTAAGCCCCGGACCATTTGGTAGCTAAAGGACCAGAGGTGAATTCAGAATTTTGCACTGCGCTGCTTTAACTGTAAATTGTGCGGACATGCAATGTTGTACCCAAACGAAATTTGCGTCCTTTTCTTCCCACAAATAGAGCTTTCTTTTAATGGTATTTGATTGCCTCTGCAATTTTTATTTTTTGCGATATAAACGGAAAAAGACCGAAAATTTTGAAAAAAAATTATATTTTCTACTTTTTGTTATAAGAAAAATCGAATAAACTCAATTTTAGTCATACATTTAGGCCAAAATGTATTCAGCCACATGTCTTTAGTAAAAAAAATGTCAATAAGCGTATATTTATTGGTTTGCGCAAAAGTTATAGCGTTTACAAACTAGGGTACATTTTCTAGAATTTACACAGCTTTAAATTTATGACTGCCTATCTCATTTCTTGAGGTGCTAAAATGGCAGGGCAGTACAAAACCCCCCCAAATGACCCCATTTTAGAAAGTAGACACCCCAAGGAAATTGCTGAGAGGCATGTTGAGCCCATTGAATATTTTTTTTTTGTCCCAAGTGATTGAATAATGACAAACAAAAAAAAAAATTACAAAAAGTTGTCACTAAATGATATATTGCTCACACATGCCATGGTTATATGTAGAATTGCACCCCAAAATACATTCTGCTGCTTCTCCTGAGTACGGGGATACCACATGTGTGGGACTTTTTAGGAGCCTAGCCACGTACGGGACCCCGGAAACCAAGCACCGCCTTCAGGATTTCTAAGGGCGCAAATTTTTGATTTCACTCCTCACTACCTATCACAGTTTTGAAGGCCATAAAATGCCAAAATAGCACAAAACCCCCCCAAATGACCCCATTTTAGAAAGTAGACACCCCAAGGAAATTGCTGAGAGGCCTGTTGAGCCCATTGAATATTTTTTATTTGTCCCAAGTGATTGAATAATGACAAAAAAAAAAAAAAATTACAAAAAGTTGTCACTAAATGATATATTGCTCACACATGCCATGGTTATTGTCAAGGTCACCTGTGGCCAGGTGACAGATGCACACCGTAGGGGGACAGGAGTGCACCGCAAGGTAGTGAACCCTATGGCTGACTGCTGCGGATAGGAAACTGGGTGGTTGTGGAAAGCGGGACCAGAGGAGCACAACCGGGATCCTAACGGAAGCTAGAGCCAAGATTCCCCAGGGCGCGGAGTCTAAGACCCAGCAGGTCTTCTCCAGGGCCTCTAGTGGTGAGGATGTTATGCTGCAGGCTGGGACCAGGTCGCGGCCCCTGGAGTTTCCTAGCTCATGCCCCGTAGGATAAGGGGAAAAGAGGGGAAGCAGCAGCACAAGATATGAGAGAACCGAATAACAAGCTGAAGGTCAGGGGCCACAAGCAGACAAGGATAACGAAGGAACGAGCCGAAGGTCAAGGGTCACGAGCAGACAGGGATAGTCGGGGACAAGCCAATAACGTAACAGAGAGACAGACGTAGCACACGGCAGGCAGGAACCCAAACACACAATGCCTAACAAACACGTTGATCAGCAAAGCAGGCTTGCAGTGCACAGGTTAATATAGTGTTCTGTGATAGGGCCTGGGGTGGAGTCTGGCTGGGAGGAGATTATAAAGGAAGCCAGGTGAAAGGGCTCAGGCCTCTAAGATGAACACATGGGAAGGAAGGTAAGCTGACAGACAAACACTACTGCATATCCATGACAGTACCCTCCCTCTTATGGGCCCTCCCCCGCCTGGACCCAGGCTTAAAGGGAAATCTCTGATGAAACCTTCTCAACAGATGAGGTGCAGCGACATCAGATGCAGCGATCCAAGACGCCTCCTCAGGACCAAAACCTCTCCAATGCACAAGGTACTGAAGAATGCCTCTGCAGAGCCGAGAATCCAGAACTTGTCTAACCTCGTACTTAAGATTATCCTCAGAGACCGAAAACGAGGTAGGGAGATGACAAGAAGATCTATTGAGGACCAAAGGCTCTCTAGGAATAAGCAAGGGCATGAGAGGATCAACAGGAATCTGAGGAGGGTCCCCTAGACCCTTAAAGGGGAACTGGTCATCTTGCACAGGACCATCAGACTGGGCAGATGTCAGTGGAACCCTGAAGTCAGGTTGGTTAGAAGGTGACATGTCGCCGGAGTCAAGCTGAATAGCTGAAGGACAAGCAGAATGTCCCGAACAAGAAAAAGTAGGAGGCTCACTGGGCATGGGCTGGACTGGCATAACTAGTACAGAGGCAGAGTGAATAGCTGAGTCAGGTGTAGCGACTACCTGAATCGCATCGCAAGACGTAGCGACTGCAGGACTTGTAGACAAGCTAGCCTGACTGTGCGTCCAAGGGTGGTTAGGGACAGAGAAATGTAAATGGTTATACAACCCGGAATGAATGACCGGCTCAGATTCACAGGGGGCAAACTTGGGTAGGCAGGACGAGGAACAGGAGGGACCCCAAGCCAGGATCTGTCCAGTAGTCCAGTCCACATGAGGAGAATGGAGCTGTAACCATGGGAGACCCAAAATTATAGGCGTTGAGGCCTTGGGTAAGATAAGGAAGGATATCCATTCCTGGTGGAGTGTCCCTACCGACATCTTAACAGGGAGGGTCTGGAAGCTGATAGGTCCCCCTGGGAGAACAGTACCATCAATCGCCAAGACCACCAATGGCGTGGTGAGGGGCAAAAGAGTAAGTCTCATGGACGATGCGATTTCCCAGTCCATGAAATTACCAGCGGCTCCGGAATCCAGATATGCTGAGACCGAATAAGAAGAAGCACCAACATGAAGGAACACAGAAAGCAGAAGACGAGAAGGGGAAGGTGATATTTCTGGGTCCAATACTCCACTTTCCAGATGAAGTGGACCCGAACGTTTTTCTGGACAAAGAGAGCAAGTGTCACGAAAATGACCTTTGCCCCCACAGTAAAGACACAGACCAAGAGTTCTGCGCCTAGCACGTTCCTCGGGGGATAGCCTGGTCCGACCCAGCTGCATGGGTTCCTCAGCTGGTAGGAGATGCTCTACGGGTCGAAGAGAGGGGAGCTCAGGCTGACTAAGAACCAAGGAGTGCTGGCGTTGCTTTTCTAAGGTCCTCTCCTGAAAGCGAATATCGATCTGGTTACACAAGGAGATAACGCCGGCCAGATCAGTGGGGATGGTTCTTCCAGCTAATTCATCCTTCACTCTATCAGACAGGCCATGCAAAAAGGTTGCGACTAAGGCCTCATTGTTCCAGCTCAACTCAGCCGACAGTATGCGGAAATGAAGGGCATACTGTCCCACAGAAGCAGACTCTTGGTGGAGACGTAAAAGGGCGCTGGCCGCTGAAGAGACACGAGCCGGTTCTTCGAAGATATTCCGAAAAAGTTTCAAGAAGCCAGACAGGCTAGAAACCACTGGATCATTCAGTTCCCACAGAGGGGCTGCCCAGGCTAAAGCTTCACCAGAGAGGAGGGAAATGATATAGGCTACCTTAGCCCGATCAGACAGGAAGTTTTGGGGCTGGAGCTCAAAATGAATCGTGCATTGGCTAAGGAACCCCCTGCAAGCCTTGGAGTCCCCAGAGAAACGGGACGGAGCTGGCAGTTGTAGCGAGTGTGTGGCTGCGACTGGTGCAATAGGTGCAACCGCTGATTGTATTTGAGGTTGCGGATTCAGGGTTCCCAAGGAGGCCTGAAGCTGCTCGAAGCGAGAAGCCAGATCCTGGAGGAATCGCATCACCTGAGTCTGATTCGATTCCTGGGTTTCAAGTCTGCAAACTATGCCCTGCAATGGATCATCCACGGGTAGCGGGATGTCAGCCGGGTTCATGGCTGATCAAACTGTCAAGGTCACCTGTGGCCAGGTGACAGATGCGCACCGTAGGGGGACAGGAGTGCACCGCAAGGTAGTGAACCCTATGGCTGACTGCTGCGGATAGGAAACTGGGTGGTTGTGGAAAGCGGGACCAGAGGAGCACAACCGGGATCCTAACGGAAGCTAGAGCCAAGATTCCCCAGGGCGCGGAGTCTAAGACCCAGCAGGTCTTCTCCAGGGCCTCTAGTGGTGAGGATGTTATGCTGCAGGCTGGGACCAGGTCGCGGCCCCTGGAGTTTCCTAGCTCATGCCCCGTAGGATAAGGGGAAAAGAGGGGAAGCAGCAGCACAAGATATGAGAGAACCGAATAACAAGCTGAAGGTCAGGGGCCACAAGCAGACAAGGATAACGAAGGAACGAGCCGAAGGTCAAGGGTCACGAGCAGACAGGGATAGTCGGGGACAAGCCAATAACGTAACAGAGAGACAGACGTAGCACACGGCAGGCAGGAACCCAAACACACAATGCCTAACAAACACGTTGATCAGCAAAGCAGGCTTGCAGTGCACAGGTTAATATAGTGTTCTGTGATAGGGCCTGGGGTGGAGTCTGGCTGGGAGGAGATTATAAAGGAAGCCAGGTGAAAGGGCTCAGGCCTCTAAGATGAACACATGGGAAGGAAGGAAAGCTGACAGACAAACACTACTGCATATCCATGACAGTTATATGTGGAATTGCACCCCAAAATAAATTTTGCTGCTTCTCCTGAGTACGGGGATACCACATGTGTGGGACTTTTTAGGAGCCTAGCCGCGTACGGGACCCCGAAAACCAATCACCGCCTTCAGGATTTCTAGGCACAAATTTTTGATTTGACTCCTCACTACCTATCACAGTTTCGAAGGCCATAAAATGCCAAAATAGCACAAACCCCCCCCCCCCCAAATGACCCCATTTTGGAAAGTAGACACCCCAAGCTGTTTGCTGAGAGGCATGGTGAGTATTTTACAGCTCTCATTTGTTTTTGAAAATGAAGAAAGAACATTTTTTTTTTTTCTTTTTTTTTTCAATTTTCAAAACTTTGTGACAAAAAGCGAGATCTGCAAAATACTCACAATACCTCTCAGCAAATAGCTTGGGGTGTCTACTTTCCAAAATAGGGTCATTTGGGGGGGTTTTGTGCCATCTGGGCATTCCATGGCCTCCGAAACTGTGATAGGCAGTGAGAAGTGAAATCAAAAATTGACACCCTTAGAAAGCCTGAAGGCGGTGATTGGTTTTTGGGGTCCCGTACGCGGCTAGGCTCCCAAAAAGTCTCACACATGTGGTATCCCCGTACTCAGGAGAAGCAACAGAATGTATTTTGGGGTGTAATTCCACATATACCCATGGCATGTTTGAGCAATATATCATTTAGTGACAACTTTGTGCAAAAAATAAATAAAAAAATTGTCTTTTTTCCGCAACTTGTGTCAACATATAAAATATTCCATGGACTCGACATGCCTCTCAGTATATAGCTTGGGGTGTCTACTTTCCAAAATGGGGTCATTTGGGGGGGGGTTTGAACTGTTCTGGCATTTTATACACAACATTAGGAAGCTTACATCCACTCTTCTAACCACTTGAAGACAAAGCCCTTTTTGACACTTTTTGTTTACATGAAAACATATTTTTTTTTGCAAGAAAATTATGTTTGAACCCCCAAACATTATATATATTTTTAAAGTAAAGGCCCTACAGAATAAAATGGTGGGTGTTGCATTTTTTTTTTTCTACACAGTATTTGCGCAGCGATTTTTCAAACGCATTTTTTGGGGAAAAAATACACTTTTTTTAATTTTAATGCACTAAAACACACTATATTGCCCAAATGTTTGATGAAATAAAAAAGATGATCTTAGGCTGAGTACATAGATACCAAACACGACATGCTTTAAAATTTCGCACAAACGCGCATTGGCGACAAACTACATACATTTTTAAAAGCCTTTAAAAGCCTTTACAGGTTACCCCGTTAGATTTACAGAGGAGGTCTACTGCTAAAATTACTGCCCTCGATCTGACCTTCGCGGTGATACCTCACATACATGGTGCAATTGCTGTTTACATATGACGCCAGACCGACGCTTGCGTTCGCCATTGGGCAAGAGCAGGGCAGGACAGGGGTGCTTTTTTTTTTTTTTTTTTTTTTTATTATTAATTTTGCTTTTTTATTTTATTTTTAAACTGTTGCTTCCATATTTTTTTTTTTTATCATTTTTATTGTTATCTCAGGGAATGTAAATATCCCCTATGATAGCAATAGGTAATGACAGGTACTCTTTTTTGAAAAAACTGGGGTCTATTGGACCCTAGATCTTTCCTCTGCCCTCGAAGCATCTGACCACACCAAGATCGGTGTGATAAAATGCTTTCCCAATTTCCCAATGGTGCTTTTTATATCCGGGGGGGGGATATTCCCTCCCACTGCTTGTAAAAGCAGTCCAGAGGCTAATTAGCCACTAGGATTGCTTTTACATGAAAGCCGGCCGCTGGCTGGAAAGAATGATACCAAGATGATACCTAAACCCGCAGGCATCATTCTGGTATAAACATTCAAAGTCCAGCAACATACCAGTACGTTGCTGGTCCTTGTTGGACATGTATTGTAATCTTTTTTTTCATGCAGCCTGTTGGCTGAACGAAAAAAAAAGATTGATCGGTGGGTATGCCCACCATTAGAATACCGCCCTTCATCCACCCACTTCTAATGATGGGCATACATGCACCATTTATATATGCCGAAGCATGGGGGCATCTTCCCGCAAAAGTTATGCCGCGTACACATGGTCAGACTTTTCCACGGGCAAGCCTCCGTCGGAATTTCGACCGTATGTACGCGGCATTAGGAGCAAAATCGCTCCTCCGCCCCTGCTGCCCCAATGCTTCGGCATATATGCTTTTTTTTTTTTAACTGTGGTGGTGAAATCACCTCCTACAGCACTGGAGTCGCAGGGATCAGGCCTGTCTCTGCGAACGCTGCAGTTATGTGTGTTGTGTTTTGTAAGTGACAGTGATCGATCGATACTGCACTTGGGTGGCCTGGGCTGGGCGGAGGGGCAAAACGCAGGTGCTAGCAGGTATCTGGGCTGATCCCGCTAACACTGCGTTTTTGGGAACCCTAAACTGCTGGGGACGCTAGTATAGATCTGATCAGATCAGATATTGATCTGTTCAGATACTATACCACTAAGGGGGGTGTATGCTTAACGCGTGGGTGTTAGCGCTACTGGCACTAACCTGACGCTGCCTGGGGTGTGACGCAGACCCTCTCTGACGCTAAAACCTAATTGATATCACCCGCCGGGCGATCAGGGGGTTAAACCTTTATTGGGTTATATATACGGCGGGTGCCCTGACACTATAAAAAGCAAACTAACTAACCAGCGTCAACCGTAACACTTATATGATGATCACTGGTGAAAGGGTTAACTAGGGGCAATTAGGGGGTTAAAACCTTTATTAGGTAATATATGGGGGTACCTGACGCTATATAAAAACCTGACGGCGAACCTAAAAAAAAATTACTGGCTACCTATCGGCATCACCGACACTAAGACAACGATCATAAAAACGATCGCTTAGCGACAGTGGTGATAGGGGGTGAAAGGGTTACCTGGGGGGCGATCAGGGGGTTAAACCTTTATTAGATAATATATGGGGGTACCTGACGCTATAAAAACCTGCGGCGAACCTAAAAAAAATTACTGGCTACCGATCTGCATCACCGACGCTAAGACAGCGATCAGAAAAATGATCGCTTAGCGACAGTGGTGATAGGGGGTGAAAGGGTTACCTGGGGGGCGATCAAGGGGGTTAAACCTTTATTAGGTAATATATTGGGGTACCTGATGCTATAAAAACCTGCGGCGAGCCTAAAAAAAATTACTGGCTACCGATCAGCATCACCGACGCTAAGACATCGATCAGAAAAATGATCGCATAGCGACGGCGGTGCTAGGGGGTGAAAGGGTTACCTGGGGGGTGATCAAGGGGGTTAAACCTTTATTAGGTAATATATGGGGGTATCCGACGCTATAAAAACCTGCGGCGAACCTAAAAAAAATTACTGGCTACCGATCAGCATCGCCGACGCTAAGACATCGATCAGAAAAATTATCGCTTAGTGACAGTGGTGATAGGGGGTGAAAGGGTTACCTGGGGGGTGATCAAGGGGGTTAAACCTTTATTAGGTAATATATGGGGGTACCCGACGCTATATAAAAACCTGCGGCGAACCTAAAAAAAATTACTGGCTACCGATCAGCATCACCGACGCTAAGACATCGATCAGAAAAATGATCGCTTAGCGACGGCGGTGCTAGGGGGTGAAAGGGTTATCTGGGGGGTGATCAGGGGGTTAAACCTTTATTAGGGGGGGTTAGGGGGCTACACTGGACCTAAAACTAAATGTAGTGACACTTTTACAGTCACAAATGGTCACTGCAATCAGTGACACTGTGACTGGGGGGTGATCTGGGGGGTGATCTGGGGGTGTCTGGGGGGGCCTGGGGGGGGGGGGCGATTTATGTGCCTATGTGTCCTGGTGTCAGTGTGCTGTTTTGTGTACTAACCTGCATCTTCTCCTGTACGGCGCTTGGTATATGTGAGCGCCGCAGGAGAGATGACATCACTTCCTCCTGCCTGGCAGGCAGGGGAAGCTCTCTCATTCGCCGGGAGTGATCGAGAGGGGGGGGCCGGAATCGAACGGCCGTCCCCTCATGCCGGATCGCTCCCGAAGGTAAAACGACCACCCACTGTAAAGAAGGGGGGTCCGATCGGACCCCCCAACTATATAAAGGCAATCACGTATATGTACGTGATTCTGCCTGTCGGTGCCATTCTGCCGACGTATATTTACAGTGGGCGGCCGTTAAGTGGTTAATCCCTCAACTTAGTACAAAAATTTAAAGTGTAACTAAAGGCAAAACTTTTTTTTTATTATTCTGAATAAAGTAAGGGGTAATTATAACCTCCATCAGTTTTTTTTTTTGCCACCTGTGTGCCATTGGGGAGATTTCACTTCCCATCCCATAGCCAAAACAGGAAGAGAAAGGAAATCCCTCGAAAGTGATGGAATCCTGGTTTGTCACCAGAACGAACGTCCCCATTGGAAGAGATCCTCTCTACAGTATTACTGTTCTGGTGTAACCCCAACTTTTGATATTTTCTTTTACTTTCAATGATAACAGTAAACTGGGAAAATCTCTGTAATGGGGGCGCAGACAGCAATACAAACTGACAGGTGTTGTAATCCAACTCCACTTTATCCAAAAAAAAAAAAAGTTTTGCCTTTTAGTTACATATTTTAATAATATAGTTTGTAAAGTTTTTTTGCACTGTACACATACCTCCCAACCGTCCTGGATTGCCTGTGAAAGTCCCGCTGTGGGAGGTTTGTCCCGCGTCCCGTGCACCTTCATTCCGGGACAATACAATGTCCCAGAATTACCCCCTTGGCCGATCTGATGCCCCCTAAAAATTGCCGCCGCATTGCCGCTGTCCCTCACTGCCCGCTGTACTAGTTCTGGCCGAGACCGTTTTTTTGCCAAAACAACTGGTTGCTAGGCACAGCCCGCCTGGCATCTAACCAGTGATGTCACGACGAGGAGGAGAGTTGGAGCATTCAGAGCAAGCCAGAGGAGGATTCCTCCTTGCGCCTAAGCTCCGCCCCCGACTCCAGGTCTTCCCTGAAAGCTGTTCCTGCGCTGGAAGAAAGGTAAGGGAAATGCTCCCTGCACTGCCCTGACTGAGTACGCTCATGGTCACTCTGCTCCCTCCCATACACTGCCCCCCTCCAGTCATGCTGTAAGTCCCCCCATACTGCCCTCCACTACCCCCCCATTATACTGCCTCCACTACCACCCCCTCCCATTATACTGCCCCCCCTCCCATTATATTGCCACCCCTCCTATTATACTGCCCTCCACTAACCCCCCCCCTTTATACTGCCCTCCACTACCACCCCCTCCCATCACACTGACCCCTCCCATTATACTGCCACCCCTCCAATTAAACTGCCCTCCAGTAACCCCCCATTATACTGCCCTCCACTGCCACCCCTCCTATTATACTGCCCTCCACTGCCACCCCTCCTATTATACTGCCCTCCACTAACCCCCCTCCCAATATACTGCCCTCCACTACCACCCCTCCCATCATACTGCCCTCCACTAACCCCCCTCCCATCATACTGCCCTCCACTAGCCCCCCTCCCATTATACTGCCCTCCAATGCCCTACTCCCATTATACTGCCCTCCACTGCCCCCCTCCCATCATACTGCCCTCCGCTTACCACCCCCTCCCATTATACTGCCCTCCACTGCCCCCATCCCCTTATACTGCCCTCCACTGTCACCCCTCCCATTTACATTATACTGCCCTCCACTACCCCCTCCCATTATACTGCCCTCCACTTCCATCCCTCCCATTTACATTATACTGCCCTCCACTACTCCCCCATTATACTCTGCTACCTCCCATACACTGCCCCCTCCAGTCATGCTGTACAGTCCCCCCATACTGCCCTCCACTGCCACCCCTCTCATTATACTGCCCTCCACTACCCCCCTCCCATTATACTGCCCCCCATTATACTGCCCTCCACTGCCACCCTCCCATCATACTGCCCTCCACTGCCCCCTCCCATTATACTGCCATCCACTAACCCCCTACCATCATACTGCCCTCCACTAACCCCCTCCCATCATACTACCACCCCCTCCCATCATACTGCCTTCCACTACCACCCTCTCCCATCATACTGCCCTCCACTACCACCCCTCCCATCATACTGCCCTCCACTAACCCCCCCATTATACTCTGCTACCTCCCATACACTGCTCCCCTCCAGTCATGCTGTACAGTCCCCCCATACTGCCCTCCACTACCCCAGCCCCTCCCATTATACTTCCCTCCACTACCCCCCTCCCATTATACTGCCCTCCACTACCACCTTCTCCCATCATACTGCCCTCCACTGCCTCTCCTACCATCATACTGCCTTCCACTGCCACCCCTCCCATCATACTGCCCTCCACTAACCTCCTCCCATCATACTGCCCTCCCTCCCATCATACTGCCCTCCACTGACACCCCCCCATCATACTGCCCTCCACCCCATCATACTGCCCTCCACTGCCACCCCTCCCATCATACTGTCCTCCACTGCCACCAACTCCCATCAAAAACTGTAAAAAAAAACTCTAAAAAATAAAATTGTAAAATAAAATATAAAATTATGTCTACTGACCACGTCCACTGCCCCACTGACCACGTCCACTGCCCTACTGTCAACATCTACTGTCCACGTCCACTGCCCTACTGACCATGACCACTGCCCTACTGACCATGACCACTGCCCTACTGACCATGACCACTGCCATACTGACCACATCCACTGACCACTTCCACTGCTCTACTGACCATGTCCACTGTCCTACTGACTGACACCATTCAGAGTCAGCACTGACACCACTGGCTGAACTACCAGCAAAGGTTTCACTTGCGACTGGGCCCCGACCTTCTGCCACCATGGCGGGGCCCAATACTGCATGACTGCACAACATGTGAAAAGGATCCGCTGTGGGACCATGAAGGGTGGTGGGATCAGTGGGAAGGGCTCTGGGTTCGGAGGGAATGGCCCAGGCTGGAGGTCAGGGTTTCTTGCACCAGGGCCCTGAAGGTTCTAATTACGCCTCTGCTGCACCCTGTATATAGCTCATCCCAGTACCCTGCACCCTGTATATAGCTCATTCCAGAACCCTGCACCCTGTATATAGCTCATCTCAGAACCCTGCACCCTGTATATATCTCATCCCAGAACCCTGCACTCTGTACACAGATCATCCCAGAACCCTGCACTCTGTACACAGATCATCCCAGAACCCTGAACTCTGTACACAGCTCATCCCAGAACCCTGAACTCTGTACACAGCTCATCCCTGCACTCTGTACACAGCTCATCCCAGAACCCTGCACTCTGTACACAGCTCATCCCAGAACCCTGCACTCTGTGCACAGCTCATCCCAGAACCCTGCACTCTGTACACAGCTCATCCCAGAACCCTGCACTCTGTACACAGCTCATCCCTGGACCCTGCACTCTGTACATAGCTCATCCCTGGACCCTGTATATAGCTCATCCCAGAATCCTGCACTCTGTATATAGCTCATCCCAGAACCCTGTACTCTGTATATAGCTCATCCCAGAACCCTGCACTCTGTATATAGCTCATCCCAGAACCCTGCACTCTGTACGTAATGCACTCCAAACACTGCATGCTTTTAACCTTTTTTTTATGAATGTTCTGGGGTTTGTATGTATCCATTAGACTCCTGCTTGTGGAACAACAATAAATGCATATTTTATAGGTTCAAGGAAGCCCAAGTTTTGTTTAATGATGCCCATTAAGCTCCTACTGCTGCCAGAAGTTTGACCACGCCCACATTTGCTACAGCGCGCTATGCAAGGTTACTTCCTTCCTCAAGTGTCCCTCATTTGGAAGTTCAAATGTTGGGAGGTATGCGTACAACACAGTATTGTTTTGAAGGTTTAATAGAATGTCAAAACCGAGTGCACAGAAAACAGTTCAAAATCACAACCCCGCATTCCTCAAACCATCTTACATCCCTGTATCCCAAAAAATTCTAAATATAGATTTTAAATTTGTGTTTAGTGGAAATTGGCTAACATCAGGGACAGTAAGCAAGCAATTGAAAGCGATGAATTAAAAGAGCTCTGCAGTGTGGGACATGTATTACTGCATTTGCTGCCTAAAGCACCATTGTGGTCTACAGCTTCAGCCATGGTAAAGGTAGCAACCATTTGAGTGAAAAATGCATAAGAAAACATGTGACTCTGCACAACAGATCTAATGAAATCAGCACCATGTGAGACAAGTTGGCAGCAAAAGGCTCATCCTCATTTCTCAAGGACACAGAGCAGTTGCTTTCTTTAGTGTGCAGTTAGTGCACCATTTCCCTTCTCCTCTTTCCTCAGGGGTGCATAGCAGCCACTTTCTTTTAGAATACTGCTATTGCATCCTTTTATCTCCCCTAAGGTGCATAGTAACTACTTTATTTTGACTATTGCACCATATTCCTCCTCCTCCTCAAGGGTACATAAAAGCCATTTTTGAATATTGCTAGTGCACCCTATTCTTCCTTCCCCTCTTCTGTTAATTCCACCATAGGAGGAAGGTTTATGTGGCACTGATATTGAGAATAAGTTTATCAAAATCTGTCTATCCTTCCACAACACAGGGAGAAGGGCAGACACCATGAAAATGAGGGGCCAGAGGACGGCACGCAGCAGAAAAAACGAAATGTTTACTCCTAAGGCTTTACGCTCACCGATACCAATTACCAATACCTATTGCTGACAATTAGGGAAGATGAAGAGGAAGAGGAGCAGGGAGGGGGGTCTCCATGATCTATAAGTGTGCTGTGTAATATTACCATCTGGCTGAGACCAAGTAATGAAGAAAAACAGCACTCCCAACACTCAGCACTGTCATCTTCCAGCACTACAATTGTCCTTTTGTATTAATGCCTCTTGCCTCCTGCTACTGAGCCAAGCACCTATCCTGGTTTTCTACCCAGCCTCACTCGTAAGTCCTGAATTAGAAGGTAGAACATCACAGTTTACAATGTGTGTGCCTGCCCCTCCTCCCCTTCTTCTCCCACTGAGCACTGCTACCATCACCGGGACTGCTCATGTCCCAGGTGGCCAAGGTAGGTTGCTGCAATGGCTTGGGATCCACGCTGTTTTCCGTTGGCTGTCGGTGGAGAGGAGGGGAGCTGATCCATCACATCCTTCCACTCACTGAGCTGCCAGTACATGTTAGGGAGAGCCCTGGGATCTACATGGACTAGGGTAGGGGGAGAATCAAATCATACTTAGCACACCTCAGCCGCTGCATCCATGGGCACTGACATTTTCTATCATGGGGCCCCTTACTGGTCAATCCATTGACAGCTGAATGAGTCATCATTGTTAAGGACGCGGCGGCCCCACTCCTTAAAAAACGATAATTGCCAACATTCTTTTGTTTAAATTTCAGCTGTTAGTGGGGAAATCCCGCTGACAGCTGAAAGACTCGAGCCTGAAGGTATCAGTTTTTAGTTTAATGCAAATGCTTAGTATCGTCACCGATACCAGTATCGGCATCGGTGCAACCCTACTCTCCACCCTTTCCGAACCTTTCTATGATGGCCAAACAGCCAGAAGCAACCTAGTTCGCCCCATTAGCTGTCATAAACTTTATGCTTTCCTTGTGACTTTGTTTAGACTGCTAATGAGGCTTTTTTTTCTCTGCTTCAGCTTATCCCACCATATCCTCGTTTTCCAAACAACTGGCACTGAGCAGTCAGCAGAAATTTTGAATGCTATCCCCAGGGCTGGTCCACAGACCTCTGAGGAGTAGGAGTTTTGGGGTGCTGGCAGTGAGACAGAGGGTTGTGGTGCTGAGGAGCGCAGAAATTTGGGGAGACTTCAGGGGAATGTTTCACCCCTCCCCAATCCAAGGGGAAAATCGTGCAGTGATCTCTGCCACCATCCAAGTGCTTCCATTGCACTGGAGGCATAGGTAAAGAGGAAATATCTAATATAAAAAGGATAGCCAACTTTCCACAAGGTGGCCTTGGTTTCATACTTGTTGCTAAAATAGGCAAAACTACCCTTTGTGTGCGACATAGCACTGCACACTTCTGCACAACACAGGTGTGTTCCAAAGCACTCTCTTTCATCCGCATTTTCTATAGCTGACATTTGTAGTAAATCTAGTGTCTGGCTTTACTGCACTAGAGGCATAACTGCAAGAGGAAAACCAAAGGGCAATGGCTGACTGCCCTCATATCATTTGGCAATGGAACCTAAAAACTACCATCAGCACAAAAGAAAGCCCTAGGCATAAACACCACCTTGTCCCTAGGCAAACATTTAAGACAAGGCTGGCAGCTAAGATACTTCCCTCACAGTAGTGATACCTTCAAGGAATCCCACTTGTAGGTGGGAGTAGCGATAGGAATGTCCCCAATGTTTAAAAAAGGTCATTACTGAAGTACAGACAGAACCAGATTAGTGTGTCTTATTCAAAGAGTTAGAGGTCAATGCTCTTTGAAACAAATACTGAAAGGCAGAAAAATGATAGAGCAGAAAGTCAAACACTGGTCTAGATCCACCCAATTTCCCACCCACCAACAGTTTATCATTTTAAACTTTTATCATTAAAAATGTTGCAGTTATTTTTTTGTCGTAAGGCTGTACTTGCCCTGGTCAAGCATACAGGTAGATGGTGGGCAGGGATGAAAAGCCTGTAAATGAAATAGTTACAAGTAATCACATTTATGAATTCTTATATTATTGGTATATATTATATTAGGGATGTCCAAGCTGGACCACAGTTTGGAAGTTGCCCAACAAGCGCTTGAATTACTAGTGCCTGCCCTAGCAGGGAGGGCTGTCACCATAGCAGCAGAATGAGGAGGATTGGGGAGGGGGAATCAAATAATGCTGGGACAATAAAGGCAGCTCTTGACCAGACTGTGTCAGGTTAACTAACACAAAGATAAATGATATAATTTAAACAATAAAAAAGTACATAAATTATATAGATAAAATAAAATGAATTACAAATTATACATAAAAATTACAGTGTTCTTTCATAAGCAACAGTCAGAAATATTGTACAGGCTCGTTTCACAGTACTTTAAAAAAACTGAAAAGAATGTGAATGGTGCGCTTATTCTATTCCCCTTGTAGAATCAAACCATACTAAAACAAAAAATACGTTTGGAATCCTATATGAAAATACAATAAAAGAACACAAGTCCAATCAACATAAAGTCCAAGAATGTGCACACCGTGCTTAAAATAAATACAATTATCAAGTATTCCTTCCAAGGTGGACTGTTACTGATAGCTGTGCCCAAAAGACAACTGTTAAACAGTTCTTCTTTGGGATCTTATAGCTGAAAGAGAAAACAGGCCTGTTCCACACCTTCGGGAATTTGACCAGACAGGTCAAACAAAGCTCACACGATGAATCAAGATGGTTCTCCTTCGATATCTGTGATGCTTCTCCCCAGTGTAATCCGGGTCCCAGAATCATTTATCCACCTGTGGGATTTACAGCTTATAAGTGTGACACCAGGCAGGTTTTAATCAAGAAATCAATATTAGAGTGTGTTATTACACTGAAAAATATTGTACTGGCTACATGCACAGTATTAAATCACTTTAAGTACCTGTTAGAGACTGAGTTAATGGGGCTCCTCTTACTCCTCCTGCCCAGCACTCCTATAGGTGGTGAGAAAGAGTGTGGGGGCCATGGAGTGGTATGAGTGCTGGAGTTGCAGGCAGTAGTGGATCTGTGTTGCCTCCAGAAGCACGGAGTAGAAAACTGAGGCTCACAGAGTGGGATCCAAGTGTAGGAAAACCCGAGTACTAGAGCAGGTTACAAGAACTAGGTTGAGGCCCTCGCTGAAGGCGCACATGTTCAGGAAGCTGGGTACCAGATAAGGAGTTAGAGGGAGCACCCGACCAGGAAGCAAAAACAGAGTCCAGGAAACAAGCCAAAGTCAGTAACAGCTGGGCAAACAAAGTACAAGGCAGAAGGAAATAAGCAAAGTCCAGAAGGGGAGCTGAACTATACGCAGAAAGGCAGAATCAGCAGATTAGATTACAGGTAAAAAAAAAACACAATCTGAGGACGGCTTAGCAACTTCATTCTGCAGGACTTCAGGTTATATAGACTGTTGGGTGCCAATACCAGTGCCTAGCTAGCTTGATAATTTTTTTGCATGTTAATGACTATACTCGTTAATCCAAGTCCAGAAGTCATCCTATATGCACTGAGCCAAGGGCAGAAGTATGCACAGGCACATAAGATGGCATCAGTTTCCTTATACTAAAGTGAATCCATTCTGCCTTACAAACTTGTACTAGGGCCCATTTTGAACAGGCCCTTCACCATTCAGATTTGAATCATTACAGTGTAATGATTTTGCTGAGAACAGCCCACAAATTGTTTGTTGTGCCTAAAAGCACAGTATTTAATCACTTGCACTAGGCCTCATTTTGAACAGGACCTAGATTAAAGAATAATTTATCTGGAAAAAGTTAACAGAATATTGTGGTGCCTATGTGCATAGTATGTAATCAGTTGTACTAGACCCTATTTAGAATAAGGTGACTAGATTTTAAAAATGAAATCCGGGGACATATTTTTTTTTACTAGTAATGGCGGCGATCAGCGACAAATTGGACACTGAGTGACACTTTGTGTCACTGGTTCCCACAAAGTGTCAAAATACAGTGATCAGTGCTAAAACAATGTACTGGCACTGTACTAATGACACTGGCTGGGAAGGTAATAACATCTTGGGCAATTAAAGGGTTAAACGTGTGCCTAACAAGTGTTTTTTCACTGTGGGGGGAGGTGCTTTTACTAAGGAAAGGCATGGATCCCTGTACCTGCTTTGCAGGAACACAGGATCAATGTCTCCAATACTGACAGAATGGTGATCTGCCTTGTTTACATAGGCAGAACCCTGTTCTGCCTGTGTACATAACGATCAGTGGGTACCGGTGGACATCGAGTCCACCAGACCCCCTGATTGGCTCCCATACCCAGAAATGGAGGATCACCTATTTACATGATCCTGCGCAGCGCGACCGTCTGTAGCAGTAAATCTGCTATCAGGCGATCGGCAACTGGTTAAGATCATCAGCATTATGATAACTTACAGGCAGCAGGCACTCTATCATGGCTCTGGCTGGCTCTGTCACAGTGTGTCCCATAACATAGCTGCTGGGTGTTGATTTTGTTACCAAAATGAGCACCCAGCAGTCATGTTATGAGACACACTGTGACAGAGCCAGCCAGAGCCATGATAGAGTGCCTGCTGCCTGTGAGTTATGATACCATCTGTGACAGTGGGGTCACTTTGGACACAGGGTGAATAAAAAAAAAACCCGATATGGTCTGTGATAGCCATATTCAAGGCTGTATATACATTGTATATAGATTGGATGTATACTGTATGTGGGGGTTAAGTATCATTGCTGTGAGGAATTAAGTTGTTTTGCATTTCTATTGTTCATTTAAGTCTGTCCTTGTGTGTATTGTAAAGTGCCAGACAGACTGGCTGCCAACCCTTTGTGAAAAGATGTGTATTGGAGATCGTATATTCTATTGTGTTGGGATCTTTTGAAGCCTAGCAGACGTCAGGATGAGGTGTTGAGTCTTGGGATGTGTGGGTGGAGCTGGGCCCTTGTTCATGTTAAATCATGTGCCTTGAATTGTGTATAAAGTTACAATGTTTCTCAATAATAAATTCATTCCTACTACAGAAGAGACAGAGTGCGTCTCGTCTTCTTCCAGAGGGGTCGCCTCCTATAGGAAAGGGTCGTTTAGCTGTGGATATCGGTAGCGAGTGGATGTGTGTCTAGGAGAGGGAACATCGTAAACAGCGTTAATACCCCTTGAGATTGGGGTGCCGTTACATTATTTGGCAGCAGCGGGATTTTCCCTCCAGTTCCTGGGACACTCCAAACCACCACAGTGAATGACCAGCGATGCAGCCGAAGGAGGGTGATGCAGGACCCCGGTCAGTTGAAGATTTGTTTCAGCAACGAGTGCGACAGCGGTTGGCATTGTATGGTGCTAACCCATCAGAGACCGCCATACGGGAAGCCATTAGAGACATCGAGCGGCAGGATGAGTGGCAACATGAGCAGAGAATGGCGGAAATACGGCAATGGGAGACAACACCTAAAAAAGCAACACCAACTGAAAGGAGAGGAGAGATACAGATACCAGCCAACATGGAAAAGGAATTCAGAAGGAGGTTGCGAGAGATGCAGATACAGCATAGAGGACCAGTATCAGAGGAGGTCCTGCTGGGATGGTCTGATTCAATCCGCTGCGAACTCTGGAAGAAAGTGCTAGCTCTCGAGCAGCAACACCAGGGAAAAGTTCTCCCCTCCATCCATGTAAGGTACTGGTCGCAGTATGAAGTACGAATGCTGTTATTGGGGGAACAACCGAAGCAGGAGTGGACAGCTGAGTTAAGCAGGCTGATCCGGGCAGAGATGCGGTTGGACGAGAGCTACAGAGCCCTCCGGTGGTATGTAGCCCAAGAGTGCCAGTGGTCAGCGGATGACAGCCCCACGGAAGGCTTTGACTATAATGGCCTGGGATTGTTGTATGGGAGGCTGTCCGAGGACCCTGACTTTGGGAGTGATCAGGAGTGGCGTTTTGAGCAAATAATGGAGCACAGAGAACAAAGACTGAATGTCTCGGAAGGGCACTGGGCACAGGAAGATTTGGAGTTCCTGGCCGTTCAGGAATGGGAGCTGGAGATTGCCTACAAACAGCTGCTAGACTCTGCTCAGCAGCAGGGTGGGGCTCCCTTTGCCTGGGACTATCAGGAAATACCAGTTGACAACTATGAAATCCTGGCTGAAGAATCAGCAGTGGAAAATCTGGAGATTGCCATCCCTAAAGCCGAAGTGGATGATATGGAGTTCCAGGGAGCTAGGGCAGTTGGCTCATCTCCCCAGCCACAGATTACAGAAGGTATGGACTTAAGGGACTGTTCAGAGGATGTTATGAATTATGCATCGCTCGCTCAAGTACGGACAGCAGGACAAAGTACTGCAGACCCTTGTTCTACACCCGTGGCAGTTTTGGAGGCCCGAGTTGAGAAGGTGATGGTTCCTCTTTCCGAGTGGATTTCAGAGATGCAGGGAGGAGAAGCAGCCATTTTCCCTCCCCAACAGTTAACCAGAGCAGAAGGTGTGGAGTCCCCAGCAGAAGTGCTGGCAACAGGGCAGAGTGATACCAACCTCTGCCCAGCACCGGAAACCACTGTGGAGTTTCAGGGAGCCGGGGCAGTTGGCCCCTCTCCCCAGCAACAAGCTGAGGCAGTAAAGCTTTTACTCCCAGCTGAATCACTGGCAGCAGGGCAGAATGCTACTGGCCGCTGCACACAACTGCCACTTGAGCGGATATCGGTGGATGGGACTGCGGTCTCCACTCACAGCAACCCAGCAGAAGAGCTGGCAACAGAGCCGAGTGCCACGGGCCTCGGCTCTCACCTAACAGAAGAGGGAGTTCCTGTGGTATTGGATGGGACTTCAGTCCTCACTGACACAACCCCAGAAAATGGTGTGACACTGAGACAGGAGGATGTCAGCCTTGCTTTGCAAGTACTGGGGGACTTCCACCTACCACAAGTGGATGGGACTTCAGTCTCCACTTGTATACCCCAGGGATGCCGGGCAGTCGACCCAGATCCCCAACAGCATGACGGACTGAGCCCAGTCACCCCGTCTTCTCCCCAGCGGCGGGTATGTTCTCTGAGAGAGGCAGAGGTTGGCTGGGTAAGTAATGCTCTGCTTGGAGCAATTCATTTGTGGTACTGGGTGGATACCAGCATTGGAAGAATGGACCCATGGACTAACTTCGGAGTAGACCCGTCTGGGGTCCCCTCCTCTGTTAGTCCCCTGCCGAAAGGGGAGATGTGTGACAGTGGGGTCACTTTGGACACAGGGTGAATAAAAGAAACCCCCGATATGGTCTGTGATAGCCATATTCAAGGCTGTATATACATTGTATATAGATTGGATGTATACTGTATGTGGGGGTTAAGTATCATTGCTGTGAGGAATTAAGTTGTTTTGCATTTCTATTGTTCATTTAAGTCTGTCCTTGTGTGTATTGTAAAGTGCCAGACAGACTGGCTGCCAACCCCTTGTGAAAAGATGTGTATTGGAGATCGTATATTCTATTGTGTTGGGATCTTTTGAAGCCTAGCAGACGTCAGGATGAGGTGTTGAGTCTTGGGATGTGTGGGTGGAGCTGGGCCCTTGTTCATGTTAAATCATGTGCCTTGAATTGTGTATAAAGTTACAATGTTTCTCAATAATAAATTCATTCCTACTACAGAAGAGACAGAGTGCGTCTCGTCTTCTTCCAGAGGGGTCGGCTCCTATAGGAAAGGGTCGTTTAGCTGTGGATATCGGTAGCGAGTGGATGTGTGTCTAGGAGAGGGAACATCGTACACGGCGTTAATACCCCTTGAGATTGGGGTGCCGTTACACCATCCATTATGCCAGAGAGACAAAGTGCAATGTAGTCTATTTACAGACACCCTTCAAAGCACACCTGTGTTGAAGCCTTGAAGGCACTGGCAGCCCCATGATTGGATTGACTTCCCCTCTGTTCCTGCTGCTGGACACCATCAGCTGAGCTCAGCTGTCTCTCTCTGCCCGTCGCCCGCCTCACAGCCTCTCAAGTCTTACACTCCGGGCCCCGGCTGGGTGGGGAGCGGAGGAAGATCACTCCACCAGGGAAGGCAAGGAGATAAGCAGGCAGGCGGCTGGCCGGGAGTTGTGCCAAGGCAGAAGAAAATGTAAGCGGAGCTGAATGGGCATGCGCCCGAAACTGAAGAAATAGTCCCTCCGCTCCGACCAGCACGATTATCATAAATACACCCCCCTAAGCTAGTAGGAGAGGGGGGGTGTGTAATTAAGAATGTTTATCTTTTATTATGCACTGACTGTCTTTGAAATTTCCCCAGTCCCTGTTCAAATCCAATCCGGGGACAAAACCGGGGACAGACTTGGTCCAGGGAGAGTGTCCTCAATACGGGGACTGTCCCCGGAAACCGGGGATGTCTGGTCACCCTAATTTAGAACCCATGCTAGCCAGATTTTAATCTAGAAATCAATATTCAAGTGTAATTACATCACAGAAAAAAGCTCACAAAATAATGTAGTGCCTTTGTGCACAGGATTTAATCATTTGTACTATGCTATATTTTGAATAGGTCCCACACCAGCCATTTGAAAATCAAGACAGGAACATTAGGGTGTAATTATTTCACAAAAAACAACAACCAAATAATGTAATGCCTATGTGCACAGTATGGAATCACTAGAACAGGACCTACATCAGCCATTTTAAAATCAAGAAATAGACAATAAAGTGTAACTTATACACTGAAAAAAGCCTTACATACTGTATGTAATGTGCACAGTATTGAATCACTTGTACTAGGCCCCATTTCGACCCACATTACCTGGGGACAAACTGTTATGCTGAAAGGCAGGTACTCTATGGGTTATTGTTATTGCAAAGTACAGTCTATTGTGGCTAAATCATTTATTTCCATACAAGTATCCTTATTTAATGATAGTTGATTACACTGGGTTTATGCTGCAAGGTAGGTACTCCAATTTGTGAGTGCACCACTGTACTGTTATAGAGAAGTGTGAGCGCTACTTAAAGGATTTTTTTGACTTGATTGATTTTATGGTGGATGCTTCTGGAGGATTGGACTTTTAAGTTAGCTGCTGCAGGATTCATGTTTTCCCCCTTGTGCACTGTGGATTATTCTACCTATATTAGAAATCAACATTAAAATATAATTATTTTGCTAATATATATATGTGTAGCAATACCCCCAGTTAAGAGGGCTGCTGGTATTATTTTCGGGCCTGTAACACTCTGCTGTCAACCCCCAGTAACTGGCTCTACCTTCCCTTGGCACAGCTAGTGAGACTAAAGGATTGTGAGACCCGTAGTCTATGGGTAACACAATACTGCAGATAACACAGTAATCACACCACACAAAGTGTCTGCTTAATCACTAATGTGTTTACTGAGAAAAATAAAAGATCACATTAGGCAGTAGTACATCTATTAATGCAGAGCCCTGCAATAAGATCTAGTCAGCATATAAAACAGGTATACAATCCCCTCAATCCTATGCGCATCAGTTAATAAACCCCGCTTGCAAGCTTCCCGCTCGTGGGCAAGATGGCGCCCAGCAATGTCTCTACTCTATACAGTCAGGCCTGACTACTTAGTTCACAATGTTTCTGTAGAGAGGGATCTTCGCTAGCAATGGTGATGTCCAAAGAGACCCCCATGCTGCTCCGCCCCTCCTTATATAGTCCAACCCCAGCAGACCTTGCGCCTGGCCCAAAGGAACTGTGGGTATCCCATTGCACACTGGGTAAGGTAGTCTTTAGGGCTACTTAAAGCAACACCCCGCATCATATATATAATCCACAGGGATAATATATATATTGTAGTAAATATTATAGTGATTTAATGCTGTTTCTTTGCGCAACTGTATTCAATCCCATACACTAGGCCTTACTATAAGCAAGAACCACAATGACAATTTTAAAATCCTAAAACATTAGAGTGTAAATATTTAATTGACAACCCCCCCCCTCAAAAAAAAAATTAGTGCCTACGTGCATACTTTTTAAACACAAAAAAAAAGCTGCATTATACTGTGTTTATTTCAATATTGTAGTTAGGAGAGGAGCGAAGAGGGGCGGGACTTTAAATGAAGCAGGTGTAAGCAAAAGCATAATGAGGTGAACCAATTGGAATTTATTGCATATTATAATTAAACACACATACAAATTAATTACATGGACATCCGTTGGTCATGGAATATACATTTACTATGATTGCAATGCAGTTGAGCATGGCAAGTTCATTCCCCAAACATCATTGGGTCATGGGGTGTACAATCGGTAAACAGGTAGCAAAAGTTATGTCATGGTACATCCAAATAAAATTCCAAAGTTCATCAAAGCACATTGAGGTAAAAACATAGAAGAGGGTAATGCCTGCAGGGCCTATGGCCTCTCTGATCCTGAATGGGTAAGGAAAAGTAATAATGTAATAACTGAATATTGATTGCACAGAAACGGCTTCAGGTAGCTCGACGCGTTTCATGGCTTCAGCGCCAATCATCAGGAGCAAGCCAGTTCTCTGAAACAAAATTAATAAAGATAAATCGATAGATAAAAAATAAAAAATAATAATGAAGCATGAACTGGAATGGGTTATAAATAACCGCAGATCAAGTGCATGCTACTTACTGGGGTTTGTGTGTTGATGCTGTGGTGGTCGGGTGCTGTAGACCGACCAATGATACCCTCACCCGGGAGCCGCAGCAGGCATCCCCGCAGAGGCTGCCCACAGGCGACCACCAGGGCAGGCGTAGATAGACGGGGCATCCCTATGTGAAAAATGAAAGTGAAATGAGAACTAATTTAAAGGGGGGGGAAGAGGGGGTTGGGGGAAGGCACAAAGGTAAGTGCAAAGTGATGAGTGTGAAGGAACAAAAAATAGAAAAAAAAGGGGGGGAAAAAAGAGGGGGGAGAAAAAAGGAATGGGGAAGGAAGGGAAGAGAAGTGCAGTGGTGGGAAGGATAACCAAAAGCTGCCGAGTGGAATGTGAGTGATGAGAAATCAGCAAACAAGGAAGACCCTGGAAACGCCAGGGAAGGAAAGTGACAATTCAAAAACAAGAAATGAATGGATAATGTGGAGAGTTACCTGAGTGCAGTGAGATACCAAAAGGGGAAGAGGGGAGGAAGAATCCCCAAGCTGTGTGGACGCCAGATAAGGGATCCCTGAATGCCCAAGCCGCCCATGGAGGCGCCATATGTACGCCGCCACAGAACCGCCCCCTGACGTCACGCCGTGCAGCAAGGTAGGGGGGCGGGTCGCCAGTGAGCCAGAGAACTAGCTCCGGCCAATGGGCCACCCAAGAGCCCCGGTCGCTGCACGAGAGTGGGAACCCACCAGCGGGGCGCGACGGCATCAAAGAGGTGCCGTGCGTCCAGCAGGGGAAACGTGGCGTTGACGTGCTGTGACGGCACCCCCGTCCATCCCTAAGGGGGAGGGGAGAAGGCCCGTAGAGCACGTCACAGCTCCCGGAAGGATAAAGCTGCCGGGCAACACCCAGACAACCACGCAGCATCAAATAAGTAGCGAACCACAGGGGTAAAGATATTAAATTAATGAAGGAATTTGGGCATTGGGTATTAGAAAATTATTGTAAAAAAATATGTAATGGTAGAAAAAATAAAGGTCAGAGAAGGCTAAATCAAAGGTCAATGGATGCAGAGTGATTAATGCTATTAATTTTACAATTGGAGCTAGTACACAAGCTTCCATCCCTAAATATGTTTTAATATTGGAGGAAAAGTTTTTCTGGGATTTTTAGGAAGTCATGGCCTGGTACGGCCAGTTACTTCCATCCCAGGGGACTTTAAATGAGAGACATGACACGGTAATGTCATGTCTCTCCATCCCACATAATTTTAGGAGAGGAGCGAAGAGGGGCGGGACTTTAAATGAAGCAGGTGTAAGCAAAAGCATAATGAGGTGAACCAATTGGAATTTATTGCATATTATAATTAAACACACATACAAATTAATTACATGGTGTGAGGGGGTTAGCTCGGCAGCGGGTGTGTGTGACCCCCGGGATGGGCTCCCCACACAAAACAGGCCCAGCAAACGGAGGTTGTGGTTTTCAAAATCAAAAAGGTGCGGTTTATTTTCTATTTACAGTGACAAAACACAGCAAAGCAAAAGAAACAAACAAAATAAATCCTGGTCAAGTTGACCTCTGACTAAACATACAGGTTTCCTAACTAACAACTGGGATCAGCCTAGTGCTGTCCTAGTCCCTAAGTCCCTGGTTTTAAATGTCCAAGCAAATAGCCACACAGGCTTTTTCTCACCGCACAGGGGTTCACTCTCCCTAGACAGTCCACACAGGTCTGGTTCCAGGCATGAGCTAACATCTAATGAAGCTGGGAGTTCTTATAGAGGCCTAAATGAGCTGACAAGGTTCAGCTGGTCTCATCAACTCCCTGTCTGCACGACGCCCAGCCCTCTCCCTAGAGGTATGAGTCATCCATGAGCCCACTAGCCTTATACAACTCTCCACCTAGTTGTATAAATCGGCGTAAAGCCTGAATCTGGGCGAAATATATCTACCCCCCTGGATGCAACCAGGTGACTTTACCTTCCTGCTGTCACATACCCCCCCCTCTTGTTTTAACCTCGGGGTTGGAACACCAGCAATCAGGCATTCATGTACTCGAGACAAAGCATCCACATTCCCCATTTGAACGCTAGGGCGATGCTTTACTGTGAAGTTGAATTCCTGGAGGGCCAGGAACCACCTATTCACTCTTCTATTTGTTTCCTTGTTTTGAGCCATCCACTTTAACGGAGCGTGATCCGTAACCATGTCAAAGTGCCTACCTAGCAGGTAGTACCGAAGGGAATCTAGAGCCCACTTCACCGCTAAACACTCCTTTTCAACGGTGGCGTAATTTACCTCATGGGACTTCAACTTCCTGCTGAGGTAAATGACTGGGTGCTCTTCCCCGTTCCAGACCTGGGACAATACTGCTCCTAACCCCACATCTGACGCATCACTTTGTACGACAAAGTCTTTAGAGAAGTCGGGTGAGTACAACACTGGCTGGCTACATAAGGCTTGTTTCAAGAATTGGAATGCTGCCTCAGCCTCGGGGGTCCATTTAATCATGACCGACCCTTTCCCCTTCGTCAGGTTGGTTAGGGGCACAGCCTTAGAAGCAAAGTGGGGAATGAATCGCCGATAATACCCAGCGATTCCCAGAAAGGCTCGTACCTGCTTCTTGCTGTTGGGACGTGGCCAACTCTGGATGGCCTCGACTTTGTTGAGTTGGGGTTTTATTACTCCCCTCCCAATGGTGTACCCAAGATATTTGGCCTCCTCCTGCCCAATGGTACACTTCTTGGGGTTAGCCGTAAACCCCGCTTCCCGAACAGAGTCCAGGACTGCTTGCACTTTTGGCAGATGTGAGGCCCAATCTGTGCTATGGACAATTACGTCATCCAGGTAAGCCGCAGCATACTTCCGATGGGGCCTCAGCATCTGGTCCATTTTCCGCTGGAATGTGGCCGGCGCATTCTTGGAACGCCCCGTCTGGGGTTACAAATGCGGTTTTCTCTTTGGCTGACTTGGCCAGGGGGATTTGCCAATACCCTTTTGTGAGGTCAAGAGTCGTCATGTATCGGGCTGTTCCAAGCCGGTCGATCAACTCATCTATACGTGGCATGGGGTAGGTGTCAAATTTTGTAACTTTGTTCAACTGACGAAAATCGTTACAAAATCGCCAGCTCCCATCCGGTTTAGGCACCAACACAATGGGACTAGACCAATCACTTTGGGACTCCTCTATCACCCCTAAGTTCAGCATTTTCTGTACTTCCTCTCGTATTGCCTCCCGTCGGGCCTCTGGGATCCGATAGGGTTTTAACTTCACCCTTTCACCGGGCGGGGTAATAATGTCATGCTCTACCCCAGATGTTTGTCCCGGCAGCTCAGAGAATACCTCCTTGTTGCGAAGCACAAACTCCTTAACCTCCTGTTGTTGGGGTTGTGACAAGGTGGCTGCGATTCCAACCTCAGGAATCACGCAACCAGTTTGAGCTGGTGACCAAGTGTCTGCGACTAGGGACTCTCTATCCCTCCAGGCTTTCAACAGATTAACGTGATAGATCTGTTCGGGCTTTCGCCTTCCTGGTTGTCTGACCTTGTAATTCACTTCGCTCACTTTTTCCATTATCTCGTAGGGGCCTTGCCATTTGGCAAGGAATTTACTTTCAACCGTAGGGACAAGTACCAGTATCCTATCCCCCGGGGAAAAGGTACGGGTCTTGGCTCCACGGTTGTACACTCTCTGCTGTGCTAACTGCGCTTGGGCCAAATGTTCCTTCACGATGGGCATTACCTGTGCAATTCGGTCTTGCATCAGGGCGACATGCTCAATCACACTCCTGTGGGGAGAACTCTCACTTTCCCAAGTTTCCTTGGCAATATCCAACAGCCCTCTTGGGTGTCTCCCATACAGTAACTCAAAGGGGGAGAATCCCGTAGAGGATTGGGGCACCTCCCTAATAGCAAACATCAGATAAGGAAGTAGACAGTCCCAATCCTTTCCATCTCTATCCACCACTTTCTTCAACATTTGTTTTAGGGTTTTGTTGAATCTTTCAACCAGCCCATCGGTTTGGGGGTGATACACAGATGTACGTAATTGCGTCACTTTGAACAATTTACACAGCTCCTTCATAACCCGGGACATAAAGGGTGTACCTTGGTCCGTAAGCAGTTCTTTACAAATACCCACCCGGCTAAACACAAGAGATAGCTCTTTGGCTATGGTTTTGGCCGAGGTATTTCGGAGAGGGATCGCTTCTGGATAACGGGTGGCATAGTCCATTATAACTAATATGTACTGGTGCCCCCTAGCGGACTTGATTATAGGACCTACCAAATCCATGGCGATCCTCTCAAACGGGACCTCAATGATGGGTAGAGGGACCAGCGGGCTACGGAAATGTGGCATCGGGGCCGACCTCTGACACACAGGGCAGGAGGAACAATAATTTTCTATGTCCTTCATCACCCCCGGCCAATAGAATCTCTGTAATACCCTCTCTCGGGTTTTCTCTGTCCCCAGATGACCTCCAAGAATGTGCCCATGGGCCAACTCCAACACCAACTTCCTGTAAGGTTTGGGCACCACAAGCTGCTCAACGGTTTCTTCTGCCCTTTTTGCCACCCGATACAGTAGGTCCTTCTCTACGCTGAAGTATGGGTAAGTGCAGGTATTATCTGGGTTTACTAACTCGCCATCTATTTTCACTACGTTTTCCCGTGCCTTTATTAGGGCGGGGTCTTTCAACTGTTCTGTGGCAAAGTTTTCCCTGTGAACCTCAAGATCAGAAAACTCCACAGACGGTAGGTTTTCGTCTGAGGAGGTGGGCTCCTCTCCAGTTTCTTGAGTCTCCCCTGCCAATACTGACAAGGGAAATTCCGGAGAGTCCTCACCACTCTCAGGGGAGTTCTGGCTATCACATTCCTGGTACATAGGGGCACCAGTGGGGGGCTCAGGATCATCCCACAGTTCCCAGAACTTCGGAAAATCCCTTCCCACAATGGCGTCATACGGTAACTGAGATACTAAGCCCACTGGATGAGAGAGGGTACCTTTGGGGGTCTCGAAACACACTGTAGTCACTGGATACTCTCGGGTGTCCCCATGCACACAAATAACAGCTACCTTGCTATTCCCGGAGACCTCTGTTTTAACTAATTCAGCCTTTATCAGGGTCACAAGGCTACCTGAATCCAGCAATACCACAACATTTCTACCATTAATACACATTTTGCATAAATGTTTCTCAGTTCCCCGAATGGCAGTGCATGCGACTGTCGCACACAGCGACTGACGTCTGCCCGTCAGAAAGTCACACTGCATGGGTTCCTCCAAAACCGGGCAATTTGCTGCAATATGTCCCGCTTGCCGGCAGCGGTAGCAAATGATCCTTCTGGCCGCCTCTTGAGCCGCTGATTTTCCCAGGCTGTTCTCGCCAAACTTGGGGTAGAGCTCCCACCCTCTCACTCTCTCCACCCTTACCCCTTGGAATCCTCTTATCCGCCCCTGGGGATGGTCTGGTCTTAGGGTGGAAAGTCCGAGTGTCTCTGGAAGAGGCCGTCAGGTTCTCTGTAGCCAAGTATTTCTCCACACGATCCACAAGACCATCGGCCGTCTCTGGGTCTCCATGGCTTACCCACTTTTGGATGGCAGTAGGAAGAGCTCTCAAAAACCGATCCATTACAACACGTTCCACAATCTTTGGTGCGGACAAAGTCTCTGGCTGTAGCCACTTTCTGCTCAGGTGAATGAGATCATACATTTGAGACCTGGGGGGTTTTCCAAGCTGGAAAGTCCAGTTATGCACACGCTGAGCCCGGACAGCCTGGGTGACACCCAGCCTTGCCAATATTTCAGCTTTTAGCATCACATAGTCTTTTGCTTGGTTAGGCTCTAGGTCATAGTAAGCTTTCTGCGATTCACCAGTTAACAGAGGAGCCACCAGTCCAGCCCACTGCTCCTCAGGCCACTTTTCTCTTTCAGCGGTCCTTTCAAATGTGGTCAAAAATACCTCTGGATCATCCTCTCCAGTCATTTTTGTCAATAAACGACTCACCCCAAAGGACGCGGTATTAGTGGGACGGCTTTCCTCACTGGTCTGCGGACGTTGCTGCATTACTGCTTCCATCTGTTGTTGTAGTCTCTGCTCTTGCTTCTGCAACAGGTCTATGAAGCGGGCCTCAGATTGCTGCTGGGCTCGTTGCTGAGCCTCCAGACTCTGTTGCAAAGTTGCGTTTGTCTGCTGCTGGGCTGCAAGGCTCTGTTGTTGAGCTGCAAGGCTCTTTTGCAAACCTGCATTTGTCTGCTGTTGATTGGCATTTGCTAGAGCCAGCTGTTTCAGTATCTCCTCCATGCTGGCCTAAAAAAACTGCCCGCATTCTCCACCAACTGTGAGGGGGTTAGCTCGGCAGCGGGTGTGTGTGACCCCCGGGATGGGCTCCCCACACAAAACAGGCCCAGCAAACGGAGGTTGTGGTTTTCAAAATCAAAAAGGTGCGGTTTATTTTCTATTTACAGTGACAAAACACAGCAAAGCAAAAGAAACAAACAAAATAAATCCTGGTCAAGTTGACCTCTGACTAAACATACAGGTTTCCTAACTAACAACTGGGATCAGCCTAGTGCTGTCCTAGTCCCTAAGTCCCTGGTTTTAAATGTCCAAGCAAATAGCCACACAGGCTTTTTCTCACCGCACAGGGGTTCACTCTCCCTAGACAGTCCACACAGGTCTGGTTCCAGGCATGAGCTAACATCTAATGAAGCTGGGAGTTCTTATAGAGGCCTAAATGAGCTGACAAGGTTCAGCTGGTCTCATCAACTCCCTGTCTGCACGACGCCCAGCCCTCTCCCTAGAGGTATGAGTCATCCATGAGCCCACTAGCCTTATACAACTCTCCACCTAGTTGTATAAATCGGCGTAAAGCCTGAATCTGGGCGAAATATATCTACCCCCTGGATGCAACCAGGTGACTTTACCTTCCTGCTGTCACAATGGACATCCGTTGGTCATGGAATATACATTTACTATGATTGCAATGCAGTTGAGCATGGCAAGTTCATTCCCCAAACATCATTGGGTCATGGGGTGTACAATCGGTAAACAGGTAGCAAAAGTTATGTCATGGTACATCCAAATAAAATTCCAAAGTTCATCAAAGCACATTGAGGTAAAAACATAGAAGAGGGTAATGCCTGCAGGGCCTATGGCCTCTCTGATCCTGAATGGGTAAGGAAAAGTAATAATGTAATAACTGAATATTGATTGCACAGAAACGGCTTCAGGTAGCTCGACGCGTTTCATGGCTTCAGCGCCAATCATCAGGAGCAAGCCAGTTCTCTGAAACAAAATTAATAAAGATAAATCGATAGATAAAAAATAAAAAATAATAATGAAGCATGAACTGGAATGGGTTATAATTAACCGCAGATCAAGTGCATGCTACTTACTGGGGTTCGTGTGTTGATGCTGTGGTGGTCGGGTGCTGTAGACCGACCAATGATACCCTCACCCGGGAGCCGCAGCAGGCATCCCCGCAGAGGCTGCCCACAGGCGACCACCAGGGCAGGCGTAGATAGACGGGGCATCCCTATGTGAAAAATGAAAGTGAAATGAGAACTAATTTAAAGGGGGGGGGAAGAGGGGGTTGGGGGAAGGCACAAAGGTAAGTGCAAAGTGATGAGTGTGAAGGAACAAAAAATAGAAAAAAAAGGGGGGGGGAAAAGAGGGGGGAGAAAAAAGGAATGGGGAAGGAAGGGAAGAGAAGTGCAGTGGTGGGAAGGATAACCAAAAGCTGCCGAGTGGAATGTGAGTGATGAGAAATCAGCAAACAAGGAAGACCCTGGAAACGCCAGGGAAGGAAAGTGACAATTCAAAAACAAGAAATGAATGGATAATGTGGAGAGTTACCTGAGTGCAGTGAGATACCAAAAGGGGAAGAGGGGAGGAAGAATCCCCAAGCTGTGTGGACGCCAGATAAGGGATCCCTGAATGCCCAAGCCGCCCATGGAGGCGCCATATGTACGCCGCCACAGAACCGCCCCCTGACGTCACGCCGTGCAGCAAGGTAGGGGGGCGGGTCGCCAGTGAGCCAGAGAACTAGCTCCGGCCAATGGGCCACCCAAGAGCCCCGGTCGCTGCACGAGAGTGGGAACCCACTCTCTGCATCCATTGACCTTTGATTTAGCCTTCTCTGACCTTTATTTTTTCTACCATTACATATTTTTTTACAATAATTTTCTAATACCCAATGCCCAAATTCCTTCATTAATTTAATATCTTTACCCCTGTGGTTCGCTACTTATTTGATGCTGCGTGGTTGTCTGGGTGTTGCCCGGCAGCTTTATCCTTCCGGGAGCTGTGACGTGCTCTACGGGCCTTCTCCCCTCCCCCTTAGGGATGGACGGGGGTGCCGTCACAGCACGTCAACGCCACGTTTCCCCTGCTGGACGCACGGCACCTCTTTGATGCCGTCGCTCCCCGCTGGTGGGTTCCCACTCTCGTGCAGCGACCGGGGCTCTTGGGTGGCCCATTGGCCGGAGCTAGTTCTCTGGCTCACTGGCGACCCGCCCCCCTACCTTGCTGCACGGCGTGACGTCAGGGGGCGGTTCTGTGGCGGCGTACATATGGCGCCTCCATGGGCGGCTTGGGCATTCAGGGATCCCTTATCTGGCGTCCACACAGCTTGGGGATTCTTCCTCCCCTCTTCCCCTTTTGGTATCTTACTGCACTCAGGTAACTCTCCACATTATCCATTCATTTCTTGTTTTTGAATTGTCACTTTCCTTCCCTGGCGTTTCCAGGGTCTTCCTTGTTTGCTGATTTCTCATCACTCACATTCCACTCGGCAGCTTTTGGTTATCCTTCCCACCACTGCACTTCTCTTCCCTTCCTTCCCCATTCCTTTTTTCTCCCCCCTCTTTTTTCCCCCCTTTTTTTTTCTATTTTTTGTTCCTTCACACTCATCACTTTGCACTTACCTTTGTGCCTTCCCCCAACCCCCTCTTCCCCCCCCCTTTAAATTAGTTCTCATTTCACTTTCATTTTTCACATAGGGATGCCCCGTCTATCTACGCCTGCCCTGGTGGTCGCCTGTGGGCAGCCTCTGCGGGGATGCCTGCTGCGGCTCCCGGGTGAGGGTATCATTGGTCGGTCTACAGCACCCGACCACCACAGCATCAACACACGAACCCCAGTAAGTAGCATGCACTTGATCTGCGGTTATTTATAACCCATTCCAGTTCATGCTTCATTATTATTTTTTATTTTTTATCTATCGATTTATCTTTATTAATTTTGTTTCAGAGAACTGGCTTGCTCCTGATGATTGGCGCTGAAGCCATGAAACGCGTCGAGCTACCTGAAGCCGTTTCTGTGCAATCAATATTCAGTTATTACATTATTACTTTTCCTTACCCATTCAGGATCAGAGAGGCCATAGGCCCTGCAGGCATTACCCTCTTCTATGTTTTTACCTCAATGTGCTTTGATGAACTTTGGAATTTTATTTGGATGTACCATGACATAACTTTTGCTACCTGTTTACCGATTGTACACCCCATGACCCAATGATGTTTGGGGAATGAACTTGCCATGCTCAACTGCATTGCAATCATAGTAAATGTATATTCCATGACCAACGGATGTCCATGTAATTAATTTGTATGTGTGTTTAATTATAATATGCAATAAATTCCAATTGGTTCACCTCATTATGCTTTTGCTTACACCTGCTTCATTTAAAGTCCCGCCCCTCTTCGCTCCTCTCCTAAAATTATGTGGGATGGAGAGACATGACATTACCGTGTCATGTCTCTCATTTAAAGTCCCCTGGGATGGAAGTAACTGGCCGTACCAGGCCATGACTTCCTAAAAATCCCAGAAAAACTTTTCCTCCAATTGTAGTTAGCAGATGCATGGTCTGCACAAACTTTGACTAAGCCACTTTGTCAACAGGACCCACATCAGTCATTTTTGAACCAAGAATAGGGATGGACGAACATCTCCCGGGACGGTTCGCGAACGCGCGAACGCGATCGCGCGAACGGGGGTAAATGTTCGCGAACCGCGGGTTCGCAGCAGGCCCCATTCATTTCAATGGGAGGCGAACATTAAAAACCTCCAGGTCATATTTGCAGCCACAAAATAATTACTAGCTGTGCACACATAGTCCCACAACATGGACAATGACATAACAGAAGTATTAAGCAAATTTGAGATCGACAACGACAAGCATTCTTTTTTTATCTGAAATTTTTTGTCAATTCAGGAGCGCATGAAGGCCATGGAAGAGACACAAGGCCAGGCTATGAAGGGGGTGCATGAGATGATCCTGCTATTGGAAAAGTTGCCATAAATGTTTTTTTTTTTTTTATAAGTTGTATAAATCGTTTATACAGTTATAACGTTTATTTCGTTTTTTGTAATATTGCTCGGTTTTATTGTAATAGCTCGGCCTAAATCAGCCGGAACTGACAGCAGCCGGTAAATACATGTCAAATACATATAGTGTCCATTCACACGTCTGTAAAATGGGTCCGCATCCGTTCCACAATTTAGCGGAATTGATTTTCAATTCCAGTCTGAAAAATTAGGCATTCACAGCCTGGATAAAGAAGTAAGTGTCGGCCAGTACAGGCCCCAAAAATTAGCCAACAGGCATTCATCTGACAGCAAAGAACTTTAAATTCTGTGGCTGGAGGTATATTAGGCATTCACAGGATAAATACGTTTCGGGCACTACAGGCCCCAAAAATTAGGCATTCAACGGACATAAAAGGCCTTTTATGCCACTGTATTTACCCAAGAAGACAAGGACCATGAATAATTGTTATAGGTGGTGGTGGATATTTGTGGCCTGTCATGAGGAATTTGAATGAAACATGGTCTACTGGTCACATGTGTTGAATTCCTCAGAGATCCATGCCTCATTCATTTTTATAAATGTGAGGTAGTCAACACTGTTGTGAGCTAAGCGAGTGCGCTTATCGGTCACGATCCCCCCTGCTGCGATGAACGTCCTTTCGGACAGGACACTGGACGAGGGGCAAGCCAACAGTTCCATTGCAAATTGTGCAAGCTCTGGCCAGAGGTCAAGCCTGCCCACCCAGTAGTCCAGGGGTTCATCACTACTCAGAGCGTCCACATCGGCTGTTAATCCGATGTAGTCGGACACCTGTCGGTCTAGGCGTTCCCTGATGCTGGATCTGGATGAGACCTGTCGATGGGTCGGCTGAAAGAATGATCTCATATCAGAAGTGACCAAGACATCTTCAAACCGCCCTCTTCTTGCAGGCGCTGTTGGATTGGTATCCACAACTGTTCCTCTGGGAGTGGAAATTCCTCTGCCAGCGCACGCAAAAGCAAAATGCAGCATTTCTCGAAGCAAGGCCTGGGAGTGCTCCATTCTGACAGCCCTCTGTGATGGTGGTAACATTTCTGCCATTTTTTGTTTGTACCGGGGGTCCAAGTACGTTGCCACCCAGTAATGGTCCTTGCCCTTTATGCTTTTTATACGGGGTCCCTCTTAAAACACTAGAGCATGAAGGCCCCCATTTGCACTAAACTGGAAGCAGTGTGGTGGCCTGGCTCCTGCTCGTCATCATCCAGGATAATGTCATCCTCGATCTCCTCCCCCCATCCACGAACAACAACAGCAGGGATCCCAGAAAGGTTTAAAGCATGCTCTTCTTGCTCCTCCTCATCCGCCCCGGCACCATCCTCCTCTGACTCCTCTTCAGACTCCTGTTGTTGACTTGTCTCAGATAGAGTAGCCCCCCTGGGAATTCATCCAGCATTGCGACTTCCTCGTCTTCCTGCTCCTGCTCCTCGATGGCTTGATCAATGACACGACGCAATGCACGCTCCATAAAGAAGGCATAAGGTACGATGTCACTGATGGCACCATGGCTGCGACTGACCAGTTTGGTGATCTCCTCAAATGGCCGCAAAAGTCTGCATGCGTCGCGCATGAGCAGCCACTGACGCGGTGAAAAAAAACCAAGATCCCCAGAACCTGTTCTGGCGCAGAGTTCATACAGGTAGTCGTTAACTGCACGTTTCTGCTGGAGCAGCCTATCAAGCATATACAAGGTTGAGTTCCATCGCGTCGGGCAGTCACAAATAAGACGTCTGACCGACAGATTGTGTCGCCGCTGAATGTCAGCAAGGCGAGCCATGGCCGTGTAAGATCTTCTGAAATGGGCCGAGATTTTCCTTGCCTGCCGCAAGACGTCCTGGACCCCAGGGTATTTGACAACAAATCGCTGCACGACCAAGTTCAAGACGTGTGCCATGCATGGCACGTGTGTAATTTTGCCCTGTTTCAACGCGCTCAGCAGATTGGCACCGTTGTCGCACACCACTTTACCAACTGTCAAATTGAGCGGTGTTAGCCACTGATCTGCCTGTGAACGCAAAGCTGAAAGGAGTGCAGGGCCAGTGTGGCTCTTGGCTTCCAGGCACAACAGACGCAGCACAGCATGGCAACGTCTCACCTGGCATGTCGAATAGGTTCTGGGGATCTTGGGCGGCGCAGCGGAAGAGACGGTAGCAGTGGAAGAGGAGGAGTCAGCCGAGGAGGAGAGGGAGGATGGAGTAGGAGGAGGAGGAGAAGAAGAGGCAGGCCTGCATGCAATCCGTGGCGGTAAAACCAAATCTACACGGGTGCCACGGGTTACATGCTTGACGGCCGTCAGAAGGTTCACCCAGTGGGCAGTAAAAGTAATATACCTTCCCTGCCCGTGTTTGCTAGACCACGTGTCTGTGGTCAGATGTATCTTGGCACCGACACTGTGTGCCAGAGATACATTCACTTGCCGCTGAACATGGCCATATAGCTCTGGGATGCCCTTCTGGGAGAAATATTTCCTTCCTGGGACCTTCCATTGTGGTGTTCCAATGGCCACAAATTTTCGAAAGGCCTCCGAGTCCACCAGTTTATATGGCAGTAGTTGGCGGGCTAGGAGTTCTGACAAGCCAGCGGTCAACCGTTGGGCAAGAGGGTTATCCGGCGTCATCATTCTTTTACGCTCCAACATTTGGCCCATGGAAGCCTGCCTTTTTCCAGATAAACTTGGGGACGGAATGATGGAAGGTGGAGTGGAGGACAACTGTGAAGAGAGAGGAGAAGTAGTAGAAGAGGCTGGACGGTGAGAGCCTGGAGTTTGGCTTTGTGGGTTCTGACGGCGTTGCTCCCACTGGGCTCGGTGATGGGAGTTCATGTGCCTTCTTAAGGCGGTCGTCCCTAGGTGAGTGTTGGGCTTACCGCGACTTATGCGTTGACTGCAAAGGCTGCAGATGGCAACACTATTGTCAGCAGCGGACACGTTAAAAAAAGCCCACACTGCAGAGCCATGTGCCGGCGTCCTGGGAGCGCCAGATGTGACCGTACATGGTTGATGGCTCGCTCTGAGTCCTGATACATTAGCAGTCTTGTTTGTCACTCCTGTGCAATGTAAGTTCCGCCTGCCTCTCCTCCCTATCTGCTGGTCCATCTCTCCCTCTGAACTCCCCTCCTGGTCCTCTCTTGTGGGCACCCACGTGACAACCATAGACACATCATCCTCTACGTCACCTTCCCCACCACTAACATTAGAGATCTCGGAGTAGGCAGCAACAGCGGGGACCAACATCCTTGGGCTGATCTGTGTACTGTCGTCAGATTGCTGAGTGGCGGTTGTTGCTACCTCCTCTTCCTGATCCAATGTCAACAATGCCTGTGCATCAGAGAAGTCTTGTGATAGATCGGAAAATAATTCCTGTGACTCAAGCGGAGGGTATATGGTGGCGGTGGTGTTGGTGGTAGTGTCTTTGGGGGTGCACACAGCAGAGAGTGAAGAGGGTGCAGATAGAGAGGATGAGGAGGGTGCAGAAGAGTAAGGCTGAGTGAGCCACTCAACCAAGTCTGGTGCGTCCTTTGACGTAATCGAATGCACCTTCTGCAACTTCCCACTTTGGCTCCGGCCTGGTGCTCCTGCCCTACCCCTACCACCCCTGCGGAAGGGCCTGCCTCTTCCTCTGCCCGTCATCTTTTTAAATGACCCTGTGACAAAAGGCTGTAGAGAAGGGCAGTATATGTGGAAGAAGGTATATAACACCCCGCTTCAAACTGTCATTTTCGGGGGCCACTGGTCTATCACAGCAGTTATAATACTTTTTTCTAATTGCGTTTGTCACTCTTTGTAGTATCGCTGCAGAACCTCTCAGCAGTCACAATGCTGCACAGTAGAAATGCACTATACTATTCTTCCTATATGTGAAAGTTTTTTATGCGTGTATTAGACCCCTATATACTGCACACCAAATAGTACACCTATACCAGTCCTTAAAATGAACTTTTGGGGAGCTTTATTGGTTAGCGATTTTAGTCGCTAGTCTGTGCCTGCGACACACCGCGGCAATTTCTACCTAAACCGAGAAAAGAGCTGCAGCAGAACCGCTTAGAAGCTGCACAGTAGAAATGCTGCACAGTTGAAATGCACTATATATTATACAGTATAGTATATATTATATAGTATGTTTGAAAGTTTTTTATGCGTGTATTAGACCCCTATATACTGCACACCAAATAGTACACCTATACCAGTCCTTAAAATGAACTTTTGGGGAGCTTTATTGGTTAGCGATTTTAGTCGCTAGTCTGTGCCTGCGACACACAGCGGCAATTTCTACCTAAACCGAGAAAAGAGCTGCAGCAGAACCGCTCAGAAGCTGCACAGTAGAAATGCACTATACTATTCTTCCTAGAGTATTTTATGCGTGTAGTACACCCCTATTTACTGCACACAAAATAGTACACCTATACCAGTCCGTAAAAGGACTTTTGTGGACTGTACACCTATACCAGTCCTTAGAAGGACTTTTGTTTTAGTAGAGTCTGTCCCTGCTAGTACACACACAGCAACCTTCCTACACTGACTAAAGACAGCTTCAGAACCGCTCAGCACTGCAGTCCCAATGCTGCACAATTGAAATTAACTAAAAGTGTATTACACCCCTATACACTGCACACAAAACAATTGTACACCTATACCAGTCCTTAAAAGGACTTTTGTGGACCTAATAGCAAGGATTACAGTCTGTCCCTGCTCCACACAGCAACCTGTCCCTACGCTGACAAATAACAGAATGTAAAATGGCAGCCAGATCAGGTCTATTTATAAGGTAGGGGGTATGTCCATCTGCTGAAATGTCTCATTGGCTGTCCTGTACCACATGATGGATGTGTCATAGGTCAAAGTTCCACAATGTAAAATATTCAGAATATGGTGGCCGCGAACCGGCCGCGAATAGTGCCATATGTCCGCCGGTTTCGCGAACCGCGAATGCGCAAAATTTGCCGCGAACCGACCGCGGGGCGAACCGCAAGGCCATCTCTAATCAAGAATCCAACATAGGCTTCATGTATTTCTTGAAAACAGCACACAAAAACTCCTGCGCACAAGTGGATCCTCCAGCAGTCAATCTTGCACGATGCTAACACCGGCTTTGCAGCCCTTCATGGACAGGGGTGTCCTAGTGCAGAATAGAAGAAAGGAAACAAGGGTGCACCAGCCTAGTGTATTATCGTTCAGGATAGAATTTATTAAAAAAGCATAAATACTACTCACAAGTGTAGCAGGAAAAAAATCGCAGTACAATGATATTTCAGATAGATGGCAGCTGAAAGATGAGCTCGAAACCACACTCCACAGGCGCACCGCGCATATGATTAGGGCCACTGCCGGCTTACGCGTTTCGAAGTCATACACTTATTCATCAGAGCCCAGCAGTGCTTTCACCACATGTAGCACTCTATTTATAGACACATGGACATGTGAGCTCCAGCACAGGCAGAGGACGGGCTCACCCGGGGCCAGGGAAACAAACTCCTCCCACCCCACTACAGGTAACTAAAACAGCTGATAGACTATACCCACAAGGTGGTAGCAAAGGGACTGTCCAAACACGGTACTCATACACTGGGTATTGTAGAACCCATCAATAACTGAAAACTGGGGCCATGTTACATACATAGGGTGCTGCCACAGGGCACTCATGAATCATACACTCAAACTAGAGCTACTGCACAGGCCGTACTTCCATTTGTCAGCACAGCTCCAATCTATACTTGGGACCACTAAATAGCAGACACATAGAGAGCATGGGCGCAGAATGTGTGCACAGGGTGTAATCGGGGTGTACCCAGCCGGCGATGCGGCCAAGAGACAGAGGGTCACCTCCAGGCACTTGAACACCAAGGGTAGGTCAAAGGTGTCTATATAAAAAATGATGATGATGAAAGAAAAGATGAATGTGCATACATAAAGAGATCATAATGGTGGGAGATAGACTGCAAACGGTGTTCACAGGTGTCAATGAATACCTTGTCACCTTACTTACTGATTTATGGCGCTGGCGGCGCTGTAATGCTTGCCGCTTGCTCAAACGATAGTAACCCTCCCACTGACAGGCCGCGCCTGGAGCGCAAATAGGCCTGTCTGCGTTCCACGAGAACTGAAAGTAGACGGACTCAGTCACTTCCTGTGCGTCAGCCGTCACTCTACGATTGGCTCGGCGGCCAAGACGTGACGCCGACATTGAGGGGAAGTCCCAACGAAGAGGCCGCTTGGTGACCCCGGCCATCATTGGACAAAAGGAAGTGTAACATTAGTAACAATCAGTAGTGATGTAAAAATAACGAATTACAGAAGGGACAGTCAGCCATCAAACCATTAGGAACAAATGATATAATTAAATAAGAATAAAGAAAAATATAGAAAAATATATAAAAAAATAAAAAAAAATTATATCATCAAGCTGCTTGGGGCCCTAATACTTAATCGAAATGACCACTAATCCTCTGGGAAAAGGGGCCCGCCACCAGTAGTGCTGAAGCTGCACACGTCCCTGCGCCTACCGATTCACATGTGGACACTAGAGGGAGGACAGATGCAGCCGCGGGACTTCCAGCGTGTGCACATGCGTAGTGAACGCATTGCTGTCACAATGGATTCAAAGCAGTATATAAAAGTGATGCTAAATAGATAAAAGCATGTACCCATATAGACATATGGAATATAAATACATACATAAAAACATATAAAATATATGTATAAAAACAAACTGCATTATGAAAATCACATACAAAAGTGTATAGAAGAAGATACAGAAATTGGTCATATTGACAGACCCCCGCGGTACCATCATAGCCTCCCTCACACATATCCACACACCAGCTGACCTGCTGGTGTAGAATACAGTGTCCACACCTGAACGCTACACAATAGGAATACCAACCCGTTCTACCTAAGCCATTGCAAAGATCGTAGCCGCTATGGAACTAAATATTAGAAAACCATATTATACAAGACGGCATAAATGTAGCCAGACTATATAGAAAGAGATACTTTACATAGTCAAACATGTAAAACGGGAGGATTAAAACAGACATCAATTGTCATATATATCGCTACGATGCATACTAGATTAAAAACAATATTAAAATAAATAGACTTAAATGGAAGGATGTCATGAACCATGTTGGATATAAACTAAGGACATGGACTAAGAAAGGCCAGAGGCCTAAAGGCATACTGAAACACTGCCATTACGCTAAAACAAGGGACTGGAGAAGGGTACCCAGTGCAAGGGGATGGGGGAGGGGGCCCAGGATTACCTAAAGGAATGAAATAGTGAGGAGATTTTTTGGGGGGTAGGTGACCGAATTGACAGTTTTAGAACAATGACCAAACCAGTCTATTAATTAATTTTATGTATCTCAGGATCCTCATTCAACCCCCCAGGGGTGAGACTTCCAAGGGTGAAGATCCAGTAGGCCTCACGTTTACAGAGCCTCTGGTGTCTCCTCCCCCTATCAAGATCTCCTCCAATGGACTCAATCCCAAAGACTTTCATACCAGATGGATCACCCTGGTGAGCTTCTTCAAAGTGCCTAGGGACTCGGATATTTCGTTCTAGTATTAATAATGTCGCACTTGTGTTCGTCTATCCGTACTCTCATGGGACGAGAAGTGCGGCCTACATAGAGACGCCCACAAGGGCACATGATCCCATAGACAACAAAATCCGCCCCACAGTTGATGAATTGCTTAAGCTTGTGTACCTTACCATCTATACCGACCACTGTTTTCTTCCTATGACACATGAATAAACAAGTGCCACAGTTCTTAACACTGCATTTATAGCTTCCTTTTTGGTCAAAAATAGTTGACCAAGCATTGGTAGTGACACTAGTGGGCTTTTTAACCCTGCTTGGGGCAACTATACTTCTCAGGTCCCGCGGCCTCCTGAACACTATATTGGGTCTGTCAGGAAGATGATCACACAGCATGGGATCATGTTTTAGAATACTCCAATTCTTCTTAAGGATATTCTGTATCTCGAAAGCCTTGTTTGTATATTGCGTGGAGAAGCGAACATGAGAAGTGTCAGGACTTTGAGCCAGGGCTGACTGTCGAGTACCCTCTGATGGATTGTCATAGAGATCGCCATATTTTTTGTATGCGGTCTCTATGAGTATGGAATCATATTCTTTCTCCTGAAATTTCTTTATAAGGAGCTCGTTCTGAGCAAGAAAGTCCTCCTTCCTGGTGCATGTACGTTTCAGTCTGCAGAACTGCCCGTACGGGATGTTTTTAATCCATCTAGGATGGTGGTTGCTCTTAGCGTACAGGAAAGAGTTCCCCCCACTAGGTTTAAAATGTGTCCTAGAAAAGATATTACCATCCATGTCGCTCCTGAGTTCAAGATCCAAAAAGACCAAAGAGTCGTCACTGACGACATGGGTGAATTTGATGCCAAACGGATTGGACCCACAGTACTCTAGAAAGTTGTTCAATTCAGAATCCGTGCCTTCCCAGATGATAAGTATATCATCTATATAGCGTGAGAACAGGACCAGGTTTGCCCCAAATGGATTGTTGTTCCAAATGAAGTCTTTCTCCCAGAACCCCATAAAGAGGTTTGCATAACTTGGGGCAAACCTGGCTCCCATAGCTGTACCCTTAGTCTGCAGGTAATGTTCCCCTAAAAAGGAGAAATGGTTATGTGTAAGGGCAAACTCAACACTCCAATATGAACTTGGCCTGTAGGGGGTTCAGTTAATTTTCCTCCAGCAAATAGTAGCCTAATGCCCTCAGGCCAAAATTGTGTTCAATAGATGTATACAACAAAGCTACATCGAGCGAGAGCCATCTGTAATTGGGCTGCCACTCATAATGTGACAGAGTCTCCAGCATATGGCCGGAGTCTCTGACGAAAGATGGAAGTCTCATCACCAGATCTTGTAAGAAATGATCAATATAACAACCCAAATTACTAGTGATACTGTTGATGCCCGCAATAATGGATCTGCCAGGCGGGTTCACTTCGCTCTTGTGCACCTTCGGAATATGGTAGAAGTGTGGAGCAGCTGCATGCCTATTGTAAAGGAAAAAATACTCATTCTTAGTGAGCACTGCATCTAAAAGAGCCTGATCCAAGAGCACCTTAAGATCTTTAGTATACTCAATAACGGGATCTTTTTTCAATCTCCTATAAGTATCCACATCCCCTAGTAGTCACATAGCCTCTGCGATATAGTCCACCCTATTCTGAATGACAAGACTTCCACCCTTGTCAGCTTTTCTTATAATAACATCTTGATTCTGTTTTAACCTGTCGACGGTCTTCCCTAAATTATCAGAATGTTTGGCAAACTGATTCTTACCCATCACATCGTGACGAAACCTGGTCTTGAAAGATTCAAACACCACGTCATAGAAGGTGGAAATAAATCTACCCTTAGCCCAGTGGGGGAAGAAAGACGACCTAGGTCTAAGCGAGGTGTGGCACATAGCGTTCTCAGTAAAGATGCCTGATTCAACCCCTGGCATCTCAGCAGACTGGGCCTCTAGAAAGAGGTCCTCAAGCATATTGAGGGCCAAATCCTCCTCCACACTAGCATCAATGGGGACTGGGTGGGTCAATTCCACCTCACTATTGGCCACGGCATCTCTACCCCTTTCTTTGAGGATATAGTACCGCTGGATAGTGAGCTTCCTTATATACTTATTAAGATCTATAAACAACTCAAATAAATTAGGTGTACTAGGTGGAGCAAAGTTCAAGCCCTTTTAGAAGATCAAGCTCAGTGTCGGTAAACACGGAGCATGATAAATTATAGATCTTAATAGTGGAGTGAGAAGTCTCTACAGCCTGCCTCTTTTTGTGTCCCTTTCCTCCTCTCTTTCCTCGTCTGGTTCTTCCCCTCTCTTCCTCGCCTTTTTGGATGATGGAGTTGCCAACAGGGGATTCTCCATCACATTCTCCGCTGCTTCCACCCCTACGGCCGCAACTTCCATCCCTAAAAAAATTTTGTTTGAAGACGTATTATTGACTACACTGATACTATTTGAATCAGTGGTTAGGTTTTCTAGGATGCTGAAGGGGTTGTGGGTCAAAATCTCACCCACAGACACAAGACTGAGTTGGGTGTCAATACTGGCATGAGTGTCGGTCACCTCCTTCCTGGGGGGGAGCTGATTGAACTGGGGGGGGGAGCCAATCTGGCTCTTGTAGGTGACTGATATTGATTTTTATTTTTAGACTTATTCTGCCAAACTTTATACTTCTCTTTATGCCGGACTTGGTTTTTATACCAATGGTTGGAGTTGTTGTAGTTGTTGGTGGAATGACCGGAACTATCAGTCCGGATATTTGAGTGGGGCTTAGAAGGACGGGGAGCTTGTGATAGGGCAATGAGACGTGACGCCACAGAAGTAGCAGCAGATGAATTGCTAGCATCAGGCTTAAATTTAAAATTGGAATTGATGGCACCTCTTGCAGTTGTTTTAGGTTTTTTCCAATTAAACTCCTGATTGTTCAGGTAGTCTAAATGGTCCCTTTCAAACTTCCCTGATTTTTTACTAATGAGGTCTGTCTCATACTTCATCATTTGCTCATTGGTTTTCAAATCCCAACTTTCAAATGATGTAACATCGGAAAGCAGAGATAGTTCATCCTGCAACGAGATAATGTCAGCACGAATCTTAATGTGGTTGCGTTCTCTTTGAGTGATGATGAACTGCTACCACATTTGATTACAATCGTGCAGGCAGGATATCCATTTCTCATTAAGGTCTCCATCAAGAAATGAGCATAGCTTAGTAATCCTTAAACCTCTAGGTATTCTTTTAAATTCTAAATACTTCTGCAGCAATAAAATGCCCCGAGCTCATCTTTCAGCTGCCATCTATCTGAAATATCATTGTACTGCAATTTTTTTCCTGCTACACTTGTGAGTAGTATTTATGCTTTTTTTAATAAATTCTATCCTAAACGATAATACACTAGGCTGGTGCACCCTTGTTTCCTTTCTTCTATTAGGCTTCATGTACACTGGCCTACATTTACTGTGGCTGCGGGAAAACGCGGCAAAATCGTGACACATTTTTGCTGCGGGTTTGCCGCGTTTTGCGTTTTCCTGCGGCTGGTGGTCAAAACATTCTTATCCTGAACGCGATTCTTCTGCGTTCAGGAGAGGGAGGTTGAAGCTTACCTAAACACAATGACACATAGGCTTTTATGGAGTTGAGTTTAGGAGCTTTGGCAAAAGAAAAAAAAAACACCAAAAGCTCCTAAACTCAAGTTTAGGAGCTGCCAGTGTAGGCTAGTGTGCATGAAGCCTTAAGAGTAAAATTTATTTTATGAAAGAAGCCCCCAAAATATTGCATGCAAAGCCATGCACATGTTTTTTTCAACAGGAGCCACATCAGCCATTTTTAAATCAAGAAATCACCATAAGATTTATAATGTAATGTATTTTTTATTTTACTGTAACAAAGCCTCAGAAATATTGTAGTGAGTACAAGCAGTCTTTAAACTTGACTAGGCTGCTTTGTCAGCAGGGCTCATCTGCCATTTTTAAACCTAGGAATCAACATAAGTTTTTTTATTTTTTTTTATTGTGAAAAGCCCCCAAAATATAGTTAGTAGCTGCACAGTCTTTAAAGGACCCACAACAGCCAGGTTTTAATGAACAATATTAGCATTATAGTGTTTTTGTTTCACTGTAAAAAGCCCCCAGAATATTGTAGTGAGTTCATGCAGTCTTACTTCGACTAGGCTGCTTTGTCAACAGAACCCACACCACCCATTTTTATATGACAAAATCAACTTAAAGGCAAACTACACTTTCGTGGGAAAAAATATTTCAAATAAAAAGAAAAGAATAAAACATATACAATGACGACACAAACCATATTGTAGCTGCATGTTATTAAAAATAGACATTACAGAACGTAAAAATTAGTTTTATTTCGTTTCGGATAGAATTGTTATGTTACAAAATTTTGTTTCGTTGATTTGTTTTGGAATTCTTTTAGCTTCGTTTAGTTAAATTTCCTTTTTGTTTAATAATTTGCTAACGAATTCCAAATTTTCGGAACGTTTCGAACTCGGATCGGTTGAAGAATTATCCACTGATTCGAATTCAGTGTGAAGAATAGCTGGTTGTTAAGGAGTGGGCTGGGAAGCCGGCCCCCAAGTCCTTAACAACCGATGACTCATCAGCTGTCACCAGGCTTCCCCGCTGAGAGCTGAAATGTAAACAAAAGAATGGCAGCAATAGAAAATTCGGGGAAAAAAACAGCGGAAAAAAAACACCAAAAAAGTGTTGATAGTGAGTAAGGACACAACACAAGGTTTTTCCTTTATTTAAAAAACATTGTGCCCCGAAGTAGATCCATTGTCAATCACGATGCCTGCAGCACCGCCAGACCCAAAAAAAAAAAAAAACTTCTGTCTCGTAGTTTTTTTCGTTTAAAAAAAAAAAAAAGGACTATTCAAAAACTTGTGTTGTGTCTTTGATCACGTTTTTGGTGAGGCCGCCCTGCCGCAGTATATATGCGGTGAACGGTCCTTAAGTGGTTAAAGCAGACTCTGTGACAGAAGCACCGTCGATATTAATGCTTTCTGTTTTACACTTATATTCATCCACAAGCTTGCCGTTAACATATTCTGTTGTCAGTTCATCATCTGGACCCACATCAAGTGCTGTGACAAGCATTTTCATAACTTTCTGGTAAACCGCTAAGTAATAGTGCTCGGACATGAAAATCTTTTATTTCTTCTCCTATACCTCTCAGGCGTTCAACCATTTGCAAGGTGTGCCTTATGTAATCTTGGATATCATGGCCTTCCATCAGTTTGGTTTGGTATAGCCTTCTAATCAAATACAGTTTATTGCTGAGATAAGCTCTTTTGTAATCCTTCCCATATTTCTTTAGCCATTTCACACTTACATATATGTATGATTTGAGTATCTTCTATGCTAGGAGAGATCATGCTTTCAGCTTTTTGGTCTTTCTCTATCCACTCATCTGAAGAGTGTTCTGGCCTGACTTCATTAATACATTTCCACATATCTTCTCTTATTAGCAGAATTTTCATCTTGAATTTCCAAGACTGGTAGTTCTGGTTTGTCAAATTTGCAAAAAAAAAAAAAGCTTTGTTGTAGCTATGTTGCTTGCCATTTTATTTTATTCTTTTGCAGTCTTCTTTCTGTTACTGTATCTTGCACTTGTATCTGTTGTAGCAGGCTAAAACTGGGCTATAAATGGGTTATCAGCTTTTCTCTGGGTGGGTGTCTGGGCCCATAACTTCTGTATATAGCCCTACAAAACAGACAGACAGTGCATAGTCCACGTGGGCTTTGCTGCTTAAAGCGGTTGTATACCCGCAAAAAAAAAACAACCCTGTAAGGCAAAGGCATAATGAGCTAGTATGCACTGCATACTAGCTCATTATGAAATACTTACCTTAGAACGAGGTCCCTGCATAGAGAGTGGGCTGGCACATAAGAAAACCTCTATGGCTGGCCATTCTAGGCCACCTGGCCATAATTCAGAGGCCAGGAAGTGCATTGTTGGTGATTTGATTGCTAGTTTGCCATTTTCTTAGTACAGCAAACAACCTGGGTTTGGGTTGTACTCCTGGTCGGCTGGAACTTGAAGATTATCTCTACAATAGACTAAAAGATATTAACCACTTAAACCCCGGACCATTTGGCTGGCCAAAGACCAGAGCACTATTTGCGATTCGGCACTGCGCCGCTTTAACGGACAATTGCGTGGTCGTTGCAACGTGGCTCCCAAACAAAATTGACATCTTTTTTTTCCCCCACAAATAGAGCTTTTTGGTGGTATTTGATCACCTCTGCGGTTTTTATTTTTTGCGCTATAAACAAAAATAGAGCTATAATAAATATCCCCAAAAAATATTTAAAAAAAAAAATGTTTTCCTCAGTTTAGGCCGATACGTATTCTTCTACATATTTTTGGTAAAAAAAAATCGCAATGAGCGTTTAATGATTGGTTTGTGCAAAAGTTATAGCGTCTACAAATAGGGGATATTTCTTGGCATTTTTATTAATCATTTTTTTTTTACTAGTAATGGCGACGATCAGCGATTTTTTTTTTTATCGTGACTGCGACATTATGGTGGACACATCGGACACTTTGGACGCCATTTTGGGACCATTGTCATTGATACAGCGGACAGTGCTATAAAAATGCACTGATTACTGTAAAAATGACACTGGCAGTGAAGGGGTTTACCAGTAGGGGGCGTTGAAGGGGTTAAGTGTGTCCTAGGGATGTGTTCTAACTGTAGGGGGGATAGGATACGTGTGACACAACACTGATCACCGCTCCTGATTACAGGGAGCTGTGATCAGTGTCCTGTCACTAGGAAGAATGGGGAAATGCTTGTTTACATCAGCATTTCCCTGTTCTTCCTCTCCGTGAGATGATCGCGGACATCGAGTCCACGGGACCTGCGGTGGGACTCACGGAGCTCGCGGAATCTTAAAGGGGACGTACCTGTATGCCCATCTGCCCAGCCGTGCCATTGTGTCGACGAATATCGTCGTGCACTGGTCGGCAAGTGGTTAATTTCAAATTGCCTAGGCACAACCCTAATGTACCCATTGTGAGGGGGCTAGCTCGGCAGCGGGTATGTGTGACCCCCGGGATGGGCTCCCCACCCAAAACAGGCCCAGCAGACGGAGGTTGTGGTTTTCAAAATCAAAAAGGTGCGGTTTATTTTCTATTTACAGTGACAAAAACACAGCAAGGCAAAAAAAACATAAACAAAATAAATCCTGGTCAACTTGACCTCTGACTAAACTTACAGGTTTCCTAACTAACGACTGGGATCAGCCTAGTGCTGTCCTAGTCCCTGGTTTTAAATGTCCAAGCAAAATATAGCCACACAGGCTTTCTCTCACCGCACAGGGGTTCACTCTCCCTAGACAGTCCACACAGGTCTGCTTCCAGGCATGAGCTAACATCTAATGAATCTGGGAGTTTTTTATAGAGGCCTAAATGAGCTGACAAGCTTCAGCTGGCCTCATCAACTCCCTGTCTGCACGACGCCCAGCCCTCTCCCTAGAGGTATGAGTCATCAATGAGCCCACTAGTCTCAGCTGGGCTTATACAACTCTCCACCTAGCTGTATAAGTCAGCGTAAAGCCTGAATCTGGGCGAAATATATCTACCCCCCTGGATGCAACCAGGTGACTTTACCTTCCTGCTGTCACATACCCCCCCCTCTTGTTTTAACCTCGGGGTTGGAACACCAGCAATCAGGCATTCATGTACTCGAGACAAAGCATCCACATTCCCCATTTGAACGCCAGGGCGATGCTTTACTGTGAAGTTGAATTCCTGGAGGGCCAGGAACCACCTATTCACTCTTCTATTTGTTTCCTTGTTTTGAGCCATCCACTTTAACGGAGCGTGATCCGTAACCATGTCAAAGTGCCTACCTAGCAGGTAGTACCGAAGGGAATCTAGAGCCCACTTCACCGCTAAACACTCCTTTTCAACGGTGGCGTAATTTACCTCATGGGACTTCAACTTCCTGCTGAGGTAAATGACTGGGTGCTCTTCCCCGTTCCAGACCTGGGACAATACTGCTCCTAACCCCACATCTGACGCATCACTTTGTACGACAAAGTCTTTAGAGAAGTCGGGTGAGTACAACACTGGCTGGCTACATAAGGCTTGTTTCAAGAATTGGAATGCTGCCTCAGCCTCGGGGGTCCATTTAATCATGACCGACCCTTTCCCCTTCGTCAGGTTGGTTAGGGGCACAGCCTTAGAAGCAAAGTGGGGAATGAATCGCCGATAATACCCAGCGATTCCCAGAAAGGCTCGTACCTGCTTCTTGCTGTTGGGACGTGGCCAACTCTGGATGGCCTCGACTTTGTTGAGTTGGGGTTTTATTACTCCCCTCCCAATGGTGTACCCAAGATATTTGGCCTCCTCCTGCCCAATGGTACACTTCTTGGGGTTAGCCGTAAACCCTGCTTCCCGAACAGAGTCCAGGACTGCTTGCACTTTTGGCAGATGTGAGGCCCAATCTGTGCTATGGACAATTATGTCATCCAGGTAAGCCGCAGCATACTTCCGATGGGGCCTCAGCATCTGGTCCATTTTCCGCTGGAATGTGGCCGGCGCATTCTGTAACCCGAACGGCATTCTTTTATATTGGAACGCCCCGTCTGGGGTTACAAATGCGGTTTTCTCTTTGGCCGACTTGGCCAGGGGGATTTGCCAATACCCTTTTGTGAGGTCAAGAGTCGTCATGTATCGGGCTGTTCCCAGCCGGTCGATCAACTCATCTATACGTGGCATGGGGTAGGTGTCAAATTTTGTAACTTTGTTCAACTGACGAAAATCGTTACAAAATCGCCAGCTCCCATCCGGTTTAGGCACCAACACAATGGGACTAGACCAATCACTTTGGGACTCCTCTATCACCCCTAAGTTCAGCATTCTCTGTACTTCCTCCCGTATTGCCTCCCGTCGGGCCTCTGGGATCCGATAGGGTTTTAACTTCACCCTTTCACCGGGCGGGGTAATAATGTCATGCTCTACCCCAGATGTTTGTCCCGGCAGCTCAGAGAATACCTCCTTGTTGCGAAGTACAAACTCCTTAACCTCCTGTTGTTGGGGTTGTGACAAGGTGGCTGCGATTCCAACCTCAGGAATCACGCAACCAGTTTGAGCTGGTGACCAAGTGTCTGCGACTAGGGACTCTCTATCCCTCCAGGCTTTCAACAGATTAACGTGATAGATCTGTTCGGGCTTTCGCCTTCCTGGTTGTCTGACCTTGTAATTCACTTCGCTCACTTTTTCCATTATCTCGTAGGGGCCTTGCCATTTGGCAAGGAATTTACTTTCAACCGTAGGGACAAGTACCAATATCCTATCCCCCGGGGAAAAGGTACGGGTCTTGGCTCCACGGTTGTACACTCTCTGCTGTGCCAACTGCGCTTGGGCCAAATGTTCCTTCACGATGGGCATTACCTGTGCAATTCGATCTTGCATCAGGGCGACATGCTCAATCACACTCCTGTGGGGAGAACTCTCACTTTCCCAAGTTTCCTTGGCAATATCCAACAGCCCTCTTGGGTGTCTCCCATACAGTAACTCAAAGGGGGAGAATCCCGTAGAGGATTGGGGCACCTCCCTAATAGCAAACATCAAATAAGGAAGTAGACAGTCCCAATCCCTTCCATCTCTATCCACCACTTTCTTCAACATTTGTTTTAGGGTTTTGTTGAATCTTTCAACCAGCCCATCGGTTTGGGGGTGATACACAGATGTACGCAATTGCGTCACTTTGAACAATTTACACAGCTCTTTCATAACCCGGGACATAAAGGGTGTACCTTGGTCCGTAAGCAGTTCTTTACAAATACCCACCCGGCTAAAAACAAGAGATAGCTCTTTGGCTATGGTTTTGGCCGAGGTATTTCTGAGAGGGATCGCTTCTGGATAACGGGTGGCATAGTCCATTATAACCAATATGTACTGGTGCCCCCTAGCGGACTTGATTATAGGACCTACCAAATCCATTGCGATTCTCTCAAACGGGACCTCAATGATGGGTAGAGGGACCAGCGGGCTACGGAAATGTGGCATCGGGGCCGACCTCTGACACACAGGGCAGGAGGAACAATAATTTTCTATGTCCTTCATCACCCCAGGCCAATAGAATCTCTGTAATACCCTCTCTCGGGTTTTCTCTGTCCCCAGATGACCTCCAAGAATGTGCCCATGGGCCAACTCCAACACCAACTTCCTGTAAGGTTTGGGCACCACAAGCTGCTCAACGGTTTCTTCTGCCCTTTTTGCCACCCGATACAGTAGGTCCTTCTCTACGCTGAAGTATGGGTAAGTGCCAGTATTATCTGGGTTCACTAACTCGCCATCTATTTTCACTACGTTTTCCCGTGCCTTTATTAGGGCGGGGTCTTTCAACTGTTCTGTGGCAAAGTTTTCCCTGTGAACCTCAAGATCAGAAAACTCCACAGACGGTAGGTTTTCGTCTGAGGAGGTGGGCTCCTCTCCAGTTTCTTGAGTCTCCCCTGCCAATACTGACAAGGGAAATTCCGGAGAGTCCTCACCACTCTCAGGGGAGTTCTGGCTATCACATTCCTGGTACATAGGGGCACCAGTGGGGGGCTCAGGATCATCCCACAGTTCCCAGAACTTCGGAAAATCCCTTCCCACAATGGCGTCATGCGGTAACTGAGATACTAAGCCCACTGGATGAGAGAGGGTACCTTTGGGGGTCTCGAAACACACCGTAGTCACTGGATACTCTCGGGTGTCCCCATGCACACAAATAACGGCTACCTTGCTATTCCCAGAGACCTCTGTTTTAACTAACTCAGCCTTTATCAGGGTCACAAGGCTACCTGAATCCAGCAATACCACAACATTTCTACCATTAATACACATTTTGCATAAATGTTTCTCAGTTCCCCGAATGGCAGTGCATGCGACTGTCGCACACAGCGACTGACGTCTGCCCGTCAGAAAGTCACACTGCATGGGTTCCTCCACAACCGGGCAATTTGCTGCAATATGTCCCGCTTGCCGGCAGCGGTAGCAAACGATCCTTCTTGCGGCCTCTTGAGCCGCTGATTTCCCAGGCTGTTCTCGCCAAACTTGGGGTAGAGCTCCCACCCTCTCACTCTCTCCACCCTCACCCCTTGGAATCCTCTTATCCGCCCCTGGGGATGGTCTGGTCTTAGGGTGGAAAGTCCGAGTGTCTCTGGAAGAGGCCGTCAGGTTCTCTGTAGCCAAGTATTTCTCCACACGATCCACAAGACCATCGGCCGTCTCTGGGTCTCCATGGCTTACCCACCTTTGGATGGCAGTAGGAAGAGCTCTCAAAAACCGATCCATTACAACACGTTCCACAATCTTTGGTGCGGACAAAGTCTCTGGCTGTAGCCACTTTCTGCTCAGGTGAATGAGATCATACATTTGAGACCTGGGGGGTTTTCCAAGCTGGAAAGTCCAGTTATGCACACGCTGAGCCCGGACAGCCAGGGTGACACCCAGCCTTGCCAATATTTCAGCTTTTAGCATCACATAGTCTTTTGCTTGGTTAGGCTCTAGGTCATAGTAAGCTTTCTGCGATTCACCAGTTAACAGAGGAGCCACTAGTCCAGCCCACTGCTCCTCAGGCCACTTTTCTCTTTCAGCGGTCCTTTCAAATGTGGTCAAAAATACCTCTGGATCATCCTCTCCAGTCATTTTTGTCAATAAACGACTCACCCCAAAGGACGCGGTATTAGTGGGACGGCTTTCCTCACTGGTCTGCGGACGTTGCTGCATTACTGCTTCCATCTGTTGTTGTAGTCTCTGCTCTTGCTTCTGCAACAGGTCTATGAAGCGGGCCTCAGATTGCTGTTGGGCTTGTTGCTGAGCCTCCAGACTCTGTTGTAAAGTTGCAAGGCTCTGTTGATGAGCTTGCTGCTGGGCTGCAAGGCTCCTTTGCAAACCTGCATTTGTCTGCTGTTGATTGGCATTTGCTAGAGCCAGCTGTTTCAGTATCTCCTCCATGCTGGCTTAAAAAAAAACTGCCCGCATTCTCCACCAACTGTGAGGGGGCTAGCTCGGCAGCGGGTATGTGTGACCCCCGGGATGGGCTCCCCACCCAAAACAGGCCCAGCAGACGGAGGTTGTGGTTTTCAAAATCAAAAAGGTGCGGTTTATTTTCTATTTACAGTGACAAAAACACAGCAAGGCAAAAAAAACATAAACAAAATAAATCCTGGTCAACTTGACCTCTGACTAAACTTACAGGTTTCCTAACTAACGACTGGGATCAGCCTAGTGCTGTCCTAGTCCCTGGTTTTAAATGTCCAAGCAAAATATAGCCACACAGGCTTTCTCTCACCGCACAGGGGTTCACTCTCCCTAGACAGTCCACACAGGTCTGCTTCCAGGCATGAGCTAACATCTAATGAATCTGGGAGTTTTTTATAGAGGCCTAAATGAGCTGACAAGCTTCAGCTGGCCTCATCAACTCCCTGTCTGCACGACGCCCAGCCCTCTCCCTAGAGGTATGAGTCATCAATGAGCCCACTAGTCTCAGCTGGGCTTATACAACTCTCCACCTAGCTGTATAAGTCAGCGTAAAGCCTGAATCTGGGCGAAATATATCTACCCCCCTGGATGCAACCAGGTGACTTTACCTTCCTGCTGTCACACCATATACAAATTCAGTCCTACTTGCAAGAAATGCTTCAATGAAGAAATTAAACAAAAAGTACAATCTCAAAATAGATCAAAGGGCAATACAACATAGATATGTTTAGCAGAGGATACCCATCCAACACACTGGAACCTCAGTACAAATGAAAGGTTGAAATGAATAGTACTGCTGGACCACAGAGCTCTAGTTATTAGACTACTACTAAAAATATTTACTACTTGATTCCTAACTTTCAATTTAATATCTTTATCCACTATATCAGTCGCAATTTAGAAATGATAAAATTAACCTAGACTCATCCAGTCATGCTATCTAAAGGAAAGAGCAGATATGTATAATATTTTGCATATACTGGCTTCAAAGTCTCAAAAAGAATGGTGGTTCCATGTAGAAAGCATCCCTAATCTAGAACTCCTTTTATATTAGTTAGTTGTAGAAGTAGTTAGTGGAATCATCAGAAAAATACGTTTCAATATCTGATCATTTGGAATAGGCAACATTCCTACACAATTTTTTTTTCTTGGAAAAGGTAATGAAATTTAATGGATTATAGACATTTTATGTACGTTCCATTATTTTTATGTTGATAATGTTATAGATGTTGTTGGTGGCCTGTTTGGTAAAACTGTATATATTGTATATGTCCCTTTATTTGGTACACAGAGTGTACTACACACCCCAAAGTATGTTTCAGTTTGGAAGGAGACCAGATGTGAAGTGTCAGAGATGCAGAGATTTCAGGGGAGACCTGATACACATGGTCTGGAAATGTCCCAAGTTATATTGGTATTGGAAAGAGATAGTTGATAAGATAAAAGTTGTATTTGGGACATCTCTATACCCAGAGGTTAAAATGTGTGTATTGGGTCTCCTGGAAAGTAAGGGGATACCAGGAGACATACAAATGGCGCTGGCAGAATTTTCAGGATCGCAGCCGTCACAGTTGCGACTGAGCCCTGTAGTTCCGTGAAGTCCAGGGGGCCCGCCAGCTGCCCGTGTGAGGGGCCCGCCCACCGCCTGCCAATGTGAGGAGCCATTCCGCCGCAGGGATCAGGTGCTGACAAGGCAGTGGATGCAGGGGCGGCACCGCGGCAAACCCCCAAGACATCTCCCCCTGCACCTCTGGCTGGCCGTTTAGAGTGCAGTGGGGAGATGTGGGAGGAGGTGGAAGGCGGCGATCGGCCACTCTATGGTGCCTGTGTGGTCAGCGGGATCTCCCTGGGGCTTGTAGTACTCGAGTGTCAGTGTGTATACAGAGGAGAGGGGAGGGGAGGGGCCTCTGACCCGGGCAGGTTTCACTTTCACTCTGCTTGTACAATGTTGCTGATGCCCGCTGTATACATGATTCGGATATAGAACTACTAGCCCCAGCAAGACCCCCCCTGCTTGTGGAAACCATAGAGCTGCCGATCGCCGCCTCCCACCTCCACCAGCCAGGTACAGGGGAACCCCTGCAAGGGGGGAGTCAGCTGTTTGGGGACCCTGATGTAAGAGGGGGGTCTTTCTGGGGACACTAATGTAAGGAAGGGGGCCTCTGGGGACACTAATGTAAGGAAGGGGGCCTCTGGGGACACTAATGTTAGGGGGAGGCTCTCTGGGGATCCGGATGTAAGGGGGGCTCTCTGGGGACCCTGGTGTAAGGGGGAGCTCTATGTGGACCCTGGTGTAATGTGGGGCTCTCTCTGGGGACCCTGGTGTAAGGGGGGGCTCTCTGGGGACCCTGGTGTAAGGGGGGGGCTCTCTGGGGACCCTGGTGTAAGGGGGGGCTCTCTGGGGACCCTGGTGTAAGGGGGGGCTCTCTGGGGACCCTGGTGTAAGGGGGGGCTCTCTGGGGACCCTGGTGTAAGTAGGGAGGCTCTCTGGGGACCCTGGTGTAAGTAGGGAAGCTCTCTGGGGACCCTGATGTAAGTAGGGAGGCTCTCTGGGGACCCTGATGAAAGTAGGGAGGCTCTCTGGGGACCCTGATGTAAGTAGGGAGGCTCTCTGGGGACCCTGATGTAAGTAGGGAGGCTCTCTGGGGACCCTGATGTAAGTAGGGAGGCTCTCTGGGGACCCTGATGTAAGTGGGGAGGCTCTCTGGGGACCCTGATGTAAGTAGGGAGGCTCTCTGGGGACCCTGGTGTAAGTAGGGAGGCTCTCTGGGGACCCTGGTGTAAGTAGGGAGGCTCTCTGGGGACCCTGGTGTAAGTAGGGAGGCTCTCTGGGGACCCTGATGTAAGTAGGGAGGCTCTCTGGGGAGTCCCCCTATGTGATGGTGTGTGTGTGTGGGGGGCGGTATTGAAGGACCTGGCCTTGGGGCGGCAAAGGGAGTAAATCTGGGCCTGGGCAGAGGCAGCGCTGAGACTGGGGGCAGACACTGAAAAATTAAGTCAGCAGACCTGCTGACACCAATGAGAGAAGGCGAGGGAGGAGCTTTCCTCTCTGCATGGAATACCTGTACCGTCTACCCATGAGGCAAGAAAGCATCCTGGCGGGAGATTAGAAGGCACGGTGACCGTGATTGATCAAACGGAATTCCCGGGGAATTGATTGATTGACCGTAAGTGACATTTTGCAGAGCTGAGCAATCGATGCCAACCTCCACCACCTGTGCCTCTTACTGATCCCACCCCCCCACCACTGATCTCATCCCTATCCCCCCATTACTTCTACAACAGAGGTGATGGGGGGGATAGGGATGAGATCAGTGGTGGGAGGATGGGATCAGTAAGAGGCACAGATGGTGGTGGGAGAGGATGGCACCACCACTGCCACTGCAGCCACCCCGCCTCAAGTACCACCACTGCCACCCACCTCAAGTACCACCACTGCCATCCCCTCTCAAGTATCACAGCTGCCATCCCCCCTCAACTACCGCCGTTGCCATCCCCCTCAAAAAAAAAAAAAAGGATCAAAATCTTGCTTTTTCAGGGGGGGCCTTCGTGATTTCTTGCACCGGGGCCCAGAGGTTTCTAGTTACGCCTCTGACAAACGGCAATAATCAGATGCTTGTTTCAGGTCAGGGCAGGAAGCTTATTGCACAGAAGTGGTAAGCAAAAGATCCCCCAACGGGGGTAGAATGGAGGAAAGTAATGAAAGATACCATCAGGAAAGAGGAATTTATATATAATATGAGGAGAAATAAAAATAAATTTAAGAATATATGGAAGCGATGGCTCGAAGTAGAGACATGTTAGGTGGCGGGTGATGGAAATGAGTAAAAAGGTGGATGGATGGGAGAAAAGAGAGGTGGACACAAATGTAGGTGGAATGAGTGGAATGAGGGGAGGGAATGAGGGGAGGGAATGAGGGTGAGAGAGGGATATGAAAGAGGGAGAATACCAAGGTTTTAATGTTGTTTATATTGCTGCATACAAAGGAAAATGATTGTATGTTTTTTTGATTACTAATGAGAAATAAAAACAAAAAACATTTGATTTAAAAAAAATATATATATATATTGTATATGTTTTTTTGCTTTCTTTTACAGGTTTAACGAAGACATTAAATTTATGATTGGTCATAAACCAAACATTTTTTGGCAAATTACATGGAGAGTTGTCAGTCCACTTATTATGTTAGCTATTTTTATTTTCTATTTTGTGATCAAAGTTTCAGAAAAGCTGACCTACATTGTTTGGGATCCAGACTATGTAAGTACAACAAAGAGTTACACTGACATATATATCAATATAGTTAGACAGGTTATAAAGCCTAAATATTTTTTTGCCTTTATGCATTCCTTTGCTGTGACAAACGTGCATAGGGCAGTCTATTCAAGTGAATGGGCTACCCTGGAATTAAGTGGGAATCGCTCACACAAAATTGCGAGCAGGAATGCGAGTTTCTGCTACACTCGGTATGAATGGGGCCTTATGCGGCGTACACACGATCGTTTTTCATGCCATTTTTTAAACCAACGTTTTTCTCGTCGTTTTTTTTCATGTTTCCTCTCAAGCCTGTCTTACGTACACACGATCATTTTAAAAAATGTTCAAGCAAAGCGCAGTGACGTACAACACGTACGACGGCACTATAAAGGGGAAGTTCCGTTCGGATGGCGCCACCCTTCATGTTAGTAAAGTTTGTTGAGCGACGATTCGCGCTTTTCAGCCTCGTGCTTTTCAGTCCGTTACAGCGTGACGAATGTGCTATCTCCATTACGAACGCTAGTTTTACCAGAACGAACGCTCCCGTCTCATAATCGATTCTGAGCATGCGTGTTTTTTTTCACCTCGTAAAAGCATACACACTATCGTTTTTCACGTCGTTAAAAAAAACGACATGAAAAACGACGTGAAAAAATAGAGCATGTTCGAAATTTTTAATGCCCGTTTTTCACGTCGTTAAAAATGCTCTGGAGCATACACACGATCGGTTTTAATGCCCATTTTTAAAAATGGCATTTTTAACGGCATGAAAAACAATCGTGTGTATGGGGCATAAGACTTGAGTGAATAATTAAATTTTTCAGATTTGTTTGTTGCTCACCTCTGTGTAATTGCTCTTTGAGATCTTTCAGTGCAGCACAGGGTATTCCTGCTAAAGAATATTCTCTGCCTTTTGATAGGCCCTTTTGACAACTAGCCAAAAAGGGAAGAATTGAATTGCCACCCAAAATGCACTTTTCATGCAGTAAATTGCAAATCTAAATATGCCATTGAGATTAGGGATGAGCTTTATGTTCGGGTCGAACATGAGTTCGACTCGAACATTGGCTGTTGGCCCGTTCCCCGAATAGCGAACAATTTGGGGTGTTCGCGGCAAATTCGAAAGTCGGGGAACACCCTTTAAAAGTCTATGGGAGAAATCAAAAATGCTAATTTAAAAGGTTAATATGCAAGTTATTGTCATAAAAAGTGTTTGGGGACCTGGGTCCTGCCCCAGGGGACATGTATCAATGCAAAAAAAAGTTTTAAAAATGGCTGTTTTTTCGGGAGCAGTGATTTTAATAATCCTTAAAGTGAAACAATAAAAGAGAAATATTCCTTTAAATTTCGTACCTAGAACAGTCCGTGCACAAAATGACATTTCTAAAGGAAAAAAGTTATTTAAAACTACTCTTGGCTATAATGAATTGTCGGGTCACGGCAAAACAGATAAAAGTCATTGAAAAAAACAGCAGGGATTCCCCCCCAGTCCATTACCGGGCCCTTTGGGGGGCGTGGGGGTCCCCCCAAATTCCATATCAGGCCCTGAAGGTCTGGTATTGATATTAAGGGGATCCCTGCGACAATAAAAAAAAAAAAAAGGTGTAGGGGTCCCCCTCAAAATCCACACCAGACCCTTTAGGTCTGGTATGGATTTTAAGGGGAACCTCGTGCCAAAATAATAAAAAAAATGGCGTGGGGTTCCCCCCATAAAAACAAACCAGACCCTTATCCGAGCACGCAACCTGGCAGGCCACAGGAAAAGAGGGGAGACGAGAGAGCGCCCCCCCTCCTGAACCGTACCAGGCCACATGCCCTCAACATGGGGAGGATGGCCCCATGTTGATGGGGACAAGGGCCTCATCCCCACAACCCTTGCCCGGTGGTTGTGGGGGTCTGCGGGCGGGGGGGCTTATCGGAATCTGGAAGCCCCCCTTTAACAAAGGGGACCCCCAGATCCCGCCCCCTATGTGAATTGGTAACAGGGTACATTATACCCCTACCATTTCACAAAAAAAAAAGTGTCAAAAACCACAAAAGATAGCTTAGGACAAGTCCTTTATTAAAAAGAAAAAAAAATTGCAACAATGTAATCCACTCTTGAGCGATACGGAGAAAAAAAAAAGCTGTCTCGATCCTGCCTCCATGGGAGGCACCCGCGGAATGAGGCTCTCCTGCCATGACAGCTCTTTTATAGCTGAGAGCGGGCCGCCCATCACGTGCGCGCATGACCCCGCCCCCTCTGACGCAACGGGGAAATGCCAGAGTTACCCAGTGACATGTACGGGTGACCCCCACCCCCTCTGACGCGTCACGGGAAACCCGCGTTGAGTCAGAGGGGGGCGGGGTCATCCATACATGTCACTGGGTAACCCGGGCATTTCCCCCCCACATGACGGGTGGCCCCACCCTCAGCTATAAAAGAGCTGTCACGGTGGGAGAGCTTCATTCCGCGGGTGCCTCCCATGGAGGCAGGATCAAGTCGGCTTTTTTTTTTTTCTCCGTATCACTCGAGAATGGATTACCGGTACATTGTTGGAAAAGGACTTGTCCCAACCTGTCTACTGTGGTTTTTAACATTTTTTTATCCCTTACCAATTCACATAGGGGGGCCGGGATCTGGGGGTTCCCCTTTGTTAAAGGGGGCTTCCAGATTCCGATAAGCCCCTCGCCCGCAGACCCCCACAACCACCGGGCAAGGCCATGTTGAGGGCATGTGGCCTGGTACGGTTCAGGAGGGGGGGCGCTCTCTCCCCTCCCTCTTTTCCTGTGGCCTGCCAGGTTGCGTGCTCGGATAAGGGTCTGGTATGGATTTTTGTGGGAAACCCCACGCCATTTTTTTAATTTGGCACGGGGTTCCCCTTAAGACCCACCTAAAGGGTCTGGTATGGATTTTGAGGGGGACCCCTACGCCATTTATAAAAAAAATATTGGCGCAGGGTTCCCCTTAATATCCATACCAGACCTGAAGGGCCCGATATGCAATTTGGGGGACACCCACGCATTTTTTTAATTTTGGATCGGGGTTCCCCTTAATATTCATACCAGACCCAAAGGGCCTGGTAATGGACTGGGGGGGAACCCCTGCAGTTTTTTTCAATGACTATTATCTGTATTGCCGGGACCCGACAATTCATTATAGCCATTTAAAAATGTCATTTTGTGCAGGGACTGTTCTAAGCACGGAAAACATGCGCTACTTTACAGGCATACTATAGACACCCCTCAGGTACGAAATTTAAAGGAATATTTCACTTTTATTGTTTCACTTAAGCATTATTAAAATCACTGCTCCCAGAAAAACTACAGTTTTTAAAACTTTTTTTGCATTGATACATGTCCCCTGGGGCAGGACCCAGGTCCCCAAACACTTGTTATGACAATAACTTGCATATTAACCTTAAAAATTAGCACTTTTGATTTTTCATGTTCGTGTACCATAGACTTTAACGGTGTTCGCGTGTTCGAATTAATTTTTTGCCTGTTCGCATGTTCTGGTGCGAACCGAACCGGGGGGAGGGGGCTCATCCCTAATTGAGATACTAGTTGCCATAGATTTCACCCTGTGTGTCAGAGTGATACATTTTCACCAGGATAAGAAGGGAGGGAATATGGAGGGAGGGAATATGTCCTCAGTGGGGAAAAAAAAACCTCAAAGGATCTAACTCTTCTCCACTGGAATGGACCTGCATCTTTATCAAACTAGCAAAGTAAGACCAGCCCTATTTCCACATTTGCTACTTCTTGTGCTGAACTGCAAATTTAGGTACTTAAAATGTGATGTAGTAGCTGATGGAGCATCAATAATATGCAATCTTGTGGTAAGTGTTCCAGCCCTGAAGTATCTACAATCTTTTAATCCACCCAAGAAAAATTATTATAACGTGTCGGAGACAAGATATATCTCAGCTGGTGTTGTTGCCCATGGAAATTATACAGCAAAATCAAAATTTAAAGCTCATTGAAGTTGAGACAAAATTTGTCTCAGCCACCTTTGTTAGTCCACCATTCCCTCCCCACCCTTCAACAGTATTTGGACCCAGAGGTCATACCCACAATAACCACAGTGCTTTTTTGTTTTGTTAATGGGAATCATATATAGAGATGGGGAGATGTCAAAGTAATAGAGTTAGACTATTTGAAAGGAGTATGTGTTGTACATTGAGGTTTGAGACTAGTTGACATCTGTAAAATGAATGAATCTACTGTATATAGATAAAAAGCAGCATTTTAGGCTCCATTCATAAGTGTGTCGAGTGAACATGCATTTTTCTGCCTTTTCTGCAACACTCATATGGTAGCCCATTAATTTTAGTAAGCTGCCCTATGTAACATTTTACTGTTGGCCAATGTTTGAGCTCGTATTGCAATTTAATGGCACTGCAGGAATGATTTTTTCATAAGATCTGGGATCAGGTGCAAAAATGCATGTTTCTGTGTGTTCCTGGAACTTGCAGATGTGAATACAGCCTAAGCAAATTGAGAAAAGCTGTAATAAAAAGGAGAAAGGCATACAGTTGGAAAAAGAAAAAAACACAGCAGCAAATATAACTAAAAACAAAAGAAAAGCTGAACGTGTAGTTTAGGCTGTCCATTTGTAAAATATACTACGGTAAAACCTTGGTTTGAGAGTAACTTGGTCTAAGAGCGTTTTGTAAGACAAGCAACATTTTTTAATACATTTTGACTTGATATACAAGCAATGTCTTGATATAAGAGTAGCATCATGTCACAACTGAGTATAAAATAGAAGAGAGGCGCCTCTAAGTGTAGCAATATGGTTACATTTAATGAAGGTACAACATTTAGAAACTCACATGGTTGATGATTAAAAGAGGCACATTTAAGTATGCAGGCATTTGGGGTAAAGCTGTCCACATAGACCATCCTCCAAACCGCCGGTTCAAGCCTCGATTTCAGATCGCTCTACTGCAGGGTTACCTTTCCGGTCACAATTGCAGACTGACAGCGGTGAGGAGGATGGTCTATGTGGATCGCTTTAGCCCGGATCCCTGCATACTTAGATGTGCTTCTTTTTAATCATCAACCATGTGAGTTGCTAAATGTTGTACCTTCATTAAATGTATCCATATTGCTACACTTAGAGGCGCCTCTCTTCTCTTTTATACACTGTAGCTCCTGCTGGATTTTGCTTCTAATCCCCTTGGGGAGGCTTCTGTTTGTGAATGGACATTTTATGGTTACACAACCTGGTCACATTGCTATAATCTTTTTATATGGACTATAGACTTATGAATAAATGATTGTGGAACAAATCATTTGAGTTTCCATTATTTCCTATGGGAAAATTTGCTTTGATATACAAGTGCTTTGGACTACAAGCATGCAAATTCTGCTCGCAATCCAAGGTTTTACTGTATTTTGTTTGTAACAGTATTGATACTTTTTTTACACAGTTGACATATATACTGTATATTAGCTATGTTTTGTAGTACAAGATGATGATAAGAGCAGGCATAGGCATAGATGGTCATCTGCATTCTTGCCTAAACTTTGTGATAGACAGATTAAAAAACTTTAAGAATCACTCATATAAAGAGTATGAAATATACTGAATTCATTCAGAAAATTGAAATAAGTTTAGGCATTTATCTTACTTTTCTATAATCTCACATGCTACATGAAATTAAAGAGGAATTAAACCCTGATGGATTTTACTTCCTCTTTGTTTCCCTGCAAAGGTAAAGCATAATGGGCTACTATGCATTGCATAGTAGCCCATTATGTGTCACTTACCTGAAACCGAAGCCTGCGATGTCCCAGATTTCCTCGCCTCCACGAAGCGTCCATCGTTCACCCTCTTCCTTTCGGGTATCGTGGCTCTGGCGCTGTGATTGGCCAGAGTCGCGATGACATCACTCCCGCGCATGCGCGTGGGAGCCGGCAGTCACGGCATGATCTCCTTTAGAAATGGCACGATCGCCGTTTCTAAAGGTTTCTACAGTCTCTTTTGCAAATATCTCCTAAACCGTGGAGGTTTAGGAGATATTTCGAGCACCTACAGGTAAGCCCTAACCTAGGCTTACCTGTAGGTAAAAGTGGTTGTAAATGGTTTACAACCACTTTAAGATTATGATATGTTCTAAATATGTGCCATCTTACTGCCTTCATCATGACCGATTTTTAAAGCAACTGTCAGTCCTGTAACAACTCTGTCTTAAAAATGTTACTTAAAATCTAGATGGATCCTCAGTTTAAAGGGTTTGTTCACCTTTACCATAACACTGCCTGTGCAGGTAAGGGCACTTATAAATAAAAACAAACTGTGCAGCTTTGACTGAAATTGTGTAGGGCCCTTGCTATAGGTGTAGGCCCTTTACATACTTCCCGAAGCCTGGCCGAAAAAAAAAAATCCCACACATGGCATCATCCCACCCTGCCTTGTTGCTAAGACACTCCCATCCATTTATGCTGACCTCCACTATCGTAGGAACAAGACTCAAACCCAGAGACAGAGATAGTGTGGTCCACTATCTTCTCCATTGCAGGATCCCTGAGCTCAGAGCTATGGCGAAAGAAGAGAAGGAGTGCATGCAAGAGGGTTTGAATCTACTGGGAGTGCTTTAGCAATGTCCTAGCAACAAGGCAGGATAGGATGATGGCATCTCTGGGAATTTTTCAACCAGGTAGGTACCTTAAAGGCCTACACCTATAGCAAGGGCATTTATATACCGTAACTTTGGTTAAAGTTGCACAGTTTGTTTTTATCTACAGGTCCCCCTTACCGCATAGACAGTTTTTTGGTAAAGGTGAACTAACTCTTTAAATTCAATATATACATTCTAGGTGCATCAAAACAAAAGGCTTTTAAAGATTTACAGTTTATTTTCTTTCTAAAGCAGCCACAGACAGAGTAGAATAGCCTGTTTCCTAGCAGTAGCTGCAGAGCTCTCTGTGTGGAAGCAGTGATATGTTTGCAGAAGTCCAACACATTCCCTGCTGGATCAGGAGCTTTGCTAATTGCAGAGCTATAGGTCTGACATAATAGGGTAGGGTGACCAGACATCCCCGGTTTCAGGGGACAGTCCCCGGATTGAGGACACTGTCCCCGGACCAAGTCTGTCCCCGGTTTTGTCCCCGGATTGGATTTGAACAGGGGCTGGGGCAATTTCAAAGACAGTCAGTGCAGAATAAAAAACAAAATCTGAATTACACACCCCTCCACTCCGCCGCTCCTACTAGCTTAGGGGGGTGTATTTTTTCCATTATCTGTGCCCCTTTCTGATGATCATGTGCTGGTCGGAGCGGAGGGAATATTTCTTCAGTTTCCGCTCGCATGTTCTTCTGCCTTCGCTCAAGTCCCGGCCAGCCGCCTGCCTCCTTATCTCCTTCCCTTCTCTGGTGGAGTGATCTTCCTCCGCTCCCCACCCAGTAGTACCTGGGGGCCCGGAGAGTAATGCCTTGTACACACGATCGGATTTTCCGATGAAAAAAGTCCGGTGGACTTTTTTCATCGGAAATTCCGATCATGTGTGGGCCCCATCGGATTTTTTTTCCTCGGTGTTTAGAAATAGTACATGTTTTATTTTTTTCCGATTGTCTGTGTGGAACTCCAACGGAGAAAAAACCCACGCATGCTCAGAATCAAGCCAACGCATGCGTCGGAAGCATTGAACTTCCTTTTTCTTGGCTCGTCGTAGGGTTGTACGTCACCGCGTTTTGGACAGTCGGAATTTGGACTGACAGTGTGTAGGCAAGACTGATGGAAGACAGCTTGAACGGAATTCCGCCGGAAAATTTCATCGGATATTATCCCATCGGAAAATCCGATTGTGTGTACAGGGCATAAGACTTGACAGGCTGGAAGGCGGGCGGCAGCGGCGATGGGCAGAGAGTCGCTGATTGCCGCCATTACTAGTAAAAAAAAAAAAGATGTCCCCGGATTTCATTTAAAAAATCTGGTCACCTTATAATAGGGGGAATGTTGTACCTCTTCAATAAGACCACAGAGAGCAAGGGTCCACTCCACTCTGCAGATACTGGCAATGGACAGACTATTCTACTCAGGCTGTGGGTGTTTTTAAAAAGAAATGGAACTTTAAGATAACACCTTTTATTTTGATGCACATGGAATGCTTTTGGCAGATTCAAAGTGAGGGTTCAATTGGATATGCAGTATTTTATTTTTTTGCATTTTCCCCTTTTAACCATGTAGGATTAAGAAGTTAATATATGCATGTACATGAATATGTACTTAAAATTTCTTATGTGTATCACTTACAGAGTGAATTTCCTAAGTCAAAAGAAGTACTTCATCCAGACTGGGTTTATGCCATTGTTGTTGTTCTTGCTGGAGTTCCAAGTGCAGTAATACCTGGTTATGCAATTTACAAGTTTATTCGAAACTGTTTTAAAAAGGATGATGACCAAAAAGAAATTATAAATGCTACATCTCTTGCATCTATCAATGGTGATACTAAAAAACTATAAAGTTTACATGCAAAATACATTGTAAAGACTTTCCGTTTTGAATCATACTTGTATGTTTCTGTAATTGAAAAATGTGAAAGAAAGTGAAGAACTGATATCAACAAAACATCTCAAAGAAGAGTTTCAGTGAACACTGTAGATAACAGAATGATGACCCTGTGTTCATGTGCTGGATAAACACCATCGTGTTTCTTTTACAAATATTAAAAACACTGTTTTGTATTCAGGATTATGCAGATTGCTCTGATATTCTACATTTTGAGACCCTAACTAATTGTACAGTATACTACTCTAAGTAGAATACATAGAAATGTGCATTGTTTGATTATTATACAAATATAAATGAACCAAACTCTTTTAGTGGAGTACTTAAAGCAGTACCAAGAAAAATATGCAGGATGCCATTGCTGACCTCTCTCCTGAAAAAGATAGTTGCCTGGGGGCTACACTGATCCACTCAGTTCAAATATTTGATTCAATGACACTGATAAAGTATACAGGGCAAGAGTTCTGACATCCCTGGATACATGTATATTCTGGGCAAGTCACTAAAATGCAAGCTACAAGTACAGTAAATGACTCATAAGTCATACTTATGACAGTTTTTTTTTTTTTTTTTAAGAGAGCTGTAATGGAGATTTTCCAATGCTGATGTGCTCAACTTTGCATACTGAGGTTCACCAAGAAGGGAGGTTTCATTAATGGAAGATAGAGAGTTGCCTTTTATCTCATTAGGCATATCATGGAAGATTGTGATTTTTTTATAAACAACTCAGGGTGCATCCCAGGTTAAATACGTGTGCTTAGACCAGTCTGGTTTTATTTCATGGACATAACCTTGCCAGGGCTTAGACTTTTTATTACTTCTATGTGGCACCTATTTAGTTGCAAACAACCACCTCTTAAGCCTCATACACACGGTTGGACTTCAAACAAACTTTTCCGTGGATTTTTGTTTGAAGGGCGTTTGGCAGTGAACGCTCATAGCATACACACGGCAGGACTTTTTCTGCAAACTTTCCCCAAATCACGTGGTTTTTGTGCTCTTTTCTGCTCTTTACCACCACCCTTTGGTCAACTTCTGCTATTGTTGGTTGATTTTAACATTGGTTCTGGGCATGCGTGTTTGTACTTTGGACTAAAGTCCGATGGATTTCTGTACACACGATAGGACTTTGCACCGTAGGACTTTTGTTGCCGAAAAGTTTGCCCATTTGCAGAACGAACTTTTGTCCGATGAAAACCGAAAAAGTTTGTCCGATGGAGCGTACACCAGGTAGTATTTTTTTGAAAACCTGCTCATTTTGAAGTTTATTGTCAAAGTCCTACCATGTGTATGGGGCTTAACAACCACCTTCCCTTCCCAGAACTTGATAGTCTCTGTGTTCTCTCTCATAGGCCACGGTCAAAACCAAAGGTGTAGTTCCAATTTTGAAAAAGAATAATCCAGCCAGACTTCATGTCTGAGCCTAAATTACTGAAAAAACTGTGTGGTTGTGGTTCAGGTTCCTGAAAAATGCGCAGCCTTCCATGGTTCAGAGTATTAGAACTAAAAGTCTCATTAAAGTCAATAGGAATCTTAACCAGACTCCATACAACCATATTAAAGTGTATGTAAACCCTAACAATTAACTTCTCTTATTTGCTCCCTTTTGGTCTGTTATACCATTGAATGTGTTTTGTTTTATCTGTTCAATTAGTGCAATAAAAAAAAAATTGTTGATCCCATCAGTATTCTTGTGAACTGACACCTTCATGTGCTCTTTGCCTATGCTTCATTGTTTCCAATTAGCATTGTTCCTAACTCTCTCTGTTGACTACTAAACCCTATCTCATGTTATAGCAAAAAAAGTTGGAGGTGGAGGTGATTTGTATTTGTAAACCCTTCTATCCTAAGGTGACTAAGTGTTGTCACCCTAATGCTGGCCATGCACTATACGAAAAATCGGCCAAAATTCGGCCAGTTAATGGACACAAATCGGTAATTGGTTGGGGCGTTTTTGAGCCGAAAAAAGGAAGGACAAGTTTGGAAATTTTCTGCCCAACTAACCATAAATTGAAAGGTTAATTAATGTGTTTCCCGTCCAAACTGTTTGCACTAGGTATATGTGAAAAAACAAAACATAAAACGGTTTCATTTATGTCCATTGAACAATTTATCAGTCATTACATGATGGCACTATTGTTTGCTCTCGTTGCCGAATGTTTGTGTTTCGAAAATTGGGTTTGAACTATTTTTCGTATAGTGTATGGCCAGCATAAGACCCAATGGGGGATTACATAAACTAAACTAAAAACATGAGCACACAGAATTTGGTGCAGCTGTGTATAGTAACCAATCAACTTCTAACTTCAGCTTGTTCAATTAAGTTTTACAAAAGTGTATAGGATGCAGATGACACTGTGCGTGTGGCTGATCATGGCAGAGTGAGAGTGAGACTGCAGTGTTGGGTGTCCTGACAGTGCTCTCCTGAGAAGCACTAGTGGAAGTGCTGAGATGGACTGGACCAGAGAATCGGGCGGCCCATACTGGGGCATGAGAAACAGATAGGAGGGTTGAGCACTCACTCCCATCCATCTCATCCATACCCCACACGCCTGCAGTTTCAATCTGGTGGTGGCATGAGCCCGTTGAGCGGTGGACTGAATGGCGCGGCTATTAACAAGGAAGCTGGGATAGACACACGCTATCAACAGGCAGCGGGGAGACAGCTGAAGCAGACCCGTCAGACGCGACAAGTAAAGGAGCGAGTGAAAGAGCCATTGGTGGTACAACACTGCATGTCAGGTGAGAGGCGAATAGAGGTGAGCGAAGCATCTCCCTCAGTAGCTTTGTTACCAGACGCAAACATATTGCAGGAAAACATGACCGATATGACAGGTATGGCTGACAATGACCCACTGGCTAGTAGCCTAAAGGTACAGCGTACAGAGGCAACGCTGGAAAGTATGGCTGACATGACAGATAGGCCCGATGATGGCTCATTGGATAATCGCTCAAAAAGACAGGGCATAGTGACAAGAGACCTGGGAGGGGAGCAGGATATCAGGAAATGAATAAGTGCTATCCCCACTAAGGAGGACATTCAAGTGATGATAAGCAAGTGGCTGGGCCCTCTAAGAGAGGAAATTGATGAGATACGGCAGAGTACAGAGGTATTAGACGAAAAAATGCACAGCTGTACAACATTGCAAGGTCTAACTGATAAGCGTATAGATTTGATGGAGGAGAAAATTAAAATACAACACCAGAGACGGCAGGCACTACAACTACAAGCAGAATAAAAAGAAAATAGAAGCAGAAGAAATAATATACGGATCAAAGGTGTCTCAGAAGTAGTTACAACTGCAGAGCTAAGAGGAAAAGTGGTAGCCATCTTTAATGAAATATTGGGGAGCCCCCCCGACAATTATATTGAACTGGACAGGGTGCATAGGATCCCTACAGCCCGAAATCTCGCTCAAATAAATCCAAGAGATATTTTATGCAGAGTACATTTCTTTAGGATAAAGGAGGAGATAATGAGAGCAGCATGGCAGAAAGGATCAATAGAATTAAACAAAGAGGAGATTCAGGTGTTCCCTGATTTATGTCGTCAAACGAGGGATAGACGGAGGCTGAAACCCTTATTGGACCATATTTTTTTTTTTGGGTGATGGGAGTTTTTTTTTTTTTTGGTGTGAAAATCAATATTACGTTTTACGTGAAGATAATTGTAATAACTGTGATTTGGTATAATTCAGATACAATTCAGATAAGGGATGATAAGGGATGAGGTACAGCAACAGGGTAAGGTAGGAGGGGGGGTAATGGGGAAGTAAGGGGGTAGGGGGTAAAGTAAGGGCGGGAAGGAGATCAATGTAAAATCACGGAGGAGATAGGTAGTAAGGTGGGTCTCTTTTTTTTGGGGGGGGGGGTTTTGTAGAAAGGAAGAAGGGAATTTAAACACAGATTAATTGCAAAGATAGTTAAAGGATAAAGGGGACAGGGGAAAGGGTGAAGAGGAGAATGGTTCATAGTATGAACATGAAAAAGTTTAGGTTTTTTTTGTCACTGGGGTATAACACCGGGTTAGAAGGAATAAGGGGGGTGGGATGGGATGGGGGGGATAAGGGGGTAGGTACTCCTGTTGAAGTGCCTCCAAGGAAGGAGAGAGAAAAGTTGAATATAACGCCAGCAGTGGTATTTTTTTTGTTTTGTTTTTTGCACACAAGGTTAATTAGGACAGGGTTTTTATTATTTCTTTTTAAAGGACTGTAATGGGATGGAATGGGCACAGGTAGGGATTTATATTTTTGTGGGGGGGGGCAAAGGGGGGAGGTTGGACTCCTATCGGGAACAGATTTGTATATAGATACAATAAAATAAGAGGAATACGGGCAAAGGAGATCCCCCTCTTCCTCCAATTTGTTTGTTTTGGTGAGGAAGATAATGGGGGGGGGCGCACAAAGGTGGGACCACTTCCGTCGTGGGGGGGGGGAGGGGGGAGCCTGGACTCTTCATGGGAATAGACTTGTATGTAGATGAGAATAAAGCAGAAGGGAAATGGGAGAAATAGGAATGGAGAGAGGAATCAGAATACAAGTTGGGCATATATGACTATAAAGAATGCTATATTGTAAAAGCTTGTGTAGCGGGGTTCCTTTAAATGCTCTCGAACTACTGTTCCCAGAACCCCACTGGTTCCCAGGATGTTTTGCTTCTGCCCCAGAGACTCATGGGTGGGGATATATAAGGAAGGGGCGAGGCCTGGCTCGGCCTCTTTGGACACGGGACGGCAGAGACTGATACACCTGTGCGGACCTGTGCTGGGTAAGGCCTGAAGCCTGGGGCCTTCCGCAGCCGACCAAAGAGCCTTCCACCCCACTGCGAGCCTGGGTGGCATCCGACATCTCTACTTACAGCCTGGAAGGGATCGGGGACCCGATCGCAGCAACCGCTGTGGGCGAATGAAGTCACAGCCGGTGGAAGTCCCAGACGGAGATCGTGTCCGGCGGGTGAGCGAGCGTAAGCTCATTCCCTAACCTGTTTGCTAGTACTGTGCCTATAAACTGCCGAGGCCTACTACCTCATGTTAAAGACTCTCACTGGAGATCCACAGCAGGACTGATCCAGAGGATCTCCAGTGAAGTGTTGTCAGTTATCAACTTTCCTTTTTCCTGGATTACAATTGTTGTTTATTCTTAAGTGCACCACCTCTACAGATGCCGGTGAAGAATCCATCATTCATACAGGACTGAGTTCTAGAGTTAGGAATCAGGCCTGATTCATTAGGGACCTAGTTTAGTTATTGCGCCACAGGGCGTCTAATTAACAGTCGCCCCACGTGGCGTCTCCTTATACACCCCCCCTCCTCCAGGGTGTAGTGTGACTGATATTGTAATATTGCAGGGCTCTGTGAATATTCTAATGGTCAAGTTGTTATCACTGTTCATTCCCTTTGCATAGCTGGAAGTAAAATCTGTTATTCCTTTATAACTACTTCGTGTCTGAGTCTCTCATAAAGTATAAGTATTAAATGTGTATACCCCTAAACTAACTGTGCCAGAAAGGGTCGAGTAGATTGCCGGGGGTTGGCGGAGCTGTACTCAGGGCCCAGACCAAATCTGCGGCCCTCTTAGTTGAGGGTAACGCTACACGTGGGGGCTCGTCCGGGATCCTGATAGAGCAGAAAACCCGCCAAGAGGTACCGGCATGGACCCGAAAGACATCAGAACGAGGTGTGGAGTAGCTAAGACAGATCCAAGCCAGTCAGTGGTCATTAACATGCCCGGTCAGGAATGGTCGACCGAGACGGTGGAAGGATTAATGAAGTCAGTGACCCCAGATGGTACACCGTGGGTGATGGGAACAAAGTTAGACCCAGACACCTCACACCAGTATGCACTAGTGGAGTATTCAGATGGGAAGCCAGAAGTTTGCAAGCGCAAATATACGCAGACGTCGGATAACAGATCTTATAGTCTGGCGCATGCTATTAAGAAGGAGCCACCCCTAACGGGACCACCGCGGACTGCGGCCCGTACCTCACCAGAGAGGAGAGATGGAGCGACACCTCCGGTGACGCCTGCACCTGCCACGGCCATATCACCCGAACTGATAAAGGCGTTAGGGGACCTACTAACAAACTGTCAGAAGGCAAGCACGGTGCACGTAGAGACTAGCTACCGGAGACTAAAAGCATTCTTGGGGAAGCTTCCCATCCCTGCGGGGGAGGAAGATTTTGACACTTGGGTGGAACAGGCATTGCAGGCAGTAGAGGCATGGGAGGTGCCTGAGGCACAGAAGAGACAGCGAGTCTTGGAAAGTCTGAAAGGTGCCGCGGCAGAAGCGGTGAAGAGCTTCCGGTTTGGAAATGAAAACTGTACAGCTCAAGATTGCCTGGCCATGCTGCAGGAAGAGTTTGGTCAGCTGGAGAAGGTGTCAGAGATGATCTATCAATTTGAACACACTCTCCAGCAGCCGAATGAGAAACTGTCAGAATATGTTAGAAGGCTGAACAGGCAGTTATGCAAGATTGTACTGAAGAAGGGAATGCTGCCCAAAGATGCAGATGAAGCACGCATGAAGCAGATCATGAGGGGAGCGCGGCGCTTAGACCCGGTCTGGCTGCACCTGAAAACCTCAGGAGGAGGAATGTCACTAACCTACTCTGATCTAATAAAAATTATTAGGGACGAAGAGGCGCTGCAGGAAGATCAGCAGGTGGCCAAGGGGAATGTCACACCTGTACCAGTGTTGGTCCATTCGGTCAAGAGCCCGGAAAGAGATGCGGAGGTTGACACCTTGAAATCGCAAATGGCCCAAGTGTTGGAGATGCTGACCTCTTTGATGGAGAAAGATCAGAGAAGACCAGAGAAACCAAGCCCAAGAAAGGAGTTGTTCCCGAACACCTCAGCACCGGCCTCCCTACAGGACAGAGAAGAGGTGATTTGCTATAACTGCGGAGGGAGTGGCCACTTTGCTAACGTATGCTCCAGCCCAAAGAAGAAGAGAACAGATAATTGCAAGCCGGCGGGAAACTCCAAAGGGCCCCGGTGAAGGAGTCAACCGGGTGCCCATCATCTTCAGTGCGCTCCAAACTGGAAAAAAAGGCCAAGAATGGAGGAGACAAAACTCCTAGGAGGAGGTATAGTACCCCCCCCACCAAGATGTACCCCAGAGGGAGGGGGCAAGACCCCTCAGTGGAAATACAGCACCCCAAAGAGGGAACATCCACCTAAGAGGAACAATAACATCCCTCAGCGGGTGTGTGCCCCCATTGAGAGGGAGAAGGTCAATGCATGCCAGGCTCAGGAAAAATTAAAGTCCAAAAGAAGCAGGGCAAGGAAAAGCCCAAAGAAGAAAGTGACCCCAGTCCGGCCATACCCAAAGGAACTGGTGGGCCCGTCTCCTACTGTGCCCATTCAAGTGGAAGGAGTCTATACTAAAGCTCTTCTGGACACCGGAGCACAGGTGACTTTACTATACCGGGACTTCTATGATAGGCACTTGAGTCATCTGCCTATCCAGAAGATAGAAGAGCTGGAGATATGGGGACTTGGAACCCAGAGTTTCCCTTACGATGGGTACCTGCCCATAAAGATGACTTTCGACCCATCCGTGGCTGGGAAGGCTGAAGTGTTTGACACCCTGGCAGTTGTGTGTCCTCGGCCGCCTGGAGCCAGCAAGATTTCCCTGATCATTGGGACAAACACGGATCTAGTCAGGAGACTCCTGACCCCTCTAGTGAAAGAGAGAAACCATTCAGCCACCAAAATCCATCCCATGCTAAAGACGGCCTACCAACGACTGGTCTTAGAGCAGAAGACCCCGGGAGAGGGGATAGGGAAGGTGTGGAGACTTGGCAGAGAAGGAGTAGTGCTGCAGCCCGGAGAAGTAACCTGTCTTAGGGCCACTGTGAAGCTTACGTGGGAACAACCTGGCCCCTTTGTCATGCTGAAATCCGACCCAAGGGAAGAGTCCTCAGGCCTGGAAGTGATACCAGAAGTGATTCCGTTCAAGGCCCTGAAGAAGGCCCATGGCAGAGTTCCGGTGAGTGTTAGGAACACTACGGGAGGGCCCATGGAGATTCCTGCCAGAGTGTTGCTTGGTCAGGTGAGCCCTGCTGCCCCGGTCACTTGGTCCGAAGTCAAAGGGACGGGTGACGGAGGAGATGTTTGGGAGAAGCTGTCCGTGGAAAACCCGAACCTACCCAGGGCTTGGAAAGAAAGAGCCAAGGCCCAGCTGACCAGGTGGGAGAAGATCTTTTCCGAAGGTGAATTTGATGTGGGGTGTGCAAGAAGTGCCACCCATCGGATCCGCCTCCAAGAAGATAAGCCCTTCCGAGAGAGGGTCAGGCGGGTCCCCCTGGCAGATCTGGAGGATCTGAGGGAACAACTTGTAGAACTAAAGAAGACTGGTGTGATCCGGGAGTCTAGAAGCCCCTATGCCTCCCCAATCGTGGTGGTCAGAAAGAAGAATGGATCGTTGAGGCTTTGTATCGATTACAGGACTCTCAACAGGAGAACCATCCCTGACCAATACACCATGCCAAGGATAGAAGATGCCTTACAAAGTTTGTCTGGAGCCAAATGGTTCAGTGTGATGAACCTCAAGAGTGGGTACTATCAAATCCCTATGCACCCAGAAGACAGGGAGAAGACAGCCTTCATAACCCCGGTGGGATTCTTCGAATTCAATAGGATGCCTCAGGGTCTGTCTGGAGCTCCTGCTACCTTTCAACGCCTTATGGAGAAGACTGTTGGAGACATGAATCTTATAGAAGTCCTTGTGTACTTGGACGATGTCATTGTCTTCGGGAGAACCTTGGAAGAACATGAAGCCAGGCTGGAGAAAGTATTGAGAAGACTCAGCGAAGAGGGACTTAAGCTTTCCCCCGAGAAGTGTCGGTTCTACCAGTCTTCTGTGAACTATCTGGAGCACATAGTGTCTGAAGAAGGGGTGGCCACAGATCCTGAGAAGTTGGAAGCAGTCACTTCCTGGCCACGACCCACCACAGTAACAGAGCTCAGATCCTTCCTGGGGTTCTGCTCCTATTATAGGAGGTTTGTGGAGGGGTTTGCTCGAATTGCCCGCCCGTTGAATGAATTGCTAAAGGCAGAAGGGGAAGAGGATGACTCAGGGCCCAGGAGGCCTGGTGAATCAGTTCAAGATCAGTGGAGCCCAAGGTGTGAAGAGGCCTTTCAGGCCCTGAAGAGGAGCTTAACCACTGCCCCAGTCCTGGCCTACGCCGACCCTACCAGACCTTATGAATTACATGTGGATGCCAGCCATGAGGGTCTAGGCGGTGTGCTCTACCAAGAACATGAAGGACAACTGCGACCAGTGGCCTATGTGAGCAGGAGCCTGACCCCCTCAGAAAAGAATTACCCCACTCATAAGCTGGAATTCCTGGCCCTCAAATGGGCGGTAGTAGACAAGCTAAAAGACTACCTGTATGGGGCAGAGTTTACTGTGAAGACAGACAACAACCCCCTGACCTACCTCTTCACCACTGCAAAACTAGATGCCACCGGACACAGGTGGTTGGCCGCATTGTCTGGATTCAACTTCAGTCTGAAGTACAGACCAGGAGCTGGAAATAGGGATGCAGATGCCCTGTCCCGGAGGTCTCATGCCATGACAAATGACTGGGAAGATTGGACCCAAGTGGCACCGGACGGGGTGCGGGCCCTTTGTCAAGGGGCTGAATTCCAAGCCAGAGGAGGCTCCAGAGCAGAAGAAATAGGGGTTACCATGGTAGGAGTCCCCAAACACTATTGTGGAGTAACTCAACTGGAGGAAGACAACCTACCGAGACTGTCCAAGAAGGAGTTGAGGTGTGACCAATTGGAAGATCCCATGGGGAGATTGGTCCTCGAAGCCCTGGAGAATCAGGATCCCAACAAACTCCTACATCACCCCTCAAAGGAGGCTCGCCTGTTGAGGAAGGAATTGGACAGGCTGCAGGTACATCAGGGAGTGGTCTACCGAAGGGGCCCCTCTGATGACTCAGAAGATAAGTGGCAGTTATTCCTTCCAGAGAAGCACCGAGAGACTGTACTAATTGCCCTGCATGACCATCATGGTCACCTAGGGGCAGAAAGGACCTTCCAGCTTGTTAGAAATCGGTTCTATTGGCCCTGCATGAGGGCAGAAGTAGAGGAGTATTGCCATTCCTGTGCACGATGCATTCATCCACTTACAGAGTCAGGGCCCAATGGATCTGGTATGCATTGACTTTCTCTGCCTCAAACCCGACCTGAGTGGATTGGGGAATGTTCTGGTAATAACCGACCATTTCACCCGCTATGTTCAAGCTTTCCCAACCAAAGACCAGAAGGCATCCACCGTGGCCAAAATACTTATGGAGAAGTATTTTGTCCATTACGGACTACCACAGAGACTCCACTCAGATCAAGGAAGGGACTTTGAGAGTCGGTTGATCCGAAGACTTTTGGATTCATTGGGAATAAAGAAGACCAGAACCACGCCTTACCACCCACAAGGAGATGCTCAGCCGGAGAGATTTAACCGGCCCCTGCTCAACATGCTGGGAACCTTAGAAACAGAGAAGAAGCAACATTGGAGTCAACACATATCAGCCCTAGTACATGCCTATAACTGTACCACAAGTGACGCCACTGGCTACTCCCCTTATCGACTTATGTTTGGGAGAGAAGCAAGGCTACCCGTGGACCTGGCCTTTGGTACTTCTTTAGAAAATACCTCAGCTACATCCCACAAGGGATACGTGGACAGACTTAGACGTAGCTTGCAGGTGGCCTATGAACAAGCCCAGGCGGCTTCGGATCAAAGGGGAGCCCGCAACAAGAGAAATTTCGATCTGAAGGTTCGAGTGCAAGATCTGCAGCCCGGGGACCGAGTACTGCTACGCAATCTGGGGGTCCCTGGAAAACACAAGCTTGCCGACAGATGGAGATCTGAGCCCTATGTCGTCTGTAGGAAGTTGCCCGGTTTGCCTGTCTACAAACTAAAGCCAGAAGGAAAGGTGGGTCCACTGAAGACGTGGCATCGAAACCACCTGCTCCCACTTGCTGAGGCAGTCAGAATACCTCCCGTGAGAGACTCCCCTGAACGGGCCTCTATCCTGGATACTCCTAGGCCGAGCACTCGGTCCCAGACCTCTCGAGCTGAAGATGGGGAGGCCTCCCAATTGAGTACAGATGAAGGTGGAGAACTGGACTGGCTGTGGCCTCCCTCGACTCTGGGAATGTCCGCCATAGATCTCCCAAATGGAGGGGATACCCCAGATGCAACGCTGAATCCGGAGGCTACTGAATTCATACCCTTCAGTCCCTCAGCTGATTACTGGGAAGATGTTCCTGACACTGGCGCAGAGGAGGACCCTAGAGATTCCATACGTCAGTCGACTTCTGAATCAGAGTTTCCAGAACCAGCAATGTTACCTGAACTTACTCCTGAAGAAGAGCCAGTGGTGCCAGAGTCAGAAGCACCAAGAGCGCAGAGGGCTCGCAGAGTCATCAGGCCTCCCAAGAAACTAACTTACCCCCAAATGGGGACGAGCTCAGAGGACTCTGTTGTAACGGCTAGGAGAAGTGTTGAGCAACCTGATCCCTGCACTGTCCATTTGGTGGAGGGCAACCCCAGCTCACTCTCTGGCACAGTTAGGCAGGCCACTCATGATAGTGTGACCTGTGGGCAAGAGAGTTCCATCCCAGAGTTTTGGTGGGAATTCCCTATGCCAACATCATACTCGACACTGTCCAAAATGGTAAACAGTATTTGTTGAAGTTTATCTTTGGGGACCAAAGAGTTTAAGTGGGGGGAGTGTGTAGAGGGGTTCCTTTAAATGCTCTCGAACTACTGTTCCCAGAACCCCACTGGTTCCCAGGATGTTTTGCTTCTGCCCCAGAGACTCATGGGTGGGGATATATAAGGAAGGGGCGAGGCCTGGCTCGGCCTCTTTGGACACGGGACGGCAGAGACTGATACACCTGTGCGGACCTGTGCTGGGTAAGGCCTGAAGCCTGGGGCCTTCCGCAGCCGACCAAAGAGCCTTCCACCCCACTGCGAGCCTGGGTGGCATCCGACATCTCTACTTACAGCCTGGAAGGGATCGGGGACCCGATCGCAGCAACCGCTGTGGGCGAGTGAAGTCACAGCCGGTGGAAGTCCCGGACGGAGATTGTGTCCGGCGGGTGAGCGAGCGTAAGCTCATTCCCTAACCTGTTTGCTAGTACTGTGCCTATAAACTGCCGAGGCCTACTACCTCATGTTAAAGACTCTCACTGGAGATCCACAGCAGGACTGATCCAGAGGATCTCCAGTGAAGTGTTGTCAGTTATCAACTTTCCTTTTTCCTGGATTACAATTGTTGTTTATTCTTAAGTGCACCACCTCTACAGATGCCGGTGAAGAATCCATCATTCATACAGGACTGAGTTCTAGAGTTAGGAATCAGGCCTGATTCATTAGGGACCTAGTTTAGTTATTGCGCCACAGGGCGTCTAATTAACAGTCGCCCCACGTGGCGTCTCCTTATACACCCCCCCCCTCCTCCAGGGTGTAGTGTGACTGATATTGTAATATTGCAGGGCTCTGTGAATATTCTAATGGTCAAGTTGTTATCACTGTTCATTCCCTTTGCATAGCTGGAAGTAAAATCTGTTATTCCTTTATAACTACTCCGTGTCTGAGTCTCTCATAAAGTATAAGTATTAAATGTGTATACCCCTAAACTAACTGTGCCAGAAAGGGTCGAGTAGATTGCCGGGGGTTGGCGGAGCTGTACTCAGGGCCCAGACCAAATCTGCGGCCCTCTTAGTTGAGGGTAACGCTACACTTATATAAGTATATAGGTGTATTTTTTGTTTCATTTTCTCTGTGCTGTGTTATTATAAGGAGATAAGGTTGATGTGATGGAAATTTGATAAAGATATGCTGATTGGACAGAAAGAATAGCAACTGTATATGATGAGATAAAGATACAAGTTAAATATGTGGTTTACCGAAAAGTCTATGGAAGTACAAAGCAAGAGCACTGTCTCGGGACCCCAGGCAAAAACTCTGGCCTGACCTACAACACCCCCCACAATAAACACCTCTCCTCTGAGTGGAGGATAAGTCGGAGGCGTTGCAGGGGTTTTTTTTTTGTTTTTTTTGTGACTTGGTCCAGGTGCTGCACCATGCAGGGAGTTTGATCTCCCAGGGCAAAGTAAAAGAAGTTTTTTTTTTATTCCTCTCTCTCCCTCTCTCCCTCTCTCTCCCGTCCGTGCCTCCTCTCTCTTGCTTTGCCTTCCCTTCACCTCTCCTATTGGACGGCCCCAATCAGGACAGAAATGACTAAAATAACTTTTACCTCATATAACGTTAAGGGACTTAATATCCCAGAGAAACGAGTTAGGCTGCTTTCAGAATTAGGTAGACTTAAATCACAGATTATTTTTTTACAAGAGACAAATTTTAAAGGGGACAAAACCCTGAACCTTAAGAACCACAGATTCCCGACAATATACCATAGTACATCACAGAGTTCAAAATCCTGTGGAGTCTCTATTCTGATGTCCAAGCAGATAGCATGGAAGGAATCGGGGGTAGTGAGGGATGAGGGAGGACGTCTCTTAATAGTGAAGGGAACTCTGAGTCAACAAAAAGTCACACTAGTGAATATATACCTACCGAATGTAGACCAGATAGATTGTTTGGAAACATACCTGCAATTGGTCCAGCAACACAGGGAAGGAATTCTGGTAGTGGGTGGCGATCTTAACATGGCTTTAGACCAGGGGTCTCCAAACTTTTTAGCCCGAGGGCCACATTGTAGATTTTACATATATTCGCGGGCCGAAAAAATGTATTCATTATAAATAAATGAATAAAATGTAAATAATCTCATTATAGCCTTTCCGCATGTCTTTGTCCCCATCAGAGTCTCCTTGCACATTGTGTCCCCATCAGAGCCTTTCCACACATCTGTGTCCCCATCAGAGCTGTTCCGTGCCTCTGTGTCCCCCATCAGAGTCTCCCCCATATCTGTGTCCTCCATTAGAGTCTCCTCATCATCAGTGTCCCCAGCAGAGTGTCCCGATCAGTGTCCCCAGCATCAAGTTCCCCATCAGAGTCCCCAGCATCAAGTTCCCCATCAGAGTGTCCCCAGCATCAATGTCCCCAGCATCAAGTTCCCCATCAGAGTGTCTCCAGCATCAATGTTACCATCAGAGTGTTCCCAGCATCAATGTCCCCATCAGTGTCCCCAGCATCAATGTCCCCAGCATCAAGTTCCCCATCAGTGTCCCCCCAGCATCAAGTTCCCCATCAGTGTCCCCCCAGCATCAAGTTCCCAATCAGAGTGTCCCCCCAGCATCAAGTTCCACATCAGAGTCCCCCCAGCATCAAGTTCCCCATCAGAGTGTCCCCCCAGCATCAAGTTCCCCATCAGAGTGTCCCCCCAGCATCAAGTTCCCCATCAGAGTGTCCCCAGCATCAAGTTCCCCATCAGAGTGTCCCCAGCATCAAGTTCCCCAGCAGTGTCCCCAGCATCAAGTTCCCCATCAGAGTGTCCCCAGCATCAATTTCCACAGCAGTGTCCCCAGCATCAAGTTCCCCATCAGAGTGTCCCCAGCATCAATTTCCACAGCAGTGTCCCCAAGCATCAAGTTCCCCAGCAGTGTCCCCAGCATCAAGTTCCCCATCAGAGTGTCCCCAGCATCAATTTCTTCAGCAGTGTCCCCAGCATCAAGTTCCCCATCAGAGTGTCCCCAGCATCAAGTTCCCCATCAGAGTGTCCCCAGCATCAAGTTCCCCATCAGAGTGTCCCCAGCATCAAGTTCCACAGTAGTGTCCCCAGCATCAAGTTCCCCAGCAGTGTCCCCAGCATCAAGTTCCCCATCAGAGTGTCCCCAGCATCAATTTCCACAGCAGTGTCCCCAGCATCAAGTTCCCCAGCAGTGTCCCCAGCATCAAGTTCCCCATCAGAGTGTCCCCAGCATCAATTTCCACAGCAGTGTCCCCAAGCATCAAGTTCCCCAGCAGTGTCCCCAGCATCAAGTTCCCCATCAGAGTGTCCCCAGCATCAATTTCCACAGCAGTGTCCCCAACATCAAGTTCCCCATCAGAGTGTCCCCAGCATCAAGTTCCCCATCAGAGTGTCCCCAGCATCAAGTTCCACAGTAGTGTCCCCAGCATCAAGTTCCACAGTAGTGTCCCCAGCATCAAGTTCCACAGTTGTGTCCCCAGCATCAAGTCCCACAGCAGTGTCCCCCCAGCATCAAAGTCCCCAGCAGTGTCCCCATTTGCCTCTTACCTTATGCAGACTTCAGCTCTCCTGCACCTCCCCGCTCCCGCCCGCTGCTACACACGCGGAAGGATTTCTAATACAAACAGCGGGCAGGAAGCCGGGAGGTGCCGTGCTGATGACGTCACTGGTTGCTAGGACATCGGCGCTCCCAGTGGCCAATCCTCAGCACATCGTGGAAGGATGTGAGGTGTGGGGGCGGGGCAGATTTGTTTGTGGGACCTGCCAGACATACTGCCGATAACAGCAGCTGCTTTTAAAAAGCAGCAGATCGGCAATGCTATGTTGGCAGAGTCTAAGCTGCGGGCCGGAGAAAACACACTAGCGGGCCGGATGTGGCCCGCGGGCCGGGGTTTGGAGACCCCTGCTTTAGACCCTATAAAGGACACCTCGAAAGGTATCTCTCATCTGTCATACACTAAATTAAGAAAAGTGAAGAAACTCTTACAAGACTTACAATTGATAGATAGTTGGAGGACTGTCCACACACAGGATAGGGACCAGTGTTAATTTAGTCGACTAAAATTACTAAAACATTTTAGTCGACTAAATGAATACTATTTTAGTCGACTAAAATTAAAACAATTGAGATGACTAAAATACGACTAAAACTAAAATGGCATTTTAGTCCTAAGACTAAAACTAAATTGAAATTTGACTTCAAAATGAACACTGGTCTATAGTGCATGTTCATACCTCAATAAGATAAATAATAAGATATTAGATTTTTCATTCCAGCAGTATATAATGAGTTTGGAAATTGTAGAGAAATGTTAACTAATGCATTACAATTTAATTACACTCATTAGATTTTAGATGACTAAAATTTGTTTTAGTCGACTAAAATGCACTGGAGATTTTTGTCGACTAAAACGTAGGACATTTTAGTCGACTAAAATGTACTGGAGATTTAGTCGACTAAATACGACTAAAACTAAAACAATTGCAGAAGACTAAAAATGGGACTAAATCTAAAATGCCATTTTAGTCCCAAGACTAATGCTATGTACACACGATCGTTTTTCATGCCATTTTTTAAACCAACGTTTTTCTCTTCGTTTTTTTTCATGTTTCCTCTCAAGCCTGTCTTGCGTACACACAATCATTAAAAAAACCGCCTGAGCAAAGCACAGTGACGTACAACACGTACGACGGCACTATAAAACAGGAAGTTCCATTTGAATGGCGCCACCCTTCATGTTAGTAAACTTTGTTGAGCGGCGATTTGCGCTTTTCAGCCTTGTGCTTTTCAGTCCGTTACAGCGTCACGAATGTGCTATCTCCATTACGAACGCTAGTTTTACCAGAACGAGCGCTCCCGTCTCATACTTGATTCTGAGCATGCGTGTTTTTTTTTCCCCCTCGTAAAAGCATACACACTATCGTTTTTCACGTCGTTAAAAAAAATGACATGAAAAACTACGTGAAAAAATAGAGCATGTTCGAAATTTTTAATGCCCGTTTTTCACGCCGTTAAAAATGCTCTGGAGCATACACACGATCGGTTTTAATGCCCATTTTAAAAAATGGCATTTTTAACGCATGAAAAACGATCGTGTGTATGGGGCATAAGATTAAAACTAAATCGAAATTTGCTGCCAAAATTAGCACTGATAGGGACTACACATTTTTCGCGGCGAGATATAAAACATATACTAGAATCGATTATGATTTAATCTCCCAGAGCCTAGCTGCATCTCTCGTAGATGCTTCTATTGGATCTATCACCCTTTCAGACCATGCTCCAACAAGCTGCACAATAAATTTAGGGGAGGCTGATATGAAGGGATGGCACTGGAAGATAAATGAGACTATTAAAAGACAGTAAATATGAGGGGAAACTGAGGGAGGAATTAGAGTTGTTTTTTGCACGGAACGACACAGGAGAAACAACTCCCTTTTGTTTGTGGGAAACACATAATTGTGTAATGAGAGGTAATTTTATCTCAATGAGGGCACATAGGAAACGGAAATGAAATGAACAGATAGAATCGATGTTTAAACATATTGGAGAGCTAGAAACGGTACATAAAAAATCCCAGGCACAATCTGAATCTATTACTAATCGATAAAGCGAAAGCCAAATTAACCAGAGGGAGGCGAACATTCTATGAGTTTGGGAACAAACCAGGTAGAATGTTAGCAAATGTTAGCAAATGCCCCGAGAGAAGCCAATACACGTAACCCTATCGCACAAATTAAGACACAAAATGATGAAATGATTAATGCCCCACAGAAAATCGCACAATATTTTAAGGAGTATTATCAGAAATTATACCAGTGTAAGATTAGGGGTTATCAGCTCTCATAGTAGATGCGTTTTTCCAGTGATTCAGGCCAGTCAGGAACTCTGTTTAAGGGCATGGTAGCCCATTTTTATTTAAAAGCACAAAAGTTCACAAAAACATCTGTAGCATTTACAGGGGGGTTCCACCATTCCTGTATCTTGCATACTTAACAGTTTAGCCTCCTAGCTTTACCTTCTTGCTATCCAGGCCTTTAGCCTAGGCCTTAGGTCTGCTCCTCAGAAGAAACAGTTTCCAAGAGATAAGCTCACTCCTCGCTTACTCCCGGCCAGCACTTTCTTGCTTACTTCAGCAATGACGTCTGCCTCTTGCAGACACGCACACTTTGGCTGCACCCATGCAGCATAGATAGCCTCTGACTCCACTTCAGAGGGATGGGAGTGTCCACCTGACTCTCCCAGCACAGACTTCCTGTCTGTTGGGTGGGGCCCTGATCCATAGTCATGTCAGAACTAAAATAGCCCAAGACACAGCTGTTCAATCAGCATGTCTTTCTTTACCAAATCTGGCGTAAACCAACACTGTTTAAGGACGTACAGGGTCTCACCCTCACACCAGTTAGAAGAAAAACTCATGCCAGAAAATGCTCAAAAGAAACTGGAAGCAGCTAGGGGGTATATTAGAGAAACACAGATGCCAAAATTAAACAGAGGAAATAACTAGAAAATTGGATGAACCAATTACAATAGAGGAGTTCATGGAAGCAATAAAAGTATTAAAATTGGGTAAGGCACCAGGTCCGGATGGGTACACTCTATCATACTACAGAATGTTCGCTGAGAAACTGTCTCCCAGGTTTATATCAGCTTATAACTCACTGTGGGAGGGAAAGAAAATACAGAATGAGACGCTGTTGGCACATATAACAGTCATCCCAAAGGAAGGTAAAGATCCATAACAATGCGCTAGCTACCGCCCTATATCACTGCTGAATGTGGATCTGAAAGTGTTCACTAAAGTGTTCACACACGATCGGATGGATTTTAAACCGATGGACTTTTCCATCGGAAATCCAATGAAGCTGACTTCCATCAGTCTTGCCTACACACCATCAGTCAAAAAACCGATCGTCCCAAACGCCGTGACATAAAACACTCAGACGAGCCAAGAAAAATTAAGTTCTATGCTTCTGAGCATGCGTCGACTTGATTCTGAGCATGCGTGTGTTTTTTATCCGATGGAGTTCCCCACAGACAATAGTAATTTGCTATCATTTTTTTTTTCCATCTGATAAATTTAAAACATGTTCTATTTTTTAACACCGATGGAAAAAAGACAGATGGGGCCCATACATGATCGGTTTTTCCATTGAAAAAAGTCCATCGGACTGTTTTCATCTGTAAAACCGATCGTGTGTACAGGGCTTTAGATTCTTGCCATAAGATTAATAGAGTATATCCCGGATTTAATACACCCAGATCAAGTGGGATTTACCCCTGGGCGAGAGGGAAGAGAAAACACACGGGTGGTGAGTGCGATTTATCTAGCACAAAAACAGAGGATGCAAATGATATTAGTATCTGCTGACACAGAAAAAGCTTTTGATAGAGTGGAATGGATGTTTCTAAAAGCAACACTACAGCATATAGGACTGAGAGAAGGGATGATGAGCTGGTTCGATAATCTATACTCAGAACCGAGCGCAAGGGTTAAAATAAATGATAAAATATCAGAGCCATTTCTTATTCGAAATGGGACAAGACAAGGTTGCCCACTTTCGCCTATTATTTTTATTTTGACAATAGAACCCTTTTTAAGGAAGATACGGGCAAATCCGAACATTAAGGGGATAATAGGGAAGAACAGAAACTGGCGGCATATGCCGATGACTTAATTTTTTTATAACGTCCCCGGTTATAGCCCTGCCTTCCCTGCTGGCAGAACTAAGAGAATATGGAAAAATTGTCCAATTTTAAGGTGAACTATGGGAACTCAGAGGCAATGGGAATGAAAATAAAATGGAAATAAATGGAAATAAAATCCTCACTACTACATCAGATAACTACGCAATTTGATTTTAGATGGACAGATTCCCATATAAGCTACTTAGGGACTAAGATATCGAGAAACTTAAACAAATTATTCGAACTTAACTATGTAGCATTGGGTAGACGAATAAAACTAGACTTACTGAGATGGGATAAATAAATCTTTACTTGTTCAGGCGTACAAATATAATAAAGATGAACGTGTTACCGAGACTTCTGTATCTAATACAGACTTTACCAATTAAGATCCCCCAAAGTTTTTGGAGGGATCTTAGGTCAAGGTTCCTGAAATTCACTTGGGCGGGGAAACCGGCGAGGATACGTAGAACTATTTTGTCATGGCCCAAAGGGGAAGGAGGGCTTGGGCTCCCGGACCCAGTAAAGTATCAGGAAGCATCTCATTTAGTTAGAGTAGTAGAGTGGTGTGGGCTTAATAAGAAACCCTGGATAAAAATGGAACAGGCAACAGTGGATTTACCCCTGGAAGGCCTAGTGTGGATCCCAGAAGCTGAAATGGCAGCAGAAATAAAGAAACACCGATGATAGGGGCCACTATACGAACAATTAAAAAGGTTTTTGAAAAAACAAATATGTCTAAATACCCAAGTCCAATGACTCCGATCCTGGGCACCAGGGCATAACAGCCAGGTTTGATAGAGCAATGATTCAATGCTCTACGACAAAGAGGTATTAGTAGAATTACTCACTTTTCAAAAGATAATCGACTAATGACAAAGAGAGAGATTGAAAGAGAGGTAGCACCAGAATTAGATTTTTTTCGGATGCTGCAATTAGAAGCGTTCTTACGGACAATGGCAAAGATATATACAGAAGTCAGAACATTGTCAAAATTTGAGCAGATATGCCTGAAGGGGAGCCCCCTGAGACACTCACTGTCTTATTTCTATGCAATACGAATTCATTTAGACATACCACAAGAACTTACGTTCCTTCAGGCTTGGGAGAGAGTCTTAGGGTTAACATTCTCCCAAGAACAGAGAGACAGGATCTTGTTATTTACACACAAGGCCTCAGTAGCGAGCAGATACCAGGAGGGAGGATACACAATTTTAACTAGATGGTATAGAACAGTGTTTCTCAACTTCAGTCCTCAAGGCGCCCCAACAGGTCATGTTTTTAGAATTTCCCTCAGATGAAACAGCTGTGGTAATTACTAAGGCAGAGAAAAAATCAAATCACCTGTGCAAAATAATGGAAGGCCTGAAAACATGACCTGTTGGGGCGCCTTGAGGACTGGGGTTGAGAAACACTGGTATAGAACACCAACAGTACTGCATCGAATATACCCACAGACGTCAGATGCCTGCTGGAGATGTCACATGGCCAGGGCCTGTACAAGGCAGGGGCGGAAGGGGCGAGTGCCCTGGGCGGTACCATTTGCTATAGGAGGGGGGGGCACAGCCTGCAGGTGAAGTTCTGCTATGGCCGCCAGTGTGTACAAGTACACCTGTGTCATAGGCAGCGCCGCGGCACTGTACAAATTGTGTGTGCCGAGTGCGCCCCTGCATTTGTCACCTTCCTTCCCTGTCAGTATCACTGTTTACTCCCCCTACGGAGGAGTCTCGTAGTCCCTGCCAGCGGCGTGACGTCACTCACGGCCGGGGGCGAGGTGGGAGGACTCAGAGGAGCGCAGGGAGCTGTTCGGCGCTGTGACCTAGAGGAGCCTGGCGAATTGTGATTTGAGGCAGAGCACACTGCAGGAAGGTGAGCTGAGCTGTTCTGGGGGAGGTCTGGGGAGATAAGCTGCAAAGTTTCTGCTAGAAGCATTTGATTTGTTTTGCAGTGAAAGGTGACAAGGAGAACTGGAAAAGACAGGGGGGGTGGAGATTAGAGCCAGCAGTAACCCCCCAGAGCTGACAGACATTTCCCAAACTGACATGCAGCCCTCTCTATATAAACAACCCCCAATTGCTCTGTCCAGCTAATGTGAACTTAATTTATGACCATCCTATTTAACCCTGTGTTATCCAAAATCAGTACAACCCAAAACTCACCACCTATCTAAACACTCTATAAATGAAATAATAGTCCATAGCCACTTTCCGCTGGCTGTATGCATATATAAATGCAAACATTTCTGTACTGAGAATGTGCGCCCTTTACGCTTCCAGCATGATTACCAGCGAGAGCCAGAACAGTCCCGATGCATTCCCTACCTTCCCATCACCCCTTCCTATTCACCCCTCAGACACTGGCACTTAGACCACTTTCACGCTGAGGCATTTTACAGGTGTTTTTGCGCTAAAAATAGAGCCTGAAAATCGCCTGTAAACTGCCTTTTCTGCAGCCCCAGTGTGAAAGCCGGAGTGCTCTCACATTGGGGCAGTGCGTTTGCAGTACAGGAAAAAAGTCCTGCAAGCAGCATCTTTGGGGTGGTTTAGGAGCGGTGAATACACCGCTCCCAAAATGCCCCTGCCAGTGAAATCAATAGCCAGCACTGCCTAAGCACCTGCAAAGCGCTTAAGGAGCGGCGCTTTGCGAGCACTTTTTTAACCCTTTTCCAGACGCTAGCGGGGGTTAAAAGCGCCCCGCTAGTGGCCAAAAAGCGCAGCTAAAACTAGCCGCCAGCACCTCAGTGTGATAGTGGCCTAATATAAATATCTCCCCAACTAAAAGACATCCCCCCACAACTGCCTTCATATCATCTGCACTTCCCTCCTGCATGCAGTCATCTCCTCCGAATTCCTCTCCTGTATATACTGCCACTCTTCTCCTGTATATACTTCCACTGTCATATCCCCATCTTACATATTCTTGTTTTGAAACGACATTGATTGTTTTTTAAAAAAACGGGGGGGGGGGCGCAGTTTGCCATCTTCGCCCTGGGCACCAAATGGCCTTGTCCCAGCACTGCACATGGCAGAAGGGACACTATTACATATTTTCTGGGAATGTGTGAAAACAATCAAAACAATATTCTCACAAAAAATACACTAAAATCATTATTAGTGGACACAAACATAACAGAGAACCTGTGTGAATTAGCTATTTTGTAAATAGTTTTTTACATTCTTTATACTTTTTTTATATATTTTTTTAAAACGTTTAAATATTTTTATATTATTTTATAATAAAAACATTTAAAGAATGATTTTTTTTACAATTTGTTATTTTTCTACAGGACAGGGAATCTGTCAGCGCCACAGGGGGGGGGGGGGGGATTGTTGTGCAGCAAGGTGAAAGGGGGGCACACAGTGGGGGGGATCAGAAGCTGGCAGAACAGGGAGGGGGGGGGATCAGTGCAGGGGAAGCAATTACAGGAAAAAATGTCCTATGTCTCTCCCTGCAGCAGCTAAAAGCTGGCAGAGGGAGAGAAACTGGCTTTCAGCTGCTGCAGGGAGCCGCACAGGGCATCCTACTGTAATTGTCCCTCTGTCCGACCACACCAATTCCCTCTGCTGTCCGGGCCCCCCCCTGTGTGCCCGGGCCCCCTACAGGAGGACTGGTGGTCCCCCCCTATACGCAGCCCTGCCAGTAGCCATTATAATACTAGATATACCTATATCAGTGGAAAAATACAAAAATTCACTACTAAGACATCTTATTATAGCCACGAGGGCGTGTGTCCCTGTCCTGTGGAAAAAGGAGAGTCCACCAACTAGAGCACAATGGTTCGCTAGAATCGCAGAGATTCAACAGATGGAGAACCTCACAATGGCAATGAAAGATCAAGATGGGAGATACCGGACGATATGGGCACCCTACTTGAAATATAGGGAGGAGATTGGGGAGAGGAGGAGAGAGAGGAGGTGTGAGGGTTTTCTCTCCCGCCCTCTTTTTTATTTTTCTTTTTTTTGTGTTTGGTTGGGGGGAGGGAAAGAAAGGCAGAGGTTAAACAGGAAAAGAGAAGTCACATTGAATTAATGAAGCCTAAAGGAGGTGGGAGAATACAAGATTGTAGTCTCTCTTTTTTTTTGTGTTTGATTTTTGATTGATATAAGCAGATGGTATAAAAACGTGAAAACTTGTAATGTGAAATCTATGGAAAAATAAAGAATTTATATAAAAAAAAAAAACTGCACAGTCCAATTTCTCACAGTCGAACAGTTCTACATGAAAAAGAAGATGCTATTAATGTCAGCTAAGCCCATTTAAAAAAATAAATAAAACATTTCTAAACTTTTAATGAGAAGTAATATTATGTCTAAGGGACGGTTCACACCATGCCTGCATCTGAATTGCAAAGGAATGTGCTGTGGATACCTGTACAATTCAACCTGCATGCAAAACGCACTGCTTTTGCGATCTGCAGCAGGTGTCAATAAAAAGTTAATGACACCTCAAATGCAGGTCGCAAACGTAGTGCGTTTGCCCTGCACCTGCCAGCCCTGGATCACCATGTGATCTGTGTTCTGTCTCAAGGACATATAGTTTAAACCTTCTTGCCCCATAAACTTCAGATACCATATTTCTTTGATCTCAACTTTATTAGAACAAGCCAGGTGAAACTACAAATAACAAAAATAGACCTCAATAAGTACAATATCTCATACAATACAGCATACATTGCAGAAACAACAATACAAGATGAGATAGTGAAAACTTACTTTTTAAGTTCTCTAAGGGGTGATGGCGATAGATTGAACAAGACATGTCCTGCCTCCTGTAGTGTCTTCTCAAAGCATGGTGAATCTGCTTCACTTCCTGTGAAGATTCTACCCAGAATACCTTGCTTACTAACTTCTTCCTGGGTTACACATACAATGCATAAAATAATAAACAAAACTGAAGCAGTACCAAAAAAGGACGCTAGATGGCGCCTGCGCTCTGCATATAATTATCTATGTAAATTACAATGTTAAATGTCATTTTAATCACACAAATACAGATAATCAGAATATAGACATCTATCTAATGGACAGAACAGACAAGTGACGTCACTAACAGAGTCCTCCGTAGAAAGCAACAGAACAAGTTCAGTCACTGGTCTTAAGAACACTTTGGCCTCATTCTGTTGAAAGGTCTTGGGAGTACTTTGGTGACCAGACCTAAAGGCCACATATTCCTTTGTGTCTGACAATCTTTCATGAGCACAACATCACCAAGTTTAAGATTAGGTTTTTCAGTGTGCCACTTCCTCCTTAGTTGTAGAGTAGATGTGTATTGTTCCTTCCACCGACTCCAGAAGGTATTGGCAAGGGTTTGTACTTGTAAAGGTCCTTCTCACAAAACTCTCCAGCTGGAGTACCTACAAGACCAGTCTTTTGCGTGAGCAACATGGCAGGTGTGAAAACTGCTTTACTGTCTGTGTAAAACTCAGCTTTTTGAATTTCTAGGTTCTAGTTCAGCTAGCTCTGTAGCCAATACAGCAGCACAAAGTTCCAGCCTGTGTATGATGTGTTTGGGAAGTGGTGCAAGTTTTGCTTTGCCCATTACAAACCCTATGTGGCATTGTCCTTTAGTGTCTATGGTTTTCAGGTAAGCTACAGCAGCAATTGCTTTAACAGAAGCCAGGGCTGCCATCAGGGGGGTACAGGCGGTACACCTATAAGGGGCCCCCTTTTTTTTTGTAAGGGGCCCAGAGGTCCACGGATGGTAACCCCCCTTTTTATGTATTTTTGATAAAAAAAAAAATAATATATATTTTTTGTAAGGGGCTCAGAGACCCGGATGTCTCCTTTTTTTTTATATAAATATATATTTTTTTATATATATTTTTGTAAGGGGCCCAGAGGTATGGTAGCCCTCTTTTTTATTAAAAAAAAATTATATATATATATATATATATATATATATATTTTTTATTATTTTATATTTTGTAAGGGGCCCAGAGGTCCCCAGAGGCCCGGAGGTTCCCAGGGCCCCGGATGGCAAGCCCCTTTTTTATTTATAAAAATACGTTTTTTTTTTTGTTTTGTTTTTTAGTTTTTTGTAAGGGGCCAAGAGGTCCCTAGGGCCCCGGATGGCAACCCCCACTTTTTTTTGTTGTTCTTTCTTTGTTCGTCAGCACCCAAAGCCCCCCCGACCTCAACAATTCGTGGCGGCAGCACCCCCCGCTTCTCAATTCGTGGAACCCCCCGCTCCGCTTCTCAATTTGCGGCGGCAGCACCCCCCATTTCTCCTTTGCTCCAGGGGGCCCATGCCTGAAGCTGTGTAAGGGGCCCCAAAATTCCTCATGGCGGCCCTGACAGAAGCATCTGCAAACACACAAAGTCTTTGCATCTGAACATCTGCAGATGACAGAGGAGCATATGGGCGTGGAATTTTAAGGTTGGATAAAGCGGTTAGTGAGTCCTTCCACTCTAGCCATAAGTTCTTCCTGGCGGCGGGGAGAGGGTGGTCCCAATTGTTGTGGAGATTTTTATGGAGATGTATTTAATATGTATTGTCATAGTGTCACCCAGTGTTAGTACTTCCACAACCCGCTCTAAAAGAGCTGATTGGGGTAGTCTGAGGCTGGTTGAATCCCGTCTGATAGGGGAAAACGTTTTGAGGTTGGAGTGTGATGTTTGCAGGGTGCGGATATGTCCGCCAACGGGGGCCCTCTGTGCATTAGCATGGACGATCGTTAAGGAGGGGATATGCTCGCTCTGCAATGACATCATTGGTTATAGGCGGATGGGCGCTCTTGTCTCTGCTATGTCTGATCAACATTGGTTGGAATTCGTAGCATGCGTCTGCAGATAGCCTCCCTCCCCCATTCAATAATAGTATAATCTTATTATGCGTTATTCTATGGAATGGCGCAGAATAAGAATTCCTATCAACGGTAACTTTAGCCATCATACGTTTATTGTATTCATGTATGACATCTCCTGTTGGAAGGAATGTCCAAGTGTTGTCATTTTCATGTGAGGAGGGAACATCCTATGAGGTTCCCGCCCATGGGGAGGGGATTGGTTGCTGCAGCCAATCACCTCCTGTCTTGAGATCTTTTGAGTTTAATAAAAGCCTATGAGTAGGCGTCGGCTTAACAGTCTTTGCTGGAATGGCCTGATAAGAAGATAAGCTTTTGTGGTGCTGCCTTTCTTGAATGAATGGGAATGAACGGTGAGTGGATTTTAGCAAACTAAACTTAATGATAGCATTACTTCAAAAAGATTAAATCTGATGTGTGCTTAGATAGCACAGGAATTATAGGCTATGTGCTCTGTAAACAGCAGCCTAAAATTCCACAACAGTTAATGGCGACTCACGGTTGGGACCAATTGCGGCCTCTTTTGAGCATCAGATCAGCAGAGGGGGGAGAGTGGACCTGCGATGTGATGTGTAAAGAGGCTGTACATTGAAACGAACAAAAAAAATAATAATTTGTCTTTTTGAAATAATGTTTCAAGTTTGCAGCGTGTGTATGTGTGCGTGTGTATGTCTGCGAATCGTATGTGTGTGTGTGTGATTTTGTCATGGATCGTATGCCTGTGAATTTGATTGTGTGTGGGTATGCCTGCATGTGCCTGTGTGATTGTTTGTGCGATGTATTGAGAAGTCTGATGCCAGCCATGGCTGCTGCATTGTCCTGGTCTTTGTGAGCCACGAGGTTTAGTGGGGGTGGGGCTGCCAGCATCTCAGGTACAAGGGTGAAAATTGGTGACTTTCTGTAAATAGCATGTTTTGTAGTGGGAGGGCCCTGAGAGATGATCTGATGGAAACTGTGGGCTGTAAGAGTGTAACTAAGCGAGAAATATAGACTGTATATTGTGTATGAAATGAAGGTATAGATGTGGTATTTAGTGCACTGAACAGTTTGTAAAGTAGATTGCTTGGCTGCCATGTGCTTGAATGGGGGAAGGGCTTTGTGTTGCTGGGCTATGCCCTAAGGGAAGGACAATGGTGCTGGAAGGGAAACGCCCTGAGGGAAAGAAACTCTAAGCAGATGTACAAGCAACAATATACTGTATGTGTGTGGTGTTTGTGATTTCTATGAAAAATAGAAATGAATAGATTGTGATTTTTGCCTTTATAGGGGACAAAGACACATGTCCCCATAAGTGTAAAAATATTAAGTGTTTGGTTTTTGAGTTGAAAGTTCCTGCCAAGTGGCCAGGCTGAGGCCACTGTGTGTGAACTTTAGGTAGAGAAAAGTGGTGATGAATATCTCAGAGTATATGAACTTAGAGAAATTAATATGTTTTTAATATTGTCATGTAACTCACATTTATTGAATGTGCTGTTTAGTTGGCCAAAGGGAGGCTAAGTTTGTAAGTGTACATGTGGTCCTTGTAGAGTGTAGCTGACACCTTTTTCAGTGGATTTTGATGATAATTTAGAAAAGTTTCAATGGTGTAGTCAGTCTTTGTGGAGAGAAACATTTTTGATTTTCTTTTAAAGAGACGCTGGTTTTGGCGGGAAAAAGCAATGGCGCCATTCTTGGTTTTTGTTAGCCTTGCAGGTTTGTCTGCCATTTTGAGGCACAGTTTTTCTTTGCACCTTCCCTTATATGATACTCACAGGCTAGACACCTTTCTTTTGGGCACTATACCATGTGGCATTCGTCAGCTATGTTGCTGATAGAATTTCTCAGTTTTTGATGTTTAGTGCGAATTGGGTAGTGCGGCCTTTTTAACCTGCTGGAGGCCATTTGTGTTTGTCTTTGTGTGGGGGAACCCATGTGGTGTTCATTGTGACGCCCCATGCGGGTTATTGGCGGGAAAAAATTGCATGCGTCAATGGCGCAATTTTTGTTGTCCATGAGGTGCTGTGGTGGGTCATCCACCATTTTGTAGTCCTGGCTTGTCGGCCATTTTGAGAGACGTTTACAGTTTGAGATAGGAAGTTCCAGTTTAGCAAACACGGCCCCTGAATATGCTGTATTGGCATTTGTTGATTGGCGCAGTTTTGTCCTGTTTTGTGCGCTTGCAGTTTGACCTGTGCACTGCTGGGGAGAGTGCTGGGACGCCAGAGTGACATACTGAGGATGGTTTTGTCTCTGGTTTAAATTGTTTTTCTAAGCATCGCCTTTTGAGTTGAGTGGTATCTTAAAATAGCGCGGTTTTACCCTGAGGGGCCACGACGCGCTTGCGGACACACGCACATGCTGGGGCCTAGTTATGGATAGGATCTGGCTGACCTACCAGCAGTTGGAGTGTGGGAGGAGGCCAACGCAGACACAGGGAGGACATGCAAACTCCATGCAGATGGTGTTAGGAGGGGGGATTTCTCTGTTTTCATTTAAGTAGATGTGAGCTATTGCAGGGTCGGCTGGCTTTGCAGTATATGAAAAACTTCACTTTACACTGAATTTTGATGGATTGTAAGACTAACAGAGTTTTTGTACAATGATGTGTTTTTATGTTTAAATATTTCCTTCCCAGAAGGCCATTCATATGTTTTGAAGCTTGTATTGTATAGCCTGTAGAGGAGGAGTGGGGGTTTTGGTCGAAACCCCTAGAGCCATCTTTTTGCAGGAGTTTTGCATTTGAGTCAACTTGTGGTTTTGCTTGCAGGGGATGTTTGGGTCAGGACCCTCCCATTTGCAAAGGGGGGTTTTATTCCACCATTTTCTTGACAAGGTTTTAAATTGTTGAAATATATAATGTGTAGCCATGGATTTTTTTGGAGTCTTGATAGACACAGCAATGTGGCTGGGCTCCCCCCTCTCCCTCCCTCTTCCTGAACAATTGATATGTAAATAAACCAGTTTGGTTTTTTTAAGAGCTGAGCATAACCGGAAGTTTCTTTTCAGCATTTATATATCAGCAGAAAGTTAGTGGGAGGAGCTTGGGGTTTTTAAAGGTGAGAAATGAGATTTGTGTTTGGAAGGAAAATGGAAAGCATTTTGGCGTTTAAAAGTGTTTTATATTTTGTTCCAGTTTTGTGAAGTTTTGTACTGTAAATACAGTTTTGGGTAGAGAGAAAAACAGGGGGGCATCACCATTATTGTAACATCTAGATACAGAGAGAAGCCACATTGTTCTGCAGGTGGTAAACTGGCGTAATTGTTCTGTGAGGTTTAGTCTGACAACGCAGTGTATGGGTGTATAGCGGAAAACGCTTGTGTATGCATGCACTGTGAGGGGTAGAGGCCTAATTCGGGGGTTGATCTGTGGTTGTTGCTGTAGTTCCAAAAGTGTTGGGACAACAAGCCATAGAGTTGACGCCTCGGTTAGGGTTTCTAGTTGGAGGACTTGACCATATAGTGGTTGTAGTTCTGCAATTCACCGTATAAGAAGACACCGGGCGGTGATCTCCGAAATGGGTGCAACGGTTTAACCTGGACGCAGGTTTAAGACGATAAGCCGATTCGAATCGCCATGGACACAAGGAGGTCTGTGCAAAGGGAAGGAATGGAGGCTTCCCATAGTCAGACGGTCACACAGTGCACGAAGCCTAGTTTTGGGGCAAAGGCCTTTGAACCCCAAAAAGATTAACATAGGTGGTCCAAGGATACTATTTTGGGTATCCCTCTGGAATGGATGTAGTTGAGCTGCGGCTTCAGAAATCTGTAATGATGAGTGTTGATGGAGGTGTTGTCTCATGCCTGTTTGTTTTGAACCTTGTATGGCTGGTACATGGAAGGTTCTCGAGCTGCTCTCATGGTTGTCCCATTGTATTTTTTTCCTATTGCTGAAAGAGTGAAGGTAGAATTCTGGCTGTTTTTTGTTTTTTTCATTTGTGGTTTTGGAAACTGGGAAGTATTTCCCCCACGTTTGTATCGGAATGTTTGTATGTAGTAACGTGAATATGTTCGAACTTACCGCGGCGATCCTTCGATGCGTCGCGGCTGTTGTATTTTTGTAGGAACGGGAAAAGTAAGGGTTACAGAGGGTTTTGTTTGAATCAGTTTTGAAAGAATGTCATTGACAATTTACCAATGTACAGGAATGTCATTATTATTTTCCATTCTTTGCAGGTTAAATATGAAGGATAGAGTAATGATTTTGCTTATAAGTATTTTTCAGGTCCAAGGAGTTTGTACACAGAGAACAGGTGTATGTAGACAGCGGTACATATGGATAAATATAAGTCTAAGGCGGTAAAAGTATCATAGGCTATTTCATTGTTTCTTTTTTCCTGCACCACACATTTCTTCCGTCAGTCTGTAATGAGGAAGAAAAGGGGGGAGAATGATAAATGTAAGAGTGACAGTTTTTTTTTTCTGTCAAACTAATAATAACCTCTGTAATTCTAACCAAGTTTGTGCCAAGACTGTCTTTCTTTAATAGAATTTGAATCGGCAAGCAGCAGTCTGGTGAAGTAGGTTCCCATCCCAGAGGCTAAGAACCTTGTCAATGGTTTCAGGTATCGTAAGCCACGCACAGGTTATGCAGTGACCACAGTCCCGATGTCTGGGTTATTGTCATATGAGGGTTGTTTGGAGGTCAATCAAAATCAGGGTCGTACTCTCCTCATTAGCTGTCACTTATATTCTCGGCTGATGGGGTGGGTGCGATCGTTGTGACATGAACTTCAAAATGTCCACCAAAAGGTTTTCACGAGTCCCTCCTGGACCCGACTCAATAATCAGTTTACATTCTTTCCAACCAGGTGACTGGGTCGTTGTAAAGAAGCTTGAGGGATGAGACCACGCCAGCCACTGCAAGAAGCGGCTCAACCACACCAAAGAATGAGGAGTATCTTTGTTTATTTATATTTTTGTTGTTTAGTAAATTTTAGCGAGGGTAACGGTGAAAAGCATCCCAAGTTATTATTTAAAGTGTATGTCCTGACTAGCTCAGAAAGCGAACAGGACCGATGGTCTGTTCTGAGTCTTCACCGAGTTTTAGTCCCCAGCGATGACAGCGGTACATGACATTTATGATGTTATTATGGGTATGAGGAGTTTTAGTCCCCAGCGATGACAGCGGTACATGCCATTTATGATGTTATTATGGGTATGAGGAGTTTTAGTCCCCAGTGATGACAGCGGTACATGCCATTTATGATATTATTATGGGTATGAGGAGTTTTAGTCCCCAGCGATGACAGCGGTACATGCCATTTATGATGTTATTATGGGTATGAGGAGTTTTGACAAACTAGTGAAGACTCCAAACAGACACTTGTCAATGGAATCTAACGATGTATTTTTAGAGGGTAAAATTGGTTTTAGTTTTAATGGCTCTGTCTCTTGTCGGTTTGGGTATCTAGGCAGCCCACAAGTGTGTTTGAACTTTAGTTTGGTGTTTATGTGGATCTGCAGCTTATAAAGGTAATTCCCCCAAAGCAAGAGGTTCATGCGCGATGGTGAAGCTGTCCCAACATTTTAGGTCGCGGCCGATCGCGAGGATCTGATGGCGCAGGAAATTAAGAATGGCAGGGACAGCTAGTAGGGATTTGTTCACCAATCCCGACCAGGTCTGGGCATGGGGTCCTGCATGTACAAGGTGGGGGGGGCTCGGGCTTGGGATACGATTGAACAATTCTCATCCGTTAAGGATAGGGTTCTTCATGTAATTGTTGAAGCCAGAGCTGTAGCTAAGTGAAGGTTGGGAGTCCTTTTTAAGGGTCTGGGAATCTTTGGGGATCTAATTTTTATTTTACAGCGGATCGTGGTTAAAGAAAGTGGGAATATATATACTCATGTAGTTTTATTTTTATTCTTTCTATGTCGTGACGAGAGGCTCCTGTTGCCTGATTTGACGCGTGACCAGAGTTTCCTTGATGAGACGCCCCGAAGCCGGACCCACATACAAGACAGAGAATCACAGACCGATCGGCGATAACTACAGTTCACCATGTCGTGTCCTCCTTTATAAGTCATGCCCCTGAAGAGTAGAGTCTACATGTCAAGCCGTGTTTTTCCTTTTTATGGACTAAGAACTGATTCATTTCCAGGTGTAAGAAGCATATCAACTCTCATCGAGGGACACATGGGGTGCATATGACAAAAAAGGGAGGACTGTTGTGGAGATTTTTATGGAGATGTATTTAATATGTATTGTCATAGTGTCACCCAGTGTTAGTACTTCCGCAACCCGCTCTAAAAGAGCTGATTGGGGTAGTCTGAGGCTGGTTGAATCCCGTCTGATAGGGGAAAACGTTTTGAGGTTGGAGTGTGATGTTTGCAGGGTGCGGATATGTCCGCCAACGGGGGCCCTCTGTGCATTAGCATGGACGATCGTTAAGGAGGGGATATGCTCGCTCTGCAATGACATCATTGGTTATAGGCGGATGGGCGCTCTTGTCTCTGCTATGTCTGATCAACATTGGTTGGAATTCGTAGCGTGCGTCTGCAGATAGCCTCCCTCCCCCATTCAATAATAGTATAATCTTTGTGACAGCAGGAAGGTAAAGTCACCTGGTTGCATCCAGGGGGGTAGATATATTTCGCCCAGATTCAGGCTTTACGCCGACTTATACAACTAGGTGGAGAGTTGTATAAGGCTAGTGGGCTCATGGATGACTCATACCTCTAGGGAGAGTGTGGGGCGTCGTGCAGACAGGGAGTTGATGAGACCAGCTGAAGCTTGTCAGCTCATTTAGGCCTCTATAAGAACTCCCAGCTTCATTAGATGTTAGCTCATGCCTGGAACCAGACCTGTGTGGACTGTCTAGGGAGAGTGAACCCCTGTGCGGTGAGACAAAGCCTGTGTGGCTATTTGCTTGGACATTTAAAACCAGGGACTTAGGGACTAGGACAGCACTAGGCTGATCCCAGTTGTTAGTTAGGAAACCTGTATGTTTAGTCAGAGGTCAAGTTGACCAGGATTTATTTTGTTTATGTTTCTTTTTCTTTGCTGTGTTTTGTCACTGTAAATAGAAAATAAACCGCACCTTTTTGATTTTGAAAACCACAACCTCCGTTTGCTGGGCCTGTTTTTGTGTGGGGAGCCCATCTCGGGGGTCACACACACCCGCTGCCGAGCCAACCCCCTCACAGTTGGTGGAGAACCAGTGGCAGTTTTTTTTTAAGCCAGCATGGAGGAGATACTGAAGCAGCTGGCTCTAGCAAATGCCAATCAACAGCAGACAAATGCAGGTTTGCAAAAGAACTTCGCAGCCCAGCAGCAAGCTCATCAACAGAGCCTTGCAGCCCAGCAGCAGACAAACGCAACTTTGCAACAGAGTCTGGAGGCTCAGCAACAAGCCCAGCAGCAATCTGAGGCCCGCTTCATAGACCTGTTGCAGAAGCAAGAGCAGAGACTACAACAACAGATGGAAGCAGTAATGCAGCAATGTCCGCAGACCAGTGAGGAAAGCCGTCCCACTAATACCGCGTCCTTTGGGGTGAGTAGTTTATTGACAAAAATGACTGGAGAGGATGATCCAGAGGTATTTTTGACCACATTTGAAAGGACCGCTGAAAGAGAAAAGTGGCCTGAGGAGCAGTGGGCCGGACTGGTGGCTCCTCTGTTAACTGGTGAATCGCAGAAAGCTTACTATGACCTAGAGCCTAACCAAGCAAAAGACTATGTGATGCTAAAAGCTGAAATATTGGCAAGGCTGGGTGTCACCCAGGCTGTCCGGGCTCAGCGTGTGCATAACTGGACTTTCCAGCTTGGAAAACCCCCCAGGTCTCAAATGTATGATCTCATTCACCTGAGCAGAAAGTGGCTACAGCCAGAGACTTTGTCCGCACCAAAGATTGTGGAACGTGTTGTAATGGATCGGTTTTTGAGAGCTCTTCCTACTGCCATCCAAAAGTGGGTAAGCCATGGAGACCCAGAGACGGCCGATGGTCTTGTGGATCGTGTGGAGAAATACTTGGCTACAGAGAACCTGACGGCCTCTTCCAGAGACACTCGGACTTTCCACCCTAAGACCAGACCATCCCCAGGGGCGGATAAGAGGATTCCAAGGGGTGAGGGTGGAGAGAGTGAGAGGGTGGGAGCTCTACCCCAAGTTTGGCGAGAACAGCCTGGGAAATCAGCGGCTCAAGAGGCCACAAGAAGGATCGTTTGCTACCGCTGCCGGCAAGCGGGACATATTGCAGCCAATTGCCCGGTTGTGGAGGAACCCATGCAGTGTGACTTTCTGACGGGCAGACGTCAGTCGCTGTGTGCGACAGTCGCATGCACTGCCATTCGAGGAACTGAGAAACATTTATGCAAAATGTGTGTTAATGGTAGAAATGTTGTGGTATTGCTGGATTCAGGTAGCCTTGTGACCCTGATAAAGGCTGAGTTAGTTAAAACAGAGGTCTCTGGGAATAGCAAGGTAGCTGTTATTTGTGTGCATGGGGACACCCGAGAGTATCCAGTGACTACAGTGTGTTTCGAGACCCCCAAAGGTACCCTCTCTCATCCAGTGGGCTTAGTATCTCAGTTACCGCATGACGCCATTGTGGGAAGGGATTTTCCGAAGTTCTGGGAACTGTGGGATGATCCTGAGCCCCCCACTGGTGCCCCTATGTACCAGGAATGTGATAGCCAGAACTCCCCTGAGAGTGGTGAGGACTCTCCGGAATTTCCCTTATCAGTATTGGCAGGGGAGACTCGAGAAACTGGAGAGGAGCCCACCTCCTCAGACGAAAACCTACCGTCTGTGGAGTTTTCTGATCTTGAGGTTCACAGGAAAAACTTTGCCACAGAACAGTTGAAAGACCCCGCCCTAATAAAGGCACGGGAAAACGTAGTGAAAATAGATGGCGAGTTAGTGAACCCAGATAATACCTGCACTTACCCATACTTCAGCGTAGAGAAGGACCTACTGTATCGGGTGGCAAAAAGGGCAGAAGAAACCGTTGAGCAGCTTGTGGTGCCCAAACCTTACAGGAAGTTGGTGTTGGAGTTGGCCCATGGGCACATTCTTGGAGGTCATCTGGGGACAGAGAAAACCCGAGAGAGGGTATTACAGAGATTCTATTGGCCGGGGGTGATGAAGGACATAGAAAATTATTGTTCCTCCTGCCCTGTGTGTCAGAGGTCGGCCCCGATGCCACATTTCCGTAGCCCGCTGGTCCCTCTACCCATCATTGAGGTCCCGTTTGAGAGGATCGCCATGGATTTGGTAGGTCCTATAATCAAGTCCGCTAGGGGGAACCAGTACATATTAGTTATAATGGACTATGCCACCCGTTATCCAGAAGCGATCCCTCTCCGAAATACCTCGGCCAAAACCATAGCCAAAGAGCTATCTTTTGTGTTTAGCCGGGTGGGTATTTGTAAAGAACTGCTTACGGACCAAGGTACACCCTTTATGTCCCGGGTTATGAAGGAGCTGTGTAAATTGTTCAAAGTGACGCAATTACGTACATCTGTGTATCACCCCCAAACCGATGGGCTGGTTGAAAGATTCAACAAAACCCTAAAACAAATGTTGAAGAAAGTGGTGGATAGAGATGGAAAGGATTGGGACTGTCTACTTCCTTATCTGATGTTTGCTATTAGGGAGGTGCCCCAATCCTCTACGGGATTGTCACCCTTTGAGTTACTGTATGGGAGACACCCAAGAGGGCTGTTGGATATTGCCAAGGAAACTTGGGAAAGTGAGAGTTCTCCCCACAGGAGTGTGATTGAGCATGTCGCCCTGATGCAAGACCGAATTGCACAGGTAATGCCCATCGTGAAGGAACATTTGGCCCAAGCGCAGTTAGCACAGCAGAGAGTGTACAACCGTGGAGCCAAGACCCGTACCTTTTCCCCGGGGGATAGGATACTGGTACTTGTCCCTACGGTTGAAAGTAAATTCCTTGCCAAATGGCAAGGCCCCTACGAGATAATGGAAAAAGTGAGCGAAGTGAATTACAAGGTCAGACAACCAGGAAGGCGAAAGCCCGAACAGATCTATCACGTTAATCTGTTGAAAGCCTGGAGGGATAGAGAGTCCCTAGTCGCAGACACTTGGTCACCAGCTCAAACTGGTTGCGTGATTCCTGAGGTTGGAATAGCAGCCACCTTGTCACAACCCCAACAACAGGAGGTTAAGGAGTTTGTGCTTCGCAACAAGGAGGTATTCTCTGAGCTGCCGGGACAAACATCTGGGGTAGAGCATGACATCATTACCCCGCCCGGTGAAAGGGTGAAGTTAAAACCCTATCGGATCCCAGAGGCCCGACGGGAGGCAATACGGGAGGAAGTACAGAAAATGCTGAACTTAGGGGTGATAGAGGAGTCCCAAAGTGATTGGTCTAGTCCCATTGTGTTGGTGCCTAAACCGGATGGGAGCTGGCGATTTTGTAACGATTTTCGTCAGTTGAACAAAGTTACAAAATTTGACACCTACCCCATGCCACGTATAGATGAGTTGATCGACCGGCTGGGAACAGCCCGATACATGACGACTCTTGACCTCACAAAAGGGTATTGGCAAATCCCCCTGGCCAAGTCGGCCAAAGAGAAAACCGCATTTGTAACCCCAGACGGGGCGTTCCAATATAAAAGAATGCCGTTCGGGTTACAGAATGCGCCGGCCACATTCCAGCGGAAAATGGACCAGATGCTGAGGCCCCATCGGAAGTATGCTGCGGCTTACCTGGATGACATAATTGTCCATAGCACAGATTGGGCCTCACATCTGCCAAAAGTGCAAGCAGTCCTGGACTCTGTTCGGGAAGCGGGGTTTACGGCTAACCCCAAGAAGTGTACCATTGGGCAGGAGGAGGCCAAATATCTTGGGTACACCATTGGGAGGGGAGTAATAAAACCCCAACTCAACAAAGTCGAGGCCATCCAGAGTTGGCCACGTCCCAACAGCAAGAAGCAGGTACGAGCCTTTCTGGGAATCGCTGGGTATTATCGGCGATTCATTCCCCACTTTGCTTCTAAGGCTGTGCCCCTAACCAACCTGACGAAGGGGAAAGGGTCGGTCATGATTAAATGGACCCCCGAGGCTGAGGCAGCATTCCAATTCTTGAAACAAGCCTTATGTAGCCAGCCAGTGTTGTACTCACCCGACTTCTCTAAAGACTTTGTCGTACAAAGTGATGCGTCAGATGTGGGGTTAGGAGCAGTATTGTCCCAGGTCTGGAACGGGGAAGAGCACCCAGTCATTTACCTCAGCAGGAAGTTGAAGTCCCATGAGGTAAATTACGCCACCGTTGAAAAGGAGTGTTTAGCGGTGAAGTGGGCTCTAGATTCCCTTCGGTACTACCTGCTAGGTAGGCACTTTGACATGGTTACGGATCACGCTCCGTTAAAGTGGATGGCTCAAAACAAGGAAACAAATAGAAGAGTGAATAGGTGGTTCCTGGCCCTCCAGGAATTCAACTTCACAGTAAAGCATCGCCCTGGCGTTCAAATGGGGAATGTGGATGCTTTGTCTCGAGTACATGAATGCCTGATTGCTGGTGTTCCAACCCCGAGGTTAAAACAAGAGGGGGGGGTATGTGACAGCAGGAAGGTAAAGTCACCTGGTTGCATCCAGGGGGGTAGATATATTTCGCCCAGATTCAGGCTTTACGCCGACTTATACAACTAGGTGGAGAGTTGTATAAGGCTAGTGGGCTCATGGATGACTCATACCTCTAGGGAGAGTGTGGGGCGTCGTGCAGACAGGGAGTTGATGAGACCAGCTGAAGCTTGTCAGCTCATTTAGGCCTCTATAAGAACTCCCAGCTTCATTAGATGTTAGCTCATGCCTGGAACCAGACCTGTGTGGACTGTCTAGGGAGAGTGAACCCCTGTGCGGTGAGACAAAGCCTGTGTGGCTATTTGCTTGGACATTTAAAACCAGGGACTTAGGGACTAGGACAGCACTAGGCTGATCCCAGTTGTTAGTTAGGAAACCTGTATGTTTAGTCAGAGGTCAAGTTGACCAGGATTTATTTTGTTTATGTTTCTTTTTCTTTGCTGTGTTTTGTCACTGTAAATAGAAAATAAACCGCACCTTTTTGATTTTGAAAACCACAACCTCCGTTTGCTGGGCCTGTTTTTGTGTGGGGAGCCCATCTCGGGGGTCACACACACCCGCTGCCGAGCCAACCCCCTCACATCTTATTATGCGTTATTCTATGGAATGGCGCAGAATAAGAATTCCTATCAACGGTAACTTTAGCCATCATACGTTTATTGTATTCATGTATGACATCTCCTGTTGGAAGGAATGTCCAAGTGTTGTCATTTTCATGTGAGGAGGGAACATCCTATGAGGTTCCCGCCCATGGGGAGGGGATTGGTTGCTGCAGCCAATCACCTCCTGTCTTGAGATCTTTTGAGTTTAATAAAAGCCTATGGGTAGGCGTCGGCTTAACAGTCTTTGCTGGAATGGCCTGATAAGAAGATAAGCTTTTGTGGTGCTGCCTTTCTTGAATGAATGGGAATGAACGGTGAGTGGATTTTAGCAAACTAAACTTAATGATAGCATTACTTCAAAAAGATGAATCTCAAGTGTGTGCTTATAGAGCACAGGAATTATAGGCTGTGTGCTCTGCAAACAGCAGCCTAAAATTCCACAACACAATCTAGCGACTCACAGGTTAAGTCTCTGAGTAGTGCCTTACCCTGGATGGTGACAGGTGCTGCAAAGCCTAAAGGATCATACAGGCTGTTTATGGTAGACAGGACACCTCTAAGGGTAAAGGGTTTTCTTCTGTGTTTACTTGGAATGTAAAGGCGTCAGATCTTAAGTCCCAAAGCAAACCAAGGCTGTGTTGCATGGGAAGAGAGTCTGTGCCTAGATCGAAGTCCTTTAACTCGTTGGAATGATCTTGGACAGGAAAGGCTTCTAAAACTTCTCTACTGTTGGAAGCAATCTTGTGGAGCCTTAAGTTGGAACAAGCAAGCATTGCCTGAGTTCTTTTGAGGAGACTGATTGCGGCTTCATTTGTGGGTAGTGATTTCAAGCAATCGTCTACATAGAAATCCTTGTCCACAAATTGTCTGACATCTGATCCATACTCTGACTTTCCCACTCTAGCAGAGTGTCTGAGGCCATATATAGCAACTGCAGGGGAAGGGCTGTTGCCAAATATGTGCACCCTCATGCGGTATTCTGTGATGTCTCCAGAGGGGTTGTTGTCCCTGAACCAGAGAAACCTCAGAAAGTTTCAATGTTCTTCTTTAACAAGAAAGTAATAGAACATTTGCTGTATGTCTGCCATGAATGCGACTGAATCCTTGCGGAAGCGGAGAAGTACTCCATCATTTAGAAAGACACCCTCATTCTTGGCGCCGGAATCGAACACCACTCTAATCTACCCTGGCTTCTTAGGGTGATAGACCCCAAATATGGGTAAAGTACCAACATTCCTCAGAGTCTTTGAGGTTTAGGCTTCTCAGCATGACCATTCTGGAATATTTTCTCTATGAAGGAAAATAAATGTTCTCTCATCTCTGGTTTCCTTTGAAGATTGTGGCTTAGGGAAGTGAGGCGTTTATATGCTAGTTCTCTGTTGTTAGGCAAACGTTGTCTTTGTGGCCTAAAGGGAAGAGGTGCTATCCAGCTATTAGTCACGTCTTTCTCCATACTGCTTTCCATAACCTCCAAAAAGAGCCTATCCTCTATGGACATTGCTACCTGGTTGTCCTCCTTTGTTCTCCTGAACACTGAGCGTCCTAAGTCGCTTTGATCCTCGTCATAGGTATTGCTGTCGCAGAGGGGACTTGGGAAAGGAAGAGGTACAGGGTTGTTGTGAGATAGCTCCTTTATGAGGATGTGATTTTGACAGGGTTGGAAAAGAGAAGGACGACCATTCTCAAGGGTACTAGTGAGCAGGTTATTAACAGATGCCGGTTTGTGTGCACCTCCCAGGCAAACATCACCTATAATGACCCACCCAAGATCCAGTTTTTGGGCATATGGAGCGTTTTTAGAACCGTTGATCAGTTTCCTTATTTTGTGGACTTGCAAGATATCCCTCCCTAGGAGTAAGATTATCTGAGCCTGATCATCAAGTTCTGGTATGAGATGTGCTTCAAGTGGGTCTGGTGAGCTGCTGCGTCTGGTGTGGGAATCTCCGACCTGTTGTCTGGCATCTGGTTGCACTCTATTATGGTTGGTAAGGGTAGGCATGTCTTACCATCCATAGATTCAATTTGTAGGCTATCAGCTCTTCTCCCCGCCGTTTCCACTGTACCTGCACAAGTGGTAAGGGAGTAAGGGCTTCTGGGGCCTTTAAGGTTTAGAATGTCAAAAAACACAGGTCTAGCTAGTGACTTATTACTCTGATCATCCAAGATGACGTAGAGCTTGACTGCTTTGTCTCTGCGTCCTTTTGGGTAAACTTTCACTAGACACTAGAATCTGCCACCTGTTCTTCCTTTGAACTTTGACTTCAGTGCACTGTGAAGTGATTGCTGTGGCATCTGTGCTAGAGTCTTTTGTCTCCCTGCCTGGCTCCTTGTCACCATGGACAGGTGGGAAGGTTTTTGGAGTAGGCCTTGGGTGTAAAGCTGTGTTGTGCTCTGTGCTGTCACACTCTGTACATTTGACACTGACCTTACAGTCCTTGGCGAAGTGTGTGGACGAAGGGCAGCACTTGTAACAGATGTTGTTCTCTTTGAGGAAAGCTTTGCGATCTTGGATGGTCTTTGTCCTGAAGGCTCTGCATTTCAGAAGAGGATGTGGCATCTTATGTAGAGGGCAGGACTTAGTAGGGTTGTTGTCTTGATCCTCTGGCTGTGTAAGGTACCTGTGATAGGTAGTGTCCGAAGTGGAACTTGTGTACTGAGGATTCAGGCGAAAGCGTAGTCAGGCAGATTAGGTTGGCAACAGATCAGGCAAAACGGTACACGATCGAAATCCAGAGAGTGGTCAGGCAGGCAAAGGTCATACACAAGCTGGCAGTGAAGTACAAAATCAGCAGGCTAGAGAGTAGTCAGGAATTCAGGCAGAAGTTCAACACGAAAATCAAGATCAAAAAGCAGTCACAACACCCAGGGAGTTATTCCACACAAACGGGCGCTGAGAGATAGCATCACTTCCTTTTTATGGGCTGCTTTGATTGAGAATTGTCCACAGCTGGCAGCAGGTGGGGCTAGTGAGTCCAAGGTAATGCTTAATACTGAGAGGACATTTCCAAAAGTCTAGATCTGCTCCGTAGCTCAACAGGTAAGGCTGCAGCTGTGGGACCAAGAAGATCCTGGTTCAAATACACCCAGGTACATGACAGGCTGAGACTCTGCAAATCTGTGGGAAGAAATGTTAGTTTTGTGCACTGCTACTGGAGCTCTGAGTTGCTTAGGGCCAGAAGAAGTGGTATAAGACACTGGAAAAATGAAGCTGGGGTCATCTTTCGTTCCTGCTTGTCTGTACAAAGTCCACAAACTCACTAAAGGGTGGAAAAGGCACATTGTGTTTTCGTTTGTAGTTACAGCCATGAGCAATCCATTTTTCATGTAACTCATAAGGACGTTTTTGTGCTAAGGAGTTAATACCTCTGGCAGAGTCAAGATAAGAAAGGCCAGGTAAGTGCCCTTCTGCTTTAGCCACTTGTAACTCCATACACAGGTCACTGAATTCTCTGAGTCTTTGGTAACATATGCTAGGTATTTTTGGGAAGTCCTCTATCCTTTAAAAACAGTGTACTCTCTATAGCCTCTGGTGAGCCATAACATCTATCCAGTCTGCTCCAGATGTTTGCAAGGCCTATCTCAGGGTGGTTTATATTATTGTCTCTGATAATTTTGGCATGTTCAGCAGAATCATTGTCAGGCCACTCTACGAGGAGTTCTATCTGTTGCCTGCAGGATAGATCTAGACCTTGAATGACCCTCTGGAAAGAGGATCGCCACGCCCTGTAGTGTTGAGGGCGATCACTAAATTTGACAAGTCCTTGGGTAACTAACTCACGTTTGGCAAGGAACTTGGCAAAGTCTACAGTAGCCTGATTGGCATTGGGGTAGGCTGCTGGTGTATTGCGGGGCATAGGCGTACCTGGTAGAAGTCTCTTCTTTAGGCTCGCTGGGCTCAAACTTGCGCAAGGTTGGCAGTTTGTACCGGCTCATTGCATACACCTTTGGAGTGAAGACAGGTGTTTGATGTTTGTATGAAGGCTGGGTACCTTGTGGAGTAGGTTTGGTTGGGACTGGAATGTCTGGAACTCTAAGGCCTCGTACACACGACCGATTTTCTCATCCAAAACAGTCAAGAAAAGTGCCGCGAGAGTTTTTTTGTCTAGAAAAACGTTCGTGTGTATGGTTTTACGACGAGAAACTTGACAAGAATCTCGACGAGAAAATAGAGAACCTTCTCTCTATTTTCTCGTCAGGATTCCAGATTTCCTCGTCGTGTTTCTCGTCGGCCTGTTTTGTGACGAGAAAATGGTTCGTGTGTATGCTTTTACGACTCTTCCAAAAGCGCGCATGCTCACAAGCAACTATGAGACGGGAGCGCATCTTCTGGTAAAACAAGCCTTCGTAATGGAGAGAGCACATTCGTCACGCTCATAAATATTTCATAGTTTAAATGTTCTGCATTGAATTCTTCGTTAGAATGTTACATTAATCAAAACGAGAGACCTTCTTTTGCTGCTGATATTCACACAGAGTTCTGCCTTATTTTTAACCTTTTTCATGCTGCTCTTTATAAGATTTATGTGTATTATATCGTGTATATAAATTATAAGTTTTTAGGAATAATTTAAATGGTTAGATTTTTCAAAATGATGTTAATTATAATTTCTCAATGTTTTGATAGCGATCTCCCATTTAATTTTCTAATCTATATTTTTAAAATTTCACACCATGTTTTTGAGCTAATCAGATTTAGTTATTCTTTTGGGGGGGGGGGTGATATCTGTGCCTTTTATTGTCAGTCAAATGTATCTGCTTACTCCAAAGCTTGTTTTTTTTTATTTAAAAATACACATAGTCAAGTATGAACTTAAACAAAAAACACATTTATGCATGTTTATAAATTAAATAAAGAGAAGGCAGCGCTGGAGAAGCTGCTGCCATTTGTGCATCCCAGGGACCCCAGAGCACACAGCAACCCTGTGTGGACACTAAAATTGGGAGCTTGAGAAGGCCCACATTTCAGAACACAATCTGATGCTGGCCTCCCAGAGGTCAGGAACAGCAGCAGGTGAGATATATGTCCCAAGTGTGTGGTACTACAACAGGCTGCCTTCTGTCCGACCACAATGAAGCAAGGCCATCACTTCCTCTTCTTCCTGGCAACCTTCCCTGCAGCCTTTCCTGAAGCCTTTCCTGCAGCCTTTCCTGCAGCCTTTCCTGCAGCCTTCCTTCTTCGTTTAGCTGGAGGCTGGCCCACTGGAGGGGTACTCCTGTCAGGAGGAGGAGGTGGAGGTGTAGCAGAAGGGGGTGGGGCAGAAGAAGAAGGTGGAGGTGTAGCAGAAGGGGGTGGGGCAGAAGGTGGAGGTGTAGCAGAAGAGGGTGGGGCAGAAGGTGGAGGTGTAGCAGAAGGGGGTGGGGCAGAAGGTGGAGGTGTAGCAGAAGGGGGTGGGGCAGAAGGTGGAGGTGTAGCAGAAGAGGGTGGGGCAGAAGGTGGAGGTGTAGCAGAAGGGGGTGGGGCAGAAGGTGGAGGTGTAGCAGAAGGGGGTGGGGCAGAAGGTAGAGGTGTAGCAGAAGGGGGTGGGGCAGAAGGTGGAGGTGTAGCAGAAGGGGGTGGGGCAGAAGGTGGAGGTGTAGCAGAAGGGGGTGGGGCAGAAGGTGGAGGTGTAGCAGAAGGGGGTGGGGCAGAAGGTGGAGGTGTAGCAGAAGGGGGTGGGGCAGAAGGTGGAGGTGTAGCAGAAGGGGGTGGGGCAGAAGAGGAAGGTGGAGGTGGAGGTTGAGGTTGGGTCAGTTGGGCCACCTCACATATGGCGGTATTGGGGGTAATTTGCTCCATCACCCCCTTGTTGAGCAAGGTGATGAGCAGGGGCTCGCATAGGAGGCGTTGCTCCATGCTCATCACCTTGAACTTAGCCTCCACTAGGCCGGCAATGGCCTCTTCAGGGGATGTGGGCTCCTTGAGGGTGGCATGGGCCTCTTTAATAAGGGCCATTGCTGCCTCACTGGTGGTCCTGTCCCTCCTGCCTCTTTTGTGAAGCCTGATGGGAGGCACCTGGGATCTGGTGCTTCTCCTTTGCCCTGCCACCTCCTGTCTGTCACTGGGCCCTGCCACCTCCTGGCTGCCACTGGGCCCTGCCACCTCCTGGCTGCCACTGGGCCCTGCCACCTCCTGGCTGCCACTGGGCCCTGCCACCTCCTGGCTGCCACTGGGCCCTTCCTCCTCCTGCCTGACAGTTTCCAGACCCTCCTCCTGGCTGATTTCATCCTGTGTATGAAAAAGGAACATAGTTTAATATGTTGGTTTAATCTTTGCATTAAACTTTGTAATCCTGATGGAAGCAATTAGAATGTAAATGCATAAATCCTTGCTTTAAATTTACCACTACATCAGCTTGACTATTTACCACACAATTAAGTGCAGAATAATGTCTACAGATCATGATTTCACTTGTGGAATACAAAATAATGTATGTTTCTCATCCTGACATATTTGGGAAACATTAATTTTATCCCACTACATTTTCAGTTAATACTATACCTGGCTCCAGATGGACAAATCAGGATCATCCAGGATGGCTGCCTCCTCTTGCTCCAGAGAAGGCTCAGGTTGGCTGCAGGGAAGTCTGGGGGGAAGAGTGGAGAGTGATGGCCTTGGCTCAATGTGGTCATCCAGGAAGGACATCCTGCTGTAGTACCACAAAATCGGGACATAAACATCATCTGCTGCTGCTCCTGACCTCTGAGAAGCCAGCACCTTAGAGCGTTCAGTCCTGTAGGTACCTCTCAAGCTCCCAATTTTAGTGTCCACTTGTTTTGCTGTGGCTGTGGGCACCTTGGTATGCACAAATGGGAGCAGCTTCTCCAGCGCTGCTTTTCTCACCCCTTTTTTTTTATGGATGGGGTTTTTGGTCTCCCACAGAGCCGGCAGCTCCCTTACCCGGTCAATAAATTCCGCCAGGAACTCTTTGTCGCTAATAAAGACATTCATATTGTATCTGCAAGTACAATAAATTATATTTAAATAATGTGAGGCAAACAGTCTAACCTCCTTCACATCCTAGTCACCATATATATCCTCCACCAATCTCAAGACAGTATAGGCCAACAATTTTTACAAGTCTCACAAAATCACATACCTTCGTTCGCACGTCCGTCACTTGAACTCCTCTCTCCGCACACCGAACGTACTATAGTCACATGTGTGTTTGCTATATACACACCACGCATGCGTCCAAATTCGAACACGTCGCTCCGCACACGTCGCCCGCCCATGACGTTCTAACTAACATCTTTTCCCCGCCCCTTCTCTTTCGGCGCGCAGACAGATATGGCGGAGTTACAGCAGGTGTCTGATAATTCCGCAACTAGCGAGGAGACAAGCCCGGAGACCGAGGACACGTCACGATCAAGGAGGAGATTCAAGGCATCGAATATGTCTTTGGCGGAGATGGCGGAGATGGTGGACATCTTGGTCAAGGCTGATTATGATGCCAAGCATGGGCCGTATAGCAAACCAAATAGAAGGAAGGCCAAAATCCTCACTAAAGTTGTGAAGAGTCTGAGGGCGAAGTTCGGGGTGAAACGCTCAAATGAGCAGCTCAGAAAGAGGTGGTCAGACCTCAAACTGAGGGAGCCAGACCAGTTGAGGATCAAAAAGAGGATGCTCGCTAAAAGTAAGTAAAATGACGACCTTTCTGCTATTAATCTTTTTAGAAACTGACTTTTTTTTTTTTTTTATCATATTGGACTCCCTTCCAAAATGTAATATTTTGAACTAGGTTGGGCACAGTAATCGTTCGTTACGTTACCGACACTTCGTTCGGCCACTATTCGCGGTTTTGGCTTATTTAAGACCCCCAAAAGTAATTAGACATCTGCCATTTTTGATCAAGTATTGTGGATAATTTTTAAGTCTAGATGATGTGTTTGTAAGGAGAATGAAATGCAAACTTTAATCAGTGTAAAGGAGAGGACACTCAGCAGCTGCTTCCACATCTGTACTTTGGAGCACTATAGTGTGGGCCACCAGACCCGCCTTTTTTGGGTGTCCCACACAGGTGCATCAGAGTTTATTTGTGGTGCCTCCATGTCCAAAAAATTACATCCAAATGTGAATACTAAACATATTTGGGGTCATAAATAATGCATTTTTCTTTAAATTCCGCACAAACACACACTTGTACCCCACTTCCAAACAATTTAGCCTGTTTTAAGTTTAACAATGAGATTTTTACAGTGTGATAAATAGACCTTTGGTTTTATTCTCATAGGGGAGAGAAGACTGGGAGGAGGACACTCCAGGGAGCACATGCACCCCACAACTTCCAAGCAACCCCAAACTCCCAAAGAACCACAACCGAAAGATGTGCAGGAAGTTGAGGTGGAGGAAGGAGAAGTGCAGGAAGGAGAGGTGGATGACGTTGTGGATCTGGTCACCACAACAGGTCAGTATCTGACACCACAGCTTAAGGTAAGCGAGGTAGGCCTGCAGAGTTTTATTAATTTTTTTTTATGGTTTTTAGGGGATGGAAATGTTGTGAAGGATAGCACACGGTTCTCTGCTGACAGTGCCCTCCGCCTCATCCAGCAAGTGATGGAATGTAGCACGGAACTGGACCTAATTAAACAAAGAATCCATGTGATGGAACAAACATTTAAAGACATTCTCGATGTTTTGGGGAGAATTCAATAAGCCATCCAAACACATTTGTTTTTACATGTTTGTTTTTATATTTTTTCTAATTTTTTTGAGTAACAAAGCAGCCAAAAATTGAATATGCACACAGTGTGTGAACATGTGCTATCTGCCATCAGGGGATATCCATGTACGTCTTTTGTGGGTGCAACCCCTTCCTCGTATCAAAAGTCGGTGAACTGAGGAAGGGGATGCACCCCCAAAACACGTCCATTGATCACCCCTGATGGCAGATAGCACATGTTGACAATAGGGATCAGGATTGTAAACTTCCTATTTGCAAAAAAGTAAAAATGTGTGCATATTGAATTTTTGGCTGGGCAAGGGGTGGCAGGACCCCATATTAGGACGGGCACATAGAGACATAGTTTGTGTAACTGAATGTCTCAGATTGCTCAGAGGTATCCAATGTTGTCATTTTAGAAATGCAAGTGGTATTTTTGTATTTTCATAAGCCAAAATTTGCCGGGTTGTGGCCAGGCCAACCCCAAAGTAAAACAAAAAAAAATGTGCAGAGAGTAAAATATTTGACCACAAACAACGTGTAGCTTCTTTTTATAATACTCTCTAAGCTTATTTGGTTCTTTTGTAAGGTAACATAGTGAAATTGGTTGTTATTTACTAAAGTAAAATACACTTGCCACTACAAATGCACAAAGACAAACTAGGAGACAGGAAAGAACAAATAATTAAAGGTTTAAACAAGATTTTTATTGGGATACTTAGACATAGGCTGGCATAGGAATTGCCCCCCTACCCGTGAAATACTCCATGTATTTGTCCCGAACCACACGGGCATTTTGGGGGGGCAAGCCAAGACGGGCAGATTCCAGGCCCGGAAGGGGATTTGCAGGGGAAAGTCCAGCCTCTGGCAAAACTGAGGCCATATAGGAATTTGATTTTTGGCTCAGAAAGTTGTGTAGCACACAGCAGCATAACACTACATAGTTTATTTTGTAGTCCGCCAAGTGGATGGAAGTCATAAAAAGGCGGAACCGGCTGGCCATTATGCCGAAGGCATTTTCAACGACTTTTCGGGCCCTGGCCAGCCGGTAATTGAACACACTCTTCTCTGGGGTCAGGGTCCTCTGTGGAAATGGCCTCATAAGATGCCGTCCGAGTCCGAAGGCTTCATCAGCCAAGAAAACAAAGGGGAGTCCTTCAATATTCCCTGCATCCGGTGGCAATGCAAGGTCGTCACTCTGGAGACGGAGGGCAAACTCCGTCTGGATGAAGGATCCCCCATCGGACATCCGGCCATTCTTCCCTACATCAACATAGAGGAATTCATACCGTGCTGACACCACCGCCATCAGCACAATGCTATGAAACCCCTTGTAATTGTAGTAGTAGGATCCAGAACGGGGTGGCGGCACGATGCGGACGTGCTTCCCGTCTATGGCACCACCGCAGTTGGGGAAGTCCCACCGCGTGGCAAACTCCGATGCCATGGTCTGCCATTCCTGTGGCGTGGAAGGAAGCTGTGGAGTGAAACAAGATGAAATAATATTAGAAAAACAAAGGCATACATTACAAGGAAATTCTATCCCAAAAAATTAGAGACCAACATCAATCTAATTATACGTTTATTAAGGTGTGTAAAAAAAGTATAATGGAAGGCTCATTTATCATATTCATCACCCCCTCTGATGGGCCATTACTAAATTATTTTGGGGGGGGGGGAGATGTGTTTGGCCACAGGATAGCATTGCAGTGGCGGTGCGTCCAGAGTGGGCGCTGGAGCACTGTCCCCTCTCTCCTGTGCCCATCACTCAGAACAATACATAGGTTCATGCGTTGCATGAACCTATGTATTGTCTATGCCGCACACTATTCAGGTGGATGGCCTCTTGTAAAGCGACCGACATATGAATAATTGCGTCATTTAGGGGGTTAAAATTGCAGAGCAAAAACAGGTATTAAAAAAGTCTTGCAAATTACAACCTGAGGGATGTAATTGGCTTCCTCAAAGAAAAATCGGGGACGCAAGGAGGGGGGCATTCCTTGTGTAAACACTGACAGGCTGCTCTGGCAATCATGTTCACCAAGTCTGTTTAATGGTAACATGATTGGCTGATGCAACATGAAGGGAAGGAGAAGACATCAAGGACAGAAGAAGGATGGCGCTGACCACAAGAAGGTAAGTGCAGGGCTGGGGGGAAACTGGCTGCATTAGAGGGGACTAAATGGCTGCATTGGAGGGGACAACTGGGGGCGTTTATTAGGCAACAGAGCAAAAAAGGAGGAAGTTTATTTCCTAAATTGGGGTTGGAACCCCCCAACATTTGGAGCAGCAGGCGCCCCTGCTGGAAAAGTTAGTGAGGGGAAATATTTAGGGAGGATAAAAAAGGGGCAATCTAAAGCTTCCAACATGCATGGGGACAAAGGGGACATTCTCAGCATATTACAATCATGGTAATTAGGGAAGGATGAAAGAAATACAATACATTAGCATACATGTAATACATAAAATGTGATGTTAAGGGAGAAAACTTACCCTAATATAGTCCTCCTGCAGGACTTGTATAATAGCAGAACAGGTGGCTGGGATTATGAGGCCCAGAGCCTGGGGGGAGATGCCTGTGGTGAACTTCAAGTCCTGAAGACTTCTCCCTGTCGCCAGGTAACGCAACGTGGCGATGAGCCTCTGCTCAGCACTGATGGCTTCCCGCATAACGGTGTCCTTCCTGGTAATATAGGGGGACACCAAAGCCAACAGTTCCTGAAAAACGGGGTCAGACATCCTCAGAAAATTCCTGTAGTCCTCAGGATTATTCTCGACGATCTCCCGTAGCAGAGGCATGTGGCAGAATTGGTTATAAAAAGTAAAAATTTGCGCTAGGTGCAAAGTGATTTAAAAAAATATATAAATGAATATGTCCCTTAAGGAAACCTGCTGCTAAACACCAAAAAAACCTTTGATATAAGGTACAAACAAAATGAGTATACAAAAATAGTGTAGCGCTGGAAAGAACTGTATATATCTATACAGTTAAAATTAAATACGTGAAAAAAGTATCAAAAACACTAATAAAACAATGCAAATAAACCAATCAAGTTCATAAGTGCCCGTGAAGAAAGAAGATTATCAAATAAATGTGTAGAGGATTTCCTCTATATTGATGATAAGAGTTCCACAGAGAAGATATCCGATGAAGCTGGTAAGTGCTATTCCAACAATAAGTGAAGATCCCGCCACCAAAGTGAGAAATGAAGGCTTACCAAACAGCCTGCGACCGCCCTTCTCAGGGGGGTCAAAACAAGCTTAGTAGAGCGATGTTCACTCCATGGAAGGCAGAGAGTGAATAATCCTCAGCAGTTAAAACGATGTCCAAAGAGAAGAAAGAAAAACTTTCCATAGTGTAGCATTCATCAGGGAAGTTTTATTAGAAATGAACAGGAGAGAAAACAGCTCTCACATAGGTATAAAAATAATGATAAAACGAGAAAATCCTTGCAAGGAAATAAAAAAGCTCCGAGTTTCTGTCAAAGGCTGATTCGCGCGTGCGCAATGCATGTGCGTGTCACCCATGTGGCAGAATTGGTCCCGCTGGAGCAACCAATTCTTGGTCCATGAACTCCTCCTCACACCATTCATGGACTGGTCTTGGTCCAAAACAAGCAGACCAACACCAAGCGCACGCACAGCACGAACTTGACGACGAGAACGTCCAGGCGACATGGCTAGGAAACGGTCGTCTAATCAGAACGTACAGAACAGAACGCACTTTAGAACAGCAAGGCCTATGAATAACGAACTAAAATTCAGAAAGGAACAGGCAAGAACGCACTGTAAAACAGATACGACCTGCCTAGACGCCCTGAAAGTCAAGATACGAACCCACAAGCACAAACTGAACGGCAGAAAACGATCTGAAAAGTACGAAGACTGAAAAGCGCGAATCGTCTCTTCCCAAACTTTTACTTCACACGCGGTAACACGAGATCAGCAAAAGCAGCCCAAGGGGTGGCGCCAAGAAAAAAGATCTTCCCCTTTATAGTGCCGTCGTACGTGCTGGACGTGAGCGCAGAGAACCACGAGGAAATTGGAAAATGACAGTGTGTACGCATAGAAAGCTTGACGAGAAAATCGACAAGCTTAACAAGAATCTCGTCGGAAAAAACGACGTGTTTTTTACGACGAGAAAATCGGTCGTGTGTACGAGGCCTAACACAAAAAACACAAAAGACACAAAAACACAAAAAATTCTCCTGCGCTTGGAAGCTTGATCTCTTAGGTGGTACAACCAGAGTCTTCTGTTGGAAAGGGAATGACCAGGGATCTTTCTGCCCTTCTCAGAATAATTGGTATTCTTAGGACTAAAATCTAAAGAAAAAGAAAGGCGCACTGACCTAGTGCATTTCCAATGGCTAGGTTTATTAAAATTGACTAAAAGATCATGAATACTCACAAAGCAAGTACAAAATTGAGCACAAACACTGTTCCATGAAACTGATAAATCGCCTTCAGCAGGCCTCATACTGGAACCAGACAACCAGAGAGTCAGACGACATGTAGTACAGCTACAGCTGACGCGTTGCGAAGGCGAACGTCTGGAACTCTGTCAGATTTTTCATGCTTGTAGCACTGGGGTCCAAGGTCGGCTTGTTGCTGCTTTTTTTGATGTGACTCACTGACGTCAGTTTTAATTTCTTGTGGGATGCTGCTTGGGTCACAGTGCTGGTAGACATAATCTGAAGTGCGTTGCGAGGAATCTTGGTGGTCCTCCTCTAGACCCGGTATGCTGCTACCTGCTCTTGGCTCATCGTAATGGCCGCTTCAAAAGCTTCTGCTTCTGCAATGGCGGCGGCAGCGTCTCGGTCCACTGCCAGCTTCTCCATGTCAGCTTCTAAGATAGCTTGCTGCAATTTCAGAGATGCCTCTTGCTGAGCTAGCTCGTCCTCCATGCGTATTCTTTCCATCTCTCTCTCTTGTTCCTGTCTCACCCTTTCTGCTTCAAGGCATATTTTTTCCTTCTCTCTCTCTCTCTCTCTCTCTCTCTTGTTCCTGTCTCACCCCTTTCTGCTTCAAGGTGGGCCTTTTTCTTTTTTCGTCTGCAGCTCTTGGTCTGCGAATGGGCCCTGGCTCTTGCTGCTTCAGCTTTTGAACGGGCGATAGCTGCTGCATTTGCGACAGATGACCTAGATGAGCTTGCTCGTGAACTTGTTTTGCAAGAAGATGCCCCACTGTGAGACTTGGCTGCGGGGAAGAAGCTGTCTTGCTGTATAGAGACCGTTCTAGTGTCGGTGCTGCTTGACAGAGCGCGTCTCAGTGTAGCGTGGCTGCTTGCTTTGCCTGCCGCAGGTCTGATTCTTTAAGGCTTCTGACTGTATGGATACTGCGTAGCCCCGGGCTGTACAGACTTCCGAAGTCAGCTTATCTTCCTTTCAGAGGTCAGCTTAAAAATGTCACTGTTCTGTCTCAAGGACATATAGTTTAAACCTTCTTGCCACATAAACTTCAGATACCATATTTCTTTGATCTCAACTTTATTAGAACAAGCCAGGTGAAACTACAAATAACAAAAATAAACCTCAATAAGTACAATATCTCATACAATACAGCATACATTGCAGAAACAACAATACACAATACAAGATGAGAAAGTTTCTCTTTCGTCCATGGACGGACACAGCTTCCTTATATTCTTCACATTAGGGTTATGTTCCGTCTATTAGGAGAGGACTAGGCAGACATGTTAGATATTTAAAAACATGTAACTATACCAAAGATGAACACCCCCTGCCCAGGGTGCGGTCCCTATAGTCATAACCCCTCACCTTGCACTCAGAAGCTCAGTTTTTTTCTGCCTAGTGTAAAAGAAGGACCTGGCTCCCTAGGGGCCCATTGGTCCTGGAGAACTTTTTATTTTTATTTTTATTTTTACTTTTTGATCCTGAGATCTACTATCAACTGGCAGCTGGGTGACAGGCTGGATAATATAGATCCTTGTAGTCTCCCCAGTCCTGCCATTGTGCGTGAGCAGGCCTTTAGCTACGCGCTGGGTCGGCCACGACATACCCCGTTTGCTCCAGGGGTGGCCGGTGAGCTATATGCTCTGGGGCTCACATATGACCGGGCTACTGCTGTCCGAGTCACAGTGGGCTGTGGCTGACAGCCACTCCGTACTGCTCGGTGATGGGTCTGTCAGGAACGTGTCCAGCAGTCTTCGCAGGGACGGGTAAGTAAGGTTCCTCCTGTCTTGACAGGATGGAACTGCTGGGCATTCCTGGAGTGGTCAATTATGGGGTCTCTCGCCCTCCCTTTCATCTCTCCCCATCCATCCCTCCTCCCCATGCATTGCTGGGCCTGCTGTGTACCTCACCGGGGGGTCCCTGAGGGGGGGGCTCTGGGTCCTGGCGGGGGGCTGCGCGGTGTGTCCAGGTCCGCTCTAGTGTGGGTGGTCTGCCTTGTGGGGGGCCTCCGCTCGGAGGCCCAGTGTTTTTGCAGCCTTTTATTTTTACCTCAGAACGATCGGCGCCATTTTGGATGCGCCGGCGCCAATTTTCCTGTAGCCGCGCTGTTCCTAATGCTAATACAGCTGGCGGCCATTTTCTTGTAGCCGCGCTGTTTCTATTGCTCATTCAGCGGGCGCCCATTTTCTTGTAGCTCGTGCTCTTTTTTCCTGAGGCAGCCGGCGGCCATCTTTTTGTGGCTTTAACATTGGTTTTGGCCTTTAGTGCTGGTTTTGTCATTCTTAACGGCGCAAACGGCACAGATCACCTCAGAGACACCTCAGGCACACACTGTGCAGGAGTTAGAGCAGACCGCAGCGCTGAGCAGTGCCTGGGTCAGGGTGGTGAGTCCTCTGGGAATACCCCTCGGTCTGTAGCAGCTAGGAGGGTGGGCCTTTTTTGTACCTTGACTTAGTCCCTGAGTGGCTGTCAGGTGAGCGGGTCAGCATGGCGTCAGAAGCTGGCGCTTCTTCCCCAGACATTCGGGTGGTAACAACCGGTGCCCCTGCACCTGCGATACCTATGGACGCTTTGTCGGCGGTCCTGGAGTCATTTGTTGCCAGGGTGGAGGCGGTGTGCGGGCTAAAAGGGAGTAAAAAACGCCCCCTCCCCCCACCATCTTCTGGGGAAAGCTCTGACTCGGGCCTGGCTGTGACACAGGACCCCTGTTCTGAAGTGTCAGAGTATGCGGACCAGGACCATTCGGACAGTGAGGAAGACTCTGTGTCCGGGTCAGCGCAGGAGAAGGAGCTTGTTGGAGCACTTATCACCGCAGTGCGGGAAACCCTCAAGCTGGAGGATGCGGCTGGGGCATCTACTGAGGTGTCGGTCCCTTTTGGGTCCCACGAGCCGACCCGCACTACGAAGGTGTTTCCTTATGTAACTTATTTTGATAAGTTTATAGACAAAGAATGGGAACGACCGTAGAGGACCTTTTCGGTCCCAAAACGCATGGCGGTCCGTTACCCTTTTGAGGAGAGCCTTCTGAAAAAATGGGCATCTCCCCCGGTTGTGGACCCCCCAGTATCCAGGTTAAACAAGGTAACCATGATTCCAGTAGAGGGGACCCCTGCATTTAAAGATCCTGCAGATAGGAGGTCCGAAGCGGTGGCTGGTCCATGTTCACCATGCTGGGGTCAGCATTACGGCCAGTAATGGCTGCGGCCCTGGTGTCACAGACACTTACTGAATGGGCAAAATTGTTGGTGCATGGCCTTAAATATGTCTGCGATGCAGCCCTGGATACAGCTCCTATGATTTCCAGAGCCTCAGTATCTGATGTGGTACTGCGTCGCCTGATTTGGCTAAAATGCTGATCCGCAAACCAGACTTCCAAGAAGGCTCTGGCGGATTTGCCCTTCCAGGGAGAGAGGCTATTTGGAGCCTCGCTGGACGACATTATTAAGAATGTCACTGCGGGTAAGAGCACGCTTGTCAGGAAAGGATCCATCCGCTGGTGATATTTATTATTTGTCTTGTTGTACTGTGGTCCACCAGCAGGTGTCTCCTGGCAGTTTGGAACTGTCAGGAGAACCTTTCCCTGCTGGTGTTGTATTATCCTTTGGCCGCAGTACTGGTTTCCATCAGCGGATGGATCCTGGCAGTGTGGAGCAAACTGTTCTTCCTCCGCTCAGCTGTGACCTGAAGCTAATCAGCCTTTCCATAAATACCCGGCACGTACAAGCACTCCTTGCCCTGGTATCTCTCTCCCTGACCTAGGACCTGTGACCCTGACTTGAGCCTGCATCCGACCCGATCCCTACCTTGAACCTGCACCCTGCTTGACCCGATCCGACCCGATCCCTACCTTGAGCTCATTATCTCCCCGGTTACCTAGATCCCTGCTCTGCAGCCAACCCATCCGTCCTCTCCCTGTTCCTGCTTTATTCCCATCCTTACCCATCTGCTTGATCCCCTTGTGTATGACCTCGGCCTGGCTTTCTACTACGATTCCGGTATCTCCCAGATTTGTATATACATTGTTTATTGTTTGATTTATTGCACTGTGTTCTATTGGAGGTGGTTGTATGTTGTTTATCCACTACAATAAATTGTTATACTTTCACCTACACCCGTTTGGTCTCCTCTATGCAATCACACAGTCTGGTCTATTAGCCTTCTCTGACAGTATACCAGGGCCATCCCTGATCAGACGTGACTTCATTAAGGAACCATCCTGTTATTGTGTGTTCTGCCGATATGGATTACAATGAGATCTTTTACTATTCTCTGCTGGCGGCAGAGGATGTCAAACATTGTCGCCAGGTTTTAGAGGGATGGACTAGTGACCAGCTAATGGAAACAATCCGATCAACTAATTTTTGGGTGGATCAGGGTTACTTGCAGCCTGAGGATATTCTGCTGTTAACCCGGTTATGTATAGAACTAGCCCTGTCATTTGTTCCCAAAGGAAGTGATGACTTCTCTCCCCCTTTCAATGGTGACCAAGTTGAATCCCTAGTCTGGTTGTTGGAGGATGATCCAGCTTCTTTTTATGAGCATGTTAGGTCAGTGCAATCTCTGATTAAAAGGTGTGAGTGCAGATCAGTTTTTGTTCAATCTTTGCTGCAGGCATGGTCAGATCTCCTCCCGAATTCAGCCAAGCCACTACATCCCGGCCCCACCATTAATCACCTGCCTTCCCAAGAATGTATCCGTCCATCGCCTATGGCAACCCCAGCTACCGCCCAGTTTGCTCAGCCCCCTGCCAAATATTACTACCCAGTCTCTACCTGTTGCACCTACCCTGCCTTCAAATCCACCTGCTTCTTCCCTCCTATCTGTAGCCAATCCACAAGAGCCTCATCCAGCCTCTGTCCCCGTGTCTCTGCCATATTCTTCCATTTGCTCGATTCCATCTTTTTCATACATTCCCCCGTTATTTGCAAACTTGCAGTGACTAAATCTAAGAAGAAGCGAAAGTACTTCCCGACCCACACTATCCAACCAGTAACCCAACCTACCTCCACACCCACCAACCTGCTCCAGCCTGCAGTTCCAGAGCCAGCCTTCCAGCCTGCCGTTCCAGAGCCAGCCTTCCAGCCTGCTGTTCCAGAGCCAGCCTTCCAGTCTGCCGCTCCAGAGCCAGCCTTCCAGCCTGCCGCTCCAGAGCCAGCCTTCCAGCCTGCCGCTCCAGAGCCAGCCGGAGGTCCCTGTGCCAGCCTTCCAGCCAGGGGTCCCTGTGCCAGTCTGCCAGAATGAGGTTCCTGTGCCTTTTGCCCAGCCTGAGGTTCCTGTGCCTTTTGCCCAGCCTGAGGTTCCTGTGCCTTTTGCCCAGCCTGAGGTTCCTGTGCCTTTTGTCCAGCCTGAGGTTCCTGTGCCTTTTGTCCAGCCTGAGGTTCCCGTGCCAGCCTGCCAGCCTGAAGTTCCCGTGCCAGCCTGAAGTTCCTGTGCCTGTCTTCCAAACAGACGTCCTGATGACGGTGTCCCAGTCGGTAGATCCGGTGTCCCAGTTGCTAGATCCGGTGTCCCAGTCGGTAGATCCCAGTCGGAAGATCCGGTGTCCCAGTCGGAAGATCCGGTGTCCCAGTCGGTAGATCCGGTGTCCCAGTCGGTAGATCCGGTGACCCCGCCTGAAGATTTGGTGCATGAGACCCCGCCTAAAGATCCGATGCCCATTTCCCGGCCTGTGGACGTGGTGCCCATTTCCCGGCCTGAGGTTGTGGTGCCCGTTTCCCAGCCTGAGATTGTGGTGTCTGTTTCACGGCCTGAGGTTGTGGTGCCCGCTGTGGTGCCCGTTTCCCAGCTTGAGGTTGTGGTGCCCGTTTCCCAACTTGAGGTTGTGGTGCCCGTTTCCCGGCTTGAGGTTGTGGTGCCCGTTTCCCGGCTTGAGGTTGTGGTGCCTGTTTCCCGGCTTGAGGTTATGATGCCCGTTTCTCAGTCTGTGGAGCCTACTGCCCAGCCTGAGATGTTCCTGTCTGCTGCCCAGCCTGAGATGTTCCTGCCCAGCCTGAGAGGTTCCTGTTTGCTGCCCAGCCTAAGAGGTTCCTGTTTGCTGCCCAGCCTGAGAGGTTCCTGTTTGCTGCCCAGCCTGAGAGGTTCCTGTCTGCTGTCCAGCCTGAGATGACCCGGAGCCTGCTGCCCAGCTCGATGACCCGGAGCCTGCTGCCCAGCTCGATGACCTGGAGCCTGCTGCCCAGCTCGATGACCCGGAGCCTGCTGCTCAGCCCGATGTGTTCCTGTCTGCTGCCCAGCTCGATAACCCGGAGCCTGCTGCCCAGCTCGATGACCCGGAGCCTGCTGCCCAGCTCGATGACCTGGAGCCTGCTGCCCAGCTCGATGACTTGGAGCCTGCCCCCCAGCCCGATGTGTTCCTGTCTGTTGCCCAGCCTGTTGTGCCCCTGTCTGCTGCCCAGCTCGATGTGACTGTCTCCTGCCCGGATGTGCCTGCTTACCCGTTGGATGTGCCCACTGTCTGCCCGGATGTGACTTTGCCTATTACCCAGCTTGTTGCCATGAACTTTCCCCGGCAACAGCTAGTTGGAGCGTCGGGAGGTCGCTCCTTTGAGGGGGAGTACTGTCAGGAAAGGTTCCATCCGCTGGTGATATTTATTATTTGTCTTGCAGTACTGTGGTCCACCAGCAGGTGTCTCCTGGCAGTTTGGAACTGTCAGGAGAACCTTTCCCTGCTGGTGTTGTATTATCCTTTGGACGCAGTACTGGTTTCCACCAGCGGATGCATCCTGGCAGTGTGGAGCAAACTGCCCTTCCTCCGCTCAGCTGTGACCTGAAGCTAATCAGCCTTTCCATAAATACCCGGCAAGTACAAGCCCTGGCAATCTCTTCCTGACCTAGGACCTGTGACCCTGACTTGAGCCTGCATCCGACCCGATCCCTACCTTGAACCTGCACGACCCGATCTGACCCGATCCCTACCGTGAGCTCATCCTGCACCCTGCTTGACCCGATCCGACCCGATCCCTACCTTGAGCTCATCCTGCATTTGTCTCCCCGGTTACCTAGATCCCTGCTCTGCAGCCAACCCATCCGTCCTCTCCCTGTTCCTGCTTTATTCCCATCCTTACCCATCTGCTTGATCCCCTTGTGTATGACCTCGGCCTGGCTTTCTACTGCAATTCGGTATCTCCCATATTTATATATACATTGTTTATAGTCACCGTTTATTGTTTGATTTATTGCACTGTGTTCTATTGGAGGTGGTTGTATGTTTATCCACTACAATAAATTGTTATACTTTCACCTACACCCGTTTGGTCTTCTCTATGCAGTCACACAGTCTGGTCTATTCGCCTTCTCTGCCAACGCTGCTCCCACAATCCAGAAAAGGTAAGGAGCCACGCCATAGGCCAGGGCCCTCCTTTTCTGCTCAGAAGCATTTTTTTTGTCAGTCAGGGCCCGCAGGTAAGCGTTCCCAGGCCGACAAGGGGCCAGCTGAGGGACAAAAGCATCCCTGGGTTCGCAAGCCAAACAAGCCTGCGAACAAATCTGCTACTGCATGAAGGTTTGTCCCTGCCCGACTCTCGGGTGGGGGGGTCACCTTCGCGAGTTTGCAGCTCGATGGACCTCCCTGCCTTCTGACCAGTGGGTTTGAAAAGTGGTTTCATCAGGGTACAAGATAGAATTTATTTCTTGTCCACCAAACAGATTTTTTCCCTCCAACCTTCATCTTCTTCCAGCTCGTCGGAACGCCCTATTTGGGGCAATGCAGGACCTTCTGAGGCGCGGGGTAATAGTACCTGTGCCGCTGCCGGAAATGTTTCAGGGATTCTACTCCAATCTGTTTGTAGTCCCAAAGAAGGACGGGTTCCGTCCAATCCTGGACCTCAAGGCCCTCAACTCCTTTATAAAAGTACAGAGGTTCAGGATTAAATCAGTTCGCTCTGTGGTCACTGCACTCCATCCGGGGGATTTTCTGGTGTCCTTGGACATCAAGGACACATACTTGCATGTCCCCATATATGTCGGGCATCAGAGATTTCTGCGCTTTGCAGTCGGGGACGGTCACTACCAATTTGTGTCTCTCCCTTTTGGCCTGGCATCAGCACCAAGGGTTTTCACCAAGGTGCTCGCTCCAATTCTGGCCTTGCAGAGACAGCGAACAATCGCTATCTTGGGCTACCTTGATGACCTCCTTATGAGAGCTGCTTCAGACTCAGAATTAGAGGAGGATGTGGCGATTTCCAGTCAGACCCTTCAAGAATTTGGTTGGGTACTGAACCTCCAGAAGTCGGTGTTGGTGCCGACTCAGCGCCCGGAATACCTGAGCTTGATTCTGGATTCCTCAGAGGCGAGAGTTTTTCTCCCTTTGGAAAAATTGCAGACTCTTCAGGTGGCAATAAAGCTGTTGGCATCCCGCATGTGGTCGTCGCTGCGCTTTTGCATGCGAGTCCTGGGTCTCATTATAGCCTCCTTCGAGGCAGTACCGTATGCTCAATTCCTCACTCGAGTCTTGCAGGAGGAGATCCTGTCCAAGTGGGACAAGTCTCTGTTGTCCCTGGATTATCAAATCCGGGTGAGCCAACTAGTCAGGTCTTCCCTGGTTTGGTGGCTGAGATCTCCGGCCCTTCAGTCCGGAAAGTAGTTCCTTCCCTTTCACTGGACGGTGATCTTGATGGACGCCAGCCTGACCTGTTGGGGGGGAGTTTGGGGTGTTCAGTCGATACAAGGTCGCTGGACGCAGGAAGAATCCCACCTGCCGATCAATGTGCTGGAACTTCGGGCGATCAGGCAGTGCCTCTCCAGATGGTCACAGAGTCTACAGGGGCGTCCAGTCAGGATCCAGTCGGACAACGCCACGGCGGAGGCGTATGTCAACCATCAATGAGGAACAAGAAGCTGGGCTGCAGCATCGGAGGTCACTCACATCCTGCGGTGGGCAGAACGGAGCGTACCGGCCGTATACATTCCTGGCGTAGAAAACTGGCAAGCGGGCTACCCAAGTCGCCAGATGCTGGACCAAGGAGAATGGTCGCTACACCCGGATGTGTTTCGACTCTTTTGCCTGAGATGGGGCACGCCAGACGTGGATCTCCTGGCTTCTTGACTCAATCGGAAGGTATTGAGGTTTGTGGCCAGGTCAAAAGATCCCTGGGTGGACACGACAGACGCGTTGGTGGCTCCGAGGGGACAATATCGGCTAATTTATGCCTTTCCCCCACTGAAACTTCTTCCTCATCTGCTCCGCAGAGTGGAGACCGAGGGGATTCCGGTGATTCTAATTGCCCCAGATTGGCCTCGGCGTCCCTGGTACACCCACCTAGTGCGCCTGGTGGCGGATGTCCCTTGGCGACTGCCGATGCGAGAGGACCTTCTGTCGCAAGGTCCTATACTTAATCCTGCTTTACAGTATCTGGCTTTAATAGCATGGCTGTTGAAAGTCAGGTTCTGAGGCCTGTCGGATTCAGTAATTTCCATCATGCTGAGGTCATGGAAGTCTTCTTCTCGGAAGATCTATTATCGCACGTGGAAGGCCTACATCTCCATGTGTGAGGAGATGGGGTGGCGTCCACGGGCATATTCGGTTTCCAGGATCCTGCTGTTCTTACAGCGTGGAGTGGATCAAAAACTTGCCCTAAGCACCATTAAGGGGCAGATATCGGCCTTGGCTGTTTTCTTTCAACGACCCTTCGCGGCTCATTTACTGGTGAGTACGTTTGTGCAAGGGGTCCGACATGTGGCTCCTCCGGTTCGACCACCACTACCTCCGTTGGATTTGAATCTGGTGCTCTCGGTACTTCAGAAACCTCCCTTTGAGAACATCAGAGAGATTCCTCTTTTGACACTCTCTCAGAAAGTTGCTTTTCTGGTGGCTATTACATCTGTCAGGAGGGTTTCCGAGTTGGCGGTCTTGTCTTGCAAGTCCCCCTACTTGACCCTCCATAAGGATAAAGCAGTGCTACGCCCGCAGCCTTCGTTTCTTCCAAAGGTGGTTTCGGCTTTTCATCTAAATGAGGACATTGTACTTCCATCCTTGTATCCTCGGCTGTCGCATCCCCATGGAGGTTGCGTTACATTCCTTGGACGTGGTACGTGCTCTGCGGGTGTATCTGTCTGCTACGGCTCAGTTTCGGAGGTCAGACTCACTGTTTGTGTTGGTAACTGGTCCAAAGAAAGGCCTGGCGGTCTCGTCGGCCACCATTTCTCGGTGGATCAGACAGATCGTGATTCAGGCTTATGCCCGAAAAGGGCGGGCGCCTCCCTTTCCTGTCACGGCGCATTCGAGCAGGGCAATTGGTGCCTCCTGGGCTTTCCGACATCACAGGTGTCTGTCTCACAGGTGTGTAAGGCAGCGACCTGGTCGTCCGTTCACACTTTTACTACGTTTTACAAGGTTGACGTGCATGCATCTGCGGATGCTTGCTTCGGCCACAAGGTTGCAACTCCTCCGTTGAGGAGCTCTGTTTGTTTTGGGGTGAAGTTTGTTTGATTGCTGTTCCCACCCCTCGGATTTTTGACACTGCTTGGGGACGTCCCTAATGTCAAGAATATAAGAAAGCTGTGTGTCAGGGACGTACTGGGCTTGAACCTGGGACCTCTTCTGTGTCTGGCATTGACTCTTCCCACTGAGCTATCTGGGATGCTGGATAGTTTTCTGCCTGATCTGCTAGATAAACCTATCTGATCCATTAGACTACTCTGCTTGGTGTCTTGATTGCTGTTGAACCCTGAACCCCTTGCTCCTCCCATGAACTTCCAATAAAAGACGTTCCAGAGATGTTGCCCCTTGCGGTTTGATCTGCTTCTGTTCCCTGAGTTCCTGATTCTGTGCCTGTATCCTGTTCCTGCGTTTGGCCCAGCTTCCTGACCACGCTTCTGTCTCCAGTCCTGAACTTGGCTTGTTTGACCCTGCTCAGTTATCTGCCAGTCTGCCTGTTGCCAAGACTCAGCCTGGACTTTGACTACTCTCTGCCTGCCACTTATGTTTACCTTGATGTGTATGATCCGGCTTGTCTGACTCTGCAAACCTGCACCAGCTGACCTGCATCCTCTGCTCTGTGAGCTGCACACACTGACCTGCATCCTTTGCAATGCAAACCTGCACCTGCTGACCTGCATCCCTGCTCTGCAAACCGACACCTGGTGACCTGCATCTTCTGCTCTGCAAGCTGCACCGCTGACCTGCATTCTCTGCAACCTGCACCTGCTGACCTGCATCCGCTGCTTCTGGTACCAGCCATTCCAGTCTCCACTCGGCTCCACCACTCCAAGCAGTGAGGATCAGACAGGCACCCTTGCCTCACTGTGCTCTTACCACCACTGTCCCCACTCCAGTGGTCTCCGAGCCGGGGTTGTATGGGAGGTCCCTCTCCGCACATCAGGCTCACACCGTAAAATCCTTTTCTCTGAAGTCCAGCACCCACCCCTCCTTTTTATGTTTGTACTGCTTTTTGATGAACTGAGCTGCTGAGTGCTGGGTGAGGGGTTATGACAAGAGGGACCGTTCCCTGCACGGGGCTGTTCAGCTTTGCTATAGTTTCATGTTTTTAAATATCTAACATGTCTGCCTAGTCCTCACCTAATAGACGAAACATAACCCTAATGTCAAGAATATAAGGAAACTGTGTCCGTCCAGTGACTTCAGAGAAAAGGATTTTATGATGAGTAGAAAAATCCTATTTTTTAAGTTCTCTAATGGGTGATGGTGATAGATTAAACAAGACATGTCCTGCCTCCTGCACGGTCTTCTCAAAGCATGGTGAATCTGCTTCACTTCCTGTGAAGATTCTACCCAGAATACCTTGCTTACTAACTACTTCCTGGGTTACATATACAATGCATGAAATAATAAACAAAACTGCAGCAGTACCAAAAAAGGACGCTAGATGGCGCCTGTGCTCTGCATATAATTATCTGTGTAAATTACAACGTTAACCACTTAACGACCGCTCACTGTATATATACGTCGGCAGAATGGCACCGACAGGCACAATCACGTAGAGCATACGTGATTGCATTTGTATAGTTGGGGGGTCCAATCGGACCCCCCTCCTATACAGTGAGCGGTGGCTAAGTGTCCGGGAGCGTTCCCGGGATCAGGGGGCAGCCATTCGTTTCTGGCCACCCCCTCGCGATCGCTCCCGGCGAATGGAAATGCCCCCTCTGTCTGTGTCAGACAGAGGGAGCAGGAGGAAGTGATGTCATCTCTGGTGCGGCGCTCACATATACCGAGCGCCGTACAAGAGAAGACATCAGGTCAGTGCACACAACACTACACTGACACCAGGACACATAGGGACATAAATCGCCCCCCCAGGCCCCCCCAGACACCCCAGATCACCCCCCAGATCACCCCCCCAGCCCCCAGTCACAGTGTCACTGATTGCAGTGACCATTTATTTAGTGATCACTGCAATCAGTGACATTTGTGACTGTAAAAGTGTCACCAAAGTTTAGTCTTAGGTCCAGTGTAGCCCCCTAACCCCCCCTAATAAAGGTTTAACCCCCTGATCACCCCCCAGATAACCCTTTCACCGCCTATCACCACTGTCGCTTAGCGATCATTTTTCTGATCGCTGTCTTAGCGTCAGTGATGCCGATCGGCAGCCAGTAATTTTTTTTAGGTTCGTCGCATGTTTTTATAGCGTCAGGTACCCCAATATATTATCTAATAAAGGTTTAACCCCCTTGATCGCCCCCCAGGTAACCCTTTCACCCCCTATCACCACTGTCACTAAGCGATCGTTTTTCTAAACGCTGTCTTAGTGTCTGTGATGCAGATCGGTAGCCGGTAATTGTTTTTAGGTTCGCCGCAGGTTTTTATAGCGTCAGGTACCCCAATATATTATCTAATAAAGGTTTAACCCCCTTGATCGCCCCCCAGGTAACCCTTTCACCCCCTATCACCACTGTCGCTAAGCAATTGTTTTTCTAAACGCTGTCTTAGTGTCGGTGATGCAGATCGTAGCCAGTAATTTTTTTTAGGTTCGCCGCATGTTTTTATAGCGTCAGGTACCCCAATATATTATGGGAAAGAGGGAGCCGCTCAGGTGTGGAAATCCCTGACAATGCCTCCTCCCAGCAGCCAAGGGTGCAGGCAAATGCGATTATGATCAAAAAGAAAAGAAAATCACTTCTGGAAGCAGCACTCCGATTAAAAAGCCTTTATTCCAAAAGGTTCAGGAAACAAAAAACACACTGCACGACACGGCAAACTGGTCACATCTAGCTGACGCGTTTCACACTATTATAGTGCTTACTCATAGCTATGAGTAAGCACTATAATAGTGTGAAACGCGTCAGCTAGATGTGACCAGTTTGCCGTGTCGTGCAGTGTGTTTTTTGTTTCCTGAACCTTTTGGAATAAAGGCTTTTTAATCGGAGTGCTGCTTCCAGAAGTGATTTTCTTTTCTTTTTGACCCCAATATATTATCTAATAAAGGTTTAACCCCCCTTGATCGCCCCCCAGGTAACCCTTTCACCCCCATCACCACTGTCGCTAAGCGATCGTTTTTCTAAACGCTGTCTTAGTGTCGGTGATGCAGATCGGTAGCTGGTAATTTTTTTTAGGTTCGCCGCAGGTTTTTATAGCGTCAGGTACCCCCATATATTATCTAATAAAGGTTTTAACCCCCTGATTGCCCCTAGTTAACCCTTTCACCAGTGATCACCATATAAGTGTTACGGGTGACGCTGGTTAGTTAGTTTGCTTTTTATAGTGTCAGGGCACCCGCCGTGTATATAACCCAATAAAGGTTTAACCCCCTGATCGCCCGGCGGGTGATATCAATTAGGTTTTAGCGTCAGAGAGGGTCTGAGTCACACCCCAGGCAGCATCAGGTTAGTGCCAGTAACGCTAACACCCACGCGTGAAGCATACACCCCCCTTAGTGGTATAGTATCTGAACAGATCAATATCTGATCTGATCAGATCTATACTAGCGTCCCCAGCAGTTTAGGGTTCCCAAAAATGCAGTGTTAGCGGGATCAGCCCAGATACCTGCTGGCACCTGCGTTTTGCCCCTCCGTCCAGCCCAGGCCACCCAAGTGCAGTATCGATCGATCACTGTCACTTACAAAACAAAAACACACATAACTGCAGCGTTCGCAGAGACAGGCCTGATCCCTGCGACTCCAGTGCTGTAGGAGGTGATTTCACCACCACAGTTAAAAAAAAAAAGCAAATATGCCGAAGCATTGGGGCAGCAGGGGCGGAGGAGCGATTTTGCTCCTAATGCCGCGTACATACGGTCGAAATTCCGACGGAGGCTTGCCCGTGGAAAAGTCCGACCTTGTGTGTGCGGCATAACTTTTTTGCGGGAGGATGCCCCCATGCTTCGGCATATATAAATGGTGCGTGTATGCCCATCATTGGAAGTGGGTGGATGAAGGGCGGTATTCTAATGGTGGGCATACCCATCGATCAATCTCTTTTTTCGTTCAGCCAACTGGCTGCATGAAATAAAAAGATTACAATACATGTCCAACAAGGACCAGCAACGTACTGGTATGTTGCTGGACTTTGAATGTTTATACCAGAATGATGCCTGCGGGTTTAGGTATCATCTTGGTATCATTCTTTTCAGCCTGCGGCCGGCTTTCATGTAAAAGCAATCCTAGCGGCTAATTAGCCTCTGGACTGCTTTTACAAGCAGTGGGAGGGAATGCCCCCCCCCGGATATAAAAAGCGCCATTGGGAAATTGGGAAAGCATTTTATCACACCGATCTTGGTGTGGTCAGATGCTTTGAGGGCAGAGGAAAAATCTAGGGTCTAGAAGACCCCAGTTTTTTCAAAAAAAGAGTACCTGTCACTACCTATTGCTATCATAGGGGATATTTACATTCCCTGAGATAACAATAAAAATGATAAAAAAAAAAATACTTGGAAGGAACAATTTAAAATAAAATAAAAAAGCAAAATTTATAAGAAAAAAAAAAAGAAAAAAAAAAGCACCCCTGTCCTGCCCTGCTCTTGCCCAATGGCGAACGCAAGCGTCGGTCTGGCGTCATATGTAAACAGCAATTGCACCATGCATGTGAGGTATCACCGCGAAGGTCAGATCGAGGGCAATCATTTTAGCAGTAGACCTCCTCTGTAAATCTACTGGGGTAACCTGTAAAGGCTTTTAAAGGCTTTTAAAAATGTATGTAGTTTGTCGCCAATGCGCGTTTGTGCGAAATTTTAAAGCATGTCGTGTTTGGTATCTATGTACTCGGCCTAAGATCATCTTTTTTATTTCATCAAACATTTGGGCAATATAGTGTGTTTTAGTGCATTTAAATTAAAGTGTATTTTTTAACCCAAAAAATGCGTTTGAAAAATCGCTGCGCAAATACTGTGTAGAAAAAAAAATGCAACACCCACCATTTTAATCTGTAGGGCCTTTGCTTTAAAAATATATATAATGTTTGGGGGTTCAACATAATTTTCTTGCAAAAAAAAATTTTTTTTCATGTAAACAAAAAGTGTCAAAAAGGGCTTTGTCTTCAAGTGGTTAGAAGAGTGGATGTAAGCTTGTTGTGTATAAAATGCCAGAACAGTTCAAAACCCCCCCAAATGACCCCATTTTGGAAAGTAGACACCCCAAGCTATATACTGAGAGGCATGTCGAGTCCATGGAATATTTTATATGTTGACACAAGTTGCGGAAAAAACGATTTTTTTTTATTTTTTTTGCACAAAGTTGTCACTAAATGATATATTGCTCAAACATGCCATGGGCATATGTGGAATTACACCCCAAAATACATTCTGTTGCTTCTCCTGAGTACGGGGATACCACATGTGTGAGACTTTTTGGGAGCCTAGCCACGTACGGGACCCCAAAAACCAAGCACCGCCTTCAGGCTTTCTAAGGGTGTAAATTTTTGATTTCACTTCTCACTGCCTATCACAGTTTCGGAGGCCATGGAATGCCCAGATAGCACAAAACCCCCCCAAATGACCCCATTTTGGAAAGTAGACACCCCAAGCTATTTGCTGAGAGGTATTGTGAGTATTTTGCAGATCTTGCTTTTTGTCACAAAGTTTTGAAAATTGAAAAATATATATATATATATATATATATATATATATATATATATATTTTTTCTTTCTTCATTTTCAAAAACAAATGAGAGCTGTAAAATACTCGCCATTCCTCTCAGCAAATAGCTTGGGGTGTCTATATTCCAAAATGGGGTCATTTGGGGGGGTTTTGTGCGATTTTGGCATTTTATGGCCTTCGAAACTGTGATAGGTAGTGAGGAGTGAAATCAAAAATTTGTGCCTAGAAATCCTGAAGGCGGTGCTTGGTTTTCGGGGTCCCGTACGCGGCTAGGCTCCTAAAAAGTCCCACACATGTGGTATCCCCGTACTCAGGAGAAGCAGAAAAATGTATTTTGGGGTGTAATTCCACATATAACCATGGCATGTGTGAGCAATATATCATTTAGTGACAACTTTTTGTAATTTTTTTTTTTTTGTCATTATTCAATCACTTGGGACAAAAAAAATATATTCAATGGGCTCAACAGGCCTCTCAGCAATTTCCTTGGGGTGTCTATTTTCTAAAATGGGGTCATTTGGGGGGGTTTTGTGCTATTTTGGCATTTTATGGCCTTCGAAACTGTGATAGGTAGTGAGGAGTGAAATCAAAAATTTGCGCCCTTAGAAATCCTGAAGGCGGTGCTTGGTTTCCGGGGTCCCGTACGCGGCTAGGCTCCCAAAAAGTCCCACACATGTGGTATCCCCGTACTCAGGAGAAGCAGCAAAATGTATTTTGGGGTGAAATTCCACATATAACCATGGCATGTGTGAGCAATATATCATTTAGTGACAACTTTTTGTAATTTTTTTTTTTTAGTCATTATTCAATCACTTGGGACAAAAAAATAAAAAATTCAATGGGCTCAACATGCCTCTCAGCAATTTCCTTGGGGTGTCTACTTTCCAAAATGGGGTCATTTGGGGGGGGTTTTGTACTGCCCTGTCATTTTAGCACCTCAAGAAATGAGATAGGCAGTCATAAATTTAAAGCTGTGTAAATTTCAGAAAATGTACCCTAGTTTGTAAACTCTATAACTTTTGCGCAAACCAATAAATATACGCTTATTGACATTTTTTTTACTAAAAACATGTGGCTGAATACATTTTGGCCTAAATGTATGACTACAATTGAGTTTATTCGATTTTTCTTATAACAAAAAGTAGAAAATATCATTTTTTTTCAAACTTTTCGGTCTTTTTCCGTTTATATCGCAAAAAATAAAAATCGCAGAGGCAATCAAATACCATTAAAAGAAAGCTCTATTTGTGGGAAGAAAAGGACGCAAATTTCGTTTGGGTACAACATTGCATGTCCGCACAATTTACAGTTAAAGCAGCGCAGTGCAAAATTCTGAATTCACCTCTGGTCCTTTAGCTACCAAATGGTCCGGGGCTTAAGTGGTTAAATGTCATTTTAATCACACAAATACAGATAATCAGAATATAGACATCTGATGGACAGAACAATCTGGTTGCAGTGCATTTTAAAAAGTAGTGCATACACTACTTTTGGTGCATTGTAATTTTAGCCCATTTAAAATGAATGAGCTTGAAATTGCACTGCACAGACCTACATGTGAATTGCACAAGAACGCAAAGTGCGTTCCTGTGTGATTTAGCTCCAGGCATGGTGTGAACCAGACTGATCTAAAAATTCAGATAGAAGTAATAAAAAGTGGGGTTTGCTGACATTGATGGCATCTCCATCATGTAGCACTGCTGTGAGAAACTGGGCAATGCCGTTTAAAACCCAATTTCTCACAGGACAGCTGTGCAACATGAAAAAACAGACATTGCATTGCAGTTAATGTGACTGGACTAACCTGCAGTACGCCGAGAATCCTTATCCACTGCCACCATATTGTTAATGCAGCTCATGTGTGCACACCAGAAGAACCGGGGAGCGACCATCCTTGAAGCTGGCCACACCCCCTCCCACCCACTCAAATGACAGGATCTCACAGTCAGGCTCTGCCTCTCTGCCTCTGAGATGTTTAGCCCGGAGTGAGTGCTCACTGAGAGCGGCTGAACAGCTGATGAGTGAGGAGCGGAGGAGGGGGAGTTGGAGAAAGACTTTTTGTTCTTCTTCTGCAATCTATTCAGATTGCTCGGGCCCCCCCCCCCTGGTGGCCAGCCCGTTACAACAGGGCTAGTTGTACTGGCTTATCAGCGGCCCTGCTCATGACACATCACAGGAAGCACCTCCATGGTTAACAGAGGACAGAATTAAAATTAGACATGGGAAACCTAACATTAATAAATCACTGGGACCAGATGGCTTGCACCCGAGGGTACTTAGGGAACTCGGTCAAGTAATTGCCAGACCATTGTTCCTCATTTTTACTGACAGTCTACTGAATGGAATGGTACCAGCTGATTGGAGAAAAGCCAATGTAGAACCAATATTTAAAAAGGGCCCAAAATACATCCCTTGGAATTACAGACTAGTTAGCCTAACATCAATAGTATGTAAGCTCTTGGAGGGGATGATAAGGGACTTTATACAAGATTTTAGTTATGAGAACGGTATCATTACCAGTAATCAGCATGGATTCATGAAGAATCGTTCTTGCCAAACCAATCTATTAACCTTCTATGAGGAGGTGAGTTGCCATCTAGATAAAGGAAGGCCCGTAGACGTGGTGTATCTGGATTTTGCAAAAGCATTTGACACAGTTCCCCATAAACGTTTACTGTACAAAATAAGGTCCATTGGCATTGACCATAGGGTGAGTACATGGATTAAAAACTGGCTACAAGGGCGAGTTCAGAGGGTGGTGATAAATGGGGAGTACTCAGAATAGTCAGGGGTGGGTAGTGGGGTCCCCCAGGGTTCTGTGCTGGTACCAATCCTGTTTAATTTGTTCATAAACAACCTGTAGGATGGGGTAAGCAGTGCAATCTCTGTATTTGCAGATGATACTAAGCTAAGCAGGGCAATAACTTCTCTGCAGGATGTGGAAACCTTGCTAAAAGATCTGAACAAATTAATGGGGTGGGCTAATACATGGCAAATGAGGTTCAATGTAGAAACATGTAAAATAATGCATTTGGGTGTCAAAAATACAAATGCAATTTATACACTGGGGGGAGAACCTCTGGTGGAATCTAGGATGGAAAAGGACCTGGGGGTCCTAGTAGATGATAGGCTCAGCAATGGCATGTAATGCCAAGCTGCTGTTAACAAAGCAAACAGAATATTAGCATGTATTAAAAAGGGGGTTAACTCCAGAGATAAAACAATAATTCTTCCACTCTTCAAGACTCTGGTCCGGCCGCACCTGGTGTATGCTGTCCAGTTCTGGGCACCAGTCCTCAGGAAGGATGTACTGGAAATGGAGAGAGTGCAAAGAAGGGCAACAAAGCTAATAAAGGGTCTGGAGGATATTAGTTATGAGGAAAGGTTGCGAGCACTAAACGTATTCTCTCCGGAGAAGAGACGCTTGAGAGGGGATATGATTTCAATTTACAAATACCATACTGGTGACCCCACAATAGGGATAAAACTTTATTACGGAAGGGAGTTTAACAGGACACGTGGCCACTCATTAAAATTAGAAGAAAAAAGATTTAACCTTAAACTATGTAGAGGATTCTTTACTGTAAGAGTGGCAAGGATGTGGAATTCCCTTCCACAGACGGTGGTCTCAGCAGGGGGCATTGATGGTTTCAAGAAACTATTAGATAGGCACCTGAACGACCACAACATACAGGGACATGCAAGGTAATACTGACATATAATCACACACATAGGTTGGACTTGTGTCTTTTTTCAACCCCACCTACTATGAACCTATGTAACTGTGTCTATAGTAAAGTTTTCTCAACATGAATAAAGCTAAATCCTTCAACTTCAATTGTCAATGGCATAACTGTTTATAGTATAGCTTGTGATTATTTTTTTTCACAGTATCACAAAGTAATGTCTTAAAATATTTAATAAAATGTCAAAACAGATTCCACAAAATCACAAATCTACATTCCAGAGAGGCAGTTTTTATCCTGAAATAAATATTAGAGTGCCATATGTCATAGACAAAAGCCACAATGTAAGAGAGGGGCACAAGGCAGCTTTTGTTAATTAATTAGAGTGTACTATTTCTGAGACAAAAGCCAGAAATATTGTACAGACTCCATGAACACTATGTCAGCCTTTTTACTAGGCCACAATTTCAGAGACTGGGCAGGCTTTTATGATGACATAAGAACTAGACTGTAATATTTCTGGCACAAAATTATAAATACTTTATAGACTGCATGTCTATATGTCATCCTTTTTATTAGACAGCCATTTCAGAGGCAGAGACCAGGCGGGTTTTACTGGAGAAAAATAATGTGTATTATTTCTGAGACAAAGGCCTGATATTGTACAGACTCTATGCACACTACATGATCCTCCATGTATGCTAGGCCACAATTTCAGAAGCAGAGACAGGACAAGTGTTATAAAATAAAAACTAGAGTGTATTATACCTGGAACAAAAGAAAGACATTTTGTATAAACCCCATGCACACTATGTCAGCAGTCCTTCAAGTCACATTAAAAGAATGTGACCCCTCTCCCCAGGGTCCACCTCTCAAGGCAGCTTCCTGTAGTGTCTCCAGGTGGTCCCCACGCTAAGAAATCTGGAACAGCTACAGTCTCTAGAACACATCAGGCAAGGGCTATGTGACCCGGGGATTCCCAGCACACTTACTCAGGAATTAGCACAGCACCAACTGGCTCCAGAAACAAAGTCCTTATTTCCCATCAACAGCAAATAAACAAAGGGGCATGGTCACCCAATGACAGGTGAAAAAAACTGTCTTTGTTTTTATTTAATGTTGACACTTTTTTGGTGGATGAGTAGGGGTACAGTGTACCCCATATTTATTCACATGGGGGGGCGGGATCTGGGGGCCCGCCTGTTAAAGGGGGCTTTCAGATTCCGATTTGCCTCCATCTACAGACCACCACAACCACCATCCAGGGTTGTGGGGAAGAGACCTTTGTCACCATTAAAGGGACAAAAAGCAGCGCCTTCTAAGCGTAGCAGTCAAATAAGTTTTATTAAAAGCAAAACAAATGCAAGAATTGCACTTACAAAAGGACAAGTATAAAAGGCTTATCTGTGTAGGTATACAGTTCATCTGCTCTTCCCAGGAAGGGGGGGGGCGCTGTATGTCCTGGTGTAGAGGGGGATGTAGTCTCCAGGTGTCCTCTCGGATGTCATAAGCGATGGCGGAACCCAGCACTCGTGGCAGCGGGGACGGAAGACAGTTTCCCTGGAACACGGCAGCAAATGTCACTTCCAAGTCGTGGAGTCAGCGGGGAGGTGCGCGCGTTCAAAGCATGCGTGCTTCTTCATCAGGCTCTATGGGAGCCATCTTGGATTAGGGCAATTTATGCCAAACAGGGACCTAGCTGATAGGCTAATCCTGTAACCATGGAAACTAAATACAGGCCGCGACCGCTAACTAGATAACATATATCTCAGGGCTGACAATAGACTTAATGGGTGAGAGGAACGGAATATACAGATTGATAAGTAGACAGAAGATAGAAACAATCCTGCTGTGTGGAAGATCATACTAGAAGGAGGAATATGTATGATTATAAAGGTGTCAGGTCACCTATGGCCAGGTGACAGATGCACACCGTAGGGGGACAGGAGTGCACCGCAAAGTAGTGAACCCTATGGCTGACTGCTGCGGATAAGAAATTGGGTGGTTGTGGAAAGCGGGACCAGAGGAGCACAACTGGGATCCTATAGGAAGCTAGAGCCAAGATTCCCCAGGGCTCGGAGTCTAAGACCCAGCAGGTCTTCTCCAGAGCCTCTAGTGGTGAGGATGTTATGCTGCAGGCTGGGTCCAGGTCGCGGCCCCTAGAGTCTCCTAGCTCACGCCCCGTAGGATAAGGGGAAAAGAGGGGAAGCAGCAGCACAAGATATAAGAGTAACGAACAACAAGCTGAAGGTCAAGGGCCACAAGCAGACAAGGATAATGAAGGACAAGCCGAAGGTCAAGGGTCACGAGCAGACAGGGATAGTCGGGGACAAGCCAAATATGTAACAGAGAGACAGACGTAGCACACGGCAGGCAGGAACCCAAACACACAATGGCTAACAAACTCGTTTGTCAGCAAAGCAGGCTTGCAGTGCACAGGTTAATATAGTGTTCTGTGATAGGGCCTGGGGTGGAGTCTGGCTGGGAGGAGATTATAAAGGAAGCCAGGTGAAAGGGTTCTGGCCTCTAAGATGAACACATGGGAAGGAAGGTAAGCCGACAGACAAACACTACTGCATATCCATGACAAAAGGGATATATATATTAGACTTGTGCACAACGGAAAAATTCGTTCCGTTTCGGTTCGTTTCTTTCCGGTCCTGTTGATTCGTAATCATTCGTAATTTTGCTAGACGGGATTTTTCGTGTTCGGACTCATTCGTATTTTCGCAAGCGACATTTTTCGTTGAATTTTTTGTTGCTTTATAATTCGTACTTTCGGTAGAGTACGTTGTTTTTCGTTGATTCTGGACACAACTCCTACTTTCGTAACTTTTTTTGGGTTCGTTGATTCGTAATTTTCCGTGTCTCTCTCACAACGATGCTGCCTATTATGCCTAATGTGCTTCGAATGGATTTGTACTTTTCTAAATACATAGCGGTTATTTGTAACGATTCGAAATCTCGTATTTTACTTTCGTTTTTTACATGCGGCTATAGGCTCCGCCCCTGTACACCATTTTGAGAGGGTTCAGCACGGTGAGGGAGAAGCAGAGAGCAGAGCAGAGTGAGTGTTATTGTGCTTCGAATGGATTCGAAATCTCGTATTTTACTTTTGTTTTTTCATGCGGCTATAGCCTCCGCCCCCTGTACACCATTTTGAGAGGGAGTTCAGCACGGTGAGGGAGAAGCAGAGAGCAGAGTGAGTGTTATTGTGCTTCGAATGGATTCGTACATTCGTAACTTTTTTCATAACGAATTATGCCGAAGACATTCGGGCATTCGCTATTTTGCGGTATAATTTATTTCGGATTCGGTTTTATTCGTAATTGCTTTGTTCGGAAATTCGAATGCTTCCGAATGTCCGAAAGTTGCTAAATTCGGACGAATTTCGATTCGTTACGAAACGAATTGCACAAGCCTAATATATATTATATATATATATATATATATATATATATATACATACATACATACATACATACATACACTAGGAAAATGGGGGAAATGATCCCATATAAAAAGGATGATCAGTCCACATATAAGGGACCAAAAATTATCTAAAAATGTTCTGAAAGTGATCTGAACATTATAGGGAATATTTAAAAGATGTATTTTAAAAATATAAATATAATCTATACAAAGGGGACATATATCCTGATTATATAGGTGTATATGTATATAAAAAGATGTGTGTTTACACACACATGTGTTAAAAGACATATCATTAAGGGGGTGAGACGTCTGGTACCAAATATTTAAATGTCATGATGACTATATAAGTGGCATATAGGCATGCACACATGGGAAACACGCCTGCATACATGCATAGATATGTAAAATATTATATTAATTAATAACTACACATATATGTGAAAAACATGTGTGTAAAAAAAATTTGTACGTATATAGAGAAAAGAGGGAGATTAATCTGAAAGGAAACCATACATTAGAATTTGACTCATAACATACTGGAGGGATAACAAGAAATCACAGGATGGTAACAAAAACATACAGGGGTACCAATACGATTTTTTTCTAATATATGAAGAAAACTACTATGTATATGTGTCAGGACAAAATGAAATGAATAAGACCATTATAAAAGAATGTTGATTTCAATGCCCTCATTTAAGCCCCCAGGCGAGAGGCTATCAAGGGTATAGATCCAGTAGTTCTCTCTCACACAATCTCTTGTAGCGCTCTGCTTTGGGGAGATGTTTGGAAATAGCTTCTATAACCCAAACGCGCAGGCCCACAGACGACTGCTGATGAAACTCTTTGAAATGCCTAGCGACACTGTATTTGTCACGGCCTTTCTCAACAAAATTACGGTGTTCTCCAAACCTTTTTCAGAGGGTACGGATAGTGCGGCCTACATAAAGTAGGCCGCAAGGGCACGTCAAGCAATACACCACATACTCGGAGAAGCATGTATAGAAGTCAGGTATGATGTATTGCTTACCTTTACACATGAAGTCTCTGTCTGTGACATGTTTACACGTGAGTAGTGTTGAGCGAACCCGAACTGTAAAGTTCGGGTCCGTACCGAACTTTAGCTTTTTCCCGAACCCGGACTTTGCGCAAAAGTCCGGGTTCGGGTTCGGCAATCTAATTACGCAGTTAGAAATGCTTCAGGGGCCAGCCAATCACCTTTTGATTAGCTGGTGTGCCCTTAGAAGCCATCATAGCCATGCCTACTAATGGCATGGCTGTGATTGGTCAGTGCAACATGTGACCCAGCTTCTATATAAGCTAGAGGCACACAGCACACACGTCACTCTGCTTCAGAATAGATAGGGAGAGGATCTTGTCTGCTGCTGCTGCTTTTAGGGAGAGATAGAAAAATACATGAGTTAGTCCTGATTCTGGAATCTGAGGGAAAAGATAGAGAGACAGTGTAGTGTAGGGCCAGGTTCCTGTTTTTTGCTTTTAGGGAGAGAGATATATTATATAGGAATAGGAGTCCAGATTCAGAGATATAACTCAGCGATCTGCATAGGTTTACCTGTTTGTGTTGCAGTGCAGTCTTTTTACACTGCTATGAGCCCAGTGTCAGAGAAAATCTACATTTTATCTGCAAGCTCAGTGCACCAGCACTGCATATATTACGTTGAGAGATACACCGTTTCCATACTGTGGGTGTATTCTGCTCTTGGAAAAAGATCCATTTAGGACAAAAAAAAAAGGCACTTTATTGTGCTCTTTTCCAAAAGACCCATTAAGGGCAAAAAAATAAATAAAAAAATTTGCACTTTAAAAAATATGTAAACATTCCAGACGATGGATATTTTTAATCAAGAATACAGATTTAAAGTTGCAAAAAGACCCATTTAGGGCCACAAAAAATATTTTGCAGTGTGTTATACATATGTGGAGGCGTGTGAAATAAACCATTTCTATATATTTGTCTTCTACTGTGCTATACTAAAAAAACAACATTTTTTTTGAATAGCATTTTCTGCAGTTCTGTAGCTGTGCGATTCAGCGGTTACGTACTTAATTCCCTCACTGGAGCGGGATTGTAAGATGCGCGAGTACAAGCGCACGCTGGTAGACGCGCTGCTGGTGGCATTTCCACCTGACAGCGGGCGTACGGTGGAAGCACAAGGCGAAGGCAGAGGAGGAGGAAGAGGTCGCCAACGCAGCCAGGGCTCCGGCAGCACCTCAGAAGGCAGGGTTAGCATGGCTGAAATGTGGAAAAGCTTTGTCAGCACGCCACAACAACCAGCACCACCAGCTAAGATGGAACGTCTTAGCAGGAGACAGCATTTCACCAACATGGTGGAGCAGTATGTGTCCACAGGCCTACACGTACTGGATGACGGGTCTGCCCCCTTTAACTTCTGGGTCTCCAAATTGGGCACATGGCCTGAGCTTGCCCTTTATGCCTTGGAGGTGCTGGCCTGCCCTGCAGCCAGTGTATTATCTGAACGTGTATTTAGCACGGCAGGGGGCGTTATCACAGACAAGCGCAGCCGCCTGTCCAGAGCCAATGTGGACAAGCTCACGTTCATTAAAATGAACCAGGCATGGATCCCACAGGACTTGTCCGTACCTTGTGCAGAATAGACATGTATACCAGTGTTGTGACAAAAACTGTCTGGCCATCGGATTGTGTCCGGCCCGTACTGCGAAGGAAAAAGCGCTTGCGCAGTACAGAGGACAAGGAGATTCACAAAATCTCCGAAGATGAACGCCGCCTGCGCCGTGAGTGCAGGTTCAAGCCCCAACATCCAAGTGGACATACGGTAGCACATAGTAACAGGGCCCCTCACGGGCTCGCTTCGATCGCCACGCTTCGGGCACGGCCTCACTTGGCTCGGCTTGAACCACGGATGGTGTGGCCTTCACCTGAACTCACCACGCAGGCGCCATTCATCTTGGGAGATTTTAGAAATCCTCTTGTCCTACATACTGAGCAAGCACAGTACAGGGTGGACACTATTCGACGGGGGACAGAATTCGACACATCACTGGCCTTACCCAGCCATTGTTGTATTTTTGAACCAGTGTTGGCTACCTCGTCCTCCTCCACCGCCGCTTCCACCTACACAGCCACATCCACCGCCACCTCAACCTCCTACTCCATATGGACCTCGTCCTCCTAGGTCAAGATTATAATTTTTATTTTATTTTTTTGTAGCGCACAGATCCTTTCCCCCTTACCTGCCTTTATGTTGTTGGCTCCTCGCAGGAGGGAGAAAGGCACACCGCACTACCAGCCCGTACCCTCCTATATAAAGAGGTTGAGCGGTGTACTTGACGGGCCGTGTCCACAGCCGGAGTCAAAACTCCTCCAGAGGATGATTCTCACCTCTACTGTAGGTAGAGGCAAGTCCTTTAATTCCCAGTAAAGTCAATGTCCACACCAGCTGAAATTACAACTCTTATTCTCTCATGGCAAAATAAACTCTACTCGGATAGAAAAGGTTAGAGCAAAGAAACAGGACAGCTTAAGGTGTGGAAGAGGTCCAGGCACAAACGTAGCACATTCACTTCACTGCTTAGGTTTCTCAAACAGTTTTAGGTGCACAGTCTCTGCCACAGACCTTGAGGTTGGTCTCTGCCACAGACCGGGTGTACAAGGCCCCTGCCACGGACCTGGAGAACTTTGGTCTCTGCCACAGACCAGGGTGTATAAGGTCCCTGCCACGGGCCGGGTGAATAAGGCCTCTGATACAGTCAAGATGACCTTGAGCTTCTCCTTCTACGAACCTAGCCCATATCAAGGGGAAGACATCTCTTCAGGGAGTCAACAGACCCTTCCTTCACCGTGACTCCTGCATCAGTCCATCAGAATGATCCTCCCTTCCCTGGAACATGGTCCCCTACACGAGGCGGCACCCTAAGACTCCTCGACCCTTAGCGGACTCCAGACGAAGGCTCTGGACTCCAGGCTTTACTCCCGCACCTAGGCCTCCATACCCAGGGCAGCAGGAACTCCAGGATAATACCTCACCCTGGGCTAAAAGGTACCCGAGATGGAACAGGAACACATGCACCCAGGCTGAAGGCACCTGGGCGTGGACCCCACTGGACATCAGCCCCCAGGCCAAAGGTCTGCCTCTTTTATATGCTCTCCCGGCATGCACAGCAGGTTCCCCGCCCCGCTGTACTACTGCCAAGAGGGGACACAAAAGGCACAGCACTGTATCGGCGGTTCAACCCTAGCCTACCATGGCAGCGCCACCTGTAGGCCTCAGGGAACTGCACACCAATACTGTCCCCCGAGGACAAAATGGTCCATGAATCCTACAGAATTAGGGTGTTTGAGCCTATTTACCACTCAAACACTTCCCTTAAATTTAGCACCCCGCTACATTTTTATTTCAAAGTATTTTATTTTCCCACTAGCTTATCCATTAAATTGAATAATTTATTCCAGAAAGGGCGTGTTCTGGGGCATTCCCACCATATGTGTGGCATCGTGCCGTTGAGTTTCTGAGGTTCTTAATGACTTCCCGTACCTCTTCTGCTGAAAAGGGGGCCTCCAGCATATTTTTTTTTTTTTTTTTTTTTATGTTATTTTAAGTTATTTCCCTATCCACATTTGTTTGCAGAGCACTTGCCATGCTCTTAACAACATTTTGCTGCCATTTGCAGTCCTCTAGCCCTTTCCATTACTTTTTTAGAGCCTTTTTAGTCCTTAGAAGTCTGGGTCCCCATTGACTTCAATGGGGTTCGGGTTCAAGTTCGGTCCCGAACCCGAACTTTTTTCCGAAGTTCGGCCGAACCCGTCGAACCCGAACATCCAGGTGTCCGCTCAACTCTACACGTGAGGCATAATGCCTTTTTACATTGATACATACCCTTCAAGTTGAAGAATGTCAAAGAAGCACTGGCAGTGGGCCCTGTTGATTTAATTTTACTTGGGGCTATTTGGGCCTTGATGTTTTTGGCTTTTCTATAGCTCACTATGGGACGATCTGTGAGTGTGGGTTTTAGATGGGGACCCTTACTCAGTATAGACCAATGTTTAACCAGGATCCATTCCATTTTCCTGAATTGGCTGTGAAATTGGGTAACGAAGTGAACTGGTTGAGTGCTGTCGTCTGTTCTCATGGCTCTTTCACTCCTGACTAGTGATGAGCCGAACACCCCCGGGTTCGGTTCGCACCAGAACCCGCGAACGGACCGAAAGTTCGCACGAACGTTAGAACCCTATTAAATACAATGGATGCGAACATTCGAAATCTAAAGTGCTATTTATAACGACTAATATGCATGTTATTGTCCTAAAAAGGGTTTGGGAACCCGGGTTCTGCACCAGGGGACATGTATCAATCCAAAAAAAAGTTTTAAAAACGTCCGTTTTTCGGGAGCAGTCATTTTAATGATGCATAAAGTGAAAAAAAAAAAAGTCAAATATTCCTTTAAATATCGTACCTGGGGGGGTGTCTAAAGTATGCCTGTGAAGTGCCACACGTTTACCGTGTTTAGAACTGTCCCTGCACAAAATTACATTTCTAAAGGAAAAAAAGCCATTTAAAACTGCTTGCGGCTTTAATGTAATGTCTGGTCCCGGTAATATGGATGAAAATCTTTAAGAAAAATGGCATAGCTACCCCATCACAGCCCCCCCCCACCCCAGCCCATTACCAGCCCCTTTGGGTCTTGTATGGATATTAAGGGGAACCCCGCACACAAAATAAAAAAGGCCCTATATACTCTGAACAGCCGTATACAGGCGGTGCATACAAGACAGGGACTGTAGGTTTGTTCTTATGTAGAATCTGTTTGTAATTTTGAACAGGTACATTGTTTAAGTGTAGCTCCAGCCAAAAAATCTATTTTTAAGCTTTTTTGAAAACATAGGGAAGGGTTATCACCCCTGTAACATTTGTTTTGCTGACTGTGCAGTGTGCACCTGTTCAGAACAGTTCACCTCACTTTCCGTCCTAATGACAAATGTGTTTTGAAAATTTGGGGTTTTCATTGAAACAAGAATTGGTGATAAAGCATCAGTGGAGAGGAGAGTAGACACTTTTTTTCCCATATTAACTCTTACAGGAGAGAATTTCCCTTCCTAGGGGTAGATTTCCTCTCACTTCCTGTTGTATCCTTCCGTTTGCAAGGAGGAGTCGTTTGTAAGTTGGATGTTTGAAAGTAGGGGCCTGCCGTATATACTCAGCTGAAATTTTCTCCTTACATGTTGGTGTTGCCACAACACTATGAGCCCTCACAGTTAGTCTTGGTGGGCGCAGGAATGGGCCCTGCTGTGAATTATTAGATCAAGAATTGTAATTACATGCCCCTGTTAAACAGGGGCAGAAAAATTGGGCCTTAGGCACTGGTGCCACAACACTGCAACCCCTCACAGATACTGTACTTGGAGCACAGCAATGAGCTCTGTTGCAAAGTATTGCATCATAAATTGTAATAACACGCCCCTGTTAAACAGGGGCTGAAAAATTGGGCCTTAGCCACTGGTGGCGGCACCCAGAAACAAAAATGTTCTTCCAAGCTATCATCAATCGGATCATTGAGGAGGAGGAGGATAGTCAGTCAACATAACAGGACAGTTCAGCATCAGCATCAGTCTTGAAGGGATGTGACATTTGAAAATAAATTAGTCTGTTATATCAGCTTCAGGTGTTTGGTAGCTGGTGGTGATCCAAGACTGGTTCATCTTTATGAAGGTCAGTCGATCAACAGAGTCGGTGGACAGGCGCACCCTGTGATCCGTGACAAATCCTCCAGCAGCACTGAATGTGCGTTCTGAAAGAACGCTGGATGCAGGACAGGCCAGTAGCTCAATTGCATACTGTGCAAGCTCTGGCCAGTGATCCATCCTCAAGACCCAGTAAGCCAGAGGATTTTCGGTGGGGAAGGTGTCCAAGTCTGACCTTGCCCCTAGGTATTCCTGCACCATGTATATCAGACGCTGGCGATGGTTGCTGGAACCGATCATACCTTGGGGCTGCGGACTAAAGAATTGTCTGAACGCATCGGTCAGACGGCCACCTTCCCCACCGCTCCTTCTTTGACTGACCGAAGCCTCAGCAACTCGTTGTCCAGGACCAGGAGTTTGTAACCTCCCAGTCTCTGGGAACGCGTTGCACAGACCTTTCTGCAAGGCCTCCCGGAGTTGTCTCATCCTCTGCTCCCTCTGCGACGGTAAGATAAGGTCCGCAACCTTACCCTTGTACCGTGGATCAAGGAGAGTGGCCAGCCAGTAATGGTCCCTCTCCTTGATCCGAAGAATACGAGGATCCTTCCGCAGACTTTGCAGGATCAGGGAGGCCATGGAGCGTAGGTTAGCTGAGGCATTCGGTCCGGAGTCCTCTGGGTCACTAAGGACGACATGATCCACAGCCACCTCCTCCCAGCCACGTACAAGTCCACTGGTTTCTTGGGACTGTAAATCATCCCTAAAAGACTGCTGATGATGATGATGCTGAGTGCCAGGCTCCACCTCCATGCTGACACAATCCTCCTCCTCCTCCTCTTCTTCCTGTGCGATGGGTGGGACAGAAGGAACACTGTCTGGGTAAAGGGGGCCTTGAGAGGCAAGGAAGTCCTCCTCTTCCTGCCTCTGTTCTGCCTCAAGTGCCCTGTCCATTATTCCACGCAGCGTATGTTCCAACAGGTGGACAAGAGGTACAGTGTCACTGATGCATGCACTGCCACTGCTCACCATCCTCGTGGCCTCCTCAAATGGTGCCAGGACAGTGCATGCATCCCTGATCATGCCCCACTGGCGTGGTGAAAAAACCCCGAGCTCCCCTGACCCTGTCCTGGTGCCGTAGTCGCACAGGTACTCATTGATGGCCCTCTGCTGCGTGTGCAGCCGCTGTAGCATGGCCAACGTTGAGTTCCACCTGGTGGGCATGTCACATATAAGGCGGTTCTTGGGCAGGTTCAACTCCTTTTGCAGCTCAGCCAGGCGAGCACTGGCATTATAAGATCTGCGGAAATGCACAGACTTTCCTGGCCTGCCTCAGGACATCCTGTAAGCCCGGGTACCTGCCCAAGAACCGCTGCACCACCAGGTTAAGGACGTGAGCCACACAGGGCACATGGGTCAGTTGTCCCTGTCGGAGAGCGGAGAGGAGGTTGGTGCCATTGTCGCAAACTACCATTCCTGGCTTAAGCTGGCGTGGCGTCAACCACCTCTCGGCCTGCCCCTGCAGAGCAGACAGAACCTCTGCCCCAGTGTGGCTCCTGTCCCCCAAACACACCAGCGCAAGCACGGCATGGCATCTTTTTGCCTGCGTACTTGCGTAGCCCCTTGAACGCCTACGGAGCACCGCTGGTTCCGAGGACAAAGCACAGGAAGAGGCCACGGAGGAAGAAGAAGAGGAGGGGGTGGAGGACAGAGGTGTGTCACAACCAGTAGTAGCATTTTGGAGGCGTGGCGGTGGAACAACCTCCAACACTACTGCACCTTGTCCTGCATCCTTCCCAGCTGCCAAAAGAGTGACCCAATGGGCCGTGAAAGAAAGGTAGCGTCCCTGTCCATGCCTGCTGGACCATGAGTCAGCGGTAATATGTACCTTACCGCTGACCGCCCTGTCCAGCGAGGCCAAGACATTGCCTTCCACATGCCGGTAGAGAGCCGGAATCGCCTTCCGTGAGAAAAAGTGGCGTTTGGGAACCTGCCACTGAGGAACCGCACATTGCACAAACTCACGGAAGGGGGCCGAGTCTATCAACTGAAAAGGCAGCAGTTGAAGCGCTAGCAATTTAGCCAAGCTAGCATTCAACCGCTGGGCATTTGGATGGCTGGGAGTGAACTTCTTGCGACGGTCCAGCAGCTGGGGCAGGGAAATTTGCCTGCTAGAATCGGACGTCGGTGTACTGCTAGCAGAGTGCCCGCAAGTACTTGGCTGTGACACACCTAATTCTACACCTTCATTCCTCTCAGAGCAGGTTTCAGAGAGGACTGAAGGTATAGTGGGGTTGGAGATCCCAGCTGATGCGGTGCAAGAAGAGGTCCGCTTTGTTCTTTGGTGTGGGTTTTTAAGGTAGGCTTGCCAACGAGCTGCATGGCAGGTCAACATATGTCTGGTCAAGCATGTGGTGCCCAAGCAGGTGATGTTTTGGCCACGCGATATACGCTTGAGACATATGTTGCAAACAGCAGCTGTGCGATCTGATGCACTCGACTCAAAAAAGGCCCACACCAAAGAACTTTTTGAAAAACGGGCAGAGGCAGTGCCCTGCACAGGCGGAGCTCTGCGGTGTGATTCCGTCGGTGTGCTGCCCTTACGCTGGCCCCCCGAGGGCATCCTGCCTCGTTGGAGATGTGCCTCCTCCTCATCCTCCTCCTCCTCTCTCCTATTAGGCACCCACGTGGAGTCAGTGACCTCATCATCCCCTCCCTCCTCATCACTGGAGCCAATCTGGCAGTATGCTGCAGCTGCTGGAACATGACTGCCAGATTGGTGTCCTTCTTGAGCATCCCCTCTCTCTGCTCTCACGCTACTGCCTTCCTCTAGCTGGGTATCATCAGACCCTTCAAAATGCTGGGCATCCTCCTGGAGCATGTACCCAACACTGTGCTCAAACAGTTCGGGGGACTCCTCAGGAGGACATGGTTGGTCTAGGGAAGGAGTGACTGATGATGACATTGATACCAGGGAAGAGGACGCTTTGGCAGCTGCTTTGCCAGTACCCTGAGCCTGGGTGAGAGAGGATGAGGAGGATGAGGAGGGCTTGGTCATCCACTCTACCAAGTCTTCGGCATGATGCGGCTCAACACGTCCAGCTGCCGAAAAGAAGGACAAGCGTGTCCCATGGCCACGTGCTGATGGCGATGCACAGCGTCCACGATCAGCACTGTTGTCTCTAGACACAGAGCCTGCTTGCCCTCTTTTATTGGCTCCTGACTGTCTGCCTCTCCTTGTTTGCCTTCCAGACATTCTAATGGCCTGCAGGGAAATGGGAAAACCAGCAATAAGGCCTAGCTTCAGGAGTATATTTTGCAGGAATCACACTACGCCTGCTGTAGTTGCTGCAAATGCCTGTTGGTGTAACACACCAGGAAAAAGCAGCAATACAGGCTAAGTTCAGGTGTAATATGGTCAGGAGGCACACTCCGCCCGCTGTAAGTGCCGCAAATCCTGTTGGTGTAACACACCACGAAAAAACAGCAATACAGGCTAAGTTCAGGTGTAATATGGTCAGGAGGCACACTCCGCCCGCTGTAAGTGCCGCAAAATCCTGTTGGTGTAACACACCAGAAAAAAGCAGCAATACAGGCTAAGTTCAGGTGTAATATGGTCAGGAGGCACACTCCGCCCGCTGTAAGTGCCGCAAAATCCTGTTGGTGTAACACACCAGGAAAAAGCAGCAATACAGGCTAAGTTCAGGTGTATAATGTGCAGGAGGCTTAGCAACAATGACACTGACACTGTCCCCTGCCTATCCTTCTCTCTCCCTGCACACAAGGTTTATCAAAGTATATAACACTGACACTCTCCCTGCCTATCCTTCTCTCTCCCTGCACACAAGGTTTAGCAAAGAATATGACACTGACACTGTCCCCTGCCTATCCTTCTCTCTCCCTGCACACAAGGTTTATAAAAGTATATGACACTGACACTCTCCCTGCCTATCCTTCTCTGTCCCTACACACAAGGTTTAGCAAAGAATGGATTTGACACTGTCCCTGCCTATCCTTCACTTTCCCTGCTCCGGAACACACTACACGAGGCCGCCGCGCTGGCGGCCTTTTATAGTGTGGGGCGTGTACTAAACGCCCTCAGCTATAATTGGCCACAGGCATCCTGACTGTGGCCAATCATTGCTCTCCTCGCTGCCGGCGCTGTGATTGGCCAAGCATGCAGGGTCACAGTGCATGCTTGGCCAATCACAGCGCTGGGATTACACTGCGGTGGCGCAGTGTATTGTGGGCCGTTCGCGTCACTCGAATTTGGCGCGAATGGCCCAAATCGTTCGTTGTTCGCTGAACGCGCGAACAGCCGATGTTCGAGTCAAACCTATGTTCGACTCGAACACCAAGCTCATCCCTACTCCTGACTTCAACTTTAAGATAGTATAGATAGGCTCCTTCCACTAGCTCATCGGGGTAACCTTTAACCAGGAATTTGGTTTTGAGTGTCGAGCCATGAAGGGTATAGTCCTGTAGCCGGGTACAATTATGTCTCAGTCTACAAAACTGGCTCTTGTGTATATTGTTCACCCAAACGTGGGTGATGACAGCTCCTATAATGTAAAAAAGAATTGCCCGCAGTGGGCTTTGTATAATTCTGGGCACAAATTGTGTGACCGTCATGAAACAGCTCCAAATACAAGAAGGCAAGTGTATTCTCATCTGTTACTGCAGTGAAAGACAGGCCCATAGTGTTGGAGTTACAATATTGTAAAAATCCTGGAATTAGCGTGTCTGGCCCATCCTGAATAATAACCACGTCATCAATATAATGGCCATAAAATACTAAGTGAGATGCGTAGGGGTTGTTTTGCCAGATGTGGTGATGTTCCCAATAACCCATGGTGAGGTTAGCATAACTGGGGGCAAAATTAGCCCCCATAGCTGTACCCTGAATTTGAATGTAGAACTGGCCATTGGTTTCAAAATAGTTATGGGTAAGGCAGTATTCCAACATATCTAGCAGAAAATTAATTTGCCGGGTGTTAAGTACTGGGTCCTCATTGAGGTAATGTTGTGTGGCTTGTAGGCCTACTTTATGAGGGATAGACGTATAAAGGGAAACTACGTCTAGCGAGAGCCAACGGTATGAGGGTTCCCATCGATATTATTGTAGCATTTGGAGTAATGTTATACTGTCTTTGATATGCAAGGGGAGGTTATTGACTAAAGGCTGTAGGAAATTATCGATATAGATGGAAAAGTAACTGGTAACACTTTACATGGCCGCCACAATGGGTCTCCCCGGCGGGTTGACTAGGTCCTTGTGGACTTTTGGGAGGTGGTAGAAGTATGGTCTCTTGTAGATGTCGTGAAGGAGAAATGCAGCCTCCGTTTTGGTGACCAGGCCCTCAGTTTTGGCTTGATTGACAAGATCATGTGCTTCCTTAGAGAACATGGGTAATCGGTCACAGGGGAGTTTTTGATATGTTGTACCATCGGAAAGCAACCGGGCACTTCCCGATTGGTAGTCTGACAGATTTTGGACTACTATCCCTCCCCCTTTATCAGCTGATCTGATAAGTTTTCTATTATCTGTAAATTGTTTTAAGGCAATGGTTTCAGCTGTCGAAAGATTGGATGAGGATTTATCTATAGGACTTTGTTGGCACATACGGTAGGATTTCTGCATAGACTACCTTATAAAAACTTTGAATGTAGGGTCCTTTGGCAAACGTGGGGTAAAAAATGGACTTGGGTCTAAATTTAGTCTGCTGGATAGGTGGAGAAGTAGACAGATGTTGAGTGAGTAACTCAATGAAGTCATCAGAATCTTCGGTGTATAAGAGCTCTAGATGGTCCAAGGCCATATTTTCTGGAACACTGCAATCATGGAAATGGTCTGTAGGGGGACATGTATCGGCAGGGCTGTCAAATGAGTCATCCTCAGTAAGGGACTCTTTATTGGCTTTCATATTAAAATATCGTTTGACGGTGATATTTCTAATAAATCTATTCAAATCAAGAAATAGGGTGAATGGGTTGGGGGTGCTGTTGGAGCGAAAGTGAGGCCTCTAGCAAGGAGCGACTCTTCTGGTTTGGACAATGTGTGATTGGATAGGTTGAAGATCTTTATAGTCTGCGTAGTTTCCCCCTCCTTTCTGTGTCTACGTCGTCCCTCTCCTGCCTCTGTGACAAGCTTTCTTTTTGGGCCGGGGAGGGGGGCGACCACTAAAAAAGAAGAAGAGGGAGAAAGGGGACTAGGGATGGATGATCCATCAGTGTGCGTTCTATTAGTCGCATTGACAGATGGTAAAAGTGGATCCAAAATGATTGTTGATGTGCTTAGGGTGACGTTAACCACCTCCAAGAGCTGGTGAGAAGTCTCAGATGGAATAATATAGGACAGATCGATGTTGGATGACAAGGAGCAAGACACTACAGTTGCAACGCCGGATATAGTATTCAAAGCTGAAGTAGAGATGCGGGAAAGAACAGATATAGCGGGTCTAAGATCGATCCTAGTACTGATTGGTGAGACTAAAGGTTCGGTAGAAGATGAGTCATCAATGGGTGCATGAACTACTGGATTATCATCATCTTTTCTCACAGTTGGACGTGATATGGACCTAAGGGGTGGGGGGTAATGGCCGTACTTATTCATAAGGGGACGGGGTGAATTGAAAAGTGGTCTAATGGTGGGCCTGGGTGCACACTCCATAAGGGGTGTGGGGCCATCAGACCTAACCAGGCTGGGGTCTTCATCATTAGGCCCAGGGGGATATATGTGAGGGATTCTGGATTTCTTCCAACAGAATACTCTATTGGTATTATAATCATCAAAATCCCTACAAATTTTGTGTAATTTAGTTCCAATAAGGGAATCCTCTTAGAACTTTGTATTTAATTTTAATTTTCTCAGCCATGAGATGGGCAATGATGTGGTGTATGACTGAAGGGATAAGATTAGGTCTGTTATTTTGGAAAGACAGGAAGTGTATTGGATATCCCTTTGGCGACAATATCCATTCCTTTTTGGGTGCAAAACTCAGATGTTGGCCCATTCAAGGGCTAGGTCTGCACTCAAAAAGAAGCATGTTTTGGTGTTTCTGAGCCCTCTAGGAGAAATTTTATATTTTAAATATTGGTCAAGAAAAAAAACTTGTCCCACCACTGTTGATTGGCTGCAACGATGGTGTCTTAAATTTTACGAAATTTGGCACATATTAGTCTGTAACTAGATCTGGGAACTGATGTAGAAGCCAAAAAGAAATTGTCAGGAAACATAGCATATATTTCATCAAGGATGACATATTTAGCTGATTCAGTTTGCAATATAAGGAGAAGGAGATTCACAAGTGTACAAAATTATAGCAATAATAGTATATGGGTACACTATAAAGATCTTCAACCTATCCAATCACACATTGTCCAAACTAGAAGAGTCGCTCCTTGCTAGAGGCCTCACTTTCGCTCCAACAGCACCCCCCAACCCATTCACCCCATTTCTTGATTTGAATAGATTTATTAGAAATATCACCATCAAACGATATTTTAATATGAAAGCCAATAAAGAGTCCCTTACTGAGGATGACTCATTTGACAGCCCTGCCGATACATGTCCCCCTACAGACCATTTCCATGATTGCAGTGTTCCAGAACATATGGCCTTGGACCATCTAGAGCTCTTATACACCTGAAGATTCTGATGACTTCATTGAGTTACTCACTCAACATCTGTCTACTTCTCCACCTATCCAGCAGACTAAATTTAGACCCAAGTAAATTTTTTACCCCATGTTTGCCAAAGGACCCTACATTCAAAGTTTTTATCAGGTAGTCTATGCAGAAATCCTACTGTAGCGACCTCACCACATCTCCTTTGTCTAGGGGTATGTCACACGACAGGGTGAGATGCGCTACGGCCCATGTCCTCCCCATAGCTGTGGGTGAGGTGAAGGCCAGTACCAGATATTTCCTCGGGCCTATGTGCTTTTGTCTAGAATCAAGTCCCGCTGTGTCAACACTTCCCTCTGCTCCCATTAACCAGAGTTCCACACACCGATCACAGTCCAACTCTTGTTTTATTGTACATCTCACAATAAACAGTGCTTCAGTAGCCAACTGGTTGCGACTTGATAACATTTTGATACGGGGAATGAGCAGGTCGAGGCACTATCCTGATTATCAGCTAAACCACTGCGATCTCGCCAGCGGTTACTATAGCATTAGCTAGAAAGGATTTAGAACTCAAGAGAACGTAGATAGGAGTACCTTCGCTGCGCTGTGGCCCCTGTCAGGGGAAGATGTCCCTCCAAGGGAGTTACCAGAGGCCCATCCGTCACTGGGTTGATGCTGCTCCAGACTCTCCGAATGGGTAACCTCCCCGGCCTCCTCACCTCAGACATGGGCCCCATCCACCTCAGGGACCCTCGGACTTCTCCACCCTCGCGGGACCCAGTCGAAGTCACTGGACCCCAGGCCTCCTAGTTTAGTACCTCACCCCAGGCTGAAGGTGCCTGGGATGGACTCCAACTCCATTCCGGTCAGGCCTAGGGCGCCTGGGCCGGAATCCGGAACCGCCCGCACCTAGGCCTGAGGTGCCTGGGCGCGTGAAGAAGATCCTTCTGAAGACCTCGTGGTTAGGGCGTCTCCCCCTTTTATCTCCTCCCATCGACACCCCGGCAGGTTCCCCGCCCTCGCCGTACCATCTCCGGAAAGGGACAAAAAGGGTAGCACTGTGACGGCCAATCTACCTTGAGCCTCCAGGTACCCCGCCACCCAGAGGCCAAGGAGATTATTACACCGTCCAATCCTCCACGAACACAAATGGTCCACTATTCCCATACTTACACACCTGAGTGTCCCACCTAAATTTAGAGACCCCGCTACACTACGTATGTGCCAACAAAGTCCTATACATAAATCCTCATCCAATCTTTCGACAGCTGAAACCATTGCCTTAAAACAATTTACAGATAATAGAAAACTTATTATCAGATCAGCTGATAAAGGGGGAGGGATAGTAGTCCAAAATCTGGCAGACTACCAATCGGAAAGTGCCTGGTTGCTTTCCGATGGTACAACATATGAAAACCTCCCCTGTGACCCATTACCCATGTTCTCTAAGGAAGCACATGATCTTGTCAATCAAGCCAAAACTGAGGGTCTGGTCACCAAAACGGAGGTCGCATTTCTCCTTCACGACTTCTACAAGAGACCATACTTCTACCACCTCCCAAAAGTCCACAAGGACCTAGTCAACCCGCCGGGGAGACCCATTGTGGTGGCCATGTAGAGTGTTACCAGTTACTTTTCCATCTATATCAATCATTTCCTACAGCCTTTAGTCAATAACCTCCCCTCGCATATCAAAGACAGAATAGCATTACTCCAAATGCTACAACAATATCGATGGGAACCCTCATACCGTTGGCTCTCGCTAGACGTAGTTTCCCTTTATACGTCTATCCCTCATAAAGTAGGCCTACAAGCCACACAACATTACCTCAATGAGGACCCAGTACTTAACACCCGGCAAATTAATTTTCTGCTAGATATGTTGGAATACTGCCTTACCCATAATTATTTTGAAACCAATGGCCAGTTCTACATTCAAATTCAGGGTACAGCTATGGGGGCTAATTTTGACCCCAGTTATGCTAACCTCACCATGAGTTATTGGGAACATCACCACATCTGGCAAAACAACCCCTACGCATCTCACTTAATATTTTATGGCAGTTATATTGATGACGTGGTTATTATTTGGGACGGGCCAGACACGCTAATTCCAGGATTTTTACAATATTGTAACTCCAACACTATGAGCCTGTCTTTCACTGCAGTAACAGATGAGAATACCCTTGCCTTCTTGGATTTGGAGCCGTTTCATGACGGTCACACGATTTTTGCCCAGAATTATACAAAGCCCACTGTGGGCATTTCTTTTTTACATTATAGGAGTTGTCATCACCCTCGTTGGGTGAACAATATACCCAAGAGCCAGTTTTGTAGACTGAGACATAATTGTACCCGGCTACAGGACTATACCCTTCATGGCTCGACACTCAAAACCAAATTCTTGGTTAAAGGTTACCCCGATGAGCTAGTGGAAGGAGCCTATCTATACTATCTTAAAGCTGACGTCAGGAGTGAAAGAGCCATGAAAACAGACGACAGCACTCAACCAGTTCGCTTCGTTACCCAATTTCACAGCCAATTCAGGAAAATGGAACGGATCCTGGTTAAACATTGGTCTATACTGAGTGAGGATCCCCATCTAAAACCCACACTCACAGATCGCCTCATAGTGAGCAATAGAAAAGCCAAAAACATCAAGGCCCAAATAGCCCCAAGTAAAATTAAATCAACAGGGCCCACTGCCAGTGCTTCTTTGACATTCTTCAATTTGAAGGGTATGTATCAATGTAAGAAGGCATTATGCCTCACGTGTAAACATGTCACTCACAGACAGAAAGACTTCATGTGTAAAGGTAAGCAATACATCATACCTGACTTCTATACATGCTCCTCCGAGTATGTGATGTATTGCTTGACGTGCCCTTGCGGCCTACTTTTCGTAGGCCGCACGATCCATTGCCTCCGAAAAAGGTTTGGAGAACACCATAATTTTGTTGAGAAAGGCCGTGACAAATACAGTGTCGCTAGGCATTTCAAAGAGTTTCATCAGCAGTCATCTGTGGGCCTGCGCGTTTGGGTTATAGAAGCTATTTCCAAACATCTCCCCAAAGCAGAGCGCTACAAGAGATTGTGTGAGAGAAAATTACTGGATCTATACCCTTGATAGCCTCTCGCCTGGGGGCTTAAATGAGGGCATTGAAATCAACATTCTTTTATAATGGTCTTATTAATTTCATTTTGTCCTGACACATATACATAGTTGTTTTCTTCATATATCAGAAACAAATTGTATTGGTACCCCTGTATGTTTTTGTTACCCTCCTGTGATTTCTTGTTATCCCTCCAGTATGTTATGAGTCAAATTCTAATGTATGGTTTCCTTTCAGATTAATCTCCCTATTTTCTCTATATACGTACTAAAAAAATTTGTGTAGTTATTAATTAATATATTATTTTACATATCTATGCATGTATGCAGGCGTGTTTCCCATGTGTGCATGCCTATATGCCACTTATATAGTCATCATGACATTTAAATATTTGGTACCAGACGTCTCACCCCCTTAATGATATGTCTTTTAACACGTGTGTAAACACACATCTTTTTATATACATATAAACCTATATAATCAGGATATATGTTCCCTTTGTATAGATTATATTTAGATTTTTAAAATACATCTTTTAAATATTCCCTATAATGTTCAGATCACTTTCAGATCATTTTTAGTCCCTTATATGTGGACTGATCATCCTTTTATATGGGATAATTTCCCACATTTTCCTAGTATATATATCCCTTTATAATCATACATATCCCTCTTCTAGTATGATCTTCCACACAGCAGGATTGTTACTAACTTCTGTCTACTTATCAATCTGTATATTCCGTTCCACTCACCCATTAAGTCTATTGTCAGCCCTGGGATATATGTTATCTAGTTAGCGGTCGCGGTCTGTATTTAGTTTCCATGGTTACAGGATTAGCCTATCAGCTAGGTCCCTGTTTGGCATAAATTGCCATAATCCAAGATGGCCCCCATAGAGCCTGATGAAGAAGCACGCATGCTTTGAACGAGCGCACCTCCCCGCTGACCCCACGACCCGGAAGTGACATCTGCTGCCGTGTTCCAGGGAAACTGTCTCCCGTCCCCGCTGCCACGAGTGCTGGGTTGCGCCATCGCTTATGACATCCGAGAGAACACCCGGAGACTACATCCCCCTCTACACCAGGACATACAGCGCCCCCCCCTTCCTGGGAAGAGCGGATGAACTGTATACCTACACAGATAAGCCTTTTATACTTGTCCTTTTGTGAGTGCAATTCTTGCATTTGTTTTGCTTTTAATAAAACGTATTTGACTGCTATGCTTAGAAGGCGCTGCTTTTTGTCCCTTTGCTATTTTCAGATTCCTTCTATCTGCAAGCTGGCAGCCTTCTCTGCGGATTAGCAACCTTTCAGTATTTATGGACTAATTTGTCATGGACTATTAATGAATATTATCCCCTTAAACACCCCTCCCAATTCTTTGCCTACCGTATTTATCGGCGTATAACACGCACCGGCGTATAACACGCACCCCAAGTTTAGGAGGAAATTTTAGGGAAAAAAACTTTTAGCAGGGAAGTTTAAGGAAAAATAACTTACATTTAAATGCAGCCTTGTCAGTGTCCATTGCAGCCTTGTCAGTGTCCATTGCAGCCTTGTCACAGTGCAGCCTTGTCAGTGTCCATTGCAGCCTTGCCCCAGAGTCCATTTCAGCCTTGCCCCAGAGTCACCGTGCAGCCTTGCCCCAGAGTCGCCGTGCAGCCTTGCCCCCAGTGTCGCCGTGCAGCCTTGCCCCCAGTGTCGCCGTGCAGCCTTGCCCCCAGTGTCGCCGTGCATCATTTTAAAATTGGCGCCGAGACTGTGCGGACGGCGGGGACGCAGGGGACGCAGGGACTGGGCAGAGCCGCCGCCGAGATACACATAGCCGATTGTACTCGGCTATACTCGGCTTTTCTCGGCTCCGCTCACAGTCACGCCGAGTCCCGCCCTATGATGGACATAACACAGGTCCAATGGCGGGACTGGGCGTGACTGTGAGCGGAGCCGAGAAAAGCCGAGTATAGCCGAGTACATTCGGCTATGTGTATCTCGCTCCGCTCCGCTCACAGTCAGCGGAGACAGCTCAGGGATGACAGTATCGGCGTATAACATGCACCTACGATTTTCCCCTGATTTTCAGGGGAAAAAAGTGCGTGTTATACGCCGATAAATACGGTATATACTAGTTTGTCCATATACCTCTATCTAGAGTGCGTCACCCCTTTTCTGGCCTGCATGCTCATAAGGATCTGTATGGACTTTGGGGGGCCCACAATTTTTTATTTTATTTTGGTGTGTGGTTCCCCTTTAAAATCCATACCAGACCCGATACGATAAATTTCCGTATGCTTCAAATTGTAATTGTTCCAAAAATTTGGAATTTGCTCAAAAACCAACAAACAAAACTAAACTAAAATAATTCTGAAAGAGAATGACGAAACAAAACTAGTAACATAACGAATCTATCCAAAACGAAAAATGTTTCTGTTCTGTACATGTCTAGTGGCAAGCCAGCAGGAATGGTAGAACCTGGTAATGGCGGCAGACATGTAGCAGTCCAGGAAAAAAATATTGTGGAAGACCAGCAGTGGTGGAAGGAGCTGGTGTTAATCATTGCAGGCAGGCTGGAGTGCAGGAGCTGGTAATGATTGCAAGCCAGCCAAAGTCACAGAAGCTGGCAATGGTAGCAGGAGTTAAAAATAGTTAAAAATAGTGGCAGGCCAGCGGTGATGGCAGGAATTGGTTGTAAGCCATTATCAGTGGCAGGACATGATAATGGCATCAGCCCAACAGTGGTAGAAGGAGCTAGTAATGGCAGGCCTGCAGCATTGACAGGAGCTGGTAATGCTGGCAGAAGATGAAAATTATGGCAGGCCAGCAGTGGTGGCAGGATATGGTAATGGCAGAAGACCAGCAGCAGTGGAACAAACTTCTAATGGCGGCAGTGGAAGGGGATAATAATGTTGGCAGGACAGAGGTGGCGGCAGGACATAGTAATGGTGGAAGGCCTATAAAAGTGTCAGGAACTGGAAATAAAACCAGGCCAGCAGTGATGGAAAGAAATGGTAATGGTTACAGGCCAGCAGCAGTGAAAGAAACTAGTAATGGCAGGCCATCAATGGTGGCAGGATCTGATAATCATTCACGGCAAGAGGAAATTACAGGTGCTTGTAATGGTGGCATGCCAGCAGTGGTGGCAGGAGATGGTAATGGTACCAAGCCAGTATCAGTGACAGGAGATGGTAATGGTGGCAGCCCAACAGCAGTGTAAAGAGATGGTAATGGCGGCAGGCCAGCAGCAGTGGCAGGGGATGATAATGGCGGCATCCCAGCAGGAGTGGAAAGAACTAGTAAAGGTCTGACAGGTCTGAATCAGTGAAAAGAGCTGGTAATGGTGCCGACCAGCAATGGTCTTGCTCATGCTTTTTGGTGGTAAAAGCATGAGCAGTGGCAGACCACAAGCTATGGCAGGAGCTGGTAGTGTTGGCAGACACAAATATTTGAAAGGACTGGTTATGGTGGCAGGCCAGCGGTGGAAGAATAAGATTGTAATGGTGGAAGGCTCAGGCCGTGTACACACCACCGGTTTTCTCGGCAAAAAACGACAAGAAAACTGTTGAGAGCTTTTTTGCCGAGAAAATCGTTCGTGTGTATGCTTTCTCGTCGAGAAAACTGGCCAAAATCTCGACGAGAAAAAAAGACGACCTGCGGTCTCTTTTCTCGTCAGAGTCTCATTTTTTCTCGGCCTGATTCTCGTCAGACTGTTTTTGGACAAGAAAACCGTTCGTGTGTATGCTTTTCCGAGTCTTCAAAAACCGCGCATGGTCAGACTCAAGTATGAGATGGGAGGGCACCTTCTTGTAAAGCTAGCGTTTGTAATGGAGATAGCACATTCGTCACGCGTTAACAATTTTTGCATCGTTTAAATGCTGCACATTAAAATCTTCTTTAGAATGGTACAATGACGAGCAATTATGATCTTTTTTGGCTGCAGATATTCACACAGATTTCTGACAAATTTTTTGCAACATTTCTGAATGCAGATCTCATGAATATGTTATTTTTTTTTTTTTCAGATATGCATTTTAAAATCTTATTTCATTTCTAGTGATCTCCATTTTTTTTGTCCTTCAAGACGTTTTTTTGGTGTTATCTGTCCCATTTAAAATTTAGCTTTGTAATTTTTGTAAATTACCTGCCTACTCACTAGCTAAATATTTAGCTTTAACAAAAACACATAGGCAAGTATTAACAGTAAAAAAAAAAAAAAAATCCATTTATTCTGGTATACAAAATAAGAATAACCAAACTAGAAGGCAGCGCTGGAGAGCCTGCTGCAATTTGTGCAACTGTGTGGACACCAAAATTGGGATCTTGAGAAGCACATACATTAGTGAGCCCAATCTGGTCTTGGACACCCAGAGGTCAGGAACAGCAGCAGGTTAGATACATGTCCCAAGTCTGTGGAACTACAACAGGCTGCCCTTCTGTCTGACCACATTGCAGCAAGGGAATCACTTCCTAGCAGAGGCGTATCTAGTGAAAATGGCGCCTATGGCAAGCACTGAAACTGCGCCCCTGTCAAAACATTTGAAACCCATCTTTCAGATAACCTTAACAAAAAAAAATCAGCTAAACAAAACTACAAGTCAAGCTCTTTAATTACCCCTTACACCAGAGTCAATAGAGTTACATCTTATATCACAGTTCCCCCCTTAGAGTTCCCAGAGAGCCCCCCTTACATCAAAATCCACAGAGTTCTCCTTCACACTAAGAAAACTGATCTAAAGAATGCTGTGGACTCTGGTGTCATCTTTATATACACTGTAAGGGGGGGGACTCTGACACAAAGGGGATCTCTGCGGACTGGGATGTAGGGGGGCCTCTGATGTGAGGGTGTCTCTGGTTATCACAGAGTCCAGAGATCCCACTTACATCAGCGTTCCCCTTTACCCCAGAGTCTGCAGAGTTCCCCCTTAAAGCAGTGTGCCAGACAATAAGTATTTCTAGACAGGGGTCAGGTCAGCCATGGCAGCCCCCTAACAACACAGAGCTTTTTACGTTATATGACCAGCCATTAACTGCATACAAGTGGGGAGGAGTTGATATTCCAGCAAGTCGAATTCGAAAAAATAATCCCCCCATTTTACAGCCTCCTGGGCCCCAGTGATTGATCTCATGGGGCCCAAAAAAATATGATTTAGACTACAAAGGAGCCATGGCCTGCAGGGAGAGGGGAATTGTCATGGAGATCCTGCCAGAAACAGGCGCCCCGGACTTCCTGGTCTCCGTTCGCGCGTGCGTCCAGCGGGTGGCGCCAGAGAGACTATTTAAACCTGTCATTTACAGACAGTCCCTGCTGTCTGCTCTACAGCGTTGTGTGCTAAACCCTGATCTGAGACCATACCTGTGCTAAAAGACCCGGCTTACCTTGACCATCCTGTTATCTGCCTGCACCCGACCCCGGCTTGTTGTGACTACCCTTTGCCTGCATCCTGTACTTCTGCTGCCCGCCTGATATCTGACCTGGCCTGTTTACTACCCTGTTCCTGGTTCCGATCCAGTTTGCTAAACCGATCCAGTCTGCTGAGCTGTCCCAGATCCAGCCTGCTAAGCTGAACCTGCCTGCTAGCTGATCCTGTCTGCTGTGCTTCTTCCGATCCAGTCTGCGAGACCGATCCAGTCTGCTGAGCTGTCCCAGATCCAGCCTGCTAAGCTAAACCTGCCTGCTAGCTGATCCTGTCTGCTGTGCTTCTTCCGATCCAGTCTGCGAGACTGATCCAGTCTGATGTGCTACTTCCGATCCAGCCTGCTAGCCATTCCAGTTCCGGTATTCTGCAAGGAAGCTTCCGGGTGTTTGAATCACCACCTCACCACAGTTCATCCTGCCAGGCACCCGTGCCACTCCTTACTCCTGTGCCAACTGTTACCTTACCAGGGGGCCGGGAGTGGGAGCAGTAAGGGAGGCCGTCCCCTGCAATTCGGGCTCACTACCATCAGGTATGTGACAGTAGCAGACAGCCATGCCTGAGCCTGAGCAGGGAGCCTCCCCTATGGAAGATCTGTGTCAGCATCTGGCAGATCTAACCGAAGCAGTCAAGGACCTTCAACAAAACTACACCCGGCTGGAAGAACGGTTATTGGTTCTTCCCAACGCTACCGGAACCCAAGGATTTCCCCATACTTCCACCTCTTACTCTGGGACTGAGCCAACCCAAACAATAGTAATGCTTCCTCCAGAACCTAGGGTCCCTGCACCCGAAAGATTTTCCGGAAATCGAAGTAGCTTTAGGGCTTTTCGCAACTCCTGCGAACTATACTTCACCCTCCAGCCACGAACCTTCGCTCTGGAAATCACTAAAGTGGGCTTTGTGGTTTCCCTGCTTACCGGGGACCCCCAAGCCTGGGCCCACCGTCTCCTGGAACGAAAGGACATAGTTCTGACCAACCTTGCCTCCTTCTTTGACGCTATGGCTCAGCTATACGAGGATCCCCAGCTTTCAGCAACTGCAGAAGCGGCTTTGCGTACCCTTCAGCAGGGACGCAGGGCGGCAGAGGACTACGTGGCCGAGTTTAGGCGGTGGAGCGCAGATACAGACTGGAACGATGCCGCTCTCCGTCACCAGTTCTGCATGGGACTCTCTGATTCTCTGAAAGATGAGCTGGCTAGAGTTGGGGTGCCACAGACTTTGAATGCGTTGATCGATTTAACCATACAGATCGATCGACGCCTAAGAGAACGAAGGGCTGAGAGAGCTACAGGGTTTTCTCACCCAACCTGGATGCTCCCAAGGGCTCCAAGTCACCTGCACCCAGTACCCGCTGCATCACCAGCTTCCGCACCCAATGCACCTGAGCCCATGCAGCTTGGGGTTCTTCGTCCTTCCCTTACCCCGGAGGAGCGACAACGTCGTCGGATGAACAATCTGTGTCTGTATTGCGGAGGGCCCGGACCTTACGTTAGGAACTGCCCTCTGAAGCTCCGTAAATGTCTCTCTATGATTCCTGAATACACGGGTCCTATAGCCAAGACCGCATCTCACCTGGCCCTTTCAGTCTCATTGCAGCTTTCAGGAAAGACCCTACCAATCCCCGCCATTATTGATTCTGGGGCCTGCAGTTGTTTCATGGACTCTTCATTCGCTGCTAAACATCGGATTCCTCTCCTTCCCAAGACCCATGGACTCTCTGTTCACCTGGCTGATGGGTCTGCTATTAAATCCGGCCCTGTAGTTCTAGAGACTGCTCCTATTTCTGCTGTCATTTCCAGCTCCCACCACGAACTGTTACGTATGGACATCATCTCTTCTCCATTATTCCCTGTGATCCTCGGTATGCCCTGGCTGCAAGCTCACAACCCTGCCATCAACTGGGCCACAGGGGAAGTCACCTTTTCGTCACCTTACTGCCAGCAGTTCTGTGGCTCTCACGCCCCTCATGGGCCGTCTAACCTGCTCTGCCTGGATTCAGAAGCTGAATTACATCAGTCTATTCCAGAAGTCTATCATGAGTACCTGGATGTATTCAGTAAACAACGGACGGAGGTTCTACCACCCCATCGAGCCTACGACTGCCCCATTGAACTATTACCTGGGGCTGAAATCCCATTTGGAAGGATTTTTCCGTTGACAGAGGTTGAACAGGGGGCATTAAGGGAATACGTTGACGAGAACCTGAAGAAGGGGTTTATTCGCCCATCCACGTCTCCAGCAGGCGCGGGCATCTTTTTCGTCGAGAAAAAGGACCATACCCTTCGTCCTTGCGTGGATTACCGCGAATTAAATAAAATGACGGTGAAGAACCATTATCCCCTTCCTTTGATGCCAGAGTTATTCCAGAGACTGGGGGCTGCCAATGTCTTCACCAAGCTTGATCTCCGTGGAGCCTATAATTTGGTCCGCATCAGGGACGGAGATGAGTGGAAGACTGCTTTCCGTACTCGATTTGGGCACTTCGAGTATTTGGTGATGCCTTTCGGGTTGTGCAATGCCCCCGCTACGTTTCAATACTTCATTAATGATGCCCTTCGGGACTTTCTGGACTTATTTGTTATCGTCTATCTAGACGACATATTAATTTTCTCTTCCTCCCTCGAATCCCATCGCAGGCATGTCAAGAGTGTGTTAGCCCGGCTTCGACAACATGGCCTATATGCGAAAGCCGAAAAATGTGCGTTCGAGCAGGGAAGTATACCATTCTTGGGATTAATCATCTCCAGTGAGGGCATCGAGATGGACCCCCAGAAGATTGCTGCAATCCTAGACTGGCCAGTCCCTACAGACAAGAAGGGAATCCAACGTTTTGTCGGTTTTGCCAATTTTTACCGCAAGTTCATCAGAGGATTCTCGGCCATCATTGCACCAATCACTCAATTAACCCAACAGGGGAACCGCTTCCATTGGTCCTCCGAGGCCCAAAAGGCCTTTGAGGCCCTTAAGGGACTTTTTACCTCTGCCTCCGTCTTAAAGCATCCGGATTCCTCTTTGCCATTCGTCCTCGAGGTAGACGCATCCGAAATCGCTGTAGGGGCAATATTGTCCCAGAGACAAGGAACCAAGGCCCTGCTTCACCCAGTGGCCTTCTTCTCACGCAAGTTGTCAACAGCAGAGAGGAACTACGATGTGGGGGATCGGGAGTTGCTGGCGATTAAGTCTGCGCTAGAAGAATGGCGCTATCTGCTGGAGGGAGCTGCCCATCCAATTCTGATATTTACTGACCATAAGAACCTGGAATATCTGAGATCCGCAAAGAGACTGAAACCACGACAGGCCAGATGGGCGCTCTTTTTCTCCAGGTTTTCGTTCCATGTCACGTATCGTCCAGGCTCCAAGAACACTAAGCCTGACGCCTTGTCTCGGATGTTTCACAAACCCAAAGAAGTTTCTCTTCCGAATACCATCCTTGCCCCTGGGAATTTCCTCTTGCTTCAGGAAAACCTGCTCTCCAGACTTAAACAAGCCTCCGCAGGGCAGTTGCCCTCTCCTGAATTGGAACTGCAGGTTAAGGACGGGTTGCTCTGGCATAAGGACAAGATCTATATCCCCGAGGATCTACGAGTATCTGTCCTGGAACTCTGCCACGACCATGCATTAGCCGGGCACTTTGGCATAGCGAAGACCACCGACTTAGTACAGTGTACCTTTTGGTGGCCTCAATTACGGGAAGATTGTAAAGAATTTGTGGAGTCCTGCACTACCTGCATCAGGAACAAGACTCATAGAACCAAGGCCTGGGGCTTATTAAGACCTTTGCCTGTTCCAGACAGACCATGGAGGATGTTATCCATAGACTTCATTGTCGAGTTACCTCCAGCAGAAGATCATACCACTATCTTTGTGATAGTCGATCGTCTGTCCAAAATGGCACACTTTATTCCTATGAAAGGCACTCCCTCTGCCCCTGAAACAGCACAGGCATTTATCAAGGAAATCGTCAGACTCCACGGGGTACCAGCCAACATTGTTTCAGATCGAGGGGTACAGTTCACCTCCCGCTTCTGGAGGTCCCTCTGTAAGGCCTTGGATATAGAACTGTCATTCTCTTCCGCCTATCACCCCCAGACCAATGGACAGACTGAGAGGACTAACCAAACTCTGGAGCAGTACCTGCGCTGCTTCTCCTCTTTTACACAAGATAACTGGATTTCCCTGCTTCCTTTGGCCGAATTCGCCTACAACAACTCCATCCACTCCGCCACCAAGCAGCCCCCGTTCTTTGTCAACTTTGGTTTTCACCCTTCATTCCTACCCAATTCTCTTCCCGAATGTGCGGTGCCAGCAGTACAGGAGAAAATAAATTTATTTTCCACCAATAACCAACTTTTGCAGGAAACTATGACCAGGACCCAGGAACACAACAAATTAACTTTTGACAAGAAGAGACGGGGTGAGTTGGTACTGGTACCCGGTGACCTGGTGTGGCTGTCTACAGTGAACTTGAGGATGGCATGCCCTTCAAAGAAATTGGGTCCCAAGTTCCTAGGACCTTTTCCGGGTAAAAGGAAAATCAATGAAGTGGCTTTTGAACTGGAACTCCCGGATTCACTGAAGATCCACCCAGTATTCCATGTGTCACTGTTGAAACCATCTATTTCCAATCCCTTTCCTGGCCGAAGCTCTGTTACCCCTGACCCTGTTATTATAGACGGGGAAGAGGAGTTTGAAGTAGAGGCTATCCTGGATTACAGGAGGAGAAGGAACCAGAACCAGTTTTTGATAAAGTGGAAGGGGTATGGACCCGAAGAGAATTCTTGGGAGCCCGAGGGGAACATCCACGCTAAGAGTCTGGTACAGTCCTTTAAAAGGTCTCACCCTGAAAAGTTCACCCGGATGGGCATCCGGAGGCTGCCCCTTGGGGGGGGGCAATGTCATGGAGATCCTGCCAGAAACAGGCGCCCCGGACTTCCTGGTCTCCGTTCGCGCGTGCGTCCAGCGGGTGGCGCCAGAGAGACTATTTAAACCTGTCATTTACAGACAGTCCCTGCTGTCTGCTCTACAGCGCTGTGTGCTAAACCCTGATCTGAGACCATACCTGTGCTAAAAGACCCGGCTTACCTTGACCATCCTGTTATCTGCCTGCACCCGACCCCGGCTTGTTGTGACTACCCTTTGCCTGCATCCTGTACTTCTGCTGCCCGCCTGATATCTGACCCGGCCTGTTTACTACCCTGTTCCTGGTTCCGATCCAGTTTGCTAAACCGATCCAGTCTGCTGAGCTGTCCCAGATCCAGCCTGCTAAGCTGAACCTGCCTGCTAGCTGATCCTGTCTGCTGTGCTTCTTCCGATCCAGTCTGCGAGACCGATCCAGTCTGCTGAGCTATCCCAGATCCAGCCTGCTAAGCTAAACCTGCCTGCTAGCTGATCCTGTCTGCTGTGCTTCTTCCGATCCAGTCTGCGAGACTGATCCAGTCTGATGTGCTACTTCCGATCCAGCCTGCTAGCCATTCCAGTTCCGGTATTCTGCAAGGAAGCTTCCGGGTGTTTGAATCACCACCTCACCACAGTTCATCCTGCCAGGCACCCGTGCCACTCCTTACTCCTGTGCCAACTGTTACCTTACCAGGGGGCCGGGAGTGGGAGCCGTAAGGGAGGCCGTCCCCTGCAATTCGGACTCACTACCATCAGGTACGTGACAGGAATGCATGAAAAATTTGCCTGCAGCTTAATCAAGAGGATCAGTCTCAGCATAAGGCACTGGCAGCACAGGCGTCCCTCTTGCTGGGCAGGTGGCTGGGTTCTGCTTTTGCACTGATAGGACCCTGAGCCAGAAGGCCCGCCAGAGACATCTCCTGACTGAGTCCACAGTCCAGGTGTCCTGTTGAGAAATACACCGGCCCCGATGCCACCGCTATAGTCCTGGCTACAGCATCCCTGACAGCAGGCGGCGGAGTGATATTCAGCTGTCAGGGCTGCTGTAACCGGAACTATAGAGGTAGCATCGGAAAATGTGGCTGCCTGCTTACTCCGCAACCAGTGACTGCACTCACAGGAGCGAGAAATAGTCCCACTCGCAGCGATGCCATTGTCCATTAGCAAAGGTGCTGAAAAAAGATCCAGCCTATGCTCGGGAGCCTGGAGGGAAGAAGAGACCATCAGACCCTGGTAAGTGCCTTGCTGCCCAGCCACTCACCAGTGCCCCCTTCATATGGCGCCCATGGCACTTGCCATGGCTGCCACACCCTAGATATGCCACTGCTTCCTAGTCTTCTTGCTCCGCTTCCCTGCAGCCTTCTCTGCAGCCTTCCTTGTCTGCCTGGCTGGAGGCGGTGCCTCAGGAGGTGTACTCATGTCAGGAGGAGGAGGTGGAGGTGGAGAAGAAGGAGGTGGATCTGGAGAATAAGGAGGTGGATCTAGAGAAGAAGAAGAAGGAGGAGGTTGTGAAAAAGGAGGTGGAGGTGGAGAAGAAGGAGGTGGAGAAGAAGGTGGAGGATAATAAGAAGGTGCAGGAGGATGGCCATGGTCACAGATAACAGTGGTCTCTGTGAGTCTGCCCCTCAACCCCTTATTTAAAAAGGGACATGAGCAGGGCCTCACAAAGTAGCCATTGTTCAGGTTGCATCTGGGCCATTTTCATGCCCACCAATGCCGCATAGCCCTCATCAGGGGTTGGCGGCTGCTGGAGGGTGGCATGTGCCTCTTTAATGAGGGCCAGTGCTGCCACACAGCCCTATCCCTCCTGCCCCTTCTTGGTGGCATGCGGATTGGAGGCACCTGACACCTTGTCCTACTACTTGGACCAGGCACCTCCTCTCTGCCACTTGGACCAGGCACCTCCTCTCTGCCACTAACCCCAGCCTCCTCCTGCCTGACATTTTCCGACCTCTCATCCTGGCTGCCCTCCTCCTGTGTATAAAAAAAAAAAAAAAAAAAGACATATTTTAGAGTTTTGTTTCATCAAACACAGGGGGTTATTTAGTAAAGGCTAGTGTTGAGCGAACCCGAACTGTAAAGTTCGGATCCGTACCGAACTTTAGCTTTTTCCCGAACCCGAACCCGGACTTTGCGCAAAAGTCCGGGTTCGGGTTCGGCAATCTAATTACGCATTTAGAAATGCTTCAGGGGCCAGCCAATCACCTTTTGATTAGCTGGTGTGCCCTTAGAGGCCATCATAGCCATGCCTACTAATGGCATGGCTGTGATTGGTCAGTGCAACATGTGACCCAGCTTCTATATAAGCTAGAGGCACACACGTCACTCTGCTTCAGAATAGATAGGGAGAGGATCTTGGCTGCTGCTGTTGCTAATAGGGAGAGATTGTAAAATACATGAGGTAGTCCTGATTCTGCAATCTGAGGGAAAAGATAGAGAGATAGTGTAGTGTAGGACCAGGTTCCTGTTGGTGCTTTCAGGGAGAGAGAATATTATATAGGAGTCCAGATTCAGAGATTAAAATCAGCGATCTGCATAGGTTTACCTGTTTGTGTTGCAGTGCAGTATTTTTACACTGCCATGAGCCCAGTGTCAGAGAAAATCTAACTTTTAGGGGAAAAAAAAAAAGGCACTTTATTGTGCTCTTTTCCAAAAGACCCATAGGGCAAAAAAAATAAAAAATTTGCATTTTATTTTGCTCGTGCAAAAAAAGACCCGTTTAGGGCAAAAAAAATAAAAAAAATTCACTTTAATGTACGCTTGCAAAAAGAGCCATTCAGGGCCACAAAAAATAGTTTGCAGTGTGTTATACATATGTGGAGGTGTGTGAAATAAACAATTTCTATATAGTTTTCTCCTACTGTGCTATACTAAAAAAACAACATTTTTTTTGAATAGCATTTTCTGCAGTTCTGTAGCTGTGCGATTCAGCAGTAACGTACTGTGGGTGTGTTCTGCTCTTCCAAAAACACCCATTTAGGGCAACATCCTAAATTTGGAAAATATGAGGAGAAGGTCAAAGGGACGTGGTGGCCCCAGTCGTGGTGCTGCTGGTGGAGCTCCTGTTGCAGGGAGAGGACGTGGTGGATCTGTGCCAGATACACGCACAAGTGAAACACCTTCCTCAGGTGCGAGTAGGCGACCGAGCCTGCGGCGGTATTTTGTCGCGCCTAATGAGGCTGTACGAATGTTTAGGCCAGGACAAGTACAGGCGATAGTAGATTGGGTTGCTGACAGTGCCTCGGGTTCCTTCACATTGTCTCCCACCCACTCTTCTGATGAAAGATCAGAGTTGGCACCTGAAACCCATGTCCATCAGTCTTTCACCTCACCCCCTTGCAAATCAGCCAAGCAGTCTGAGCCCCAAATCATGCAGCAGTCTCTTCTGCTTTTCGATGACTCTGTTAGCAGGGTTTCCCAGGGCCATCCACCTAGCTCTGCCCCAGAAGTGGAAGAGATTGAGTGCACCGATGCCCAACCACTTATGTTTCATGATGAGTACATGGGAGGACCATCGCAGTACGTCTCGGATGATGACGAAACACAGGTGCCAACTGCTGCTGCTTTCGCAATTGTGCAGACAGACGAGAGCAGGGGTGAAGACTGGGTGGAAGATGATGTGGAGGACGATGAGGTCCTCGACCCCACATGGAATGAACGTTATGCAGGTGACCAGTGTAGTTTGGAGGAAGAGGCGGTGGTCGCACAGAGCCACCAGCACAGCAGAAGAGGGAGCAGGGTGCAAAAGCGGAGCGTCCGTTCCCTAGACAGTATGTCTGCTACTGCCCAACGCAGCAAGGGACCGAGCACACCAAAGCCAGGTTCAAGGAGTTCCCTAGCATGGCAGTTCTTCACACAATGTGCTGATGACAAGACACGAGTGGTTTGCAGGCAGTGCAATCAGAGGCTGAAGCGAGGCATAAACGTTCTCAACCCAAGCACAACCTGCATGACCAGGCATCTAAGTGCAAAGCACGAGCTGCAGTGGAGTAGACACCTCAAAAACCAAGAAAGGTCTCTGGCTCCTCCTGCTTCCTCTTCTGCTGCAGTCTTGGCCTCTTCATCCACCTCTGTAGTGACAGTGGCACCTGCCACCCTGCAAACAGAGGATCTGCAAGCAACACTACCACCTGGGTCACCAACCATCTCCACAATGTCCCATGGAAGCGTTCAGCTCTCTATCTCCCAAACACTGGAGTGGAAGAGGAAGTACCCCCCTAGCCACCCGCGATTCCTGGCCCTGAATGCCAGCATTTCAAAACTCCTGGCCTTTGAAATGCTGTCATTCCGTATGGTGGAGACGCAGAGTTTTAAAAGCCTGATGGCATTGGCTGTCCCACAGTACGTCGTGCCCAGCCGCCACTATTTTTCCAGGCGAGCCATCCCTTCCCTGCACAACCAAGTGGGGGACAAAATCAGGTGTGCACTGCGCAACGCCATCTGTGGCAAGGTCCACCTAACTACGGATGCGTGGACCAGTAAGCACGGTCAGGGACGTTATATCTCCCTAACAGCACACTGGGTAAATGCAGTGGCGGCTGGGCCTGAGGCAGATAGCAGTTTGGCGCATGTCCTTCCACCACCGAGGATTGCAGGGCGCTTCAGTTTGCCTCCTGTTGCTAACTCCTCCTACTCCACTTCCTCATCCTCTACCGCCTCCTCATCCGGTCAGCGTAACACCTTCACCACCAACTTCAGCACAGCCAGGGGTAAACGACAGCAGGCAGTTTTAAAACTTTCCTGTTTGGGGGAAAAACCCCACACCGCGCAGGAGTTGTGGAGGGACATGGAACAACAGACCAATGAGTGGTTGCTGTCAGTGAGCCTCAAGCCCGGCCTGGTGGTGTGCGATAATGGGCGAAATCTCGTAGCAGCTCTGGGCCTAGCCGGTTTGACGCACATCCCTTGCCTAGCGCATGTGCTGAACTTGGTGGTCCAGAGGTTCCTTAAAAATTACCCCAATATGCCAGAGCTGCTGCAGAAAGGGCGGGCTGTGTGTGCGCACTTTCGGCGTTCTCACCCTGCTGCTGCTCGCTTGTCAGCGCTGCAGCGTAACTTCGGCCTTCCCGCTCACCGCCTCATATGTGACGTGTCCACAAGGTGGAACTCCACCTTGCACATGCTGGCCAGACTGTGCGAGCAGCAGCAGGCGATAGTGGAGTTTCAGCTGCAGCAATCACGCGTGAGTCGCTCTGCGGAACAGCACCACTTCACCACCAATAACTGGGCCTCCATGCGAGACCTGTGTGCCTTGTTGCGCTGTTTCGAGTACTCCACCAACATGTCCAGTGCCAATGACGCCGTTCTTAGCGTTACTATCCCAGTTCTATGCCTCCTTGAAAAAACGCTTCGGGCGATGATGGAAGAGGATGTGGCACAGGAGGATGAGGAGGAGGAGGAGGAAGCGGGATCATTTCAAAGGCTTTCAGGGCAGTCTTTTACAAGTGGCTACGAGGGTGGGTTCCTGCACCAACAAACGCCAGGTACACAATTGTCCGGCAGAAAGGGCACAGTTCTGGAGGATGACGAGGTGGAGGAGGAGATGGAGGAGGAGGAGGAGGAGCCATTTTCACAGCAGGGTGGCACCCAGACCAGCTCGTGGCCATCACTGGTGCGTGGCTGGGGGGATACAGAGGACACAGACGATACACCTCCCACAGAGGACAGCTTTTCTTTGCCTCTGGGCAGCCTGGCACACATGAGCGATTACATGCTGCAGTGTTTCCGCAATGACCGCCGAGTTGCCCACATTTTAACTGGTGCTGATTACTGGGTGGCCACCCTGCTGGATCCCCGTTACAAGGACAACGTACCGTCCTTAATTCCCTCACTGGAGCGGGATCGTAAGATGCGCGAGTACAAGCGCACGCTGGTAGACGCGCTGCTGGTGGCATTCCCACCTGACAGCGGGCGTACGGTGGAAGCACAAGGCGAAGGCAGAGGAGGAGGAAGAGGTCGCCAACACAGCCGGGGCACCGGCAGCACCTCAGAAGGCAGGGTTAGCATGGCTGAAATGTGGAAAAGCTTTGTCAGCACGCCACAACAACCAGCACCACCAGCTGAGATGGAACGTCTTAGCAGGAGGCAGCATTTCACCAACATGGTTGAGCAGTATGTGTCCACAGGCCTACACGTACTGGATGACGGGTCTGCCCCTTTAACTTCTGGGTCTCCAAATTGGGCACATGGCCTGAGCTTGCCCTTTATGCCTTGGAGGTGCTGGCCTGCCCTGCAGCCAGTGTATTATATGAACGTGTATTTAGCACGGCAGGGGGCGTTATCACAGACAAGCGCAGCCGCCTGTCCAGAGCCAATGTGGACAAGCTCACGTTCATTAAAATGAACCAGGCATGGATCCCACAGGACTTGTCCGTACCTTGTGCAGAATAGACATGTATACCGGTGTTGTGACAAAAACTGTCCGGCCATCGGATTGTGTCCGGCCCATACTGCGAAGGCGCAGCGCTTGCGCAGTACAGAGGACAAGGAGATTCACAAAATCTCCGAAGATGAACGGCGCCTGCGCTGTGAGTGCAGGTTCAAGCCCCATCATCCAAGTGGACATACGGTAGCACATAGTAACAGGGCCCCTCACGGGCTCGGTTCGATCGCCACGCTTCGGCTTAAACCACGGATGGTGTGGCCTTCACCTGAACTCACCACGCAGGCGCCGTTCACTTGGGAGATTTTCGAAATCCCCTTGTCCTACATACTGAGCAAGCGCAGTACAGGGTGGACACTATTTGACGGGGGACAGAATTCGACACATCACCGGCCTTACCCAGCCATTGTTATATTTTTGAACCAGTGTTGGCTACCTCGTCCTCCTCCACCGCCGCTTCCACCTACACAGCCACATCCACCGCCACCTCAACCTCCTACTCCATATGGACCTCGTCCTCCTAGGTCAAGATTATAATTTTTATTTTATTTTTTTGTAGCGCACAGATCCTTTCCCCCTTATCTGCCTTTATGTTGTTGGCTCCTCACAGGAGGGAGAAAGGCACACCTCACTACCAGCCCGTACCCTCCTATATAAAGGAGGTTGAGCGGTGTACTTGACGGGCCGTGTCCACAGCCGGAGTCAAAACTCCTCCAGAGGATGATTCTCACCTCTACTGTAGGTAGAGGCAAGTCCTTTAATTCCCAGTAAAGTCAATGTCCACACCAGCTGAAATTACAACTCTTATTCTCTCATGGCAAAATAAACTCTTCTCGGATAGAAAAGGTTAGAGCAAAGAAACAGGACAGCTTAAGGTGTGGAGGAGGTCCAGGCACAAACGTAGCACATTCACTTCACTGCTTAGGTTTCTCAAACAGTTTTAGGTGCACGGTCTCTGCCACAGACCTTGAGGTTGGTCTCTGCCACAGACCGGGTGTACAAGGACCCTGCCACGGACCTGGAGAACTTTGGTCTCTGCCACAGACCAGGGTGTATAAGGCCCCTGCCACGGGCCGGGTGAATAAGGCTTCTGATACAGTCAAGATGACCTTGAGCTTCTCCTTCTACGAACCTAGCCCATATCAAGGGGAAGACATCTCTCCAGGGAGTCAACAGACCCTTCCTTCACCGTGACTCCCGCATCGGTCCATCAGAATGATCCTCCCTTCCCTGGAACATGGTCCCCTACACGAGGCGGCACCCTAAGACTCCTCGACCCTTAGCGGACTCCAGACGAAGGCTCTGGACTCCAGGCTTTACTCCCGCACCTAGGCCTCCATACCCAGGGCAGCAGGAACTCCAGGATAGTACCTCACCCCGGGCTAAAGGTACCCGAGATGGAACAGGAACACATGCACCCAGGCCGAAGGCACCTGGGCGTGGACCCCACTGGACATCAGCCCCCAGGCCAAAGGTCTGCCCCTTTTATATGCTCTCCCGGCATGCACAGCAGGTTCCCCGCCCGCTGTACTACTGCCAAGAGGGGACACAAAAGGCACAGCACTGTATCGGCGGGTTCAACCCTAGCCTACCATGGCAGCGCCACCTGTAGGCCGCAGGGAACTGCACACCAATAATGTCCCCCGAGGACAAAATGGTCCATGAATCCTACAGAATTAGGGTGTTTGAGCCTATTTACCACTCAAACACTTCCCTTAAATTTAGCACCCCGCTACATTTTTATTTCAAAGTATTTTATTTTCCCACTAGCTTATCCATTAAATTGAATAATTTATTCCAGAAAGGGCGTATTCTGGGGCATTCCCACCATATGTGTGGCATCGTGCCGTTGAGTTTCTGAGGTTCTTAATGACTTCTGCTGAAAAGGGGGCCTCCAGCATATTTTTTTATTTTTTTATTTTTTTTATGTTATTTTAAGTTATTTCCCTATCCACATTTGTTTGCAGAGCACTTGCTGTGCTCTTAACAACATTTTGCTGCCATTTGCAGCCCTCTAGCCCTTTCCATTACTTTTTTAGAGCCTTTTTAGTCCTTAGAAGTCCGGGTCCCCATTGACTTCAATGGGGTTCGGGTTCGGGTCCGGGTTCGGGTTAAAGTTCGGTCCCGAACCCAAACTTTTTTCCGAAGTTCGGCCGAACCCGTCGAACCCGAACATCCAGGTGTCCGCTCAACTCTAGTAAAGGCAAATCCACTTTGCACTACAAGTGCAAACTACAAGTGCACTTGTAATTGCTTTGAAAGTGTACTTGGAAGTGCATTCGCTGTAGATCTGAGGGGGACATGCAAGGCAAAGAAAAAGCAGAAATTTAGCTTGCACATGTTTGGATAATAAAATCAGCAGAGCTTCCCCTCATTTCAGATCTACCCCTCTGATTTACAGCGACTTTACTTCCAAGTGCAATTTTATTGCAATTTTTATTGCACTTTGCACTTGTAGTTTGCACTTGTAGTGCAATGTGGATTTGCTTTAAGTAAAGAACCCCCACAATGTTCAGATCATTGACTGTTGCAAATACTTCTAATTTTTTGTTAATATTACTCTCATTATGCCCCCATCATTTTGCAATCTTCTCCCAAACTTTTTTTCCCACTACTGTCTATTGCTATGTCAAACACTTTTTCTTGATTGACTAAATTTGTTCCCATCTTAACATCTATTTTACATCATTAATTTTTCCACAATAAAGGTTTGGAAAATACTACACCTGGCTCCAGACGGACAGATCTGGGTCCTCATCCAAGATGGAAGGCTCCTCCTGATCCTGGGAAGGATCATCTTGGCTGGAGGGAAGGCTGGAGGGAAGGCTGGACAGTGATTGCCTCGGTGTAATGTGGTCATTCAGAAAGGCCAACCTATCGTAGTACCACAAATGTGGGACATATACCTCCCCTGCTGCTGCTCCTGACCTCTGAGATGCCAGGACCCGATTGCGCACAGTCCTATATGTGCCTCTCAAGGTCCCAATTTTGGTGTCAAGCTGCTCAATGGTTGCATTGGGCACCCTGGTTTGCACAAATGGGAGCAGGCTCTCCAGCGCTGCTTTCCTTACCCCTTTTTTTTGTGCTGGGGATTTTTTGTCTCCCACAGAGCGGGCAGCTCCCTTAAGCGATCAATGAATTCAGAAAGGAATTTTTTCCTCAAGAAAACGCATTCATTGTTTCTGCAAGACAAAACACCAGACAAAAATACAAATGTCAATCACACTCTAAACTCGAGTAATCTTTATGCCCATATATGCCTCTACAATCTCTATGCAGTATAGGCCACTGATGTACCAAGTATTAAATGATACCTTCGGTCTTAACGTTCAGCGCTCTTAACTCTTCCTCCGCACACAGAACGTAGGTACGTCACATGTGTGTTAGCTTTATATACACTACGCATGCGTGACACACGTCGCCCGCCCATGACGTTCTTTCTCGATGTTTCCCCACCCCTTCTCTTTCGTCGCGCAGACGACATGGCGGAGTCACAGCAGGTGTCTGTGAATTCAGAGAATTCTAATGAGGAGACAAGCCCAGAGCGGGAAACGTCACGAAAAAGGAGGCGCTACAAGGCATCTAATATGTCCTTTGAGGAGATGGCGGAGATGGTGGCCATATTGAACAATTCTGATTATGATGCAAAGCGTGGGCCGTATTCTCACCCTAATCTTCGGAAGGACAAAATTATGAAGCAAGTAGTGAAAAGTCTGAAGAAGAATTTCGGGGTGAAAAGATCCAAGGAGCAGCTCAGAAAGTGGTGGTCTGACCTCAAACTGAGGGAGCCGGAGCAGTTACGGAGCATTAACAGAATGCTTAAAAAAAGTAAGTACTTCTCCTGTGTTCCTATTGTTGTATTTCACAACTTGCATGTTGCTCCCTGTTGTCGTTTTTTTATTAATTAACATTCTTAAAATGACATTCTCCAATTTAGTGGGCACAGTAATCGGTCGATCTAGACACATCGTTTGCACACTACATACAATGATTTGGCAATATCCGTTCTTTTTAAAAAAAAAAAAAAAATGTATGTTTAAAATCACTAAATGTTATGACATTGTTGTCTAGATGATGTGTTTGTAAATAGAATGAAATGCAAACTTGAATCAATGTAAAGGAGAGGACACTCAGCAGTTGTTTACACATCTGCACTCACAGGAGCACAATAGTGTGGGCCACCAGAAAAACCTTTTTAGGGTGTCCACCACAGGTGCTACAGTGGGTACTTGGGGGGGGGGGGGGATGTGATAAAATTGTCACAAAAAAGTCAGTATTCTAGCTTTAAGTTCTCCAATCTGGTCTTCAGCTTGGAACTGTGCCAAAACAGACAAGTGTAACCCACCTGCAAGCAATGTTTCATATTCCTAGTTCTGACTTCATATATGTGTGTGTTAAGTGTACCATTTGTTTCAATCTCATAGGGGAGAGAAGACTGGGAGGACAACACTCCTCGGAGCCCAGGAACCCCACACCTTCTAAAGAAACCCAACAAGCCCAACCTGAGGATGTGGAGGAAGTCGAATTGGATAAAGGAAAGGTGGAGGAAGGAGAATTGGAGGAAGTAGAGGTGGATGAGGTGGTGGAACTTGTCACTACAACAGGTCAGTATCTGTCACCACAGCTTCAGGTAAAAGAGATGTAGGCCTGGAGATTGTTATTTTTTTATTTTTATTTTAGGGGATGAATATGTTGCTGAAATTCCACGATTCTCCAGGGATAGTGCACAAAGACTCATCCAACAAGTAATGGATTGTAGTACTCAACTGGACAGGGCCGATCCTAGACAGGGTGTGAGGGGTGCAGTTCACCCAGGCGCCACAGAGGTGGGGGAGCTCAAGCGCCAGAGTGCTCCCCTCCCTCCTCATTCTTGCTGGTATTCAGAGGCCGCTCACCGCCGCTGCTATTTCATCCCGCCCAAGCCCGTCCCCCATCCATCCTCCTGTCAGAGGAGATCGGAGCGGGTGCCCTGGGCGGAGAGTAAGAGGGGGCGGAATTCTCCCCCTCCCTCTGTGCATAATATTAGAGCCTCGCATTGCCTCGGCCGCCCAATCTGCTCCCTCCCCCTGCATCCTCATTGGCAGGGAGGAGAGCGACTTCAGGAAGGGCTCCACCAGCAGGGGGGGGGGGGGCAAGCCTTCCATTATCTCAGTAGTGGAGAAACAGACTGATTTCTCCCGTCCGTAGGACAGGAGAATCAGTCTGTAAATTCTGAGACGACTGGTGGCTGCAGTGTCTTTGACAGTGTCTGTGACAGTGACACTTACACAGCCCAGCGAACACACCACCACCCCCCTCCTCACTGACGGGAGATCAGTGAGGAATACAGCTCCTCCCACCTCTGCTCCTCCAGTGACTTCCCGCTCCGCCCACACTATCTCCTGAAAGGATGTGTGGGCGGGAAATATGAAAACAGCAGCTGCAGATTCCTCTGTGAGACTGAAGGATTTCTGCTTCCAGCCTGGAAATGTTAGTGAGTGTGGAGGGGCTATTTTCTTATTTTCGGGCACATGTACATCATGCCGCCCCACTATTCTATTAGTCCCGGCTGGCGGAGTGATATTGCAATTGTCCGTTCGACTCCCGGCTGCAATCCTAGCAAGATGTGAAGAAGTTGAGGGCTGACAAGGAAGAGCAGGAGGATAGCGTGGCTGCACTGGACACAGTGAGTGGGGATTAGAGGATAGAATACTCACTGTGTCCTATTATGTATTTCACAGCACAGCGGGTTATCAGCATTTCAATTATCACACAGGTAGCAGTAGCACTGTAAGCAGGTGCTCTATCATGTCTCTATGTCACATTGCTTTTGGGTGCTGACTTTGTTATGCCTGTTAACTTATTGCTGTACTTACTGTATGTAACAGCCATAACAAAGTCAGCACCCAAAAGCAATGTGACATAGAGACATGATAGAGACATGATAGAGCTCCTGCTTACAGTGCTGCCTGTGTGATAATTGTAATGCTGATGATAATGAGAAACAGTGTAATGCTAATTTACACTTCATTTTAACTGCTTCCTGTCCAGCGACGTATCAGTACGTCGCTGGATTGGAAGGGTGATATCTTGGTCATCACTACAGCAATGATCAAGATATCATTTTTTAACACCAGCAATTTTGCACAAAGTAAAAGTAATCCTAGTGGCTAAGAAGCCCCTGTATTACTTTTACAGGCAATGGAAGGGGGTTCCACCACCACCTTTACTGCTTTTAAGATGTGACCATTAGCATCTGGTTACTGGGACACAGTGAGAGGGATGGATGTCATTCCGCCCACCGTGTGATGTCAGAAACTGGAAGTGATGAGGATTTTATCACTTTCGGTTTCGGGCTCATTTAATGAAACCATTACCGGCTTGAACAAGTATCTGATCAAACTGATCTCGGTTTGATCTTATGCTTTGGAGGCCAGAGGACAGATATGGGGTCTACTGTGGCCCTGCCCATTTGTCTCCCCCCCCCCTCCTGTTCTTTCAAGACATTCACTAACTTTCACTTTCAGTTGGGCTGGTAATATACAGTACAAATTTCTTTCCAGCAACCACAGATTGCAGGAAAGAAACTTGCATGATTCCCCCATGCAGTCTCTGACCATCTCCTGTACTATATCCGCAGTCTCTGACCATCTCCTGTAATATGTCTGCAGTCTCTGACCATCTCCTGTATTATATCTGCAGTCTCTGACCGTCTCCTGTAATATGTCTGCACTCTCTGACCGTCTCCTGTAATATTCTGCACTCTCTGATCATCTCCTGTATTATTTCTGCAGTCTCTGACCATCTCCTGTAGTATGTCTGCAGTCTCTGACCATCTCCTGTAATATGTCTGCACTCTCTGACCATCTCCTGTAATATGTCTGCACTCTCTGATCGTCTCCTGTAATATGTCTGCACTCTCTGGCCGTCTCTTGTATCATGTCTGCAGTCTCTGACCGTCACCTGTAATATGTCTGCAGTCTCTGAACGTCACCTGTAATATGTCTGCAGTCTCTGACCATCTCCTGTAATATGTCTGCACTCTCTGACCATCTCCTGTAATATGTCTGCACGCTCTGTCCGTCTCGTGTAATATGTCTGCACTCTCTGACTGTCTCTTGTGTCATGTCTGCACTCTCTGACCGTCACCTGTAATATGTCTGCACTCCCTGACTGTCTCTTGTACTATGTCTGGGGGCTCTTCCTAACAGACTCTCTAACAGAAGCCCTCTTTGTGTGCATCAGAGAGACTCTCCTCCAGGTCTCATTAGTGTACACTCTTCCTGTATTTTCTTTATTGTTAAAGGATCATGGGAGGATCCTAGGGTAACAACGACTTCTTAGGGGAGCATCTCTGTGTTTGAGTCGTTGCCATAGAAACACGTGTAAGGGGAGGGGTTTGTAAGATGACCACGCCCACGTGGGGGCGCCAGAAATATTTCTGCACCCAGGCGTCTGTGACCCTAGGATCGACCCTGCAACTGGACTTCATGAAAAAAAGGATTAATGATATTGAGAATACATTTAAGGACATCATTGATGTGTTGGGGCGAATAGACTAAAACACCCCTTTTTTTTGCTAGTTTTTGTTCACTTTTGTAGCACTTTGTCGCAAACATGTGCTATCTGCCATCACGGGATCTCCATGTACGTGTTTTGGGGGTGCAACCTCTTCCTCACAACTCAAGTAGGTGAAAGGAAGAAGGGGTTGCCCCCCCCCCAAAAACATGTTGAATGATCCCCCATGATGGCGGGTAGCACATGTTGACAATAGGGATGAGGAAGGAAATAACCTATTTTACCCACCCTAAAATTGTGTGCATCTTCGAATTTGGTCTTGTTCAGGGGTGACAACACTCCATCTTTGATGAAGGGCAGATAGACATTTGTTTTTATAAAAAAGGTCTGAGATCTTGCCTATATACTGTAAGATTGGGGGTTATCAGCTCTCATAGTAGATGCGTTTTTCCAGTGATTCAGGCCAGTCAGGAACTCTGTTTAAGGGCATGGTAGCCCATTTTTATTTAAAAGCACAAAAGTTCACAAAAACATCTGTAGCATTCACAGGGGGGTCCCACCATTCCTGTATCTTGCATACAGAACAGTTTAGCCTCCTAGCTTTACCTTCTTGCTATCCAGGCCTTTAGCCTTAGGTCTGCTCCTCAGAACAAACAGTTTCCAAGATAAGCTCACTCCTCGCTTACTCCCGGCCAGCACTTTCTTGCTTACTTCAGCAATGACATCTGCCTCTTGCAGACACGCATACTCTGGCTGCACCCATGCAGCGTAGATAGCCTCTGACTCCACTTCAGAGGAATGGGAAAGTCCACCTGACTCTCCCAGCACAGACTTCCTGTCTGTTGGGTGGGGCCCTGATCCATACTCATGTCAGAACTAAATAGCCCAACACACAGCTGTTCAATCAGCATGTCATTCTTTAACAAATCTGGCGCAAACCAACATTCTTGAAGGTCGCACAGAGTCGCACCCTCACACATCCTCCCCCCCTGTTTCGAACCGGAGGGAGGAACACATGAACCCGTCACCATAAATGGGACACCTCTGTGCCAGCCATTGGCTGCGTAGGCCCATTTCTTTTTCCAGATATGTGTCCACCAGCACTTCACCTTGGTGCCTCTGTGCCAACTATCCGTAGCAGGAGTCCTAATCTGCCCAACCTTTTCTCTAAAGGGACACTCCACCCACATCTTCTTCCGGGTGTGCTTCCACCAGCACTTCTTCCTGAACCATGGGCTCCCACTAATCTTTCTATCCCTTCTACCTTTTGGCCTCAGGACCCTTCTTTTTTCTCCCACAGACCCACTCTCCCGGGACTGTTGGGGACCCACTTTCATGAAATCTGTCAGGGACTGGCCACTCTCACTACCTGACGCAACATTAACCAACAACATTTGTTTCTCAGGTTCACTAACCCCTGTGTGGTTACTCTTGGCCACCAAACCATCTGTGATTAATACCATCTCCTCAATAGCAATGTTCCACAAGGGGTTATTCAACACAATATTGTCATTGAGACCTCTTGTCCTGTTTGCTAGGACAGTGTCTATGGAGGAACCATCTACAGGCAAGCAGTTACTCCCTGTTGTCCAACACTCCAATAACAATTGTCCTACCAACGCACATGTTCCACCACATTTTCCCATACCAATCTCTTTAACCATTTCTGTGTCAATTGGTACCTCAACCATTAGCTCAGAGTTGTCCGACAGTGCTCCACAGTGCTTCTCATACATATTTACCGTTACAGTTACCATCACTGCCATTTCCTGTCAAAGTGTCTCCGGGTACCTCAAACTGCACCTCTCTGCAAGTGATGGACTGAATTCCCACTACTGCCACGTCCGTTCTGGGCCCTTCCTTTACATGAGGTGTAGCGGGTGAGACAGTACGCGCGCCACGTACCAACCACTGCTCAGCCGCACCTCGGACCGCACCAGCAGGAATACACCCCATCACACCAGCATACGGAGAGACTTCCACTATGTCTATTATCTCTAATTTCTCAAACAATTCCCCTGAGCGCCTTCCGCACATAACCACCGCTGGAAGCACTCTCGAGGAGAACTGCGAGACAACTTTCCACAAAAGCAACCAACAGTGTAGCAACCAATTTTCATCAACATTGCTTAACAACGCATGTATCACCTGCGTCCACCGATTGGTTCTACGCAGTACCATGTCGCCCCTCTGCTGTGGATACATGCAGGTGTACATTGGAAAGATTCTCACCAATTCCCACAACATCTCAGACATTTATAGACGTGCCGCGTCTAAACACAGAACTCTAGGAACTTTTCCTTTACCAACGATGTGGAGGGACTCATTTGCTAAGGCGTGAGAGGCCGAGACACTTAAAGAGACCTCTACCTCAGAGGCAACTAACAAAATTTGCGGCTCCCGCTGAGCACTGCCAATCGCATGTGTCACACTCATCCTCTCACTTTCAGCAACACTGAGCCCTTCCAAATCGCTATCCATTACCCCCTCAACCTGACGTTCAACATTACTTATCTCTTTTACTATGGACAAAACCTCTGCCATGTATGCGCCCTTTTCAGATCCTTCCAACTGGAGAGGGTTAATTTCTGCAAAAGCCAACGCAGCCTCTCCATTTAGCATAGCAGAAATTGTGTCCACCCCACTGTTACCCACTGAGCCTTCCTTGTTTAAATGCTGTGAGGGGGTTAGCTCGGTAGCGGGTGTGTGTGACCCCCTGGATGGGCTCCCCACACAAAAACAGGCCCAGCAGACGGAGGTTGTGGTTTTCAAGATCAAAAGGTGCGGTTTATTTCTCTATTTACAGTGACAAAAACACAGCAAAGCAAAAAGAAACATAAACAAAATAAATCCTGGTCAGCTTGACCTCTGACTAAACATGCAGGTTTCCCTAACTAACAACTGGGATCAGCCTGGTGCTGTCCTAGTCCCTAAGTCCCTGGTTTAGTAAATGTCCAAACAAATAGCCACACAGGCTTTGTCTCACCGCACAGGGGTTCACTCTCCCTAGACAGTCCACACAGGTCTGGTTCCAGGCATGAGCAAACACCTAATGAAGCTGGGAGTTTTTATAGAGGCCTTAAACGAGCTGACAAGCTTCAGTTGGTCTCATCAACTCCCTGCCTGCACGACGCCCAGCACTCTCCCTAGAGGTATGAATCATCCATGAGCCCACTAGCCTCAGCTGGGCTTCATCAACTCTCTCCCTAGTTGTATAAGTCGGCATAAAGCCTGAATCTGGGAGAAATATACCTACCCCCCTGGATGCAACCAGGTGACTTTACCTTCCTGCTGTCACATACCCCCCCCCTCTTGATTTAACCTTGGGGTTGGAACACCAGCAATCAGGCATTCATGTACTTGAGACAAAGCATCCACATTCCCCATTTGAACGCCAGGGCGATGCTTTACTGTGAAGTTGAATTCCTGTAGGGTCAGGAACCACCTATTTACTCTTCTATTTGTCTCCTTGTTTTGAGCCATCCACTTTAACGGAGCGTGATCCGTAACCATGTCAAAGTGCCTACCTAGCAGATAGTACCGAAGGGAATCTAGAGCCCACTTCACCGCTAAACACTCCTTTTCAACCGTGGCGTAATTTACCTCATGGGACTTCAACTTCCTGCTGAGGTAAATGACTGGGTGCTCTTCCCCGTTCCAGACCTGGGACAATACTGCTCCTAACCCCACATCTGACACATCACTTTGTACGACAAAGTCTTTAGAGAAGTCGGGTGAGTACAACACTGGCTGGCTACATAAGGCTTGTTTCAAGAATTGGAACGCTGCCTCAGCCTCGGGGGTCCATTTAATCATGACCGACCCTTTCCCTTTCGTCAGGTTGGTTAGGGGCACAGCCTTAGAAGCAAAGTGGGGAATGAAGCGCCGATAATAACCCGCGATTCCCAGAAAGGCTCGTACCTGCTTCTTGCTGTTGGGACGTGGCCAACTCTGGATGGCCTCGACTTTGTTGAGTTGGGGTTTTATTACTCCCCTGCCAATGGTGTACCCAAGATATTTGGCCTCCTCCTGCCCAATGGTACACTTCTTGGGGTTAGCCGTAAACCCCGCTTCCCGGATAGAGTCTAGGACTGCTTGCACTTTTGGCAGATGTGAGGCCCAATCTGTGCTATGGACAATTACGTCATCCAGGTAAGCCGCAGCATACTTCCGATGGGGCCTCAGTATCTGGTCCATTTTCCGCTGGAATGTGGCCGGCGCATTCTGTAACCCGAACGGCATTCTCTTATATTGGAACGCCCCGTCTGGGGTTACAAATGCGGTTTTCTCTTTGGCCGACTTGGCCAGGGGAATTTGCCAATACCCTTTTGTGAGGTCAAGAGTCGTCATGTATTGGGCTGTTCCCAGCCGGTCGATCAACTCATCTATACGTGGCATGGGGTAGGTGTCAAATTTTGTAACTTTGTTCAACTGACGAAAATCGTTACAAAATCGCCAGCTCCCATCTGGTTTAGGCACCAACACAATGGGACTAGACCAATCACTTTGGGACTCCTCTATCACCCCTAAGTTCAGCATTTTCTGTACTTCCTCCCGTATTGCCCCTCGTCGGGCCTCTGGGATCCGATAGGGTTTTAACTTCACCCTTTCACCGGGCGGGGTAATAATATCATGCTCTACCCCAGATGTTTGTCCCGGCAGGTCAGAGAACACCTCCTTGTTGCGAAGCACAAACTCCTTAACCTCCTGTTGTTGGGGTTGTGACAAGGTGGCTGCTATTCCAACCTCCGGAATCACGCAACCAGTTTGAGCTGGTGACCAAGTTTCTGCGACTAGGGACTCTCTATCCCTCCAGGCTTTCAACAGATTAAGGTGATAGATCTGTTCGGGCTTTCGCCTTCTTGGTTGTCTGACCTTGTAATTCACTTCGCTCACTTTTTCCATTATCTCGTAGGGGCCTTGCCATTTGGCAAGGAATTTACTTTCAACCGTAGGGACAAGTACCAATATCCTATCCCCTGGGGAAAAGGTACGGGTCTTGGCTCCACGGTTGTACACTCTCTGCTGTGCCAACTGCGCTTGGGCCAAATGTTCCTTCACGATGGGCATTACCTGTGCAATTCGATCTTGCATCAGGGCGACATGCTCAATCACACTCCTGTGGGGAGAACTCTCACTTTCCCAAGTTTCCTTGGCAATATCCAACAGCCCTCTTGGGTGTCTCCCATACAGTAACTCAAAGGGGGAGAATCCCGTAGAGGATTGGGGCACATCCCTAATAGCAAACATCAAATAAGGAAGTAGACAGTCCCAATCCTTTCCATCTCTATCCACCACTTTCTTCAACATTTGTTTTAGGGTTTTGTTGAATCTTTCAACCAGCCCATCGGTTTGGGGGTGATACACAGACGTACGCAATTGCGTCACTTTGAACAATTTACACAGCTCTTTCATAACCCGGGACATAAAGGGTGTACCTTGGTCCGTAAGCAGTTCTTTACAAATACCCACCCGGCTAAAAACAAGAGATAGCTCTTTGGCTATGGTTTTGGCCGAGGTATTTCGGAGAGGGATCGCTTCTGGATAACGGGTGGCATAGTCCATTATAACTAATATGTACTGGTGCCCCCTAGCGGACTTGATTATAGGACCTACCAAATCCATTGCGATCCTCTCAAACGGGACCTCAATGATGGGTAGAGGGACCAGCGGGCTACGGAAATGTGGCATCGGGGCCGACCTCTGACACACAGGGCAGGAGGAACAATAATTTTCTATGTCCTTCATCACCCCAGGCCAATAGAATCTCTGTAATACCCTCTCTCGGGTTTTCTCTGTCCCCAGATGACCTCCAAGAATGTGCTCATGGGCCAACTCCAACACCAACTTCCTGTAAGGTTTGGGCACCACCAGCTGCTCAACGGTTTCTTCTGCCCTTTTTGCCACCCGATACAGTAGGTCCTTCTCTACGCTGAAGTATGGGTAAGTGCAGGTATTATCTGGGTTCACTAACTCGCCATCTATTTCCACTACATTTTCCCGTGCCTTTATTAGGGCGGGGTCTTTTAACTGTTCTGTGGCAAAATTTTCCCTGTGAACCTCAAGATCAGAAAACTCCACAGACGGTAGGTTTTCGTCTGAGGAGGTGGGCTCCTCTCCAGTTTCTTGAGTCTCGCCTGCCAATACTGACAAGGGAAATTCTGGAGAGTCCTCACCACTCTCAGAGGAGTTCTGGCTATCACCTTCCTGGTACATAGGGGCACCAGTGGGGGGCTCAGGATCATCCCACAGTTCCCAGAACTTCGGAAAATCCCTTCCCACAATGGCATCATGCGGTAATTGAGATACTAACCCCACTGGATGAGAGAGGGTACCTTTGGGGGTCTTGAAACACACTGTAGTCACTGGATACTCTCGGGTGTCCCCATGCACACAAATAACAGCTACCTTGCTATTCCCAGAGACCTCTGTTTTAACTAATTCAGCCTTTATCAGGGTCACAAGGCTACCTGAATCCAGTAATACCACAACATTTCTACCATTAATACACATTTTGCATAAATGTTTCTCAGTTCCCCGAATGGCAGTGCATGCGACTGTCGCACACAGCGACTGACGTCTGTCCGTCAGAAAGTCACATTGCATGGGTTCCTCCACAACCGGGCAATTTGCTGCAATATGTCCCGTTTGCCGGCAGCGGTAGCAAACAATCCTTTTGGCTGCCTCTTGAGCCCCCGACTTCCCAGGCTGTTCTCGCCAAACCCTGGGCAGAGCTCCCACCCTCTCACTCTCTCCACCCTCACCCCTTGGAATCATCTTATCCGCCCCTGGGGATGGTCTGGTCTTAGGGTGGAAAGTCCGAGAGTCTCTGAAAGAGGCCGTCAGGTTCTCTGCAGCCAAGTATCTCTCTACACGATCCACAAGTTTACCGGCCGTTTCTGGGTCTCCATGGCTTACCCACTTTTGAATGGCGGTAGGAAGAGCTCTCAAGAAACGATCCATCACAACACGTTCCACAATCTCCGGTGCGGACAAAGTCTCTGGCTGTAGCCACTTCCTGCTCAGGTGAATGAGATCATACATTTGAGACCTGGGGGGTTTTCCAAGCTGGAAAGTCCAGTTATGCACACGCTGAGCCCGGACAGCCAGGGTGACACCCAGCCTTGCCAATATTTCAGCTTTTAGCATCACATAGTCTTTTGCTTGGTCAGGCTCTAGGTCATAGTAAGCTTTCTGCGATTCACCAGTTAACAGAGGAGCCACCAGTCCAGCCCACTGCTCCTCAGGCCACTTTTCTCTTTCAGCAGTCCTTTCAAATGTGGTCAAAAATACCTCTGGATCATCCTCTCCAGTCATTTTTGTCAATAAACGACTCACCCCAAAGGACGCGGTATTAGTGGGACGGCTTTCCTCACTGGTCTGCGGACGTTGCTGCATTACTGCTTCCATCTGTTGTTGTAGTCTCTGCTCTTGCTTCTGCAACAGGTCTATGAAGCGGGCCTCAGATTGCTGCTGGGCTTGTTGCTGGGCTGCGAAGCTCTTTTGCAAACCTGCATTTGTCTGCTGTTGATTGGCATTTGCTAGAGCCAGCTGTTTCAGTATCTCCTCCATGCTGGCTTAAAAAAAAACTGCCTGCATTCTCCACCAACTGTGAGGGGGTTAGCTCGGTAGCGGGTGTGTGTGACCCCCTGGATGGGCTCCCCACACAAAAACAGGCCCAGCAGACGGAGGTTGTGGTTTTCAAGATCAAAAGGTGCGGTTTATTTCTCTATTTACAGTGACAAAAACACAGCAAAGCAAAAAGAAACATAAACAAAATAAATCCTGGTCAGCTTGACCTCTGACTAAACATGCAGGTTTCCCTAACTAACAACTGGGATCAGCCTGGTGCTGTCCTAGTCCCTAAGTCCCTGGTTTAGTAAATGTCCAAACAAATAGCCACACAGGCTTTGTCTCACCGCACAGGGGTTCACTCTCCCTAGACAGTCCACACAGGTCTGGTTCCAGGCATGAGCAAACACCTAATGAAGCTGGGAGTTTTTATAGAGGCCTTAAACGAGCTGACAAGCTTCAGCTGGTCTCATCAACTCCCTGCCTGCGCGACGCCCAGCACTCTCCCTAGAGGTATGAATCATCCATGAGCCCACTAGCCTCAGCTGGGCTTCATCAACTCTCTCCCTAGTTGTATAAGTCGGCATAAAGCCTGAATCTGGGAGAAATATACCTACCCCCCTGGATGCAACCAGGTGACTTTACCTTCCTGCTGTCACAATGCCCTTGTGGCAAAACATTTTTAAACACAACAGGCTGCAATAACATAACTTGACCACTTTGCTCGGTTGGCGCTTCACTAAACCCATGAGGACTGTCAGCAGTGACAGACCATAGCAACTCATTATCACTACAAGTAATTTCAAACATTTAAGTTTTACCATTTTTCTCATCACCAAGGTCAAGTACGCTCTAATCTATCAGAGCGGCACCACAGTTGTCCCAGGTAACCTCTGGCTCCAACACACAGAGCGCCCTGGAGGTTTCTAAGGACACCTCTGCAGCCTTAGATACTGTTGCCAAGGGGAATCGCATCTCCTGCTTAGCGATCACTCCTACCTCATTAAGCATCACATTACCATAAGCACATGTGTCATCAGCATTCATAAACATAGCAGTTTTATAAACTCTATCAAATTGTCCTTTGTCAAAACGCATGGCACCCTGCGTGCCACTCAGCACACCACCCTGTCTCTCCAAAGGAATTATTTTGCCCACTAGGGCGTCTTCACAGTTGTCCTGGGAAACCACTTGCCTCACCACAGCAGGCTCCTTGGTGGTTTCCTTTGGCAACTCTGCAGCACCTGTCACTATCACTAGGGAACCTGGCACACCCACTGATTTGGTCACCCCTAGCACATCTCTCCCAGCACTCTGCTGGACTACCTTAGGTGCAAACAGAGTCCACATGTCCTTTCAGTTCTTGACTTTGCTGCAAGCTGGGTTTTAACCGGTGTCTCCCCATTGCTCTGGGTAGCACACTGCAGCAAGTCCGTTTTTACACCTTCTGCGGATCTCCTCCCTGAACATAATGCCACTTCACTCGGATCAGTCTCACAAATTGCCACAGTCTTACCATATCCTGAGTGCGTTGTCTCACGGGTGTGGTGTCTCCACAGGCTGACTCCCCCATGTGGCCATGGAGCAACCCTGCAGCCTTTTCCAACATCGCCTGCAGGCAAAACAAATTTTCTGTTGTCAGGGGCAACAGCAGACCTACACACCTGGCTATACCCCTTGCAGGATGCTGGATACAATACCCTCTTCTCTGGGCTTGCAGGCAAAGCATTAAGCCCAACAACACAATCAGCAGCTGTATTCCACAAGCTTGGACAAGAAAAGATCCCGTGGCCCAGCTGACCACATTCCAGGCATGGCACTTGGCGACTTTCTCCTGTTGCCAAGGGAGATGGCTATCTCGCAACATGCAGACTTTTACTATTATCTCTATGAGGATGGTGGTATACCTCCTCTCTGTAGCTCCTCCTTTCTGAAAACATACTTTCTCCGGTTGCTATGGGAGACCACATTCTCCCCACTGATCTTTTCCAGCGCTCTCTAGACTGGACTGCTCCTAGAAAATTATCGTAGTCATCTCGGTTACTATACATCCCACGGCACACCTCCTGGTACTCCTCCATCAGAAAAGGTTGCACCAACTCAACCCAGCGATTTCTGGGCCATCTTCTGTAGGAAGCAATCATCGCAAACTCATCCAAAAAGTCCTCAACACATTCAGAAGGCAACATAGGCCGTATGAAGTCAGCTGTACGGATTTCTGCTTTGTTGCCATGGGCAACCACACCCATCTGCTCACTCTTTGCACTAAGTGACGGCTTGCTTTCCTTTTTCCTTTGCTCCAGTGCGGCCAAGTGCATTTTGCACCCGTCTGGGGCTTGTTCTGTGGGTAACAACCCCTCCAGCCACAAGGTTCTGTCTCTCATCTCAGCAAACATTGCTTCCTTTTTGCGTTTTGACCGCCCCATCTCTGCAGACAGACCAACAACGGTTTTTAACACAGTTCTTTTTAACACAGGAAAATTTGAGGTACTGTCTCCAAGACCTGCAAACAGCACACTTTCACATGCAGACTTCACTCTCTGCTTGAATCATTCATCCACTGGACCTTCCCAAGTGGACACATCCTCTCAAGCCACGTTGAGCTCACTTCCACAGGCACATCGCCTGTATACAACACAGTCCATTAATTGAACTCCTGTGCAATGCAGTTCGCCTGGCTGTCCCACACAGCTAACAGCAGTTCACCGCAGAAAACTTTGACTTTTCATTCAGATTGGCTGTTCATCACAGTATTGCTGCAAAACACACGGTTTCTTTCTACTCACTGTTTTTGGTATGCGAGGATCTGGAACTCTTCCAAAACTGCCCGAAAATACTTCCACCATTTGTAAGATTGGGGGTTATCAGCTCTCATAGTAGATGCGTTTTTCCAGTGATTCAGGCCAGTCAGGAACTCTGTTTAAGGGCATGGTAGCCTATTTTTATTTAAAAGCACAAAAGTTCACAAAAACATCTGTAGCATTCACAGGGGGTTTCCACCATTCCTGTATCTTGCATACTTAACAGTTTAGCCTCATAGCTTTACCTTCTTGCTATCCAGGCCTTTAGCCTTAGGTCTGCTCCTCAGAACAAACAGTTTCCAAGAGATAAGCTCACTCCTCGCTTACTCCCGGCCAGCACTTTCTTGCTTACTTCAGCAATGACGTCTGCCTCTTGCAGACACACATACTCTGGCTGCACCCATGCAGCGTAGATAGCCTCTGACTCCACTTCAGAGGAATGGGAGAGTCCGCCTGACTCTCCCAGCACAGACTTCCTGTCTGTTGGGTGGGGCCCTGATCCATAGTCATGTCAGAACTAAATAGCCCAACACACAGCTGTTCAATCAGCATGTCTTTCTTTAACAAATCTGACGTAAACCAACATTCTTGAAGGTCGCACAGAGTCGCACCCTCACAATACGTTAACATTGTTGTATTTTGAGGAATGTTAAGGAGAGTTTTTGTAATTTCATTAGCACCAAAAATTGCCATGTTAGGTGAAAAGCCAAAAATGGGTTTCTAAAATGTAGAGACGCAAAAATTAAAAAAAAAGCATATGTGTGATTGTGCACAGAGTAAAATACAAGAAAAAAAATAAAGTGTGGCTGCTCTTTTTTTTAACCACTAGAACCTTTTTTGGCTTTAGTTTTGTTGTTAGCAGTGAAATGTTTGGTGTTTACTAAGGAAAATACACTTGGCACTACAAGTACACTTGGAAAAAGTAGCACACACCTCAAATATAAACAAAGCAAAACTACAAATTTAAAGTTCAGATATTTTTTATTTTGTATTTTTGGTAAAAGATAAAACTAGGAATGATTCTCTGGCATTGGAATGGCCCCCTTACCCATGAAATAATCCACATATTTCTGCCGTATTGCACAGGCACTTTGGGGGGGCAAGCCAGCATGGACATGTTCCGGGCCCGGCAGGGCATTGTCCGCAGCAAGTCCGGCCTTGGGCCCAACTGGGGCCATATAAGTAGGAGATTTCTTCCTTAAAAAATTGTGCAGAACACAACAACAAAAAACAATATAGTTCAATTTGTAGGTTAATAGGAGTTAAAAGTAGACGGAACCAGCTGGCCATTATCCCAAAGGCATTCTCCAGAACTCTTCGGGCTCTGGCCAGCCGGTAGTTGAAGACCCTCCTCTCCGGGGTGAGGGTCCTCTGGGGGAAAGGCCTCATGAGATGCCGACCCAGACCAAAGGCTTCATCAGCCAAAAAAGACAAAGGGGAGTCCTTCCACATTCCCTGCATCCAGTGGCAATGCAAGGTCATCCCTCTGTAGACGAAGAGCAAACTCCGTCTGGGCGAAGGCTCCCCCATCCGACATCCGGCCATTCTTCCCCACATCCACATAGAGGAATTCATACTGTGCTGACACCACCGCCATCAGCATGATACTATGAAACCCCTTGTAGTTATAAAAAAAGGAGCCCGAACGGGGTGGTGGCACAATGCGGACGTGCTTCCCGTCAATGGCTCCTCCCCAGTTGGGGAAGTCCCACCGCCTGGCAAACTCCAATGCCACAGTCTGCCATTCCTGTGGCGTGGAAGGAAGCTGGGGAATCAAACAAGATAAAAAAAAATAGTACTTTTGCAAATAACATTGCAAGCAGATTATACAAAAACATTTGTGGCCAACATAAGTATAACATTTTGGTTAAGGATTCTTAAAAAAAACAAAAAAAACCACAATTCTCACATTGCTCACCCCCCCTCTGATGGCCCATTGATTTTCTTTGGGGTGGGGGGGGCTAGATGAGTTTGGAACCCCCAAAAATCACATTCTGGAAAATGACTTAACCATTTGGGGGGGGGGGGGGGGGACTACAATGGATATGAAAAAATACATTGTTAACAGACTAGGCTAGATGTGTTTGGGCCCAGGAGAGCATACTGGAGAGGTAAGTGAAGGTAAAAATGCATGTAGGCCAAAAAATTACTTAAAAAAGTACAGCATGCATGGGTACAAAGGGGACATTCTCAGCATATTATACTCATGCTAATTAGGGAAGGATGAAAGAAATACAATACATTATCATACATGAAATACATAGAATGTGATATTAAATGTGAAAACTTACCCTCATATAGTCATCCTGCCGGACTTGGATGATGGCAGAACAGGTCTCTGGGATTATGACGCCCAGAGCCTGGGGGGAGATGCCTGTGGTGAACTTCAGGTCCTGCAGACTTCTCCCTATCGCCAGGTAACGCAACGTGGCGATGAGCCTCTGCTCAGCACTAATGGCTTCCCACATAACGGTGTCCTGCCTGGTAATATAGGGGGACACCAAAGCCAACAAATGCTGAAAAACGGGGTCAGACATCCGCAGAAAATTCCTGTAGTCCTCAGGATTATTCTCCACGATCTCCCGCAGCAGAGGCATGTGAGAGAATTGGTCCCGCTGGAGCAACCAATTCTTGGTCCATGAACTCCTCCTCACCCTGTTCATAGACTCGTCTTGGTCCAAGACAAGAAGACCAACAGACACACAAAGTCGGTGCACAACACGATCTCCACGATGAGAACGTATCCGCAACATGGCTAAAAAACGGTCGTCTGATCAGAACGAACTAAACAGAACGCACTGAAGAACAGCAAGGCCTATAAAGAACGACCTGAAAATCAGAAACGAGTGGGCAAGAACGCACTGGAAAACAGATACGACCTGACTACTCGCCCTGAAAGACAAGATACGAACCCACAAGCACCTACTGAACCGCTTAAAACGAACTGAAAGCACAAAGTCTGAAAAGCACGAATCGTCTCTTCCCAAACTTTAACTAACACGCGGCAACACGAGATTAGCAAAAGCAGCCCAAGGGAGGACGCCATGAGAATTGAACTTCCCCTTTATACTGCCGTCGTACGTGTTGTACGTCACCGCGTTTTTAGACCGACGAGATTTTGGAATGACAGTGTGTATGCAAGGAAAGCTTCACAAGAATCACGTCAAACTTGACAAGAAAACCGTCGAGAAAAACTACGTTTTTTTTGTGACGAGAAACTCGGCCATGTGTACGAGGCTTTACAGTGGGGAAGGAATCTGGTAATGGTGATGGTAATGGTGATGGTAATGGTGAGAATCAAGCAGAGGGAGCTGATAATGGTGGCAGGCCAGCAGCAGTGGCATGAATTTAAAATAGTTGGTTGTATGTATGTAGTGGTGGCAGGAAATGGTAGTGATGGCAGGCCAGAAGCAGTGAAAGTAGCTGGTAATGGTGGCAGGCCTATAATGGTGGCAGGAGCTGGTAATGGTGGCAGGTCAGCAATTGTGATTGAAGCTGGTATTGGTGGCAAACCAGGAGCTGTGGCAGGATCTGGTAAGGTTGGCAGTTGATGCCATTTTTAAGGAAACGCGTCGGGTGGAGCATACATCCCTAACGTCATCACGTATTTGTTCATTGATGCAGTCGGTGTTTGTTCTCTGACTGATATTCCGATACTCTATTTTTTACCTTTGTTTTTTGCTCCTGTTTTTTTATATATACATTTTTTTTGAATTGTGGATTGGATGTGGACTTTCTTTGGTTTTGCTGTGATTTTATAAAAAATCATTAGGAATTTCTCTGAAATATTGCACCATGAAGTCTTTTTCATTCAATCCCTTCCTGCTGAGTTGAATAAACTCCTAGGAGTACACCTGGAGCAATCTCTATCTCTGCTTACCTTGGATCTTGTGTGTTGGACATCTGATCGGCTGGTGGAACAAGGAGAGATCCCTTGGGATAAGGAGCAGGTGGATACCTTCGGTGCCGGCAGGCAGATGCACACGCTCTTGAGTAGGGATGAGCTCCGCGTTGGAGTCGAACATACGTTCGACTCGAACATCGTGTGTTCGATTGTTCGAAGAAGATCAAACGTTTTGGGTCGTTCGCGCCAAATTTGAGTGACGCGAACGGCCCAAAATCCCGGCGCTGTGATTGGCCAAGCATGCACTGTGACCCCGCATGCTTGGCCAATCACAGCGCCGGCAGCGAGGAGAGCCATAATTGGCCACATGCAGAATGCCTGTGGCCAATTATAGCTCAGGGGGGTTTAGTACACACCCCACACTATAAAAGGCCGCCAGCGCGGCGGCCTTGTGTAGTGTGTTGGCGTGCAGGGAAAGACGTACATAGGCAGGGACAGTGTTAGAGAAATTGTGTGTAGGGAGAGAGATAGATAGGTAGGGACAGTGTCAGTGATATTGTGTGTAGGGAGAGAGAAGGATAGGTAGGGACAGTGTCAGTGATATTGTGTGTAGGGAGAGAGAAGGATAGGTAGGGACAGTGTCAGTGATATTGTGTGTAGGGAGAGAGAAGGATAGGTAGGGACAGTGTCAGTGATATTCTGCTAAACCTTGTGTGCAGGGAGAGAGAAGGATAGGTAGGGACAGTGTCAGTGATATTTTTGCTAAGCCTCCTGCACAGTATACAACCGAAGCTAGCCCTTATTGCTGTGATTTCCTGTTGTGTAACACAGGCAGGCATCTGCAGCACTTAAAGCAGGCGTAGTGTGATTCCTGCAAAATATACACCTGAAGCTAGCCCTTATTGCTCGTAGTTTTTTTTTTTGTGTAAAGCCCCATACACACGGTCGGACTTCTATCGGACTTTTCCGTGGTTTTTTGTCCAAACGGAGTTGGTCGGGAACACCCATAGCATACACACGCTCGGACTTTTCTGCAAACTTTCCCAAAACTTTTTGCAACATCACGTGGTTTTTCTGCTCTTTTCTGCTCTTTACCGCCACCCTTTGGTCAACTTCTGCTATTGTTGGTTGATTTTAACATTAGTTGTTTTGTCAATCGGACAAAAGTCCGATGGTTTTCTGTACACACGGTCGGACTTTGCTCCATCGGACTTTTGTTGGGCAAAAGTTTGTCCGTTTGCAGACCCAACTTTTGTTCGATGAAAACAAGAAAAAAGCAAAAAAAGTTTGTCCGATGGAGCGTACACACGGTCGGATTGTTGGTCCAACTTGCTCAAAATGAAGTTTGTTGGCCAAATGTCCGACCGTGTGTACGGGGCTTTACACTAAGGGCTCTTTCACACAGGACGGATCAGTAATGATCCGCCCCGTGAAGCTCCGCTTGCTCAGCGGGGATCGCTCCGTTAATCCCCGCTGAGCTGGCGGATGACTGGGCGGTTCCCGAACACTGTGCAGGGACTGCCCTGTCAGAGCGCCGCTCTCCCCTATGGGGGGATTGGATGATGACGGACCGTAGAGTCCGTTGTCATCCGATCCGATCCGCAGACGGAAGGAAAAATAGGGTTTTCCTCCGTCACATTTTTGCGGATCGGAGCGGGTCGGATGTCAGCGGACATGTCACCGCTGACATCCCTGGCTCCATAGGAGGACATGTAGCATCCGTTCAGGTCCACCTAAAAAACTGACAGGCGGACCTGAACGGACCCTCCGTGTGAAAGAGCCCTAACAGGCATCTGCAGCACTTAAAGCAGGTGTAGTGTGATTCCAGAAAAATATACACCTGAAGCTAGCCCTTATTGCTGTGTTTTCCTGTTGTGTAACACAGGCAGGCATCTGCAGCACTTAAAGCAGGCGTAGTGTGATTCCTGCACATTATACACCTGAAGCTAGCCCTTATTGCTCGTAGTTTTTTTTCTTTTGTGTTACACTAACAGGCATCTGCAGGGGCATATAAAAAATATATAATGTGGCGCTTTGAGAGAAGTAGTATTAAACCCTACTTTATGTATAGCACAATGGTGCACATAAAAATATGGTGTCAAACAAAACGTTTGCACACAATAGGTGTACACAAATGAATGTGATAAAAATGTAAGTGAATACTAACAGTGAAATAATTGGTATGGGGTATAGGTGCACAACAAAAACCAGCAATTAAACTGGAATATTGATCATACCCATAATAAACAAAAATAAAAATGAAAATATAATGTAGGTGGAGACAAACTCATATAAGGCGTCACAGATGAGTATGTAGAATAATGTCCAATCTTATCACATATGAAAAGAAGTTCATAGGTCAAAATCCAACAAGGAGCTGCATCGTTTGAATATAGGTTTGAAGGGTGCATCTATCACATTTTCTCTCACAGCGCCACATTATATATTTTTTATACGTTCTATATATCCTGTCTGATTTTATGTTTGGCTGCTTCATTTAGTATTTAGAGTTGGCGCAGTATTATTATTATTTAATCTGCAGGGGCATGTAATTACAATTATTGATCTAATAATTCACAGCAGGGCCCATTCCTGCGCTCACCAAGAGTAACTGTGAGGGCTTAAAGTGTTGTGTCAACACCACCACCACCAAAGGCCCAATTTTTCAGCCCCTGTTCAACAGGGGCATGCAATTACAATTCTTGATCTAATAATTCACAGCAGGGCCCATTCATGCGCCCACCAAGAGTAACTGTGAGGGCTTACAGTGTTGTGGCACCAGCACCACCACCAAAGGCCCAATTTTTCCTACCACTGTTCAACAGGGGCATGTAAATATAATTCCTGATATAATAGTTCACAGCAGGGCGTTCCAGCGCCCACCAAGAGTAACTGTGAGGGCTCACAGTGTTGTGGCAACACCAACACCTAAGGGGCCAATTTCTGCAGAGTATATACGGCAGGCCCCTACTTTCAAACATCCAACTTACAAACGACTCCTACTTGCAAACGGAAGTAGACAACAGGAAGTGAGAGGAAATCTACCCCTAGGAAGGGAAATTCTCTCCTGTAAGAGTTAATATGGGTAAAAAGTGTCTCCTCTCTACTGATGCTTTATCACCAATCCTTGTTTCAATAAAAACCCCACTTTTCAAAAACAGTTGTCATTGGGACGGAAAGTGAGGTGAAATGTTCTGAACAGGGGCACAGACAGCAAAACAAATGTTACAGGGGTGATAACCCTTCCCTATGTTTTCCAAAAAGCTTAAAAATCGATTTTTTGGCTGGAGCTACACTTAAACAATGTACCTGTTCAAAATTAAAAAACAGATTCTACTTAAGAACAAACCTACAATCCCTGTCTTGTTTGCACCGCCTGTATACGGCTGTTCAGAGTATATAGGGCCTTTTTTTATTTTGTGTGTGGGGTTCCCCTTAATATCCATACAAGACCCAAAGGGGCTGGTAATGGGCTGGGGTAGGGGGGTGATGGGGTAGCTATGCCATTTTTCTCAAAGATTTTCATCCATATTACCGGGACCAGACATTACATTAAAGCCGCAAGCAGTTTTAAATGGCTTTTTTTCCTTTAGAAATGTCATTTTGTGCAGGGACAGTTCTAAACACGGGAAACACGTGCCACTTCACAGGCATACTTTAGACACCCCCCAGGTATGATATTTAAAGGAATATTTGACTTTTTTTTTCACTTTATGCATCATTAAAATGACTGCTCCAGAAAAAACATCAGTTTTTAAAACTTCTTTTTGCATTGATACATGTCCCCTGGTGCAGAACCCGGGTTCCCAATCCCTTTTTAGGACAATAACATGCATATTAGTCGTTATAATTAGCACTTTAGATTTCGAACGTTCGCATCCATTGTATTTAATAGGGTTCTAACGTTTGTGCGAACTTTCGGTCCGTTCGCGGGTTCTGGTGCGAACCGAACCGGGGGGTGTTCGGCTCATCCCTTCTCTTGAGACCTCTTTCACCCGAGGTCCCATCCATCTGGTAAGCGGCTTTATGATTATCCCCTATCGTTGAATCTATATGGAATAAGAGCTTCCGTTGGATATTTCCTACCCATATGAAAATTAGTGGAGCTGGTCACATATAATATTACTTTGGTGGACACTTTCACGCACTTTGTTTAAATGAACATTGTTTGGAGATTTTTTTGTATTTTTTTGCAATAGAGGTTTTTTTTTATATAAATCCTTTTTCCTACACCTTTTCATATACCAAATATATTTTTCACCAATATATTTTTCACTTGTAAATTCTACACAAGTTTTTTAATGTATGTTGGATTGATGTTTAATTTATGGTGATTGCGCGCTTGTTTTTTTGTATACGTTTGTTGAGCTTTAGTATTTTTAGCTTTTTACTTGCAGCAGCATCACAGTTTTCTCTTGATCACATAATTTATTAATTTTTCTTCATTAATTTTTGGTTTAGCGCAGGTTTTTTCTAATATATATAGGCCAGCAGCAGTGGCAGGAGATGGTAATGGTGGCAGGCCAGCTGTGGTGAAAAGATATGGTAATGGAGTTGACAGAAGCTGAAATTGGTGATAGGCTAGCAGCTTTGAAAGGAGCTGTAATGCTGGCAGGCCAGAAGTGGCACAGGAGCTAGAAATGTTAGCAGGCCAGAAGCAGGAAGTGACACCGACAAGCCAGCAGAGGTGGCAGAAGCTGGTAATCATTGCAGGACAGGGAGATATGACAGGAGCTGGTAATTGTGGCATAACAGGTCTGGGAGATGTCCGTTTGTAAACAAGGTCGGTGGGGATTGCCTTCACCTGTACCAGACCTTTATCGTAGATGAGGGTCTGGTATAGAATATTGGGGGACACCCATACAAGAAAAGCATGGGGTTTCCCGTAATAAATCATACCAGACCCTTATCCTTAAGGAGTGTCTGGTATAGGGGACCCCACAAAATAAAAAAAACTTGGAGTCTTTTATGAATTTTAATAGAGAACCTCATGCAAAATAACAAGAGAAAAAAGCAAATTCCATACCAGACCCTTATCCAAGTATACAGCCATGTAGGGCAGGAAAGGGAGTAGGCAAGTGTGCACCTCCCCTCCTGAACCATACCAGGCAAATGCACTTAACAGGTAGGGAGAATATCTTGCCAGGGGGACTTTAATAAAGTCCTTTATTAAAAAAAGTCCCATGATCCCTTTGTCAACCACTATGTCCAATCATGCAAATCCATCACTCATAATAAACAATGCCTGGCACCTGCTGAAAGAAAAGAATCCTGCCAACCAAAGGCATATCTGATTTTGTCACTGGCTCACCATGAATGAAAGCTCTTGGGGTTTCTCTGCTTAAAGTAAACAAAGAGGTGGGGACCCAGGCGGTAAGGTCACCATGGCCATATTTGAGCAATGTTATTGGACAATAACAACATTTGGTCATTTACTGTATGTCACACTATCCCAGCCCCATTGTTTAACAAAAATCTAGGGGATTCCCAGCCAGTAAATGAATGGAGCCAGGTGACATCACTGAATGCTAAGGACACTACCTTAGCAACCATTGACAGGAAGAAAGCTGTCATACTGCATACAGTAGCAGTATAAATACTGCTACTGTAAATGACATTCAGCACCCACCAAATGTGTACGTAGACTAGTGTTCAGACGAACACCTTAACAGCCAGGGAACCTTGCACTCATCCATTATCGCAGGTCAGCAGAGGTGACAGAAGCTGGTATTGGTGGCAGGCCAGCAATGAGGACAGGAGCTAGTAATGGTGGCAGACCAGCAGTGATGGAAGGAGATGGCAATGATGGCAGGCCAGCAGCAGTGGCAGGAGCTGGTAGTGGTGGCAGACCAGGAAAAGTGGCAGTAGATGGTAATGGTGGTGGGCCCAGCAGCAGTGGTAGGGGATGGTATTGGTGGCAGTCAGGCATGGGTGGCAGAATATAGTAATTGTGGCAGGCCAGCAGTTGTTGAAAGAGCTGGATTTGGTGGCAGGCCAGTAGTGGTGTCTGGAGATTGTAATTGTAGCAGGCCCACAGCAGTACAGGAGATGGTAATGGTAGCAACAAAATGTGTAAATGGTGGCAGGCCATCATTGGTGACAGGAGCTGGTAATGGTGGCAGGTCAGTAGTAGTGACAGGGGATAAGAATCACAGGATATAAATATTTTGGGGGGTGGTCAGGTTACAAGGGAAAATGTAGCTGTTAGAATCACCTGTAAGGGTTTTGTAATCATTTCAAATCTAGGACTTGCTAATTTTCATTAAATTAAGTCATTCCATCTTTTATGGCAACATGAGACCATTTTACCCTTGTATTAGAGATCCAAAAGTGTGGCCAACTAGTAACTGTATCTCTCCTTCATGCTTGGATGCCTGCCCCATTTCCTCCTTATTGCTGGCACCCCAACCTTCCTCCTGGTACTACTCCTCTATCTGCAGCTGTCTTTGCCTGACATGGATGGAGGTAGTAGGTAAAAGATTCTAGAAACGCATATACCACTTCAGGCCAGTCCATGCTTGCCCACAATATTACTCTACAGAAAAAAGATTCCTTTATTATTGCACATCCATAAAACTAGTACAGCAGGAGGAGTGATGCTTTTACCAACTTATTTCACACTGACAAGCACTAACTCTTGGAATAAATGATTATCAGATTAAAATATGAGCGCTTATCAGCATAAAACAAGCAGTTATTAGTGTGAACTAGGGATGAGCTTCGAGTTCGACATCGGCTGTTCGCTCGTTCGCCAAATTTCGAACATTATGGGCCGTTCCTGCCAAATTTGAGTTGCGCGTCACGGCCCATAATTCACTAGTCATCGCAGTGCATTGCTGGCTAAGGATTGGCCAAGCATGCACTATGACCCGCATGCATTGGCCAATCACAGCCCGTCAGCACAGAGAGCCATAATTGGCCAAAGGCATGGTGCCTCTGGCCAATCATGGCTCAGGGGCACTAAGTACACGCCCCACACTATATAAGGCCGCCTGCGCGTCGGCCTTGTGTAGTGTGTTGCGGCGTTGTGAGAGAGATAGAGAGAGAGTCAGAGTGTCATTTCATTTCAGTTAGATTGAGCAGGCAGGCGATTCAGGTAGCTGCAGTCAGTGTATTTAACCACTTGCCTACAGGGCACTTTCACCCCCTTCCTGCCCAAGCCATTTTTCAGCTTTCAGCGCTGTCACAATTTGAATGACAATTGCACGGTCATGCGATGCTGTACTCAAACAAAATTTTTATTTTTTGCGCTATAAACAAAAGAAGAGGGACAAGTTTGAAAAAAACACAATATTTTTTACTTTTTGCTATAATAAATATCCATTCTTTTTTTAATTCTTTATTTTCTTAAAAAAGGGTATACAGGATATACAGGTATAACATTACCATATAGAAAACCAAGGGTACTTCAGCTTCTCCTTATTTCTTCAGATTATCTCCATTTATTTTTTTTCAATTTCTTTATTTTCGATTTTTTCTTTCATACAGAAAAAGGAATGACAAGAATCATAAATAAACTAACAGTAGACAATAGCTCGTCTTCACTTAATTTAAACTTAACTTATCATCTTATCATATGTAGCGGGTGGTTACATTTTGGGGGAAGCATCTAAGTGGTAACTAGGCTCAGATGCACTAATTGTTAGGTCTCATGGACCATTTCTATCCCTGGGAGAGGGAGATAATACTGGTGTGTAAGTTCACTGGGGCCTTTGGGTGGCGCTGTTGCCATGGGCCCAGGTTGAACCGCAGAACAAGGCTGTGTCCTTTTTGTCCCCTCTCGGCAGCAGTGTGGCAGGGTGGGGAACCTGCTGTGCCTGTCGGGAGAGGATATAAAAGGGGGCGGCCATCTTCTAGAGGGGTCATCGGTTCCGCGCTCAGGCACCTTAGGCCTGGGTGCGTGTGTGTCGCCTCCGGGTGCCCTAGGCCCGGAGACCTGGTCGGGTTGTCTCTGGGTGCCCTAGGCCCGGAAACGGAGCTGCTGTTCCATCTCAGACACCTTCAGTCTGGGGTGAGGTACTTTGGAGAAAGGCCCGGAGCCCAGCAGCCTTCGGCTGGGATCCGCCGGGGACCGAGACTCCCAGGGACCTGCCTTGCGAGAGGACCCGTATCCAGGACGAGGAGGCCAGGGAGGTGACCCTTTCTGAAGACCCAGCGCAGAGTCATGGTGACAGATGGGGCTTCTGGTAACTCTCCGAAGGGGATGTTCTTGTCCTATAAGGGCTGATTCACTAACGGAAGGAAGTGCGTGTTCTTTAAATCTCAGTGGCAGTGATACTACGCACCCAAGGTCAGTAGCAGTGACTTTCCTATTTTTTCACTCGGTCAGTGGCAGTGACCAACCTCATGGTCTGTGGCAGAGACCGTGCGCCAAGCCTGTTCGTGCTGATCAGAGCAGGAGAAACCCAAATTCAAGTTTGTGCCTGGACCTCCTCCCACCGTATCTGACCTGTGTCTTGTCCCAACCTGTCTGCTCTCAAAGAGACTGTTTATTGTGCAAGAAGGAATAAATAAGTGTTGGACCTTTCAGTTGGTGTGGACAGTTGCTTACTGGGGAGAATTAAAGACTTGTTTCTGACTACTGCAGAAGCGAGGTCAGCACTGGAGGCTTTTTGACACTGGCTGCAAGCAGGCCCGAGAAACTAACACCGCTCAACCTCCCTATTCAGGAGGGTACGGGCTTGTGGTGCGGTGTGCCTCATTCTTTCCTGCGGAGGAGCCAAGTAGTAGAAAAGCAGGTAAAGTCTGGGGTTGGTGCGCTACAATATATATCAACCGAGGGTAAATTAACACCATCAATTTGCCCAAGTCCCATTAACTCCCCTCTTTCCAAGGTGACTTCCGGTAGGGGGGGGGCAAGGAGGGCAAGGTGGCACACTTAACCACAGTCCCAATACTAAACGTGAGTTAGAGAGAGAGCAAGGATGCAGCAGTGGCACCGCCCAAGCCTGCACCCTTCCCCCCTAATCCCCACCTCCCACATCCTTTCCCATTGTCTGATCATGGGGTGACGCTGTCCCATGACCCTACATATTTGCCTGTTATCTCGCCACGTTCCCTCGTATCCCTTTCGCTTATGATTCACTATCCAATTCCATTCCTTTCCCTATACCCCCCCAAAAAAAAATAAAGCAACCCCCCCAAACATCCCCTCCTCTCTCCTACCTCCCCCCCCCACTAATCTCCATCCACCTGCCTCACCCCCCCCCCCTCTTCAGAGGAGATGAAACCATTCCAAGGCGACCAAATTTTTAAATAAATTTCTCTTTTTTTTCTGCTAGTCCATACTAGGTCTTCCATCCTGTTCACTTCGTCCACCTTTCTAAGCCATGTTCTCACAATAGGGGGTTGTACCTGTTTCCATTTAAGCGGTATGCATGCTTTAGCAGCGTTCATTAGGTGACACAGGATAGAATTCCTGTATGTTCCCCACGGGATCTCTGATAGATGCAAAAGGAAGAAAGCTGGTCCTCCGGTATTTCGACTTCACCAAATTTTTGGATAATCTCACAAACTCCCTTCCAGAATCCCTTGATTCTAGGACAGAACCAGAAAATGTGTGCCATAGTGCCCTGTTCTGCTTGACATCTCCAGCAATCACCCGTTATATTTGAAAAGCACCTATGAAGTATTTCTGGGGTTCTATACCATTGTGAAATAATTTTATAATTTGTTTCCTGTATTTTTAAATCTTAAAAATAGATTGTATCATTTTAGTTTTTTGAGCTTCTTCAAAAGTCCTCCCTAGATCTTTTTCCCATTTATGAAAAAAAGGTAACTGGTAACTGGTAATTCTCAGGTGGTTTAATCAATAACGCATACATTTTAGATATTGCATGCGTAATTGTTTATTTTTCCATACACTGTCTCTCAAATGGTGTCAGATTACGCTCCCGGTAGTGTGGTACTACTGTAATACTTAAGAAGTGTCTCAATTGCTGCTTGCCAGAACTCTAGATAAAAAGGGCCATTTCTATCCATCAAGTCCTATATTGTCGGCCAAGTACCCAGAGTCCTAAAATGCGAAACCTGATACAATCCTCTTTCAATTAATACCGCAAAGGGTCCTTTCTGTGTACGTGGTATAAATTGTGGATTACCCAGTATGGGTGTCAAGGGTGAGCTATATGTATTTTATTTTATACCTAGAGAAGACTTTATAACACACCCGTAATGTTGTTCCTATTGTTGGGTGCATCTTAATATTAGCTGTAACTTCTCTGTAACAGCACGGGGCTCTAATCAATAATTCCTTACACTGTGCTTGCTCTAAATTTGGCCAGATTTTCGTGTCCCTATGTCAACACCAATCCAGTAGGCGACCCAGGTGAACTGCCTGATAATACTTAAATACATCAGGGACAACCAGTCCTCCATATTGTTTTGGTAAAGATAACAGTGTCCTCTTTATTCTTGGTTGTTTACCTGCCCATATAAATTTTGAGAATAATGTTTGAATATTTCGAAAAAAAAATCTTGGTACTGTAATTGGGACTGCCTGGAGGAGGTACAGGATCTTTGGTAAGATATTCATTTTAATTATGTTGCTTCTTCCAAACCAGGAGAACATTCCCCTATGCCATCTCTCCAGTAGTCCCCATATTTTATTTAGTATTGGTACAAAATTTAACTCGTACATTTTCGAGGTGCTTGTTGCCATATTAGTCCCTAAGTACTTCAAACTTTGGTCTGCCCATTTAAACTTATAACTTAAACTTAGTCAGGGGAGTTTTTTTTTTTTTTTTTGCCACGCCAGTGGGTCATGATCAGGGATGCATGCATTGTCCTGTCACCATTTGAGGAGGCCACGAGGATGGTGAGCAGTGACAGTGCATGCATCAGTGACACTGTCCCTCTTGTCCACCTGTTGGAGTACACGCTGCGTGGAATAATGGACAGGGCACTTAAGGCAGAACAGAGAGAGGAAGAGGAGGACTTCCTTACCTCTCAAGGCCCCCTTTATCCAGACAGTGTTCCTGCGAGCCTGCCGATCACACAGGAAGAGGACGAGGAGGAGGATTGTGTCAGCATGGAGGTGGAGCCTAGCACTCAGCATCAGCAGCAGTCTTCAAGGGATCATTTACAGTCCCCAGAAACCCATGGACTTGTACGTGGCTGGGAGGAGGTGGCTGCGGATCATGTCGTCCTTAGTGACCCAGAGGACCCAGGACCGAATGCCTCAGCAAACCTACGCTGCATGGCCTCCCTGATCCTGCAGAGCCTGCGAAAGGAACCTCATATTTGTGGTATTAAGGAGAGGGATCATTACTGGCTGGCAACCCTCCTTGATCCACGGTACAAGGGTAAGGTTGCGGAGGGAGCAGAGGATGAAATATCCTTGGGAGGCCTTGCAGAAAGGTTTGTGAAATGCGTTTCCAGAGCCTGGGAGGTTACAAATTCCTGGTCATGGACAACGTGTTGCTGAGGCTTCGGTCAGTCACAGAAGGAGCGGTGGAGAAGGTGGCCGTCTGACCGATGCATTCAGACAATTTTTTAGTCCGCAGCCCCAAGGTATGATCGGTTTGAGCAATCATCACCAGCATCTGATTTACATGGTGCAGGAATACCTAGAGGAAAGATGAGACTTGGACACCTTTCCCACCAAAAATTCTCTGGGTTACTGGGTCTTGAGGATGGATCACTGGCCAGAGCTTGCACAGTATGCAATTGAGCTACTGGCCTGTCCTGCATCCAGCGTTCTTTCGGAATGCACATTCAGTGCTGCTGGAGGCTTTGTAACCGATCACATGATGCGCCTGTCCACAGACTCGGTCGATCGGCTGACCTTCATAAAAATGAATCAGTCTTGGATCACCAGCTACCAAGCACCTGATGCAAATATTTTTTTTGAATGTGAGATCCCTTCAAGACTGCCTATGCTGATGTTGAGTAACTATCCTGTTATGCTGAGTGACTATCCTCTTCCTCTACAATGTTCATGTTGATAGCTTGTAAGGCCCAATTTTTCTGACCCTGTCTAACAGGGAGGTGTAATTTCAATTTTTGCTGCAATACTTTGCAGCAGGGCTCATTCCTGCACTCCAACTAGAGTATCTGTGAGGGGTTGCAGTGTTGTGGCACCAGCACCAGTGCCTAAGGCCCAATTTTTCTGCCCCTGTTTAACCACTTCCCTACCCGCCCATAGTCAAATGACGTCCACAGATGGGATCTCCTATCCTGGGTGGATGTCATATGACGTCCTGGGCTTTGTGGGGGAATATCTGAATGATGCCTGCAGCTAGAGGCATCATTCAGATATCCTTCTGTTCTGCCAGCGATTCTGTGTGCCATAAGAATGATCATAGCGGTCACCAGTCATCTATATGACCGTCGGAGGTCCGGGCGCGATGTGATGACGTCACGCCCGGGTTCTCAGATGTAAACAAAGCCGCCATTGAGGCTAGTAAACATGAGATCGGTGAAAAAAAAATCACGATCTCATGCTTTCCAGCCTGGAGGAGAGATGTGGAGTCTTATTGACCCCGCATCTCTCCATAAAGAGGACCTGTCACACACCATTCCTATTACAAGGGATGTTTACATTCCTTGTAATAAGAAAAAAATAAAAAAGTGCTAAAAAAAAAAAAAAAAATTAAGTAAAAAAAATAAAAAATAAAAAAACATTTAAAGCGCCCCTGTCCCCGGTAGCTCTCGATCAGAAGTGAACGCACACGTAAGTCCCGCCCACATATGTAAACGCAGTTCAAACCACATATGTGAGGTATCGCCGCGTGCGTTAGAGCGCGTGCAACAATTCTAGCACTAGACCCCCTCTGTAACTCTAACCTGGTAACCTGTAAAAAAAAATAAAAAGTCACCTATGGAGATTTTTAAGTACCGAAGTTTGGCGCCATTCCATGAGTGTGCGCAATTTTAAAGCGTGACATGTTATGTATCTATTTACTCGGCGTAACATCATCTTTCATAATTTACAAAACAATTGGGCTAACTTTACTGTTTTGTTATTTTTTAATTCATGAAACCATTTTTTCCAAAAAAAAAGGCGTTTGAAAAATTATTGCGCAAATACCGTGCAAGAAAAAAAGTTGCAATGACCGTCATTTTATTCCCTAGGGTGTCTGATAAAAAAAACATATATAATGTTTGGGGGTTCTGAGTAATTTTCTAGCAAAAGAATGATGATTCGTACATGTAGGAGAGAAGTGTCAGAATAGGCCCAGTATTGAGGTGGTAAAAAAAGCCTGGTGATGAAGTGGTTAACAGGGGCGTGTAATTACAATTTTTGCTGTAATACTTTGCAGCAGGGCTCATTCCTGCGCTCTAACTATAGTATCTGTGAGGGGTTGCAGTGTTATGGTACCAACATCAGTGCCTAAGGCCCAATTTTTCTGCCCCTGTTCAACAGGGGCATGTAATTACAATTCTTGATCTAATATTTCACAGCAGGGCCCGTTCCTGCACCCACCAAGAGTAACTGTGGGGGCTTACAGTGTGGTGGCAACACCACCACACCGTCCACATCCAAAGGCCCAATTTTTCTGCCCCTGTTCAACAGGGGCATGTAATTACAATTCTTGATCTAATATTTCACAGCAGGGCCCGTTCCTGCGCCCACCAAGAGTAACTGTGAGGCCTTACAGTGTTGTGGCAACACCACCACACTGTCCACCACTAAAGGCCCAATTTTCTGCCCCTGTTCAACAGGGGCATGTAATTACAATTCTTGATCTAATATTTCACAGCAGGGCCCGTTCCTGCGCCCACCAAGAGTAACTGTGAGGCCTTACAGTGTTGTGGCAACACCACCACACTGTCCACCACTAAAGGCCCAATTTTTCTGCCCCTGTTCAACAGGGGCATGTAATTACAATTCTTGATCTAATATTTCACAGCAGGGCCCGTTCCTGCGCCCACCAAGAGTAACTGCAAGGGCTTACAGTGTTGTGGCAACACCAACACCTAAGGTACAAATTTCAGCAGAGTATATAGGGCAGGCCCCTACTTTCAAACATCCGACTTTCAAACGACTCCTACTTCCAAACGGAGGGAGACAACAGGAAGTGAGAGGAGATCTACCCCTAGGAAGGGAAATTCTCTCCTGTAAGAGTTAATATGGGAAAAACATGACTTCTCTCCACTGATGCTTTATCACCAATCCTTGTTTCCCTAAAAACCCCAAATTTTCAAAATCCAATTGTCATTGGGACAGAAAGTGAGGTGAAATTTTCTGAACAGGTGCACAGACAGCAAAACAAATGTTACAGGGGTGATAACCCTTCCCTATGTTTTCCAAAAAGCTTAAAAATAGATTTTTTGGCTGGAGCTACACTTTAAAAATGTACCAGTTCAAAATTACAAACAGATTCTACTTAAGAACAAACCTACAGCCCCTGTCTTGTTTGCACCGCCTGTATACTGCTGTTCAGAGTATATAGGGCCTTTCCTTTTTTTAATTTGGGTGCGGGGTTCCCCTTAATATCCATACAAGACCCAAAGGGGCTGGTAATGGGCTGGGGGGTTGGGTACCCATGCCATTTTTCTCAATGATTTTCATCCATATTGCCGGGACCAGACATTACATTAAAGCCGCAAGCAGTTTTAAATGACTTTTAGTCCTTAATGCCGCGTACACACGATCGTGATTCACGGCGGTGAAAACACTGCCGTGAATCACAACAGGAAAAACAAGGGAACGGCTTGTTCCCCCACACACGGCCGTTTTTCCCGTCATTTTTTCTCTTGGCGAGAAAAACGACCATGTGTAGGCTCCGCGGCAGTGTTTCCCTATGGGAAAACTGCCGCGGAAACAAATGACAGAAATCACGACGAGAAAAATTAGAGCATGTTCTAATTTTTCTCGTTGTGATTATTTGCTGTTTTTCCCGTCGGGAAAAATGACAGAAAGCCCACAGACAATCGTTTTTCTCGTCCCGACGGGAAAAATGATCGTGTGTACGCGGCATTAGAAATGTCATTTTGTGCAGGGACAGTTCTAAACACGGGAAACATGCGCCAATTTACAGGCATACTATAGACACCCCCCAGGCATGATATTTAAAGAAATATTTCACTTTTATTTTTTCACTTTAAGCATCAATAAAATCACTGCTCCCGAAAAAACGTCAGTTTTTAAAACTTTTTTTTTTGCATTGATACATGTACCCTGGGGCAGGACCTGGGTCCCCAAACCCTTTTTAGGACAATAACTTGCATATTAGCCTTTAAAATTCCCACTTTTGATTTCTCACGTTCGTGTCCCATAGACTTTAACGGTGTTCGAAAGTTCGTGCAAACTTGTTCCATGTTCTGGACGCGAACCAAATCGGGTGGTGTTCGGCTCATCCCTAGTGTGAACATGATTCTGAGGAGTCACTGAATAAGGCCATCATGAAGGAGCTAGAGGTAACTGTCCGGTCACCATCACCAAGGTGCAGGACATGGGGTGGGCACCACCATCTCCAGCAGTGTGCCCCATCCTGCATACTTTCCAGCAGCCAGCACATTTACCCATTGGGCTGTAAAGGAGATGTAAGGTCCCTGCTCATACTTGCTGGGCCACATGTCGGTTTCTGCAGCTAACCACATGGTCCAGCGACACCAAAATGTTACCTTGCACATGCTTGTGGTGGGCAGGAATGGCTTTTGGCCAAAAAAATGGCAATTGGGTATCTAAAACTATGGTGCAACACGGGCTATAAACCCGCGAAAGGGGGCCAACTCCGCTAGCTGGAATGGGAGCAGCTGTAAAGAGGAGACAATTTTTTCATCCTCTCCAGCAGCTGTGGAAGAGATGACTGTCTGGTCAAAGCTGTTGATAAAGACAGCAGGGTTGGGTTAGGAAACCTACAATAGCTTGCAATGAGGTTCACGCCTTTACTTGGCCCTATTATGTGCAACCCAGTGCTGAACTTCTTTGCCTCTTGATGTGCTGAAAGGTAAGCCTCTCAAACATCTTGTCAGTAGTGATGAGCCGAACACCCCCGGGTTCGGTTCGCACCAGAACCCGCGAACGGACCGAAAGTTCGCACAAACTTTCGAACCCTATTAAATACAATGGATGCGAACGTTCGAAATCTAAAGTGCTAATTATAACGACTATTATGCATGTTATTGTCCTAAAAAGGGTTTGGGAACCCGGGTTCTGCACCAGGGGACATGTATCAATCCAAAAAAAAGTTTTAAAAACGGCCGTTTTTCGGGAGCAGTCATTTTAATGATGCATAAAGTGAAAAAAAAAGAGTCAAATATTCCTTTAAATATCGTACCTGGGGGGTGTCTAAAGTATGCCTGTGAAGTGCCACGTGTTTCCCGTGTTTAGAACTGTCCCTGCACAAAATTACATTTCTAAAGGAAAAAAAGCCATTTAAATCTGCTTGCGGCTTTAATGTAATGTCTGGTCCCGGTAATATGGATGAAAATCTTTAAGAAAAATGGCATAGCTACCCCATCACCCCCCCCCCCCCTACCCCAGCCCATTACCAGCCCCTTTGGGTCTTGTATGGATATTAAGGGGAACCCTGCACACAAAATAAAAAAGGCCCTATATACTCTGAACAGCCGTATACAGGCAGTGCATACAAGACAGGGACTGTAGGTTTGTTCTTATGTAGAATCTGTTTGTAATTTTGAACAGGTACATTGTTTAAGTGTAGCTCCAGCCAAGAAATCTATTTTTAAGCTTTTTGGAAAACATAGGGAAGGGTTATCACCCCTGTAACATTTGTTTTGCTGTCTGTGCAGTGTGCACCTGTTCAGAACAGTTCACCTCACTTTCCGTCCTAATGACAAATGTTTTTTGAAAATTTGAGGTTTTTATTGAAACAAGAATTGGTGATAAAGCATCAGTGGAGAGGAGACACTTTTTTTCCCATATTAACTCTTACAGGAGAGAATTTGCCTTCCTAGGGGTAGATTTCCTCTCACTTCCTGTTGTATCCTTCCGTTTGCAAGGAGGAGTCATTTGTAAGTTGGATGTTTGAAAGTAGGGGCCTGCCGTATATACTGTTGCCACAACACTGTGAGCCCTCACAGTTACTCTTGGTGGGCGCATTAATGGGCCCTGCTGTGAATTATTAGATCAAGAATTGTAATTGCATGCCCCTGTTGAACAGGGGCTGAAAAATTGGGCCTTTGGTGGTGGTGGTGGTGGTGTTGACACAACACTGTAAGGCCTCACAGTTACTCTTGGTGGGCGCAGGAATGGGCCCTGCTGTGAATTATTACTGGTGCCACAACACTGCAACCCCTCACAGATACTGTACTTGGAGCACAGCAATGAGCCCTGTTGCAAAGTATTGCATCAAAAATTGTAATTACACGCCCCTGTTAAACAGGGGCTGAAAAATTGGGCCTTAGCCACTGGTGCTGGTGCCACGACACTGCAACCTCTCCCAGATACTCTAGTTGGAGTGCAGGAATGAGCCATGCTGCAAAGCATTGCATAAATTTTTTTAATTACATGCCCCTGTTAAACAGGGGCTGAAAAATTGGGCCTAATGCCGCGTACACACGACCGCTTTTCTCGACGAGAAAAACAGCATTTTTTTTTTTCGCCGAGAAAAACGATCGTCTGTGGGCTTTATGTCGTTTTTCTCGTCTAGAAAAACGGCATAAAAAACGACGAGAAAATTTAGAACATGTTCTAAATTTTCTCATCGTTTTTTCCAGCATTTTTTTCCGCGGCAGTTTTCCCATAGGGAAACACTGCCGCGGAGCCCACAGACGGTCGTTTTTCTCGTCAAGAGAAAAAATGACGGGAAAAACGACCGTGTGTAGAGAACCAAGCGGTTCCCTCGTTTTTCCTGTCATTATTCACGGCGGTTTTTTAACCGCCGTGAATAATGATCGTGTGTACGCGGCATTAGCCACTGGTGGCGGCACCCAGAAACAAAAATGTTCTTCCAAGCTATCATCATCAATCGGATCATTGAGGAGGAGGAGGATAGTCAGTCAACATAACAGGACAGTCTCTCAGCATCAGCATCAGTCTTGAAGGGATGTGACATTTGAAAATAAATTAGTCTGTTATATCAGCTTCAGGTGTTTGGTAGCTGGTGGTGATCCAAGACTGGTTCATCTTTATGAAGGTCAGTCGATCAACAGAGTCGGTGGACAGGCGCACCCTGTGATCCGTGACAAATCCTCCAGCAGCACTGAATGTGTGTTCTGAAAGAACGCTGGATGCAGGACAGGCCAGTAGCTCAATTGCATACTGTGCAAGCTCTGGCCAGTGATCCATCCTCAAGACCCAGTAAGCCAGAGGATTTTCGGTGGGGAAGGTGTCCAAGTCTGACCTTGCCCCTAGGTATTCCTGCACCATGTATATCAGACGCTGGCGATGGTTGCTGGAACCGATCATACCTTGGGGCTGCGGACTAAAGAATTGTCTGAACGCATCGGTCAGACGGCCACCTTCCCCACCGCTCCTTCTTTGACTAACCGAAGCCTCAGCAACTCGTTGTCCAGGACCAGGAGTTTGTAACCTCCCAGTCTCTGGGAACGCGTTGCACAGACCTTTCTGCAAGGCCTCCCGGAGTTGTCTCATCCTCTGCTCCCTCTGCGACGGTAAGATAAGGTCCGCAACCTTACCCTTGTACCGTGCATCAAGGAGAGTGGCCAGCCAGTAATGGTCCCTCTCCTTGATCCGAAGAATACGAGGATCCTTCCCCAGACTTTGCAGGATCAGGGAGGCCATGCAGCGGCCGAACGGTCGAACAGCCGATGTTCGAGTCGAACTTATGTTCGACTCGAACACCGAGCTCATCCCTACTTGTCAGACTTTCATTCCTTTCGCTTGAGGGTGCAGATGTTAGAGCAGATGCAGAGAGAGAATCTTAATGAGTGGGAGGAGAGCTGTTAAGTGAGGAAATATGAGGACAAAGAGGAGGGCTGCAGGCTGACCAGTGTCAATAATGTACTGCTCCCACAAAGCTTTGCAGTGAAAATTATGTGTCTCTTCATGAGTGTGTACCCAAATGATTGGTCGATTTACCATGTGTAGCAGCCCCCACTCTCTCTCTCCCTGGCTTCGTTCTTCTTGGTGTCTAGGGGTTGCTCCGGAGGAGAGAGTGCGGGGTCACCACGCCAAGCCTTCACCGCAGGTGTTTGTGTGGTGTAAGCAAAGTTCCTTTACCTTCGGGTCGGTGTTCTGAGTTTGGAGCCTCCGCCTCTTCTCTGGAACAGTGTCTGCCAGTAAATGAGCCCCACACCAATAAAAGTCCAACACTCCTTTATTCTTCAATGTCAGGATGAAACACAATCAGTTGGACTCCCTCAACGAACAGACAGGGGGTGTGGATACGAGTAGGCCCAGGCACAATAAACTCTCCTATTCCTCTACCAGCGAATAGGTTTGGCACATCTATGCCACCTGTTGAGAATCTTGGTCGCTGCCACCGACCGGATGACCAGTGAACCTTCCTCCTGACTGCACTCGGCCCCTGTTTGGGAAGATCCGCCTCCGGGCGGTCTCCTGAGGCTCACCCGGCACCGGCAATCTGCTGCACCGCTGTACTCATGCTGCGAGAGGCCAAAAAGGGTATGCCACTGCAACAATGGCTCAACCCCGGGCCCAAAGTGACAGCGCCACCTGCTGGGCCCCAGGGAACCACACGTCACAGATTCCCCACTAAATTAAAACATGATAGAAAAGCATATACCCGCTACACATGTTTGATATGCTGCAGGCAGAAGCTGCAAACCACTACAGTGCTGTTGGCAACGCAACAGATATAATGAACTATGTCAATTGGTCCTGGGGATAGCAATAACCTACACCCGTGGGGCAGTGCCATCTGGTGGAATAAGATGACTGCTCCAGTCCCCACATCTGAAAGCTTTCTGCGCTGCTTTTGTCAGGGTCTGTGCTACAGAGAAGGCTGGACCCATGCGGTAAACCACCAAAGGTGGCAGGTAAGGGTTTCTTCTCTTCACACTGGCTGTGAGTTCTGTCAGAACAAAAAAGGCAAAGGGCTGTTGTGTGGGTGTAAACAATTTAAAGCTCTAAGAACATGAAAAACTAAAAGTTGGGACTTTTAGTTGAGGTGTGGGGCCTAAAGGAACACCTCCATCCCGGTATCTGGAAAAAGGAAGCAAATATGCAAAGGTGGGACTTTGAGTTGAAGCATGCTTCCCAGGAGGTAACACGGATCAATTGAATGGGGCATGTATCCAGTTAATAGAACCAAAGACATTACATGAGAGCATTGCATGGCAATTGACAGTCAGTATTTTAATCGTATACAAAGTAACAAGGACAATAATAACATAGCACACCTAATGTACCAGTCCACAATTGAATGGTATACAAATTACAGCAATCAATGGTAGTAAAATATAGTAACACATTGGTTCATAAAAATCCCGGTGACAACATAGAGAGAAAAGGGGGGCCCAATTCAATGAAGCGTGTCTCCATGATAAGAATTACGTAGATTAAGTGCGCTGGCACAGTCCACTGAGTATAGAGACTGGTAGATAATAATGATATTAACGTACATACAAGAAAGAGCATCTAATTAGCTCGCAGTGGGCATATTGATACATTGTATGAAAAATATACATAACCAGTATCATTAAAATTTATCTCCATGATAGTTATAACCGTAGTTGATTGGTGAATACCAATTGTTGTATGAGGTGATGAATGGTGCAGTAGCAATATGTATAGATAAGGGCATCTTATTGGCTCTACGCGTTTCGTGGCTACTGCCACTCTTCAGGAGCAGGTATGGGGTAGAGGTCTATAAATGACAAGGCAATAAAATTTGAGATAAAGATTGTATAATATATAGAAAGTATATAAAATCAAGGGGCAGGAAATGAAGGTGGAGCAATAACAATACCCTGGGTTACTTACATGTATGTCAATGGTGGTGGGTAAAGGCGTAAGGGGGTGGGCCCGGCCAGAAAAACAACAGCTCCCGGGAGCTGGGGTGGAAGAACCCCTCCATGCAGGCTGGAAAACCGTAGCAAAAGTAGGAATACCCAGGAGCGGAGGACCTCCATGGGCATGGGTTGCAGGTGTGTCTCTCGTAGGTGTGCCCATCTAGAGGGAACAAGGGGTGTAATGATGAAGGATGTGAACCATAAATAGTTCAAAAATGTAGAGAAAAGTAAAAATGAATGAAGGGAAGTGGTGAGATTGTAAGAGGGATCTATGGATAAAAAAGTGTAGTGGTATATATAAAGTGTAAGGTATAATACAAAGTGACCCATTGTGGTAACAATAAGTAGCAGATGGGCAGTGTATCAGCCCCAATGCTAAGGTAGTGTATCATAAATAAAGATAGGAGTTGTAACCAAGTAAAGAAAGAGTGAAAGGGTAGCAAATTAAAATGACAATAAAAAAAGGGGAAACAAAAATTACCTAAAGGGGTGTGGACAGTGCAAAACCGTGTTGCTCCCATGTCCATGGACGCATCCGCCATGAGGGAGCAAACAATGCCGGAGGGAGTAAATATACTCCCTGCAATTAGGTGGGGAGGATCCAACCCTCGTCACGCTCGGCGGCCAATGGGACAGGGAGGCGGCGTCGGGCTATAGGGCAGCGGAGGCTGCCCGTCGTCTCGACGTCAGCCACCCCGTACGGGCGCCAGGATGGAAATAACCAGCGCAAGCACGCCAGCGTCACTAAAATGACGCAGCGTGCATGACGCCGGAGGCGTGACGTCGATGCGCATATGGGCGTCCCCCCAACCCCGCACACGACCCATGACAGGGAGGGGGGGGGAAAGGGGGGAGCCCGAGGGCGCATCGCAGCTCCCGGGACTGAGCAGGCCGGCCGATACCAACCAAACCAATAGCGCCCCACCCACCACACAACAGCGACACAACCAGATAAGCGCACTGTGGGTAACAGTGTATAGGGATACTCAACAACTAAATTCCTAAAAACCCACATAGTTAATGAATAAAAGATAGACAATAAAGACAATGTGCTTATCTTGAATAGACCCCTAAATAGCCTAAATCGGGGGAAAGTGCCAGCATTGCAATAATGTAGGTATGTAGGGATGCATGCTTCCATCCCCGGAAATATGAACATGAAAAACTAAAAGTTGGGACTTTTAGTTGAGGTGTGGGGCCTAAAGGAACACCTCCATCCCGGTATCTGGAAAAAGGAAGCAAATATGCAAAGGTGGGACTTTGAGTTGAAGCATGCTTCCCAGGAGGTAACACGGATCAATTGAATGGGGCATGTATCCAGTTAATAGAACCAAAGACATTACATGAGAGCATTGCATGGCAATTGACAGTCAGTATTTTAATCGTATACAAAGTAACAAGGACAATAATAACATAGCACACCTAATGTACCAGTCCACAATTGAATGGTATACAAATTACAGCAATCAATGGTAGTAAAATATAGTAACACATTGGTTCATAAAAATCCCGGTGACAACATAGAGAGAAAAGGGGGGCCCAATTCAATGAAGCGTGTCTCCATGATAAGAATTACGTAGATTAAGTGCGCTGGCACAGTCCACTGAGTATAGAGACTGGTAGATAATAATGATATTAACGTACATACAAGAAAGAGCATCTAATTAGCTCGCAGTGGGCATATTGATACATTGTATGAAAAATATACATAACCAGTATCATTAAAATTTATCTCCATGATAGTTATAACCGTAGTTGATTGGTGAATACCAATTGTTGTATGAGGTGATGAATGGTGCAGTAGCAATATGTATAGATAAGGGCATCTTATTGGCTCTACGCGTTTCGTGGCTACTGCCACTCTTCAGGAGCAGGTATGGGGTAGAGGTCTATAAATGACAAGGCAATAAAATTTGAGATAAAGATTGTATAATATATAGAAAGTATATAAAATCAAGGGGCAGGAAATGAAGGTGGAGCAATAACAATACCCTGGGTTACTTACATGTATGTCAATGGTGGTGGGTAAAGGCGTAAGGGGGTGGGCCCGGCCAGAAAAACAACAGCTCCCGGGAGCTGGGGTGGAAGAACCCCTCCATGCAGGCTGGAAAACCGTAGCAAAAGTAGGAATACCCAGGAGCGGAGGACCTCCATGGGCATGGGTTGCAGGTGTGTCTCTCGTAGGTGTGCCCATCTAGAGGGAACAAGGGGTGTAATGATGAAGGATGTGAACCATAAATAGTTCAAAAATGTAGAGAAAAGTAAAAATGAATGAAGGGAAGTGGTGAGATTGTAAGAGGGATCTATGGATAAAAAAGTGTAGTGGTATATATAAAGTGTAAGGTATAATACAAAGTGACCCATTGTGGTAACAATAAGTAGCAGATGGGCAGTGTATCAGCCCCAATGCTAAGGTAGTGTATCATAAATAAAGATAGGAGTTGTAACCAAGTAAAGAAAGAGTGAAAGGGTAGCAAATTAAAATGACAATAAAAAAAGGGGAAACAAAAATTACCTAAAGGGGTGTGGACAGTGCAAAACCGTGTTGCTCCCATGTCCATGGACGCATCCGCCATGAGGGAGCAAACAATGCCGGAGGGAGTAAATATACTCCCTGCAATTAGGTGGGGAGGATCCAACCCTCGTCACGCTCGGCGGCCAATGGGACAGGGAGGCGGCGTCGGGCTATAGGGCAGCGGAGGCTGCCCGTCGTCTCGACGTCAGCCACCCCGTACGGGCGCCAGGATGGAAATAACCAGCGCAAGCACGCCAGCGTCACTAAAATGACGCAGCGTGCATGACGCCGGAGGCGTGACGTCGATGCGCATATGGGCGTCCCCCCAACCCCGCACACGACCCATGACAGGGAGGGGGGGGGAAAGGGGGGAGCCCGAGGGCGCATCGCAGCTCCCGGGACTGAGCAGGCCGGCCGGTAAACCACCAAAGGTGGCAGGTAAGGGTTTCTTCTCTTCACACTGGCTGTGAGTTCTGTCAGAACAAAAAAGGGAAAGGGCTGTTGTGTGGGTGTAAACAATTTAAAGCTCTACACTGGTCCTGTGGGCAAAGGCAGACACGTGTATGCTGCCATACTGGCACCAGGAAATATAGTTTTACATGTTGCTGTGTGAATATATTGTCACATTTAAATCTAATAAAGAAAAAAACTTGAAACTATTAATAAATAAAATTTCCTTCATAATGAATAATATGTAAACTATCAGAAGTTGCTTTGTGCAGTTAAAGTTATAATAAAGGGATAGTTTTTATTTAAAAAAATAACTCCTGGGAGGAGAAAGATAAGGAAGGCTTGGTGGAGAAGCATGAGGAAGCCATCCTTAAACCTCCTTCACGTGCTCTGGCTCTATAGCTCACCCACTGGCAGAAAGAAAAGGCAAACATGCCCTGCCTCTTAAAGGTGAGGTCCAACCACCACTTTGTTTAAGTGACCTGCCTCTGGGGTTTTGGCGCACTTTATGCGGGTGGGTAGCGTAGGGAAAGGCACCCAGACTGTTAGGGAGAGTACCAGTAGTAGGGAAAGCAGTTGCGGCTGGTGGCTGGTCATCAATTTTTTGGGGGGTGGCAAACAAATATGAATTTGCTAATGTCACACAAGTGGGTGAGCTCACCCTTTTTGAAGCCAATTAGAGCCTCAGGCTCTAATCAAGTGGATATTAGGTGCCAGAAGCAATGGATTAGGGGGGCTGCGCCTCTTATGAGTGGCCGCCACTGAGGGAAAGGTTTCTGACAAAGAGGGAAAGTGAAGTGTCACATCTTTCCTGGACATCTTCCAGTTTGGACCCGAAATGGCCAGGTAGCATTCTGCCCCTCTCTACAGACTCTGTCTCTCAAGCTGGAACCTGCTCTGTTCACGTTGTTGTAACCGTGAGTGCACCTGGTTGGGCAGTCTTCTCACCAGATTTTTGTGAACTGTTGCTGTGCTGTTTCAATATAAGTTATTGCATCAGCAAAGTACTGGGTTAGAACAATAAGTGAGACGATATGGAGGGAAAATGTAGTCTACACGAAGAGAGGGAATTTTAAAGAATGTGGAAACCCTGTTTGAAGAAGATGGGATACCCCCCATAAGCCCATAATAGGTGATGGAAAGGAACTTATAATAAATAAGTGAAACTGTATAATATTAAAGAGAATACTAGTATAGAAAGAGGGAGGGAGGGGGAGGATTGGTAAAGTATTGGTAGGATAGGGGAAATTTAAAGATGAAATGTGTCCTTTTGTATGGCTATATATTTGTACTAAATGCATTAAAAATCAAATAAAGAATATATAATAAAAAAAAAAAAAAGTTATTGCACCTGACTGTGTAGAATTATTACCGCCGCACCACGCTGCATCCCACGTACACTTGGCAGCAGTCGGAAGGATTTGTCCTTTGCAGCAGGTGCAGAAGGAGGACTGGGCTCCAGAATAACTCTGCTAGAATTGGCCTTAGCTCTAATACCCAAGTTCAATGGTTCTTACATCCCTCTGGCAGAGTAGGAGGAGAGACTGGAGAGTGCCGCACGCCTGTACTAGGTCTCGCCCGGTTGGTGGCGGAACTGTCTATTAACGCCTTAGAGGCTGATACCCGCAATGCAGTATTAGCGCAGCCAGGGGAGGAACGGGCTACTCTAGAACAGATTGTGTCACATTTGTAAGGCCTGTTTGGGGAGAAGCTACCTCTGCTGGAGCTGCAGTGAAGGTTCTTCCTAAGCAAATAACAAGAGGGTGAGATCCTCACTCACTATGTGGTGGCTGTGCAGAATCTCTGGGGGCACCTAGAGAAAAGGGACATCAGCAGCTATGCTAACATCACAGATTTTTTGGAGGGCCCTGCAGGAGAAAGTTAGGGCACAGCCAACCACTTCCTTCCGTGATGCGGTGGTGGATGCGGTAGTGTGGGAACAAGAGGAAGTGGATGCGACAGTGGTAGTAACCAAGAAATTTGAACCGGTGCATCTCAAAGAGAGGGCCCTGGCACCTTCACCCCTGTCTGCCATGCAAACAGCCCCCCGACTAAACTGGCTCAGGATTTGGCCACCTTGAAACAGGAGGTAGCCACCTCTAAGAAGAACTCACCCCCCCCACCCTAAAAGGACGAGATCCCATTGTGCAGGAATCCCAAGGAGGACTGAAAATGCTGGCGGTTTGGCCGCTATGGACACTAATCCAAGAATTGTGGGCGGTCAGGATTTAGGAACCCACCCAGGCCATCATTAAACTACAAATTTCCGGGGTAAGGGGACAACCCCCAGGACAGACAACTTCAAGTCCCAACAAAGCTGAAGGGGTGGTTGCTCTAAGCACCATGGTCTCTGTCCTAGTTAACGGGCAGAAGGCCCCATGCCTGATTGACACCAGGTCAGAGGTCACTGTCATGGAGTATGTCTTCTATGTACAAAAGTTCAGAGCTTGGAAGAAACTGGACCCCTGCTGGCTGTCTCCGCGAGTGGCCAATAACCTTCCTATTCCAATCGAAGGTGGTAGAACGGGTCGGGGTATTTGTGACCCACGGCCCAGTTAACCCCGCAGTGCCTGTATTGCTGAGCTTGAACATTCTGAAAGACCTGGACGTGCCCCGCCTACTGGCCAGATATGAACATTCGGGCCAGTGGGCTTGTGTCTGCAGCCCGCAATCAGTGCTTCAGGCCTACGAGGCCCAGTGCAGAGCAACCAAGAGACAATCGGAGGAAGTACGGGTGGTTCGCACCCCCTGAAACAAAAGCAAATTTTGGCACCCTCACAAGAGGCCATCTGGTCCTTCCCAGTGGGGGCCCACAGGAAGCTTCAAGGGGCCACCGTTAATGTAGAACCCCCGCATGGACCTCTTGATGCCCGGAGAATGGTTGCGGGGCCACACACTATCTGTGTGGCCCCTTGCATGCCACTATGGCTCCTTGTGACGAGTCCCAATACAAGTAGCTATTGGAACAGCTGAATATCACCTTTAAGGACTTTCGTATACCTCAGCAGAGGCTACTCACCTTTTGGAGAAACACTTGTTGGTGCAGACCACCATTCCTGGGGACTACAGGTTGATTAAAGACATCGACCACCCGTTTCATACAGGGAATACACAGCCCAACCAAGAGCAGTTTTGCCACATTCCCCCAGCGTTGTGCCAAGAAGTCAAGGAACTGCTCCACATTATAAGGTGGGGTGATCCAGGAAAGTCACGGCCCCTGGACAGCTCCCATGGTGCACAAAAAAAACAGCAGTCTGCGGTTCTTTGTGGGCTATCACAAACTTAACGCATGCACCCACATGGGCATCTACCCCGTTCCTTGGCTTGAGAAATCTCTCATGGCACTTGGATGAGCCAGACTCCTCTCCACTTTAGACCTGACCAGTGGCTACTGGCAGGTCCCAATCTAGGACCAAGACAGGGAGAAGACCTCATTTATTACACTCCTGGGATTGTTTGAGTTTAAACGCATGCCCTTCGGCCTAAGTTATGCCCCCAGCACCTAATAGACCTGACAGTCTACTGACTGGAATCTGTCAGTCTACTGACTGGAAGGGTACCAGCTGATTGAAGAAAAGCCAATATAGCACCAATATTTCAAAAGGGACCAAAATACATCCCTGGGAATTACAGACCAGTTAGCATAATATCAATAGTATGCAAGCTCTTGCATACTATTGGGGATGATAAGGGACTATATACAAGATTTTAATAATGAAAACGGTATTATTAGCAGTAATCAGCATGGATTCATGAAGAATATTTCTTGCCAAACCAATCTATTAACCTTCTATGAGGAGGTGAGTTGCCATCTAGAAAAATGAAGGCCCGTAGACGTGGTGTATCTGGACTTTGCCAAAGCATTTGGCACAGTTCCCCATAAATGTTTACTGTACAAAATAAGGTCCGTTGGCATGGACCATAGGGTGAGTATGTGGATTGAAAACTGTCTACAAGGGCGAGTTCAGAGGGTGGTGATAAATGGGAATACTCAGAATGGTCAGGGGTGGGTAGTGGGGTCCCACAGGGTTCTGTCCTGGGACCAATCCTGTTTCATTTAAACAAATACAATATGCAATTAGCAATATGATTTAAGGTAGATAATAAGGCAAAAAACATATTTTTTATTTTATTTTTGATATAGTAAGTAGCTTAGGGACCGGCCTCAGGAGGGCAAGAAATCAGAATAGGCGGCACACACACATAAAATTGACTCTCACAGTGACACTGACAGCAGTGGGTAGCAGCACAGATGATGATAACACCTCACCGACATGACATGTCCTCTCCTGAGTCACAGTGACAGTCTCTCCCCAAGCCTAGTGGTCCCTCCAGTCCACTCCAGTCTAAACAGAACTGACGGTCCTGGTCCCAGCCTGCCTTGCTCCCATACCGCAGACCCGCACATGAGGCTCTGGCCGCTCTGCTTCATTGCACCATGACATCACCCGACATGCTCAGGCACAGCCTCCACCAGAGCTGCCCGATCACACTGTAGCAAGCACTCAGATGGTCCCAGCCGACTCCGGACCAAGCCAGACGTCACAGCCATATTTTTTACTGGCAACCTTATACTTTTACTGGCATTTACAGGCAGGGGAGAATTGCCTGTTTTTTACTGGCTGCCAGTAAAAACACTAGCGGTTGGCAACACTGCTCTGCAGTCTAACTGTGGGCAGCTCCCTACAAGATATTCTGACTATATTGTTTGACATTTTTTACTGTTCTTTCTTAAACTATCTTTGGTTGCATCTGTTAAAGAGGAGGGTAGTGTAGGCAGGTGCAGTTTATTTTCTCCACTGCAGGTGGTGCTCAATCACAGTGGCTCTGCAGTTGGAAAGAAAGTCAGGAGGAACGTAGTTCCTCTATGGTTTCTTCAGTCACGCGCCGCCCCCTCTCTCCAGCCACCCCCTCTATAACCAATGGATAGATTCATGCATTGCATGAATCTATCCATGGCCGCCGCTTCAACCCCCTATTCAAACTCCCGACTCATTTTCGGGCGCCTGAATTACGGGGGATGTTTTTGAAGCACCTAATTAGAGCCATAGGCTCTAATAGGCGTCAAAAAAGGTGACCTGCGAGCGCAATGCTTGGCGCTCGCAGTCCACCCAGGTGTGTTAGAAAAGCAAATGAGTATTTGCTTTCCTAACACTAAACCACCTCTACGCCAATCAGGTGCTCGGAGCTGTTACCCGTCCTGTACCTGATTGGCTGAAACAACAGGCGCTGTGATTGGACACCTATCAGGAGGAGAGGCATGGAGGACACCGCTCAGAGCACACCGCTCGGAGGACACCACTTGCCGCCATCACCCGCTGCCCCAATGAGACAGAGTAAGACCGTGAGCGGGCGCAGACAGGGGCAGACCGTGAGCGGGCGGGGGGGTCACAGTGGCGGCATCCGATGGCACAGTGGTGGCATTTGATGGCACAGTGGCAGGATTTGATGGCATAGTGGCTGCATTGGATGGCACAGTGGCAACATTTGATGGTACAGTGGCAGCATTGGATGGGCACAGTGACAACATTGGATGGGCACAGTGTTAGCATTTGATGGCACAGTGGCAGCATTGGATGGGCACAGTGGCAGCATTGGATGGGCACAGTAGCGGCATTGGATGGCACAGTGGCAGCATTGAATGGGCATAGTGGCGGCATTTGATGGCACAGTGGCGACATTTGATGGCACAGTGGCAGCATTGTATGGGCACATTGGCAGTGTTTGATGGACACAGTGGCTGCGTTTGATGGGCACAGTGGGTGCGTTTGATGGGCACAGTGGCAGCGTTTGATGGGCACAGTGGCAGCATTTGATGGGGGGATCCCAAAGCACCCAACCCATGTTGAGGGCATGTGGCCTGGTATGGTTCAGTAGGGGGGGTGCTCGCCTGAAAAAACTGTTGTTTTTTTTTGCATTGATGCATGTACCCTAGGGCAGTACCCAGTACCCAGGTCCCACTCTTTATGGCAATAAATTACATATAAGCCTTTAAAATTAGCACTTTTAATTTTTCATGTTCGTGTACCATAGACTTTAATAGGGTTTGCCTGTTCGCATGTTCTGGTGGGGGAAGGTGTTTGGCTCATCCCTAGTGTTAAAACAGGACTAGGAATGTACTGAATGTGAAAAGTAAAAACATAAACGTGTGAGATATATAAAATGCCACACCACTGAATGTTACATGTTTAGGCATTTAACAATGGATGGGTTAATGGATTAGTAGTGTTTACTTAAGGCAACAAATTCACGAATTTACTTAAAGATCTGTTAGAGATTAACTTTCTTTGTAGTTTCCTGTAAATGAAAAAAGAAAGTAATTATAAATCTGAAACCTCATCCTTTTCATACCAATTGTTTTTTCAAGGCTATCTGCAAATGTGCATATTAATGCTGGTGTAACTGAATAAATTATTTTCCTGGGTGTTTAAAAAGACAATTTTTTTGAGCCTGCTGAGAAGAGGAACACAGATACGGCTATGTCAAGTAGGGAACTTACAAAAGTCCCAAATGAACAGGACAGACCAAAGTGGGATAATAAAATCCAGTATCTTTTGACATGTATTGGATTTGCAGTGGGCTTGGGAAACGTATGGAGGTTTCCATATTTATGCCAAACATATGGAGGAGGTAAGCACATTTGAAAAAGATTAAGCTAAGAATTTCCAAAAACTTAATTTAATAACCGGTGGGACAGAGGATTTGTACTCCTGTCTGACCAGAATGTTATTTTATGTTGGATATTAATTTTTTAGAACCAATTAATTATTTGCCTAGTGGTCTAATGTAATTACGTATCTTTTTTATCATTTTAACATTGTAGTACTAAGACTATGAATGCCTTTACTTAAACCACTTCAGCCCCGGACCATTTGTCAGCCTAAGGACCAGAGGTCTTTTTACAGTTTCGCACTGCGCTGCTTTAACTGGTAATTGCGCGGTCATGCAATGTTGTACCCAAACAAAATCTGCGTCCTTTTTTTTTCCACAAATAGAGCTTTCTTTTGATGGTATTTTATTGCCTCTGCGATTTTAATACAGAAAATTTTGAAAAAAATGATATTTTCTACTTTTTGTTATAAGCAAAATCGAATAAACTCAATTTTAGTCATACAATTAGGCCAAAATGTATTCAGCCATATGTCTTTAGTAAAAAAAATGTCATTAAGCGTATATTTATTGGTTTGCGCAATAGTTATAGCGTCTACAAACTAGGGTACATTTTCTGGAATTTACACAGCTTTTAGTTTATGACTGCCTATATCATTTCTTGAGGTGCTAAAATGGCAGGGCAGTACAAACTCCCCCCCCCCCCAAATTGCCCCATTTTGGAAAGTAGACACCCCAAGGAAATTTCTGAGAGGCATATTGAGCCCATTGAATATTGAAAGTGATTGAATAATGACAAAAAAATAAAATAATAATAATTTTTTACAAAAAGTTGTCACTAAATGATATCTTGCTCACACATGCCATGGTTATATGTGGAATTGCACCCCAAAATAAATGTTGCTGCTTCTCCTGAGTACGGGGACTTTTTGGGAGCCTAGCCGCGTACGGGGCCTTGAAAATCAAGCACCACCTTCAGGATTACTAAGGGCGCAAATTTTTGATTTCACTCCTCACTACCTATGACAGTTTTGAAGGCCATAAAATGCCAAAAAAGTTACGGGGATATGACAAACTTTTTTTTTTTGCACAAAGTTGTCACTAAATGATATATTGCTCACACATGCCATGGGCATATGTGGAATTACATCCCAAAATAAATTTTGCTGCTTCTCCTGAGTACGGGGATACCACATGTGTGGGACTTTTTGGGAGCCTAGCCGCGTACGGGACCCCGAAAACCAAGCACCGCCTTCAAGATTTCTAAGGGCATATATTTTTGATTTCACTCCTCACTACCTATCACTACCTATGACAGTTTTGAAGGCCATAAAATGCCAAGATGGCACAAACCCCCCCCCCCAAAATGGCCCCATTTTGGAAAGTAGACACCCCAAGCTATTTGCTGAGAGGCATGTTGAGTCCATGGAATATTTTATATTTTGCCACAAGTTGCAGGAATATGACAAACTTTTTTTTTTTTTATGCACAAAGTTTTCACTAAATTATATATTGCTCAAACATGCCATGGGCATATGTGTAATTACACCCCAAAATACATTCTGCTGCTTCTCCTGAGTACGGTGATACCACATGTGTGAGACTTTTTGGGAGCCTAGCTGCGTACGGGACCCCAAAAACCAAGCACCGCCTTCAGGCTTTCTAAGGGTGTCAATTTTTACTCCTCACTGCCTATCACAGTTTCGGAGGCCATGGAATGCCCAGATGGCACAAAACCCCCCCAAATGACCCCATTTTGGAAAGTAGACATCCCAAGCTATTTGCTGAGAGGCATGGTGAGTATTTTACAGTGCTCATTTGTTTTTGAAAATGAAGAAAGACATTTTTTATTTTTTTTTCAATTTTCAAATCTTCGTTACAAAAAGCGAGATCTTCAAAATACTCACCATACCTCTCAGCAAATAGGTTGGGGTGTCTACTTTCCAAAATAGGGTAATTTGGGGGGGGGGTTGTGCCATCTGGGCATTCCATGGCCTCCGAAACAGTGATAGGCAGTGAGGAGTGAAATAAAAAATTTACACCCTTAGAAAGGTGCTTTTGTTTTTGGTGTCCTGTACTAGGCTCCCAAAATGTCTTACACATGTGGTATCCCCGTACTCAGGAGAAGTAACAGAATGTATTTTGGGGTGTATTTCCACATATGCCCATGGCATGTTTGAGCAATATATCATTTAGTGACAACTTTGTGCAAAAAAATAAATAAAAAATTGACGTTTTCCAGCAACTTGTGTCAAAATATAAAATATTCCATGGACTTGACATGCCTCTCAACAAATAGCTTGGTGTCTACTTTCCAAAATGGGGTCATTTGGGGGGGGGGGGGTTTGAACTGTCCTGGCATTTTATGCACAACATTTAGAAGCTTATGTCACCCATTCTTCTATCCACTTGAAGACAAAGCCCTTTCTGACATTTTTGTTTGCAAGAAAATTACCTTGAACCCCCAAACATTATATATATTTTTTAAAGCAAATGCCCTACAGATTGAGTTTAAATTTGTTTTTATAAAAAAAAATTACAAATAAAAATCTTACATACTTTGCAAAACAATTTGCAAATCATTCATAAGAATACAAAACAGTCTCAAAATACACATAACTACATAGAAAATACATATAGGTACATAAATGGATCCGTCCTCTAACATACATTTAAAAAGGAATCTATAACGCAGCATGTGCCCTTAAATCTCCTGGTCCTAGGATCATCTGAGTAGTAAACAAGAGAAAAAATTAAAATAACGAGAGACATGTGAGCAGGTCTCCTTCCCCATCCCCGCTCCTCCTAAAGCCCTGTACACACGATCGGATTTACTATGGTTTTTAAACCGATGGATTTTTCCATCGGAAAACCGATGAAGCTGACTTCCATCAGTCTTGCCTACACACCATCAGTCAAAAAACCAACCGTTCCAAACGCGGTGACGTAAAACACTCCGATGAGCCAAGAAAATTGAAGTTCAATGCTTCTGAGCATGCGTCGACTTGATTCTGAGCATGCGTGGGTTTTTATCCGATGGAGTTCCTCACAGACGATAGTAATTTGCTATCGGTTCTTTAACCATCGGATAAATTTAAAACATGTTCTATTTTTAAACACCGATGGAAAAAAGACCGATGGGGCCCATACACGATCGGTTTGTCCGATGAAAAAAGTCCATCAGACTGTTTTCATCGGTAAAACCGATCGTGTGTACACGGCTTAACACAACAACAAAAAAAACAAAAGGAAAAAGATGTCATATGCATATATGTGCATACTGATATACACGTACATACTCATGCATACGCATCTTTATGTGAGTGACTTTACCCAAAATCTATACCCCCGCTTACCTGTGTCTATTTATCTTTACTTTGGGGGGGGGGGGTTCCCATCTCCCAGTCCCCATTGCTATACTTCTTCCAATTGTGCAAAACACACAAAATAAAAAAAAGGGGGGGAAAGAAAAATACAAATAAAAGTAAATATAAATATGTATATATTCCTTTACGTGTCTTTCATGACCCCTATATAAACAACTTTATACCTCTCTTACTCGTGTATATTCATCTTTATTTTTGAGAGGAGGAGATTCTCATCTTACTGTCCCCATACTGTCACCTACAACTCGTGCTAAAGAGGGAAAAATAAAAAGGAGGAGAAGGGGGAATTAAGGAGGGGAAGCCTTATTCCCCTCTCCTTCATGAGGAAGGGGGGGGGCGCCAGGGAACAAGCCCTTAAGTTCTCCCTCCCTTCCCCATAATTCCCAAATAAATTGGGGACTGTTTAAATTCTAGCCATTTCTTCCAGGTACCCTGAAATCTTGTTTCTGCGTCCCTTTGGAAACATATTAATTCTTCCATTATCCTCGTTCTATCTACTCTCTAAACCAGTCCTTTATCATTGGTATTTCCTTTGTTTTCCAATGTTTCGGAATTAATGCTTTCGCTGCATTCAACAGGAATGGAGTAAGTGCTGCTCTGTACTTCTTCCTGGAGCCCCCAATCGCATGAAACAAACATTTCCAGGGGTCCAATTCTATTTCCGTCCCATCAATCTTTTTAATTAAATCCAACACTTCCTCCCAGTATGACTGAATCAAACTGCACTGCCACCATATATGGGCATGGGTTCCTTCCTTCCCGCATTCCCTCCAACACAAAGGTGATAAATCATGATTCATTTTATGCATCTTGGATGGAATGTAATACCACTTAGTCAGTAGTTTATAATTAATCTCTTTTATCCTTGTGTCTCTTGAGGTAGAGTGGACATAGTCCATAACCTTCCCCTTTAACATCTCTGGTACTAATTGGTTCAGTTCTATCCCCCACCTCCCCACGGGACACATCGACCCATCGTCCAAAGAAGTTATCAGCAGCCTGTATATTCTAGAGATCCCCTGTCTGCTTATCCCCCCTTGGTCAACTAATCTTTCCCATGGATTTAACCTACTAGCCGAGCGAAGGGTTTTTGGAAGGGATTCTATAAAGTGTTGGAGCTGTCTGTATCTCCAGCCATCCCATGGTGTTGTACCATATTTTTCCAGTAGCTCAGCTAATGAACAGAGGGCATTTGCTTTTAGGACGTCTCTTAGTCTCAGTCGATCTGAGTTGGTCCATTTTAAATACAGTTTATTATCTTTCCCAGGAGGAAAGTAATTATTTCCCGTCAGGGGCATCAAGGGACTATTGTATTGCCCTGTCGTACCCTTAAATACCATATCCTATGCTCTTAATGTTTCTATTGTAATTGGGGCCATTTCTCTAGGGAGACCTCTATATTCTTTGGAGTCCAGATAATCTGGTCTAGGGCAACTTTACTCATATTATATTTACTCATATTATCTTCCAATAATACCCATTTCTTATGTGTCTCCTTAATACTGCTGCCATATGGTATTTCTGAATATCTGGGAGGAGCACCCCCCCATTATCTTTAGATCTACTCAATATTTTATAGGAAATACGGCTTCCTCTTCTATTCCACACAAATTTCTGCAGTAGGGATCTCCTAGTTTTAAAATAGGCCCCTGGGATATTGATCGGGAGGCTTTGAAAGATGTACAGGGCTTTCGGGAGGATCATCATTTTAATTACACTAATCCTACCCAGCCATGACAATCTGTGTGCTAGGTATCCTTTCAGGTCTTGTTTAATTTTGTTCAAAAGAGGTAGATAGTTATCCTGGTATAGATGTGGTGTTTGTATTGATAGAAATACTGCTAAATACTTTAATCCTTTTTCCTTCCACACAAAGGGGAAAAGAGCTTTTAGTTCTCTTCTCTCCCTTGGGGGGATACAGACATTTAGTATCTCCGTTTTCTCCATATTGATCTTGAGGTTTGAAACCCCTCCGTATTCCCCCAATTCTTCCAGAATCTTTGGGAGTGACTGCCTTGGGTTCTTTATATATAACATGATATCATCTGCAAACGCAGATATCTTGTGCTCTTGCCCGGAGACCTCTATAATTCGATTTCATGGTTCGCTCTTATGGAAGTTAGGAAGGGTTCTAGAGAGAACACAAAAAGTTGGGGAGAGAGTGGGCATCCCTGACGCGTCCCATTATAGAGCCTAAATGTCTCTGACAGAGTTCCGTTCACCTGAATTTGGGCCGTGGGGTTGGAATATAGGGCCTCTATCCACCTAAGCATTCGTGGACCTAGGCCAAATTTATGTAATGTCTGCAGCATATATTTCCAATCTACCCTATCAAAAGCCTTTTCGGCATCTACTGATAGGAAAAGAACAGGTTTCCTTCCCTTTTTTGCTTCATGTATTAATAGGGTTGTTCTTAATATATTGTCCCTTGCTTCCCTGCCGGGAACGAAGCCTGCCTGATCCCTCTCTATACATTCTGGCATATAAAGCTTCAGTCTTTCGGCCAAGATCCTCACGTAAATTTTAATATCTTCATTAATCAGGGAAATTGGCCTAAAGCTGGAGCATAATGTTGGGTCCTTCCCTTCTTTTGGCAAGATTGTTATATGGGCCCCCAGGGCTTCCTTGCGTATCCTCATTCCTCCCCCAATGGAGTTCATGCAAAGATGGAAATAGGGCGTCAGGGTTCCAAATAATTTTTTTAAATATAGGGACGTATACCCATCTGGCCCTGGGCTTTTCCCGCTCTCACTATTTATAATTGCCTGCTCTATCTCTTCCTTAGAAATATCACTATCAAGCTTACTTGAATCTTCTTCTGATATAGCTGTTAGCTCTATCTTCTGAAGATACTGTTAAATTGTATTTTTTCTATTTTATTTATCATCACAATCTGGACTGTTGCTTACTTTATATAATGATTGATAATACTCTAAAGCCTCGTACACACGATCGGATATCCTAAGGATTCTGATCCGATGGTTTTGTCCATCGGAAATCCGATGAAGCTGACTTCCATCAGTCTTGCCTACACACCATCAGTCAAAAAACCGACCGTTCCAAACGCGGTGACGTAAAACACTCCGATGAGCCGAGAAAAATGAAGTTCAATGTCGACTTGAGTCTGAGCATCCGTGGGTTTTTTATCCGATGGACTTGCCCATAGACGATCGGAATTTGCTATCGGTTGTTGAACCATCGGAAAAATTCTATTTGTTCTATTTTTTAAAACCGATGGAAAAAAGACCGATGGGTCCCATACACGATCGGTTAGTCCGATGAAAAAAAGTCCATCGGACTGTTTTCATTGGTAAAACCGATTGTGTGTACAGGGCTTAAGAACATTTTACTGATATCTCTAGTTGAGTGTTTCAACACTCCCTTTTTATCCTTTATTTTTGCGATATAGTTCAGGTTCAGAAATGGTGGGTGTTGCATTTTTTTTTTCCACACAGTATTTGCGATTTTTCAAACGCATTTTTTTGGGGGAAAAAATACACTTTTTTTTATTTTAATGCACTAAAACACACTATATTGCCCAAATATTTGATGAAATAAAAAAGATGATCTTAGGCCGAGTACATAGATACCAAACACGACATGCTTTAAAATTGCGCACAAACGTGCAGTGGCGACAAACTACATACATTTTTAAAAGCCTTTACAGATTACCACATTAGATTTACAAAGGAGGTCTACTGCTAAAATGACTGCCCTTGATCTGACCTTCGCGGTGATACCTCAGTGCAATTGCTGTTTACATATGACGCCAGACAGACGCTTGCTTTCGCCTTTGCGGGAGAGCAGGGGGGGACAGGGGTGCTTATTTTTTTAATTATTATTTATTTTGCTTTTTTATTTTATTTTTAAAATGTTCCTTCAATGTTTTATTTATTTTTTATAATTTTTATTGTTATCTAAGGGAATGTAAATATCCCCTATGATAGCAATAGGTAGTGACAGGTACTCTTTTTGGAAAAAAATTGGGGTCTATTAGACCCTAGATCTCTTCTCTGCCCTCAAAGCATCTGACCACACCAAGATCCGTGTGATAAAATGCTTTCCCATTTTCCCAATGGCGCTGTTTATATCTGGGGGGGGGGGACATTCCCTCCCACTGCTTGTAAAAGCAGTCTAGAGGCTAATTAGCCGCTAGGATTGCTTTTACATGAAAGTCGACCGCTGGCTGAAAAGAATGATACCAAGATGATGCCTAAACCCCCAGGCATCATTCTGGTATAACCATTCAAAGTCCAGCAACATACCAGTATGTTGCTGGTCCTTGTTGGACATATATTGTAATCTTTTTTTTCATGCAGCCTGTTGGCTGAACGAAAAAAAGAGATTGATCGGTGGGTATGCCCACCATTAGAATACCTCCCTTCATCCACCCACTTCTAATGATGGGCATACATGCACCATTTATATATGCCGAAGCATGGGGACATCCTCCCGCAAAAGTTATGCCGTGTACACACGGTCTGACTTTTCCACGGGCAAGCCTCCGTCGGAATTTCGACCGTATGTATGTGGCATTAGGAGCAAAATCGCTCCTCCATCCCTGCTGCCCCCATGCTTCGGCATATATGCTCTTTTTTTAAACTGTGGTGGTGAAATCACCTCCTACAGCGTTGGAGTCACGGCTTTATGTATTGTGGGAGCAAATGCTGTTGCTGTCAAGATAAATAAATCTGCGCTGCAACTGAATGGCGTACCTGCTAAACAAACGATGGTTAACATTAAAACAAAGTAACATTACAGTATAACAGTAAGACCTTACCATACCATACCTGCAAAGCAAATACCCCAAAAAAAACCTGTATAAAATAAAGCATTTTTTAACGCACACTGTGCCCAAAATATATATATGCCGAAGCATGGGGGCATCCTCCCGCAAAAAAGTTATGCCGCGTACACACGGTCAGACTTTTCCACGGGCAAGCCTCCGTCGGAATTTTGACCGTATGTAAGCAGCATTAGGAGCAAAATCGCTCCTCCGCCGCTGCTGGCCCCATGCTTCGGCATATATGCTCTTTTTTTAACTGTGGTGGTGAAATCACCTCCTACAGCACTGGAGTCACGGCTTTATGTATTGTGGGAGCAAACGCTGTTGCTGTCAAGATAAATAAATCCGCGCTGCAGCTGAATGGCGTACCTGAAAACAAAAAATTGGTTAACCCCTTAACGACCGCTCACTGTACATATACGTCGGCAGAATGGCACGGACAGGTAAACTCACGTACCTGTACGTGCCTGCCTTCGTATGGGTGGGGGGTCCGATCGGACCCCCCTCCGGTACAGTGAGCGGTGGTTATCGTTGCGGGAGTGATCCGTAATAAGGGGACGGCCATTTGTTTCTGGCCACCCCCTCGCGATCGCTCCCAGCGAATGATATGCTTCCTCTGCTGTGTAAATGTAAACACAGGCAGAGGAAGTGATGTCATCTCTCCTCGTGGCGGTCTTTTCGTCCGCAGCTCCGAGGAGAGAAAACGCAGGTTAGTGCATCAACAGCCCACTGACACGTAGGCACACATAGGCACACATTTCACCCACCAGTCACCCCCAGATCACCCCCCCAGGTCACCACTCAGCCCCCAGTCACAGTGTCACTGATTGCAGTGATCATTTATTTACTGATCACTGCATTTAGTGTCATCTGTGAAAGTAAAAAGTTGCAGGGCAGTTAGGTTTAGGCCCCTTTAGGTCCAGGGTAGCCACCTAACCCCCCTAATAAAAGGTTTAACCCCTTGATTGCCCCCCAGGTAACCCTTTCATCCGCTATCGCCAGCGTCACTAAGCAATCGTTTTTCCGATCGCTGTATTAATGTCGGTGGTGCCCCTAGGTAGCAAGTTATTTTTTTTAGGTTCGCCGCAGGTTTTTATAGCATCAGGTACCCCCATATATTATATAATAAAGGTTTAACCCCTTTATTGCCCCTAGAGTTAACCCTTTCACCAGTGATCACTTTATACGTGTCACTGGTGACACTGGTTAGCCAGTTAGTTATTTAGGTTACCAATCAGCTTTTTATATAGCGCCAGGTACCCCCATATATTACCTAATAATGGTTTTAACCCCCTGATTGCCCCTAGTTAACCCTTTCACCAGTGATCACCGTATAAGTGTTACGGGTGACGCTGGTTGGTTAGTTTGCTTTTTATAGCATCAGGGCACCCGCCATATATAACCCAATAAAGGTTTAACCCCCTGATCGCCCGGCGGGTGATATAAATTAGGTTTTAGCGCCAGAGAGGGTCTGCGTCGCCCCAGGCAGCGTTAGGTTAGTGCCAGTAACGCTAACACCCACGCGCAAAGCATACACTTCCCTTAGTGGTATAGTATCTGAACAGATCAATATCTGATCTGATCAGATCTATACTAGCGTCCCCAGCGGTTTAGGGTTCCCAAAAACGCAGTGTTAGCGGGATCAGCCCAGATACATGCTAGCACCTGCGTTTAGCCCCTCCGCCCAGCCCAGCCCAGCCCACCCAAGTGCAGTATCGATTGATCTCTGTAACTTACCAAACACAACACACATAACTGCAGCGTTCGCAGAGTCAGGCCTGATCCCTGCGATCGCTAACAGTTTTTTTTGTAGCGTTTGAGATATTTGCTGACAACAGTCAGGTGCTTTTTTTCCTGTGAATCTTACTAGTGTACCCCTAAATTTAGAGCCCAAAATGGCAAATCGAAGGTACACTAGTAAAGTGGCCTACGAGATTCTGAGCATGACAGATAGTGAAGAGGAGGTCACGGATCTGTCAGATTCAGGCTCAGAATACCTTCCCGTAGAAGACAGCGGCTCCATGTCAGATAGCCCGGGCGACGAAGATGATGAGGTCCCTGCTAAGATCAGGCGCACCCGATCCCGATCTTCTGAGGTTGTTGAGGAGCAAGAACCGCAGGTCTCTCGTATCATGGAGCAGAGTAGTACTAGCGCCCCTATTCCTTCTGGTGAACTGGCAAGCACCAGCGGCCTGGTACAGCCTGGGCGTACATCCAGCACTGCAGTATCACATGGTGACGTGGCGAGTCCCATAAGTGCAGTTCAAGCTGGCGAGGTGGCAAGCACAAGTAGTGTCCCACTGCCACCAAGAAGAAGAAGACAAAGGCAGGCCCGTCGTGCCCATAGTGCCCTTTCTGCAGAATTCGCCTATCCTGATTGGGTCCCCACCACTTCTGCAGCACCCGTACTTCCCCCATTCACTGCCCAACCCGGTATTCAGGTGGGAACAGCTGATTTTATGCCACTTGATTTTTATTCGCTGTTTTTCACGGAAGATCTCTATAGATCTATTGTGGACCAGAGTAATTTATATGCTGGTCAATTCATCGCTGCTAATCCCCAGTTGCCTTCCCTTGCCAGAAATTGGAGACCAATTACGGTTTCCGAATTTAAGACCTTTTTGGGCCTTTCCCTCAACATGGGCACACATACATTTTCGTCAATATGTGCTTATTGGTCCACGTACCCAATTGACCACATGCCCGTGTTCTCTGCCTCCATGCCCAGGACACGATACAAGCAGATTTTGCGGTTCATGCACTTCAACGACAATGAACTTTGTCGTCCACGTGGAGACCCTGAATACGACCGGCTCTACAAAATTCTCCCCCTCATAAACCACTTCAACGAACGTTTTGCAGCCTTGTTTATTCCCGATCAAGTTGTCTACGTTGATGAGTCCCTGATTAAATTTTCGGGCCGCTTGTCTTTCAAACAGTACCTTCCCAGCAAGCGTGCCAGATATAAGTTCTGTGACAGGGCAACAGGCTATGTATGGAGCTTTATGGATTATGAGGGAAAAGATAGTCAGGTTGAGTCGGTCAACTGCCCGGATTACATAGGGAGCGCTGGCAAGATAGTGTCGAACTTGGTGTCACCCTTATTCGGAAAGGGGTACCACTTGTATGTGGACAATTATTACACAAGCGTGCCACTGTTTAGTCACTTGTTTGATCATCAGATTGGAGCATGTGGCACCGTGCGACCTAATCGCCGGGGGTTTCCCCAGGGGCTTGTAGATTCCCGTCTTAGGCTGGGGGAGAGAGCCTGCTTGAAGTGGAATAATTTGCTCGCTGTGAAGTGGAGGGATAATAAGAATGTTTTCCTTCTTACCTCCCTTCATGCAGACACGACAGTCCAAATTCGTACGGCGACTGGTGTTGTGGAGAAACACCTCTGTGTCCACGAATATAACCAAAATATGGGAGGGGTGGACCTCAACGACCAGAAGTTGGCGCCGTATCACATTGCCCGTAAGGCGAGACGCTGGTACAAAAAAGTGTCTCTATCCTTATTCCAATTGGCTTTGCTGAACGCTCATGTGCTATACAGAGCTTCAGGTGGGACTTTATCTCTCCTAAAATTCCAGAATGAGATAGTCACAGAACTCCTGTATCCAGGCGGTTCTGCACCTCACCATCCCCTACCAAATGCAGTAAGCCGGCTGCATGAGAGGCATTATCCGTATGTCCTCGAGAGTAAGCCGGCTGCATGAGAGGCATTATCCGTATGTCCTCGAGAGTACCCCTACCCAACGAGCCCCCCAAAAAGATGTCGTGTCTGTAGCAAGCGCGGATTTAGGCGTGACACCCGTTATTTTTGTCCACTCTGTCCTGACAATCCTGGTCTGTGCATTGGTAAATGTTTTGAACGTTACCACTCAAAAGTGAAGTTTTAGCGTAGGGTACAGCATTTCACAGACTAGGACACACTTACACAGGGTCTCCCAAGATACCATCACATTTTGAGAGACCCGAACCGTTACAGTTGAGTAAAAAAAAAGTGTAAAAAAACAAACAAAAAAACACGTAAAAAACAAAAACACAAAAAAAATATAAAATAAAAAAAACAAAAATAGTTGTCGTTTTATTGTTATCTCTCTCTCTCTCTATTCTCTCTCTATTGTTCTGCTCGTTTTTACTGTATTCTATTCCGCATTGTTTTATCATGCTTGCTTTTCAGGTATGTAACTTTTTGTTTTCAGGTACGCCATTCAGTTGCAGCGCGGATTTATTTATCTTGACAGCAACAGCGTTTGCTCTCACGATACATAAAGCCGTGACTCCAAAGCTGTAGGAGGTGATTTCACCACCACAGTAAAAAAAAAAGAGCATATATGCCGAAGCATGGGGGCAGCAGGGGCGGAGGAGCGATTTTGCTCCTAATGCTGCGTACATACGGTCAAAATTCTGACGGAGGCTTGCCCGTGGAAAAGTCTGACCGTGTGTACGTGGCATAACTTTTTTGAGGGAGGATGCCCCCATGCTTCGGCATATATACATTTTAGGCACAGGTTGCGTTAAAAAAATGTTTTATTTTTTACTAGTTTTTTTTTTTGGTATTTGCTTTGCAGGTATGGTATGGTAAGGTCTTACTGTTATACTGTAATGTTACTTTGTTTTAATGTTAACCATCATTTGCTTAGCAGGTACGCCATTCAGTTGCAGCGCAGATTTATTTATCTTGACAGCAACAGCGTTTGCTCCCACGATACATAAAGCCTTGACTCCAACGCTGTAGGAGGTGATTTCACCACCACAGTAAAAAAAAAGAGCATATATGCCGAAGCCTGGGGGCAGCAGGGGCGGAGGAGCAATTTTGCTCCTAATGCCGCGTACATACGGTCAAAATTCCGACGGAGGCTTGCCCGTGGAAAAGTCTGACCGTATGTACGCGGCATAAACTTTTATGCCGCGTACATACGGTCAAAATTCCGACAGAGGCTTGCCCGTGGAAAAGTCCGACCGTGTGTACGCGGCATAACTTTTTTGTGGGAGGATGCCCCCATGCTTCGGCATATATAAATGGTGCATGTACCGGATGGGTATACCCCCCGTTTTTATAAAAATTTTGCCCCTCTATTGTCCCCACTTTTGGCAAAGACGTTCAATGCCATAGATGACTCCCACCCGCCGCCTAAAAGCTTACTGTCCGCCAATATCTCCATAATACCCAAACCGGGCAAGGATCCATCCCACTGTAGCAGTTATCGGCCAATATCTCTGCTCAACATCGACCTGAAGTTGTTCGCAAAGGTATTGGCCAATCGCTTATCCCCTCTACTCCTGGGAGTGATCCATAATGACCAGGTGGGATTTGTCCCGGGTCGTGAGGCACGGGACAACACTAGCAAGACTATTCACCTAATCTCTCTTATCCATCGCAAAGGCCTAAAAGCATGCCTCCTCTCCTTCGACGCTGAGAAAGCGTTCGATCTGGTCAACTGGAGATTTCTTCGGCTCTCATTAGAACAGTTAGGCTTGGGCACGACCTTTATCTCTAGGGTATTATCTCTTTACTCCCATCCTTCAGCCTCTGTCCTAGTCAATGGCACCGCCTCTGAACCGTTTGATATCTTCAATGGTACCCGACAGGGCTGCCCCCTTTCCCCCTCTTATTTGTCATTGTCATAGAACACCTAGCATGCGCCGTTAGACAAAATACCTCTATACACGGTATCCAAACACCTTCCTCTCATTACAAATTGTCCCTCTATGCCGATGATCTCCTGGTCTACATACAACACCCCCATATTTCCTTGCCCTCCCTTTTTTTAGAATTCTATCGCTTTGGCTCGTTCAGCAATTTCAAACTTAACATTTCTAAGACTGAAGCTCTCAATATCTCCCTTCCCTCCACCACAATGTCTGTACTCAGGGTGAACTTATCTTTCCAGTGGCAGGCGAAGGGTGTTTCGTACTCTCCCATCTACGGAAAGATCTAGAGCAGGGGTGTCCAAACTTTTTTCAAAGAGGGCCAGATTTGATTAAGTGTACATGCTCGAGGGCCGACCATTTTGCCTGACATTCTTTGAACCATTAAAATTCGGTCTAAGTGTTCCAAGTGTGTTCGTTCGAGCACTAATACACGGCCCAACAAGAATTCTCTTGCCTTTGTGACTGTGTGAGTAAAGAGATGAGCTCAGGCGTATTATTTGGATATACCGTATTTATTGGCATATAACACGCACCTTCATTTTAAGAGGGAAGTTTCAGGGAAAAAAAACTTAAAATTTTAAATAATGAACTGTGAAGCAAAATAAGGGTCAGTGCCCATCTGCAGACCCCCAATTGCCAGGAATGCAGCACCCACCATTGCTAGGAATGCAGCACCCGCCATTGCTAGGAATGCACCCACTATTACCAGCGCACCCACCATTGCCAGGAAGGCAGCACCCACCATTGCCAGGAATGCACCCACCATTGCCAGGAATGCAGCACCCACCATTGCCAGGAATGCACTCACCATTGCCATGACTATTGTATAACAGATGTATTTCTGATCTGCAAACCACATTCTACCTCATACCTTACTTATACTTAATACAATGAGACCACACCTTTAGTTTGAAGTAAAACATGGCCGTAGCAGCCTCCTTTATTTTAACTGTTACATCAGTTATCAAAAACATCAACCATCAACCATAATCAGAACCCATGTTCTCATAACATTGCCCCCTAGCGTTGGTCTTTGCAGGAACCTCTAATTACCATAATGATATTAATCATATCAATAACAACCCACCTGACACTGCGGTACCTTAAATGGTCATAGGCCTCAAGCCGACCAGCTGCTCAGAGACGACCACTGACCGCAGTGCCCCCATTATCAAACTCTTCCAGCTAAACCCCTGTTAGCTGGAATACACCCTCAGAACCCATACCACTGATAGGTCCTGACCACTTGCTTTTTGAGGTATCTTCATTCTCCCGCAAAGACCAAACACCCACCACTGCCACGACAGTCCGCTCACCTGTAATGAAAATAAACAAACAGAACACAAAAAAAACAAAAAAACAACCAAAAACAAATCGCCCAAAAAATCCAATAACTTAAAGTAGGGAGGGAGGGTGGGAACTTTCCCCCATGCTGTGTTGTCTTATGCCGCGTACACACGATCGTTTTTCCCGTCGTTAAAAATGCCATTTTTTAAATTGGTCATTAAAAACGATCGTGTGTAGGCTCCAGAGCATTTTTAACGACGTGAAAAACGGCCTCCAAAAAATGAGAACCTGCTCTATTTTTTAACGTCGTTTTTCACGTAGTTTTTTTTACGTTGTGAATTCGGTAGTGTGTATGCTTTTACGAGGGGAAAAAAAACGTGCATGCTCAGAATCAAGTATGAGATGGGAGCGCTCGTTCTGGTAAAACTAGCGTTCGTAATGGAGATAGCACATTTGTCACGCTGTAACAGACTGAAAACCACGAAGACTGAAAAGCGCGTTGTACATCACTGCGCTTTGCTCGAGCGTTTTTTTTTTAATGAACGTGTGTATGCAAGACAGGCTTGAGAGGAAACAAGAAAAATCACGTCGAGAAAAACATCGTTTTTGAAAATGACATTAAAAACGATCGTGTGTACGCGGCATTAGGGGGCGGGGACTACCTTTTTATATAGCCTTATCCCCTCCCCCTTTTACTTAATTTAGGCCAATCATTAATCCCTTCACATCTACATACCCTGTTCACTCAGTCATGCCAGCCCTCCGCCTATGGCATTCTTTCTTTCTGCTCCAGGCTTTTCTGGAATGCACTCACCATTGCCAGGAATGCACTCACCATTGCCAGGAATGCAGCACGCATCATTGCCAGGAATGTATTCACGATTGCCAGGAATGCACTCACCATTGCCAGGAATGCACTCACCCATCATTGCCAGGAATGCACTCACCATTGCCAGGAATGCAGCACCCATCATTGCCAGGAATGCACTCACCATTAACAGGAATGCCGCACCCATCATTGCCAGGAATGCACTCACCATTGCCAGGAATGCAGCACCTATCATTGCCAGGAATGCACTCACCATTGCCAGGAATGATCAGTGTCCATCTGCAGCCGTGCCCAAGTGTCCATCTGCAGCCAGCCTGTCCCAAGTGTCCATCTGCAGGCAGCCGTGCCCAAGTATCCATCTGCAGCCAGCCATGACCAAAAAATGAAGCTTTATTCGTTTTAAATTTTGCCGCCGAGATAGAGCCGGATGTCCTGTGTATTCGGGTGTACTCAGCTCCTCTCGCAGTCCTGCCCATTGGCCCGGCTTCTATGATGGACATAACACACGTCCGATGGCGGGACTGAGCGTGACTGCGAGCCGAGCCTAGCCGAGTACACAGTACACTCGGCTCAGGCTATTTTGGCGGCGCTCGCTCCTCTTCCCCTCACAGGCAGCAGGGATCGGCGTATAACACGCATCCCTGATTTTAAGGGGGAAAAAGTGTGTGTTGTACGCCGATAAATACGGTATATATTTTGTGGCCCCATCGCTGGGAGATCGTCGGGGGCCACAAAAGATATATATGTGTAGATAACCAGGCGGGCCGTTCAAAACCGGGCCGCGGGTCGCGATTGGCCCACGGGCTGGACTTTGGACATGCCTGATCTAGAGTAATGGGGGGTCCTCTTTACCGTGGTTTGGACAAATTAATACCCTGAAAATGGACACCCTGCCCAAACTTTTGTATCTCCTACAAACTGTCCCTATCCTGGTCCCCAAATCTTTCTTTACCTCTCTACGCTCACTCGCTGTTAGATTTATGTGGAATCGGGGGTTACCTAGAGTGAGATGTAATTTGCTTACCCGCCCAAAACTGCAGGGTGGAGCGGGTCTCCCTGACTTTGAGTCCTATTATAAGGCCGTCCATGTAGCGCGCATCCTTGAATGGTTCCCCCGTCCCTTCTTAAAGGCCTCTGTCGCCATAGAACAGGATTTAGCTCCCGTGGATCTACGGGCATTACTATGAGGATACAAAAATGAACTCACTTGTATTCCCTCTTGCTCCCCACTGACGTTGGCCTCTCTCAGATTGTGGTATAATAGGGGACTGAGTTCCACTCTATCCTCTGAACCTTCACCATTGTCCCCCCTATTTTATAACCCTGCCTTCCCCCCGGGTGTAGGGACAACGACGATAGGCCCCTTCAAGAGGACTGACTGGCCCCAAGCGCACTCCTTTATACACCCGACACAGGGGACACCTGTGACATTGACGGGACCTTGCGATTGGCTCACTACCCTGCACTTGTCTACTTTCACAAAACATTTACATTCTTCATCCCAAATACATCGACCTAGCACTGAGTTTGAACGACTGTGTTCCCTCTCGGAGACACCCAGACACCTCCTCTCGACCATATATTGCCTCTTACAAGCCCTTACGCACAATGATCTACCTTCTTACACCAGGCTGTGGTCTGCAGACTTAGGGGAGGACATTCCGCGACCTGATTGGCAGACCTCGTTCCATTTTACCCATAAGTCTACAATTTCCTGTTACTCACAGGAAAAAAACTACAAGATACTGTCAAGGTGGTACAGGGACCCCTCCAGACTGCATAAGATTTTCCCGTCCACCTCAGCATCTTGTTGACGATGTTCTGCCTCTACAGGGACCTACCTACATGTCTGGTGGGAATGCGAGAGGATCCGCCCCTTCTGGACTCAGGTATTTGATTGGTATAATGCACTGTACGATGAATCTTTGACTCCCTCTCCTAACATTGCCCTTCTCTCTATACTCCCGGGATCGATTGCCTCACAGAAGCGGAATCTGCTCCGTTTTTTTATGTCATCGGCCAGACAGCACATCCCATCCTATTGGAAGACAACCACCATTCCTCCCTTGTCACATTGGGTCTTGATTATGAACGACACTATGAGAATGGAGGAAATGCTAGCCCTTGACAACGACACCTTTGACAAATATAAATTATTGTGGCTCGTCTGGCTTCGCTTCTTCTCCTCCTCCGATACTCTCACACATATGTTGTCTGCTCCGACGTGATCATTCCTACACGTTACATGTCACTGAGATGGGCTGGGTTTCCACTTTAGAGTCTCCCCCCACCACACAACACCATTACCCTTCCGTGACTGTCTCCTCAGCAGCTCTTACACCTTTCTTTGATCTCTCCCCTCTCACTTTCATACTGTCTGTCTCTTCTCTTCCTCTTTTTCCGTCTTTGCCTCCCTTTTCCGTTCTTTTCTGCCCTACCCCACTCCCGTCGCCTGATCCACCATTTCTAAATTTATTTTTATTTTATTTCCCTACCCTGTCCTTTTGTTTTTGCCATCCCCTCCTTATAAGGTATCTGATGGTTACAATCTTGCCATGAATGACGAGGCTATAATAGCCTACTCTACCTCTTTTATTGATTTACGGTCATTGTTGTTATTATTGTTATACATGGTACTGTGAGTTCAGCTGTGGGCGATAGCCATCCCGCTGACTAGGGATGAGCCGAACACCCCCTGGTTTGGTTCACACCAGAACCTTCGAACGGACCGAAAGTTTGCGCGAACGTTAGAACCCTATTAAATACAATGGACGCGAATGTCCAAAATCTAAAGTGCTAATTATAACGACTAATATGCATGTTATTGTCCTAAAAATAAGTTTTAAAAACGGACATTTTTTCTGGAGCAGTCATTTTAATGATGCATAAAGTGAAAAAAAAAAGTGAAATATTCCTTTAAATATCGTACCTGGGGGGTGTCTAAAGTATGCCTGTGAAGTGGCATGTGTTTCCCGTGTTTAGAACTGTCCCTGCACAAAATGACATTTGTAAAGGAAAAAACGAATTTAAAACTGCTTGCGGCTTTAATGTAATGTCTGGTCCCGGTAATATGGATGAAAATCTTTGAGAAAAATGGCATGAAAAATTGGGCCTATGGTGGTGGTGGTGGTGGTGTTGCCACAACACTGTAAGGCCTCACAGTTACTCTTGGTGGGCGCAGGAATGGGTCCTGCTGTGAATTATTAGATCAAGAATTGTAATTACATGCCCCTGTTGAACAGGGGCAGAAAAATTGGGCCTTAGGCACAGGTGCCACAACACTGCAACCCCTCACAGATACTGTACTTAGAGCACAGCAATGAGCCCTGTTGCAAAGTATTGCATCAAAAATTTTAATTACATGCCCCTGTTGAACAGGGGCAGAAAAATTGGGCCTTAGGCACTGGTGCCACAACACTGCAACCCCTCACAGATACTGTACTTGGAGCACAGCAATGAGCCCTGTTGCAAAGTATTGCATCAAAAATTTTAATTACACGCCCCTGTTGAACAGGGGCAGAAAAATTGGGCCTTAGGCACTGGTGCCACAACACTGCAACCCCTCACAGATACTGTACTTGGAGCACAGCAATGAGCCCTGTTGCAAAGTATTGCATCAAAAATTGTAATTACACGCCCCTGTTAAACAGGGGCTGAAAAATTGGGCCTTAGGCACTGGTGCTGGTGCCACGACACTGCAACCTCTCCCAGATACTCTAGTTGGAGTGCAGGAATGAGCCCTGCTGCAAAGCATTGCATAAAAAATTGTAATTACATGCCCCTGTTAAACAGGGGCTGAAAAATGGGGCCTTAGCCACTGGTGGCGGCACCCAGAAATAAAAATGTTCTTCCAAGCTATCATCAGGAATCGGATCATTGAGGAGGAGGCGGATAGTCAGTCAACATAACAGGACAGTCTCTCAGCATCAGCATCAGTCTTGAAGGGATGTGACATTTGAAAATAAATTATTCTGTTATATCAGATTCAGGTGCTTGGTAGCTGGTGGTGATCCAAGACTGGTTCATCTTTATGAAGGTCAGTCAATCAACCGAGTCGGTGGACAGGCGCACCCTGTGATCCGTGACAAATCCTCCAGCAGCACTGAATGTGCGTTCTGAAAGAACGGTGGATGCAGGACAGGCCAGTAGCTCAATTTTATACTGTGCAAGCTCTGGCCAGTGATCCATCCTCAAGACCCAGTAAGCCAGAGGATTTTCGGTGGGGAAGGTGTCCAAGTCTGACCTTGCCCCTAGGTATTCCGGCACCATGTATATCAAACGCTGGCGATGGTTGCTGGAACCGATCATACCTTGGGGCTGCGGACTAAAGAATTGTCTGAACGCATCGGTCAGACGGCCACCTTCCCCACCGCTCCTTCTTTGACTGACCGAAGCCTCAGCAACTCGTTGTCCAGGACCAAAAGTTTGTAACCTCCCAGTCTCTGGGAACGCGTTGCACAGACCTTTCTGCAAGGCCTCCCGGAGTTGTCTCATCCTCTGCGACGGTAAGATAAGGTCCGCAACCTTACCCTTGTACCGTGCATCAAGGAGAGTGGCCAGCCAGTAATGGTCCCTCTCCTTGATCCGAAGAATAAGAGGATCCTTCCGCAGACTTTGCAGGATCAGGGAGGCCATGCAGCGTAGGTTAGCTGAGGCATTCGGTCCGGAGTCCTCTTGGTCACTAAGGACGACATGATCCGCAGCCACCTCCTCCCAGCCACGTACAAGTCCACGGGTTTCTTGGGACTGTAAATCATCCCTAAAAGACTGCTGCTGATGATGCTGAGTGCCAGGCTCCACCTCCATGCTGACACAATCCTCCTCCTCCTCCTCCTCTTCCTGTGCGATGGGTGGGACAGAAGGAACACTGTCTGGGTAAAGGGGGCCTCTTCCTGCCTCTGTTCTGCCTCAAGTGCCCTGTCCATTATTCCATGCAGCGTATGTTCCAACAGGTGGACAAGAGGTACAGTGTCACTGATGCATGCACTGTCACTGCTCACCATCCTCGTGGCCTCCTCAATTGGTGCCAGGACAGTGCATGCATCCCTGATCATGCCTCACTGGCGTGGTGAAAAAAACCCGAGCTCCCCTGACCCTGTTCTGGTGCCGTAGTCGCACAGGTACTCATTGATGGCCCTCTGCTGCGTGTGCAGCCGCTGCAGCATGGCCAACGTTGAGTTCCACCTGGTGAGCATGTCACATATAAGGCGGTTCTTGGGCAGGTTCAACTCCTTTTGCAGCTCAGCCAGCCGAGCACTGGCATTATATGATCTACGGAAATGCACACAGACTTTCCTGGCATGCCTCAGGACATCCTGTAAGCCCGGGTACCTGCCCAAGAACCGCTGCACCACCAGATTAAGGACGTGAGCCACACAGGGCACATGGGTCAGTTGTCCCTGTCGGAGGGCAGAGAGGAGGTTGGTGCCATTGTCGCAAACCACCATTCCTGGCTTAAGCTGGCGTGGCGTCAACCACCTCTCGGCCTGCCCCTGCAGAGCTGACAGAACCTCTGGCCCATGAGTCAGCGGTAATATGCACCTTACCGCTGACCGCCCTGTCCAGCGAGGCATGGACATTGCCTTCCACATGCCGGTAGAGAGACGGAATCGCCTTCCGTGTGAAAAAGTGGCGTTTGGGAACCTGCCACTGAGGAACCGCACATTGCACAAACTCACGGAAGGGGGCCGAGTCTACCAACTGAAAAGGCAGCAGTTGAAGTGCTAGCAATTTAGCCAAGCCAGCATTCAACCGCTGGGCATGTGGATGGCTGGGAGTGAACTTCTTTCGACGGTCCAGCAGCTGGGGCAGGGAAATTTGCCTGCTAGAATGGGACGTCGTTGTACTGCTAGCAGAGTGCCCGCAAGTATTTGGCTGTGACACACCTAATTCTACACCTTCATTCCTCTCAGAGCAGGTTTCAGAGAGGACTGAAGGTTTAGTGGGGTTGGAGATCCCAGCTGATGCGGAGCAAGGAGAGGTCCGCTTTGTTCTTTGGTGTGGGTCTTTAAGATAGGCTTGCCAACGAGCTGCATGGCAGGTCAACATATGTCTGGTCAAGCATGTGGTGCCCAAGCGGCTGATGTTTTGAGACATATGTTGCAAACAGCAGCGGTGCCATCTGATGCACTCGACTCAAAAAAGGCCCACACCAAAGAACTTTTTGAATAACGGGCAGAGGCAGCGCCCTGCACAGGCGGAGCTCTGCGGTGTGATTCAGTCATTGTGCTGCCCTTACGCTGGCCCCACGAGGGCATCCTGCCTCGTTGGAGATGTGCCTTCTCCTCATCCTCCTCCTCCTCCTCTCTCCTATCAGGCACCCACGTGGAGTCAGTGACCTCATCATCCCCTCCCTCCTCATCACTGGAGCCAATCTGGCAGTATGCTGCAGCTGCTGGAACATGACTGCCAGATTTCTGTCCTTCTTGAGCATCCCCTCTCTCTGCTCTCACGCTACTGCCTTCCTCTAGCTGGGTATCATCATCAGACCCTTCGAAACGCTGGGCATCCTCCTGGAGCATGTATCCAACACTGTGCTCAAACAGTTCGGGGGACTCCTCAGGAGGACACGGTGGGTCTAGGGAAGGAGTGACTGATGATGACATAGATACGAGGGAAGAGGACGCTTTGGCAGCTGCTTTGCCAGTACCCTGAGCCTGGGTGAGAGAGGATGAGGAGGATGAGGAGGGCTTGGTCATCCACTCTACCAAGTCTTCGGCATGATGCGGCTCAACACGTCCAGCTGCCGAAAATAAGGACAAGCGTGTCCCATGGCCACGTGCTGATGGCGATGCACCGCGTCCACGACCAGCACTGTTGTCTCTAGAAACAGAGCCTGCTTGCCCTCTTTTATTGGCTCCTGACTGTCTGCCTCTCCTTGTTTGCCTTCCAGACATTCTAAAGGCCTGCAGGGAGATGGGAAAACCAGCAATAAGGGGTAGCTTCTCGTGTATAATGTGCAGGAGGCACACTACGCCCGCTGTAAGTGCTGCAGATGCCTGCCTGTGTTACTCAACAGGAAATCACAGCAATAAGGGCTAGATTCAGGTGTTTTTTTTTGTTACAAGAAGCACAATACGCCTGCTGTAAGTGCTGCAGATGCCTGCCTGTGTTACTCAAACAGGAAATCACAGCAATAAGGGCTAGCTTCAGGTGTATATTTTGCAAGAAGCACAATACGCCTGCTGTAAGTGCTGCAGATGCCTGTTAGTGTAACACAAAAGAAAAAAAACTACGAGCAATACGGGGTAGCTTCAGGTGTATAATGTGCAGGAGGCACACTACGCCTGCTGTAAGTGCTGCAGATGCCTGCCTGTGTTACTCAACAGGAAATCACAGCAATAAGGGCTAGCTTCAGGTGTATATTTTGCAAGAAGCACAATACGCCCACTGTAAGTGCTGCAGATGCCTGCCTGTGTTACTCAAACAGGAAATCACAGCAATAAGGGCTAGCTTCAGGTGTATATTTTGCAAGAATCACAATACGCCTGCTGTAAGTGCTGCAGATGCCTGCCTGTGTTACTCAAACAGGAAATCACAGCAATAAGGGCTAGCTTCAGTTGTATATTTTGCAAGAAGCATAATATGCCTGCTGTAAGTGCTGCAGATGCCTGTTAGTGTAACACAAAAGAAAAAAAACTACGAGCAATAAGGGGTAGCTTTAGGTGTATAATGTGCAGGAGGCACACTACGCCTGCTGTAAGTGCTGCAGATGCCTGCCTGTGTTACTCAAACAGGAAATCACAGCAATAAGGGCTAGCTTCAGGTGTATATTTTGCAAGAAGCACAATACGTCCGCTGTAAGTGCTGCAGATGCCTGCCTGTGTTACTCAACAGGAAATCACAGCAATAAGGGCTAGCTTCAGGTGTATATTTTGCAAGAAGCACAATACGCCCGCTGTAAGTGCCGCAGATGCCTGCCTGTGTTACTCAAACAGGGAATCACAGCAATAAGGGCTAGCTTCAGGTGTATATTTTGCAAGAAGCACAATACGCCTGCTGTAAGTGCTGCAGATGCCTGCCTGTGTTACTCAAACAGGAAATCACAGCAATAAGGGCTAGCTTCAGGTATATATTTTGCAAGAAGCACAATACGCCTGCTGTAAGTGCTGCAGATGCCTGCCTGTGTTACTCAAACAGGAAATCACAGCAATAAGGGCTAGCTTCAGGTGTATATTTTGCAAGAAGGACAATACGCCTGCTGTAAGTGCTGCAGATGCCTGTTAGTGTAACACAAAAGAAAAAAAACTACGAGCAATAAGGGGTAGCTTCAGGTGTATAATGTGCAGGAGGCACACTACGCCTGCTGTAAGTGCTGCAGATGCCTGCCTGTGTTACTCAACAGGAAATCACAGCAATAAGGGCTAGCTTCAGGTGTATATTTTGCAAGAAGCACAATACGCCCGATGTAAGTGCTGCAGATGCCTGCCTGTGTTACTCAAACAGGAAATCACAGCAATAAGGGCTAGCTTCAGGTGTATATTTTGCAAGAAGCACAATACGCCTGCTGTAAGTGCTGCAGATGCCTGCCTGTGTTACTCAAACAGGAAATCACAGCAATAAGGGCTAGCTTCAGGTGTATATTTTGCAAGGAGCACAATACGCCCGCTGTAAGTGCTACAGATGCCTGCCTGTGTTACTCAATCAGGAAATCACAGCAATAAGGGCTAGCTTCAGGTGTATATTTTGCAAGAAGCACAATACGCCTGCTGTAAGTGCTGCAGATGCCTGCCTGTGTTACTCAAACAGGAAATCACAGCAATAAGGGCTAGCTTCAGGTGTATATTTTGCAAGAAGCACAATACGCATGCTGTAAGTGTTGCAGATGCCTGCCTGTGTTACTCAAACAGGAAATCACAGCAATAAGGGCTAGCTTCAGGTGTATATTTTGCAAGAAGCACAATACACCCACTGTAAGTGCGGCAGATGCCTGCCTGTGTTACTCAAACAGGAAATCACAAGAATAAGGGCTAGCTTCAGGTGTATATTTTGCAAGAAGCACAATACGCCTGCTGTAAGTGCTGCAGATGCCTGCCTGTGTTACTCAAACAGGAAATCACAGCAATAAGGGATAGCTTCAGGTGTATATTTTGCAAGAAGCACAATACAGCTGCTGTAAGTGCTGCAGATGCCTGTTAGTGTAACACAAAAGAAAAAAAACTACGAGCAATACGGGGTAGCTTCAGGTGTATAATGTGCAGGAGGCACACTACGCCTGCTGTAAGTGCTGCAGATGCCTGCCTGTGTTACTCAACAGGAAATCACAGCAATAAGGGCTAGCTTCAGGTGTATATTTTGCAAGAAGCACAATACACCCACTGTAAGTGCTGCAGATGCCTGCCTGTGTTACTCAAACAGGAAATCACAGCAATAAGGGCTAGCTTCAGGTGTATATTTTGCAAGAATCACAATACGCCTGCTGTAAGTGCTGCAGATGCCTGCCTGTGTTACTCAAACAGGAAATCACAGCAATAAGGGCTAGCTTCAGTTGTATATTTTGCAAGAAGCATAATATGCCTGCTGTAAGTGCTGCAGATGCCTGTTAGTGTAACACAAAAGAAAAAAAACTACGAGCAATAAGGGGTAGCTTTAGGTGTATAATGTGCAGGAGGCACACTACGCCTGCTGTAAGTGCTGCAGATGCCTGCCTGTGTTACTCAAACAGGAAATCACAGCAATAAGGGCTAGCTTCAGGTGTATATTTTGCAAGAAGCACAATACGTCCGCTGTAAGTGCTGCAGATGCCTGCCTGTGTTACTCAACAGGAAATCACAGCAATAAGGGCTAGCTTCAGGTATATATTTTGCAAGAAGCACAATACGCCCGCTGTAAGTGCCGCAGATGCCTGCCTGTGTTACTCAAACAGGGAATCACAGCAATAAGGGCTAGCTTCAGGTGTATATTTTGCAAGAAGCACAATACGCCTGCTGTAAGTGCTGCAGATGCCTGCCTGTGTTACTCAAACAGGAAATCACAGCAATAAGGGCTAGCTTCAGGTATATATTTTGCAAGAAGCACAATACGCCTGCTGTAAGTGCTGCAGATGCCTGCCTGTGTTACTCAAACAGGAAATCACAGCAATAAGGGCTAGCTTCAGGTGTATATTTTGCAAGAAGGACAATACGCCTGCTGTAAGTGCTGCAGATGCCTGTTAGTGTAACACAAAAGAAAAAAAACTACGAGCAATAAGGGGTAGCTTCAGGTGTATAATGTGCAGGAGGCACACTACGCCTGCTGTAAGTGCTGCAGATGCCTGCCTGTGTTACTCAACAGGAAATCACAGCAATAAGGGCTAGCTTCAGGTGTATATTTTGCAAGAAGCACAATACGCCCGATGTAAGTGCTGCAGATGCCTGCCTGTGTTACTCAAACAGGAAATCACAGCAATAAGGGCTAGCTTCAGGTGTATATTTTGCAAGAAGCACAATACGCCTGCTGTAAGTGCTGCAGATGCCTGCCTGTGTTACTCAAACAGGAAATCACAGCAATAAGGGCTAGCTTCAGGTGTATATTTTGCAAGGAGCACAATACGCCCGCTGTAAGTGCTACAGATGCCTGCCTGTGTTACTCAAACAGGAAATCACAGCAATAAGGGCTAGCTTCAGGTGTATATTTTGCAAGAAGCACAATACGCCTGCTGTAAGTGCTGCAGATGCCTGCCTGTGTTACTCAAACAGGAAATCACAGCAATAAGGGCTAGCTTCAGGTGTATATTTTGCAAGAAGCACAATACGCCTGCTGTAAGTGTTGCAGATGCCTGCCTGTGTTACTCAAACAGGAAATCACAGCAATAAGGGCTAGCTTCAGGTGTATATTTTGCAAGAAGCACAATACACCCACTGTAAGTGCGGCAGATGCCTGCCTGTGTTACTCAAACAGGAAATCACAAGAATAAGGGCTAGCTTCAGGTGTATATTTTGCAAGAAGCACAATACGCCTGCTGTAAGTGCTGCAGATGCCTGCCTGTGTTACTCAAACAGGAAATCACAGCAATAAGGGCTAGCTTCAGGTGTATATTTTGCAAGAAGCACAATACAGCTGCTGTAAGTGCTGCAGATGCCTGTTAGTGTAACACAAAAGAAAAAAAACTACGAGCAATAAGGGATAGCTTCAGGTGTATAATGTGCAGGAGGCACACATTACGCCTGCTGTAAGTGCTGCAGATGCCTGCCTGTGTTACTCAAACAGGAAATCACAGCAATAAGGACTAGCTTCAGGTGTATATTTTGCAAGAAGCACAATACGCCCGCTGTAAGTGCTGCAGATGCCTGCCTGTGTTACTCAACAGGAAATCAAAGCAATAAGGGCTAGCTTCAGGTGTATATTTTGCAAGAAGCACAATACGCCCGCTGTAAGTGCTGCAGTTGCCTGCCTGTGTTACTCAAACAGGAAATCACAGCAATAAGGGCTATCTTCAGGTGTATATTTTGCAGGAAGCACACTACGCCTGCTGTAAGTGCTGCAGATGCCTGTTAGTGTGACACACATGGAAAACACAGCAATAAGGGCTAGCTTCAGGTGTATGCTGTGCAGGAGGCTTAGCAAAAATATCACTGACACTGTCCCTGTCTATCCTTCTCTCTCCCTACACACAAGGTTTAGCAGAATTCACTGACACTGTCCCTACCTATCCTTCTCTCTCCCTACACACAATTTCACTAACACTGTCCCTGCCTATCCTTCTCTCTCCCTGCACGCCGGAACACACTACACAAGGCCGCCGCGCTGGCGGCCTTTTATAGTGTGGGGCTTGTACTAAACCCCCCGAGCTATAATTGGCCACAGGCATCCTGCCTGTGGCCAATTATGTCTCTCCTTGCTGCCGGAGCTGTGATTGGCCAAGCATGCAAGGTCACAGTGCATGCTTGGCCAATCACAGCGCCGGGATTTTGGGCCGTTTGCGTCACTCAAATTTGGCGCGAACGACCCAAAACGTTCGATCTTCGTTGAACGATCAAACACACGATGTTCGAGTCGAATGTATGTTCGACTCGAACGCGGAGCTCATCCCTAGTTATCACCCCTGCAACATTTGTTTTGGTGTCTGTGCCCCTTGTTCAGAACATTTCACCTCACTTTCCGTCCCAATGACAAATGTTTTTGAAAAGTGTGGTTTTTATTGAAACAAGGATTGGTGATAAAGCATCAGTAGAGAGGAGACACCTTTTTCCCAAATTAACTCTTACAGGAGAGAATTTCACTTCCTAGGGGTAGATTTCCTCTCACTTCCTGTTGTCTCCTTCCGTTTGCAAGTAGGAGTCGTTTGTAAGTTGGATGTTTGAAAGTAGGGGCCTGCCGTATATACTCTGCTGAAATTTGCCCCTTACATGTTGGTGTTGCCACAACACTGTAAGCCCTCACAGTTATTCTTGGTGGGCGCTGGAACGCCCTGCTGTGAACTATTATATCAGGAATTGTATTTACATGCCATTGTTGAACAGTGGTAGGAAAAATTGGGCCTTTGGTGGTGGTGCTGGTGCCACAACACTGTAAGCCCTCACAGTTACTCTTGGTGGGCGCATGAATGGGCCCTGCTGTGAATTATTAGATCAAGGATTGTAATTACATGCCCCTGTTAAACAGGGGCAGAAAAATTGGGCCTTAGGCACTGGTGCCACAACACTGCAACCCCTCACAGATACTGTACTTGGAGCATAGCAATGAGCCCTGTTGCAAAGTATTGCATCAAAAATTGTAATTACACGCCCCTGTTAAACAGGGGCAGAAAAATTGGACCTTAGGCACTGGTGCCACAACACTGCAACCCCTCACAGATACTGAACTTGGAGCACAGCAATGAGCCCTGTTGCAAAGTATTGCATCAAAAATTGTAATTACACGCCCCTGTTAAACAGGGGCAGAAAAATTGGGCCTTAGGCACTGGTGCTGGTGCCACGACACTGCAACCTCCCCCAGATACTCTAGTTGGAGTGCAGGAATGAGCCCTGCTGCAAAGCATTGCATTAAAAATTTTAATTACATGCCCCTGTTAAACAGGGGCTGAAAAATTGGACCTTAGGCACTGGTGCTGGTGCCATGACACTGAAACCTCTCCCAGATACTCTAGTTGGAGTGCAGGAATGAGCCCTGCTGCAAAGCATTGCATTAAAAATTGTAATTACATGCCCCTGTTAAACAGGGGCTGAAAAATTGGGCCTTAGCCACTGGTGGCGGCACCCAGAAACAAAAAAGTTCTTCCAAGCTATCATCAAGAATCGGATCATTGAGGAGGAGGAGGATAGTCAGTCAACATAACAGGACAGTCACTCAGCATCAGCATCAGTCTTGAAGGGATGTGACATTTGAAAATAAATTATTCTGTTATATCAGCTTCAGGTGCTTGGTAGCTGGTGGTGAACCAAGACTGGTTCATCTTTATGAAGGTCAGTCGATCAACCCAGTCGTTGGACAGGCACACCCTGTGATCCGTGACAAAGCTTCCAGCAGCACTGAATGTGCGTTCCGAAAGAACGCTGAATGCAGGACAGATCCTTCCGCAGACTTTGCAGGATCAGGGAGGCCATGCAGCGTAGGTTAGCTGAGGCATTTGGTCCGGAGTCCTCTGGGTCACTAAGGACGACATGATCCGCAGCCACCTCCTCCCAGCCACGTACAAGTCCACGGGTTTGTTGGGACTGTAAATCATCCCTAAGGCCACTTTCACACTGAGGCGCTTAAAAAACTGCCAGTAAAACAATGAGCGCTTTTGAAGCGCTTTTCAGGCGCTTTTGAAGTGCTTTCAATTCATTTCAATGGAGAGGGGCGTTTTTCAGCGCACTGCCTCAGTGTGAAAGCATTCATTGATTTGAATGGAAATACATTTTTAGGCGCTTTTTTTAGCGTGAAAGCACCTGAAAAAGCGCCTCAGTGTGAAAGTGGTCTAAAAGACTGCTGCTGTTGATGCTGAGTGCCATGCTCCACCTCCATGCTGACACAATCCTCCTCCTTTTCCTCCTGCTCCTCGTCCTCTTCCTGTGTGATGGGTGGGATAGAAGGAACACTGTCTGGGTAAAGGGGGCCTTGAGAGACAAGGAAGTCCTCCTCTTCCTGCCTCTGTTCTGCCTCAAGTGCCCTGTCCATTATTCCACGCAGCGTATGCTCCAACAGGTGGACAAGAGGTACAGTGTCACTGATGCATGCACTGTCACTGCTCACCATCCTCGTGGCCTCCTCAAATGGTGCCAGGACAGTGCATGCATCCCTGATCATGCCCCACTGGCGTGGTGAAAAAAACCTGAGCTCCCCTGACCCTGTCCTGGTGCCGTAGTCGCACAGGTACTCATTGATGGCCCTCTGCTGCGTGTGCAGCCGCTGCAGCATGGCCAACGTTGAGTTCCACCTGGTGGGCATGTCACATATAAGGCGGTTCTTGGGCAGGTTCAACTCGTTTTACAGCTCAGCCAGCCGAGCACTGGCATTATATGATCTGCGGAAATGCACACAGACTTTTCTGGCCTGCCTCAGGACATCCTACGCCCGCTGTAAGTGCTGCAGATGCCTGTTAGTGTAACACAAAAGAAAAAAAACACGAGCAATGAGGGGTAGCTTCAGGTGTATAATGTGCAGGAGGCACACTACACCCGCTGTAAGTGCTGCAGATGCCTGCCTGTGTTACACAACAGGAAAACACAGCAATAAGGGCTAGCTTCAGGTGTATATTTTGCAGGAAGCACACTACGCCTGCTGTAAGTGCTGCAGATGCCTGTTAGTGTAACACAGAAGAAAAAACCACGAGCAATAAGGGCTAGCTTCAGGTGTATAATGTGCAGGAGGCACACTACACCCACTGTAAGTGCTGCAGATGCCTGTCTGTGTTACACAACAGGAAAACACAGCAATAAGGGCTAGCTTCAGGTGTATATTTTGCAGGAAGCACACTACGCCCGCTGTAAGTGTTGCAGATGCCTGCCTGTGTTACACAACAGGAAAACACAGCAATAAGGGCTAGCTTCAGGTGTATATTTTGCAGGAAGCACACTACGCCCGCTGTAAGTGCTGCAGATGCCTGCCTGTGTTACACAACAGGAAAACACAGCAATAAGGGCTAGCTTTAGGTGTATACTGTTCAGGAGGCTTAGCAAAAATGATACTGACACTGTCCCCTGCCTATCCTTCTCTCTCCCTGCACACAAGGTTTAGCAAAGAATATCACTGACAATGTCCCTGCCTATCCTTCTCTCTCCCTGCACACAAGGTTTAGCAAAGAATATCACTGACACTGTACATGTCTATCCTTCTCTCTCCCTGCACACAAGTTAAATGAACAAATAGCACTGACACTGTCCCTGCCTATCCTTCTCTCTCCCTGAACCGGAACACACTACACAAGGCCGCCGCGCTGGCGACCTTTTATAGTGTGCGGCGTGTACTAAATCCCCCTGAGCTATAATTGGCCACAGGCATCCTGTCTGTAGCCAATTATGGCTCTCCTGGCTGCCGGCGCTGTGATTGGCCAAGCATGCGGGGTCACAGTGCATGCTTGGCCAATCACAACGCCTGGATTGCACTGCGATGGCGTAGTGCATTGTGGGCCGTTCGTGTCAATCGAATTTGGCGCGAACGGCCCAAATAGTTCGATCTTCGTCGAACGATCGAACAGCCGATGTTCGAGTCGAACGTATGTTCGACTCGAACACGAAGCTCATCCCTAGTGGTGAATAGCATCTATGACCCACTGGGTTTCCTTGCTCCAGTTACCATTCAAGGTTCCACTTCAACTGCTAACCGAACACCGAGCTCATCCCTACAGCTGACTCATCACGCCGGTATACCCGTGACTGTTTTCAGTTTGTAACCTTACATATTGCTTTATGTATACTCAGTTAAAATACCAATAAATATATTTTCAACCCTAAATGGTGCATGTATGCCCATCATTAGAAGTGGGTGAAAGAAGGGAGGTATTCTAATGGTGGGCATACCCACCGATCAATCTCTTTTTTTCATTCAGCCAACAGGCTGCATGAAAAAAAAGATTACAATACATGTTCAACAAGGACCAGCAACGTACTGGTATGTTGCTGGACTTTGAATGGTTATACCAGAATGGTGCCTGTGGGTTTAGGTATCATCTTGGTATCATTCTTTTCAGCCAGCGGTCGGCTTTCATGTAAAAGCAATTATAGCGGCTAATTAGCCTCTAGACTGCTTTTACAAGCAGTGGGAGGGAATGTCTCCCCCCCCTGGATATAAATAGCGCCATTGGGAAATTGGGAAAGCATTTTATCACACCGATCTTGGTGTGGTAAGATGCTTTGAGGGCAGAGGAAAGATCTAGGGTCTAACCCCCCAATTTTTTTCAAAAAAGAGTACCTGTCACTACCTATTGCTATCATAGGGGATATTTACATTCCCTGAGATAACAATAAAAATGGTAAAAAAAAATAAAAATGGAAGGAACAGTTTAAAAATAAAATAAAAAAAGCAAAATAAATAATAAAAAATAAAAAAAAATAACACCCCTGTCCACCCTGCTCTTGTGCCAAGGGCGAACGCAAGCGTCGGTCTAGCGTCATATGTAAACAGCAATTGCACCATGCATGTGAGGTATCACCGCGATGGTCAGATTGAGGGCAGTCATTTTAGCAGTAGACCTCCTCTGTAAATCTAATGTGGTAACCTGTAAAGGCTTTTAAAGGCTTTTAAAAATGTATGTAGTTTGTCGCCGCTGCGCGTTTGTGCGCAATTTTAAAGCATGTCGTGTTTGGTATCTATGTACTCGGCCTAAGATCCTCTTTTTTATTTCATCAAACATTTGGGCAATATAGTGTGTTTTAGTGCATTAAAATAAAAAAAAGTGTATTTTTTCCACCAAAAATGCGTTTGAAAAATCGCTGCGCAAATACTGTGTGGAAAAAAAAATGCAACACCCACTATTTTAATCTGTAGGGCCAATATATAATGTTTGGGGGTTCAACGTAATTTTTTTGCAAAAAAAAAATATGTTTTCATGTAAACAAAAAGTGTCAGAAAGGGCTTTGTCTTCAAGTGGTTAGAAGAGTGGATGATGTGTGACATAAGCTTCCTAATGTTGTGCATAAAATGCCAGGACAGTTCAAAACCCCCCCAAATGACCCCATTTTGGAAAGTAAACACCCCAAGCTATTTGCTGAGAGGCATCTTGAGCCCATTGAATATATATATTTTTTTTGTCCCAAGTGATTGAATAATGACAAAAAAAAAATGTACAAAAAGTTGTCACTAAATGATATATTGCTCAAACATACCATGGTTATATGTGGAATTGCACCCCAAAATACATTCTGTTGCTTCTCCTGAGTACGGGGAGTACCACATGCGTGGGACTCTTTGGGATGGCACAAACCCCCCCCCCCCAAATGACCCCATTTTGGAAAGTAGACACCCCAAGCTATTTGCTGAGAGGTATGGTGAGTATTTTGCAGATCTCGCTTTTTGTCACAAAGTTTTGAAAATTAAAAAAAAAATTATTTTCTTTCTTCATTTTCAAAAACAAATGAGAGCTGTAAAATACTCCCCATGCCTCTCAGCAAATAGCTTGGGGTGTCTACTTTCCAAAATGGGGTCATTTGGGGGGGTTTTGTGCTATCTTGGCATTTTATGGCCTTCAAAACTGTGATGGGTAGTGAGGAGTGAAATAAAAAAATTACGCCCTTAGAAATCCTGAAGGCGGTGCTTGGTTTTCGGGGTCCTGTACGCGGCTAGGCTCCCAAAAAGTCCCACACATGTGGTATCCTCAGGAGAAGCAGCAAAATGTATTTTGGGGTGTAATTCCACTTATAATCAATGCATGTGTGAGCAATATATCATTTAGTGATAACTTTTTGTAAAAAATTTTTTTTCTTTTTGTCAATATTCAATCACTTGGGTCAAAAAAAAAATATTCAATGGGCTCAACATGCCTCTCAGCAAATAGCTTTGGGTGTCTACTTTCCAAAATGGGGTCATTTGGGGGGGGGGGGGTTTGTGCCATCTTGGCATTTTATGGCCTTCAAAACTGTGATAGGTAGTGATAGGTAGTGAGGAGTGAAATCAAAAATTTACACCCTTAGAAATCCTGAAGGGGGTGATTGGTTTTTGGGGTCCCGTACGCGGCTAGGCTCCCAAAAAGTCCCACACATGTGGTATCCCCGTACTCGGGAGAAGCAGCAAAATGTATTCTGGGGTGCAGTTCCACATATAACCATGGCATGTGTGAGCAATATATCATTTAGTGACAACTTTTTGTAAATTGTTTTATTCAATCACTTGGGACAAAAAAAAAAATATTCAATGGGCTCAACATGCCTCTCAGCAAATGTCTACTTTCCAAAATGGGGTCATTTGGGGGGGGGGGTTTGTACTGCCCTGCCATTTTAGCACCTCAAGAAATGAGATAGGCAGTCATAAATTAAAAGCTGTGTAAATTCCAGAAAATGTACCCTAGTTTGTAGACGCTATAACTTTTGCGCAAACCAATAAATATACGCTTATTGACATTTTTTTTTACTAAAGACATGTGGCTGAATACATTTTGGCCTAAATGTATGACTAAAATTTAGTTTATTCGATTTTTCTTATTAAAAAAAGTAGAATTTTTTTTTCAACGTTTTCGGTCTTTTTCCATTTATATCGCAAAAAATAAAAATCGCAGAGGCAATCAAATACCATTAAAAGAAAGCTCTATTTGTGGGAAGAAAAGGACGCAAATTTCGTTTGGGTACAACATTGCATGTCCGCACAATTTCCAGTTAAAGCAGCGCAGTGCCAAATTGTGAAAACACCTCTGGTCATGAAGCTGCGTAATGGTCTGGTCCTTAAGTGGTTAACAATAAACCACAGTAAACATAGTTACATAGTTAGTCAGGTTGAAAAAAGACACAAGTCCATCCAGTTCAACCATAAAAAAATAAAATAATAATATCATACAATCCCATATACCTAATTCTATACCCACAGTTGATCCAGAGGAAGGCGAAAAACCCCAGCAGAGCATGATCCAATTTGCTACAGCAGGGGGAAAAATTCCTTCCTGATCCCCCGAGAGGCAATCGGATATTCCCCGGATCAACTTTACCTATAAATGTTAATACCCAGTTGTATTGTGTATGTACATTTAAGAACAAATCCAGGCCTTTCTTAACCACTTGACCACTGGGCACTTAAACCCCCTTAATAACCAGACCAATTTTCAGCTTTCGGTGCTCTCACATTTTGAATGACAATTACTCAGTCATACAACACTGTACCCATATGAAATTTTTGTCCTTTTTTTCACACAAATAGAGCTTTCTTTTGGTGGTATTTAATCACTGTTGGGTTTTTTATTTTTTGCGCTATAAGAGAAAAAAGACTGAAAATTTTGTAAAAAAATGATTTTTTTTTCGTTTCTGTTATAAAATTTCGCAAATTACTATTTTTTCTTCATAAATTTTGGCCAAAATTTATACTGCTACATATCTTTGGTAAAAATAAGTACAAATTGGTGGATATTATTTGGTCTTTGTGAAAGTTATAGAGTCCACAAGCTATGGTGCCAATATCTGAAAATTGATCACACCTGAAGTACTGACGGCCGATCTCAATTCTTGAGACCCTAACATTCCAGAAAAGTACAAATACCCCCCAAATGACCCCTTTTTGGAAAGAAGACATTCCAAGGTATTCAGAAAGAGGCATTGTGAGTTTTTTGAAGTTGTCATTTTTTCCCACAATTCTTTGCAAAATCAAGATTTTTTTTTCTCTTTTTTTTTTTTCACAAAATTGTCATATTAGCAGGTTATTTCTCACACACAGCATATGCATTCCACAAATTACACCCCAAAACACATTCTGCTATTACTCCCGAGTATGGCGATACCACATGTGTGAGACTTTTACACAGCGTGGCCACATACAGAGGCCCAACATGCAGGGAGCACCTTCAGGCGTTCTGGAGCACCCAGGCCAATTCTGACATTTCTCTCCTACATGTAAAAATCATCATTTATTTGCTAGAAAATTACATAGAACCCCAAAACATTATATATGTTTTTTTAGCAAAGACCTTAGAGAATATAATGGTGGTTGTTGCAACTTTTTATCTCGCACGATATTTGCGCAGCAATTTTTTTAACGCGTTTTTTACGGAAAAAATATGTTTTGTGCTTAAAAAAAAAAAAAAAAAACAGTAAAGTTAGCCCAATGTTTTTGCATAATGTGAAAGATGAAGTTACGCCGAGTAAATAGATACCTAACATGTCGCCCTTAAAAATTGCACACACTCGTGGAATGGCGCCAAACTTCGCTACTTAAAAAATCCCCATAGGCGACGCTTTAAATATTTTTACTGGTTACATGTTTTGAGTTACAGAGGAGGTCTAGGGCCAAAATGATTGCTCTCGCTCTAACGTTCGCAGAGATACCTCACATGTGTGGTTTGAAAACCGTTTTCATATGTGGGCGGGACTTACGTATGCGTTCGCTTCTGTATGCGAGATCACGGGGACAGGGGCGCTTTAAAAAAAAAAAATATATTTTATTCTTCATTTTACTTTATTTATTTTAGTTTGACATGTTTTTCCGCCCTAAACATTTTTTTGATCACTTTTATACCTATTACAAGGAACGTAAACATCCCTTGTAATAGGAATATGGCATGACAGGTCCTCTTTACAGTGAGATATGGGGGGGGGGGTGTCAATAAGACCCCACATCTCACCTCTAGGCTGGGAAGCCTGAAAAAAATACAAAAAAAAAAAACAACAATCCTGGCTTTGATCGTAGCGGTGAGTCGGTAGAAGCACCGGAGGGCGGCGGGGGGGGGGGGAAATCCCCTCTCGCCTCCCGTAAGAATGATCAAGCGGCAGAACAGCCGCTATGATTGTTCTTATGGTGTAGGGAATCGCCGGCTGAAAAAGCTAATATCTGAATGATGCCTGTAGCTGCTCCCATCATTCAGATATCCCCGCACAAAGTCAAGGACGTCATATGACGGCCGGAGGGCGGGAAGTGGTTATTGCAGAGTATTGCTGGGCATTGCGGAGTATTGCTGGGCATTGCGGAGTATTGCCGGGCATTGCGGAGTATTGCCGGGCATTGCGGAGTATTGCCGGGCATTGCGGAGTATTGCCGGGCATTGCGGAGTATTGCAGGGCATTGCGGAGTATTGCCGGGCATTGCGGAGTATTGCAGGGCATTGCGGAGTATTGCGGACTATGGCAGGGTATTGCGGTGTATGGCAGGGTATTGCACGGGTATTGCACAGGGTATTGTGGAGGGTATTGCACAGGGTATTGTGGAGGGTATTGCAGAGTATTGTGGAGGGTATTGCAGAGTATTGTGGCGGGTATTGCAGAGTATTGTGGCGGGTATTGCAGAGTATTGTGCAGGGTATTGCAGAGTATTGTGCAGGGTATTGCAGAGTATTGTGCAGGGTATTGCAGAGTATTGTGCAGGGTATTGCAGAGTATTGTGCAGGGTATTGCAGAGTATTTTGCAGAGTATTGCGCAGGGTATTGCAGAGTATTTTGCAGAGTATTGTGCAGGGTATTGCAGAGTATTGTGCAGGGTATTGCAGAGTATTGCACCAGGGTATTGCAGAGTATTGCACCAGGGTATTGCAGAGTATTGCACCAGGGTATTGCAGAGTATTGCACCAGGGTATTGCAGAGTATTGGCAGGATATTTTGCAGAGTATTGGCAGGGTGTATTGCAGAGTATTGGCAGGGTATAGCACAGGGATGGCTGAGCAGGGATGGATGGATGGATGGATCTGTGACTGCAATTGTCACAGATCCAGCCCACAGTGCTGCTGCTGCCATCCGCTCCCTCCCCCTCCCCTCTCACACTGTACCGATCGGTACAGAGAGGGGAGGGAGGAACCGGCGTCATCAAATGACGCCGGTCTGTTTACAAGTGATTGCTCCGTCATTTGACTATCAGCGGCGATTTACCGCGATTCGTGATCCACCGGGTCCTCTGGACCCGGCGGTCACGGAGTTTCCCGTGTGCGCGCCCCAGGAGGCGCGCGGGAGCGCGATTCTGGGAGGACGTTATATAACGTCCTCCCAGAGTTAAGCAACCACCTTGTCGACGTTATTTGTCGGCAGGTGGTTGTTAAGTGGTTAAAGCAATCTACTGAGCTGGCCAGAACCACCTCTGCAGGGAGTCTATTCCACATTTTCACAGCTCTTACTGTGAAGAAACCTTTCCGTATTAGGAGGTGAAATCTCTTTTCCTCTAGACGTAAAGAGTGCCCCCTTGTCCTTTGTGTTGACCATAAAGTGAATAACTCAAAACCGAGTTCACTATATGGACCCCTTATATATTTGTACATGTTGATCATATCCCCCTTAATCTCCTCTTCTCAAGAGTGAATAAATTCAGTTCCTCTAATCTTTCCTCATAGCTGAGCTCCTCCATGCCTCTTATCAGTTTGGTTGCCCTTCTCTGCACTTTCTCCAGTTCCCCAATATCCTTTTTGAGAACTGGGGTCCAAAAAAAAAAAAACGTAAAAATAAAAAAACACAAAAAAACATATTAAATAAAAAAAACAAAAATAGTTGTTGTTTTATTGTTCTCTTTCTCTCTCTATTTTCTCTCTATTGTTCTGCTCTTTTTTACTGTATTCTATTCTGCATTGTTTTATTGTTATTATTAGGGATGAGCCGAACACCCCCCTGTTCGGTTCGCACCAGAACCTGCGAACAGACCTAAAGTTCGCATGAACTTTAGAACCCTATTAAATACAATGGACTCGAACGTTCGAAATCAATAGTGCTAATTATAAAGGCTAATATGCAAGCTATGGTCCTAAAAAGGGTTTGGGGACCCAGGTCCGGCCCCAGGGGACATGTATCAATGCAAAAAAAAGTTTTAAAAACTGCGGTTTTTCCGGGAGCAGTGATTTTAATAATGCTTAAAGTGACCTAATAAAAGTGAAATATTCCTTTAAATTTCGTACCTGGGGGGGGGGGGGGGTGTATAGTAAACCTAAAAAGCAGCGCTTGTTTCCCTTGTTTAGAACTGTCCCTGCACAAAATGTCATTTCTGAAGGAAAAAAAGTCATTTAAAAGCACTTGCGGCTATAATGAAAAATGCGTGGGGGTCCCCCCAAATTCAATTACCAGGCCCTTCAGGTCTGGTATGGATATTAAGAGGAACCCTGCGTCAAATTTTTAAAAAAAATTACGTAGGGGTCCCCCCAAATATCCATACTAGACCCTTCAGGTCTGGTATGGATTTTAAGGGGAACTCCACCCCAAATAAAAAAAAATGGCGTGGAGTTCCCCCAAAAATCCATACCAGACCCTTTATCCGAGCACGCAACCTGGAAGGCCGCAGGAAAAGAGGGGAGGTGCTCTCTCGTCCCCCCTCTTTTCCTGCGGCCTTCCAGGTCCCCCCACCTCCTGAACCATACCAGGCCACATGCCCTCAACATGGGGAGGATGTCCCCATGTTGATGGGGACAAGGGCCTCATTCCCACAACCCTTGCCCGGTGGTTGTGGGGGTCTGCGGGCAGGGGGCTTATCGGAATCTGGAAGACCCCTTTTACACATGCCTGACGAAGAGGTCCTGCATGACTCCAAAACGTTGCACTCTCCTTGTGTTATGATCATGCAATAAATTATTGGTTTGGACGCTTTTCTTCTACACTTCTGGTGGTGTAGACAGTATAAAATACATTGCAGCCGTTGTACAGTTTCTAATACAGTGCAGGTGGTGTACACAGTATCTAATACAGTGTGTACAGTTTCTACTACACTTCTGGTGGTGTACACAGTACACAATACAGTGCAGCTGTAGTACAGTTTATAATAAAGTGCAGGTGGTGTACACAGTATCTAATACAGTGTATACAGTTTCTACTACACTTCTGATGGTGTACACAGTACACAATACAGTACAGCCGTTGCACAATTTCTACTACTTTTCTGGTGGTGTATACAGTATCTACTACAGTGTGTACAGTTTCTACTACACTTCTGGTGGTGTACACAGAACACCAAATAGTGCAGCTGTATAGTGCAGTTTCTAATACAGTGCAGGCAGTGTACACAGTATCTAATACAGTGTGTACAGTTTCTAATACACTTCTGGTGGTGTACACAGTATAAAATACAGCGTAGCCTTTGTACAGTTTCTAATACAGTGCAGGTAGTGTACACAGTATCTAATACAGTGTGTACAGTTTCTAATACACTTCAGGCGGTGTACACAGTATCTAATTGGGGTGTTGAAATGAATTGCTGCATCGATGCATCGCGATTCGGGTGTCCCCGATGCGGCATCGATGCATGCGACCGGGAAAATCGATGTAGGGTGACGTCATCCTGACTTGCCCCGCCCCTCCCGGGAGAGCGCTCCAAGCCGTTATGCTTTAGGGGGTTATACCGGGATTATGCCTACAGCTGCAGGCATCATCCCAGTACGGTTATTAGAGCGGGCGGTCAGCTTTCCAGAGATAACAACGGATGCGGCTAAAAGCTGCTCGGTTGTTATCCCGGAGGAGCGGGAGGGGACATCCCCCCTTCCGCTACCTTCCGTCGCTTATACCCGGCCTCCCGTCCCACCGTTTACATATGTAGGCGCGACTTGCCTATGCGTTTTCTTTGCTGCACTACCTTGCGGCGACGGGGGCGCTTTAAAAAAAAATTACATTTATTTATTTTTTATTTTTTTTTACAAAAAAAAAAATGTTTGATCACTTTTTTTGCTGTCACAAGGGATGTAAATCCCTTGTGACAGTAATAGGTGGTGACAGGTACTCTTTCTGGAGGGATAAGGGGTTTAAAAGACCCCAAATCCCTCCTTTGCACTTCAAAGTATTCAGATCGGCAAAAACTGCGATTCTGAATACTGTGGTTTTTTTTTTAAACTGGCGCCATTGGCAGCCAAGTAAACCGGAAGTGACGTCGCTTCCGTGTTTACATACAGACTGGAATGAAGCCGACGCTTCGTGCCAGTCTGTCTCTAGCCGCCAGAAGTGGCGGCTCGTGCATCGGGTCTCCCGGTGGGACGGGAGGCCCTGTATAAGCAACGAAAGGTGGCGGGAGGGGGGGGATGATTTAGCCGCATCGGTTGTTATCCCTGGAAAGCTGACCGCCCGCTCTAAAAAGCGTACCGGGATGATGCCTGCAGCTGCGGGCATAATCCCGGTATAATTCCCTAAAGCCGAGGCCGCATAGGGGTTAACGACTTGGAGCGCTTTCCCGGGAGAGGCGGGGCAAGTCGGGATGATGCTACCCGACATCTATTTTCCCGGTCGCATGCATCGATGCCGCATCGGGGACACCCAAATCGCGATGCATCGATGCAGCGATAAAAATCGACACCCCTATTAGATACTGTGTACACTGCCTGAAGTGTTTTAGAAACTGTACACACTGTATTAGATACTGTGTACACTGCCTGCACTGTATTAGAAACTGTACAATGGCTATGCTGTATTTTATACTGTGTACACCACCAGAAGTGTAGTAGAAACTGTACACACTGTATTTGATACTGTGTACACCACCAGAAAAGTAGTAGAAACTGTACTATGGCTGCACTGTATTGTTTACTGTGTGCACCACCAGAAGTGTAGTAGAAACTGTACACACTGTATTAGATACTGTGTACACCACCAGAAAAGTAGTAGAAACTGTACTATGACTGCACTGTATTGTGTACTGTGTGCACCACCAGAAGTGTAGTAGAAATGGTATACACTGTATTCGATACTGTGTACACCACCTGCACTTTATTATAAACTGTACTACAGCTGCACTGTATTGTGTACTGTGTACACCACCAGAAGTGTAGTAGAAACTGTACACACTGTATTAGAAACTGTACAACGGCTGCAATGTATTTTATACTGTCTACACCACCAGAAGTGTAGTAGAAACTGTACACACTGTATTAGATACTGTGTACACCACCTGAAGTGTATTAGGAACAGTACACCACTGAATGCACTGTAGATATAGGCTACACTGGATGCAGAGTATATATATATATATTTGTGGTCAGAGTCTTCTAGTAAGAAATGCGAGTAAGGAATGCAAGTAAGGAATGCGAGTAAGGAATTTGATAACCCTAACAACCAAGGCCTGAGGTGTGCCTTGGCCTAGCTGGTCAGTACGCCTGAAAAGAGGGCATACCCTGAATGTAAGAATAAGAAAAAATACAATGAGTATAGAGTATGAGTATGTATGAAGGCTGGGGGAAACGGGTGGGTGGGAACTCTGAAATGACGCCAACCCAGGACCCGACAGGGGAGGAGTATCTATATATATCCTCAGACTCCTCCCACAAACACAGGCTAGCCTTCGGCCAGCCTTTACACACATATACATATATATATATATATATATATATATATATATATATATATATATATAGCCAGGCCTCAAGGGTTACTTGCCACCAGTTGCCCCGCCCAACCCCTACCCTGCCCTGTCCCTAATTCCGCCCCTAAACACGCCCTCATAAATTATCTCATGAAATGACACTTAAATGTTTTATGCAGTATTAAGTTATAAAAATAAATATTAACAACAACTTTATCCGTGCCCAACAATGCAGCCTGCCCCTGTTCACCAATGCAGCCTGCCCGTGTCCACCAATGCAGCCTGTGTCCACCAATGCAGCCTGTGTCCGCCAATGCAGCCTGTGTCCGCCAGTGCAGCCTGTGTCACCAATGCAGCCTGTGTCCCCAGTGCAGTCTGTGTCCGCCAGTGCAGCCTGTGTCCGCCAGTGCAGCTCGTGTCACCAATGCAGCCTGTTTCTGCCAGTGCAGCCTGTGTCGCCAGTGCAGCCTGTGTCTGCCAATGCAGCCTGTGTCCCCAATGGAGCCTGTTCCTGCCAGTGCAGCCCGTGTCACCAATGCAGCCTGTTCCTGCCAGTGCAGCCTGTGTCGCCAGTGCAGCCTGTGTCTACCAGTGCAGCCTGTGTCCACAATGCAGCCTGTGTCACCAATGCAGTCTGTGTCTGCCAGTCCAGCCTGTGTTCACCAATGCAGCCTGTGTCCACCAATGCAGCCTGTGTCCCCAATGCAGCATGTACCACCAATGCAGCCTATGTCCGCCAGTGCAGCCTGTGTCCCCAATGCAGCCTGTATGAAGATATTTGCCAACACACCATGGAACGACGTGAATAGCATCATGTGACAGGGGGGTCACTTTGGACACAGGGTGAGCCAGGAAATAATGGACATTAAGAAATATATCTTGGACTACCTAAAATGTAATATTTATCCACCATATTCCCAAGGATATCTGTAAAGGACTATTTACTGATTCTGAACTCAACAGGTTAATTGAGAGATACTGATGTGTTCAGCCTCAATCAGTCTGTCCTTGTGTGTATTGTAAAGTAACAGACAGTCTGGTGAATATAAAGGTCATGCATAGTTGTTTAAACATAAGGGGATTAGAACCTGTTGTCTCCTAACAGGTGTCAAAATAATGTGTATTGGGTCTGGTTATGTTGTGGGTGGAGCTGGACCATTGTTCATTTTAGGTTAACGCAGTATTGGATGTGTATAAAAAGTACAATGTTTTTCTTAATAAAGGCAGTCTATCCCTGAAAGATACAGAGTGCTTCTCGTTCTTTCAGAAGGATTAATTCCTATGGGAAGTGGTCGTCTGGCTGTGGAGGATCGGCAGTGAATTTGTGTCTAGGAGAGGGAAGAGATCTAAACGGCGTTACCCCCTTTCGTATTTGGGGTGCCGTTACATTGGTTGGCAGCTGTGGGATTTTCCCTCCAGTTCCTGGGACACTTCAAACCACCACAGTGAATGACCAGCTATGCAGCCAGCAGGAGAGCCACACTGAAAGACCTACTTGAGAGCCCTGGAGGGTCCAGTGGGACAAAGAACAAGGCCACCTTGATCAGGGAGCTAGCCGAGATGGACCAGAAGGATGGTGATGCAAGACCCCGGTCAATTGAAGATTTGTTTCAGCAACGAGTTCGAGAGCGGTTGGCATTATATGGTGCTAACCCATCAGAGACCGCCATACAGGAAGCCATTAAAGGCATCCAGCTGCAGGATGCACAACAAGAGAGAGAACGACAGCGACAAGAGAGAGAACTAGAGCGACAAGAGAAAAAATGAGAGCGACAAAAGAGAGAACTAGAGCGGCAACATGAGCGGAGAATGGCACAGATGTGGCAATCAGAGATCGCCTACAGACAGCTGCTAGAATCTGCTCAGCAGCAGGGTGGTGCTACCTTTGCCTGGGACTATCAGGAAATACCAGTGGATGATATGGAGTTCCAGGGAGCTAGCCTGGCTGAAGAATCGGCAGTGGAAAATCTGAAGATTGCCATCCCTAAAGCCGAAGTGGATGATATGGAGTTCCAGGGAGCTAGCCTGGCTGAAGAATCGGCAGTGGAAAATCTGAAGATTGCCATCCCTAAAGCCAAAGTTGATGATGTGGAGTTCCAGGGAGCTAGGGCAGTTGGCTCATCTCCCCAGCCACAGATTACAGGAGGTATGGACTTACTGAGCTGTTCAGAGGATGTTAGGGATTATGCATCGCCTGCCCAAGTACTGGCAGCAGGACAGAGTACTGCAGACCCCTGCTCTACACCCGTGGCAGTTTTGGAGGCCCGAGGTGAGAAGGTGATGGTTCCTCTTTCCCAGGGGATTTCAGAGATGCAGGGGGAGAAGCAGCCCTTTTCCCTCCCCAACAGTTAGCCAGAGCAGATGGTGTGGAGTCCCCAGCAGAAGTGCTGGCAACAGGGCAGAGTGATAGCAACCTCTGCCCAGCACCTGAAACAACTGTGGAGTTTCAGGGAGCCGGGGCAGTTGGCCCCTCTCTCCAGCAACAAGCTGAGGTGGTAAAGCTTTTACCCCCAGCTGAATCACTGGCAGCAGGGCAGAATGCTACTGGCCGCTGCACACAACTGCAACTTGAGCTGATGTCAGTGGATGGGACTACGGTCTCCACTCACAGCAACCCAGCGGAAGAGCTGGCAACAGACCAGAGTGCCACGGGCCTCTGCTCTCAACTAACAGAAGAGGGAGTTCCTGTGGTACTGGATGGGACTTCGGTCTTCACTGACCCAACCCCAGAAAATGGTGTGACACTGAGACAGGAGGATGTCAGCCTTGCTTTGCAAGCACTGAGGCATTTTCACCTACCACAAGTGGATGGGACTTCAGTCTCCACTTGTATACCCCAGGGATGCTGGGCACTCGGCCCAGATCCCCAACAGCATGATGGACTGAGCCCAGTCACCCTGTCTTCTCCCCAGCGGCGGGTATGTTCTCTGAGAGAGGCAGAGGTTGGCTGGGTAAGTAATGCTCTGTTTGAAGCAATTTATTTGGGGTACTGTGTGGATACCGGCATTAGAAGAATGGACCTATGGACTAAATTCGGAGTCAACCCGTCTGGGGTCACCTCCTGTGTTAGTCTCCTGCTGAAAGGGGAGATGTGTGACAGGGGGGTCACTTTGGACACAGGGTGAGCCAGGAAATAATGGACATTAAGAAATATATCTTGGACTACCTAAAATGTAATATTTATCCACCATATTCCCAAGGATATCTGTAAAGGACTATTTACTGATTCTGAACTCAACAGGTTAACTGAGAGATACTGATGTGTTCAGCCTCAATCACCTGTCTGCCTAGTGTAATGCTAATGAATCGCAGCTTCTAAAAGACCTGTTCATTGTTTGTGGTGATGTGGATTGGGAAATTAAGTCTGTCCTTGTGTGTATTGTAAAGTAACAGACAGTCTGGTGAATATAAAGGTCATGCATAGTTAATTAAACATAAGGGGATTAGAACCTGTTGTCTCCTAACAGGTGTCAAAATAATGTGTATTGGGTCTGGTTATGTTGTGGGTGGAGCTGGACCATTGTTCATTTTAGGTTAATGCAGTATTGGATGTGTATAAAAAGTACAATGTTTTTCTTAATAAAGGCAGTCTATCCCTGAAAGATACAGAGTGTGTCTCGTTCTTTCAGAAGGATTAATTCATATGGGAAGTGGTCGTCTGGCTGTGGAGGATCGGCAGTGAATTTGTGTCTAGGAGAGGGAAGAGATCTAAACGGCGTTCCCCCTTTCGTATTTGGGGTGCCGTTACACATCAAAACCGATAATTTATTGCATGATCACAACACAAGGAGAGTGCAACATTTTGGAGTCATGCAGGACCCCTTCGTCAGGCATGTGTATGCCCAATGCAGCCTGTTTCACTAATGCAGCCTGTGTCAATAATGCAGCCTGTGTCACTAATGAAGCCTGTGTCCCCAATGCAGCCCATGTCCCCAATGTGCAGCCCGTGTCCCCAATGCAGCCTGTGTCCTCAATGCAGCCTGACCCTAATGCAGCCTGTGTCACCAATGGAGCCTGTTTCCCCAATGCAGCCTGTGTCACTAATGCAGCCCATGTTACTAATGCAGCCTGTGTCCCCAATGCAGCCTGTGTCCCCAATGCAGCCTGTGTCACTAATACAGCCTGTGTCACTAATTCAGCCTACCTGTTCAGAGGAAGAGAGAGGAGAGCCACCACCACCTGGTTGATTAGAGCACTGGGAACATAACAGCTTTCATTTCAATAGCTGTGTGTTCCCTGCCACACGCCGTCATATACAGCCCCTCAAAGTGCCCGGACAAAGAGGAGGAGCTGTATATGACAGCGCGGGCGGGAAACACAGCAATTGAAATGAAAGCTGTTATGTTCCCAATGCTCAAATCAACCAGGCGGTGGCGGCTCTCCGCTCTCTTCCCCTCCGATCGCTGGGAGAACAGCTCCCATACAACCCGCCTGCCGGCTGTGCTCGCCCCCCTGCTCCCAGGCAGCCCACACTCGCCAGCCCTCAAAATCCACTCGTAAAATGTGAGTAGGTGAGTGGAATTTATATACAGTATATTAATACACCACCTAAAGTGTATTAGAAACAGTACACCACTGAATGCACTGTAGATATAGGCTACACTGGATGCAGAGTATATACAGTGGGGCAAAAAAGTATTTAGTCAGCCACCAATTGTTCAAGTTCTCCCACTTAAAAAGATGAGAGAGGCCTGTAATTGTCATCATAGGTATACCTCAACTATGAGAGATAAAATGTGGAAATCTTGCTTGTTTGTAGGTGACCAAATACTTATTTTCCACCATAATTTGCACAAAAAATGTGATTGTCTAGATTTGTTTCCACATTTTGTCTCTCATAGTTGAGGTATACCTATGATGACAATTACAGGCCTCTCTCATCTTTTTAAGTGGGAGAACTTGTACAATTGGTGGCTGACTAAATACTTTTTTGCCCCACTGTGTATATATATATATATATATATGACTGACTGCCTGAGCTTTTGCTATCAGTGTAAAAAGGCAGTAAAGGATAGCCCAGGTGGGATGGTCTTTCAAAACTTTCCAAAATAAAAGGCAAAAACACAAATTATTACCAAGGAATGTCTCTGCCAGAACTAAAAGTTTTTCTATTTTGGATATACTGTACTGTATTAAGGGAAGGTTATTAACCTTGTCAGGATTATTATTTTTTTGTGGTCTGCATTATATTAGGGAGATTTTCCTTCACTTCTTGTCCCAAAATAGGAAGTGATAAAAGAATAATGGAAATCAATGTGTTCTTACACTGTACACCCTTGTGGAAGAATGCCGAATATGGGGAGCTATATAATCTTGAAGGCTTCATAGTTTGTTACAATAAAAGGATCAAATATGTTGCACAACTGTATGATAATGATACCCTTAAATAATTTGAACAAATATGTACTGAATTTGCGATTCCACGGCAACAGTTTTTCCAATTCTTGCAGTTGAGACACGCCCTCCAGTCCCAGTCGCATACTCGCACTATGAAACTCCAAAAATCCTTGTCGCTAATTTATTGTCAAGTGCCGACTCTAAAAAAGGGCTTATCTCTCAATTATCTCTCAATTGTGCACCATATTACATGCTAGATTTCAGGATGACCACTGGGAAATGGATCTGTCTGTGGTGTCTTTGTCTTCCTACTGCAAACAAGGGCCCGCCTGACTTTGTGACTTTGGAAACACTTTGATGATACCTGATAAAAACCGAGTGATGGTAGATTTAGTCCAACAATGATTTCTTTATTGGTTAAAAACCATACAGCAAAAATGCAATCCACAGCTGACATGTTTCACACCGTAACTACTGGTGCTTACTCATAAATGAGGTCAGCTATGAGTAAGCACCAGTAGTTACGGTGTGAAACATGTCAGCTGTTGATTGCTTCTTTTGCTGTATGGTTTTTAACCAATGAAAAAACTGTTGTTGGGGTGCGGCCATCCGGATTGAATTATTTTCTATATGCTATTTTGCATACTGAGCCAGCACCATCATTTGAGGAGGAGAAGATTTTTTGTGACCCAGACACCTGGAGTGGGTTCTTTTCCCTGATGGTAGACTCAGCAGGGCTGGATTTCCACTAGGGTACATAGACTGTGGCCTAGGGCCCCATTGTCATTGGGTGCAGCATCAAGCACCATGTGTCCAGTATTCTGCAAGGAGTTAGGTAAAACCAGGAGGACAATGTAGAGTAGCAATGAATGTCGTGTGCTGGAATGGGCTGTCTAGTGCATTCTTTCTTGCATGTTAAATTAAATGATCTAGGGATAGCACTGGCTAGTGAGCTGCTATACTAGATACTATTTTAATAACTATATCTTTCATGCAGACAATATGGGTCTTAAGTTAAAAGTCCAGTCAAATACTATCTAAGCTTAAAGTGTTTGTTAAGTCTAAATTAAAACTCACTGCCAGCCCCTCTATTATAGACAGACATACCACACTATGTAAGTCATTTCTAAAAACGAGGCTTGTAAATAACTATTTAGAGTGATCTTCAGGCCAGTCACGTGACCCGTGGTCGCTTTACAGTTCCGATACATGGCTTCTGCAGGAGGGGCCGAGATCTCCCTCTAAAGTCAACTGGGGAGGTCACATGGCTGCTCAGCCCCTCCCGCAGAAGCCCTGTCTCGGAGATTTAAAGTGGCTGCAAGTCACGTGACCGACCTGAAGATCGCTCTAAATAGGTATTTACAAGCCTTGGTTTAGAAAAAACTTACACAGTGTGGTATGCCTGCCTATAATAGAGGGGCAGGCAGTGGCCATTATAGGTTTTTTATTTTTAACAATGGCGGCGGGGGGGGGGGGTGCAGAGACACAGACACGGAGCTGACAAGCAGGGAGGGGGTGTGGGGGGGAGATGAGAGCTGAGAGCAGGCTGCGGATGATGGAGGGACAAACTCTGACCAAGGTAGTCAGAGCTCAGCAGCCCTGATTTTCGTGGTTAGCGCCGAGAGGGCGATACAGGAAGTGGCAGGTTTAGCCAGTGTTGTGTTACACTATGTGATTATTCTTGCTCTGTGTCTTTAAGATCTGTCCCCTTCTTTCTAGCTGAACTCTCTCTCTCACCGTAGTTCTTTATATATCTCCTCCACTTCCTGATTCTGGTCATTACTCCTGTATTTCTTCCATGCTAAACATCTTACATGTGGCTTACAACTGCAACGTTTTTCTACCTATGAATATCCATCATTAAACGGAACATTCGAAAGGATTCATCGTCTGTCGTCCTAACTGTGAGTTTATTCATTGAGTTAAACTGCCTGTATCGATGCAAGGGATGAATATCAAACCAGCTTGAGTAAGGCCTACTTAAACCTAGAGATGAACTTTATCGCTTTGTAGTTGAGACAGAACAGTAGAAAAACGGCATTTCACAGCCTAATTACAAGATTTCTGCATGTCAGTACTGAAACAGACAAGATTTACTGCCCTCATAGCAAGACAGAAGGGACAGAGCAGCACATGGCAGCCTTATAGCCTGAGACAATCTGCACAGTGTCATATTTCAGCACACAGATCCTGCCTGCTTTCACAGTCAGTCTGCTATCATGAGTGACCAAGCTTCTGCATGTGAACTCACATCTACCTCCCCACAAGTTCCTGAAGAAACTGAGTTACACAAACGCTCAGTTAAACCCACTTGGAAAGTAATGGAGAATTATGAAGCTTCAAGGACTGAATTGTCAAATAGCTTGGAATTAGTCTGGGAGAAAATCCTTGCTGAAGCCAATACAGTGTCTGTTGAACGTGAACTACTGACACTAGAGGGCGCAATTAAACAACTTTCTGCCTCATATGAGCTTTATCAGCTTACCAGCAGCAAATTCACTAATGTCTTACAAAACATGAATACAGAAAGTGCGATGATGCAATTAAAGCGTGTCAATGCTCTCAATATTGAAAGAGACAGTTTTATCCAGCAAACCAGATTAAAGGCAGATGCAAAAATAAAGCTGTTACAGGACACTGCATCTCACAGATCTGTTTCCACCAGACGTTCTAAAAACTCGTCAAGATCACATAGTTCAAGATACTCAACACTCAGTGAGCGACTTATTAATGCCCGCGCTGAAGTGGAAGCCAGCAAAGTGCAGGTGGCATATGCAGAAAAAAGAGCAGAGTTGGAAGCTCAAAGGGCAGAGTTGGAAGCGCAGTCAGCACGTCAAAGAGCAGAGTCGGAAGCTCAGTCAGCACGTCAAAGAGCAACAATGGAAACCTTAAATGAACAGTGTAAACATGACGCAGCTATGGCAAAGCTAAGGGTCCTACAGCAAGCTATCAGTGCAGACGAAGGTGCAAGTGAGAAAGACAGCATTAACCTAAACATAGCAGATATGGAAGACCCCCTCAAACGCACTAAAGACTATGTCCTAAGCCACTGCAGTGCACACTCCATTGTCTCCAATGCTCCCGACTACATAGAGACTCCTTCACAGCTTCAAGTTAAAGAGGTTCCAGCAACTTCCTGCACTCAAAATCACTCCACTGCATTTCCTACCTGTCTACCTTGCCTGCCTTTATACGTCACAGAGCATCAGCGCAAGCTTCAGGCAAGTCATCAATCTCCAGTCATCGGTACAGCCTTGAATCAACGTACCATTGGAACAACTGACTTCAAGCAAGCAACTCACCTGGATGCATCTGCTGCACCATATTTCCCTGTGTCCTTTAACAACAATGTCAAAGATAACGCAATCAGCACCATACAGCCAACAGCATCTCACATAAAGGCGGAGACAACTGAGACAGAAGAGTTTGTGAGGTACATGCTTCGCAGAGAGCTCACAAAGACTGGTCTTACAAGTTTTGATGACCAACCTGAGAACTACAGAAGTTGGAAATGTGCCTTCAGAACTACAATCAGCAATATTGGCATTACAGCTGATCAAGAATTGAATCTGCTGATCAAATGGCTTGGTCCTCTATCTGCTGCACGTGTTAAGCCATTAAGATCGGTTTTCATGGACAATCCTACTGCAGGCCTCACAGCTGCATGGGAGCGACTAGAGCAAAGTTATGGCAGTCCAGAAGCTATAGAAAATGCTTTGTTCATGCGTCTGGAAACTTTCCCAAAGATATCCGGTAAGGACAACAAGGAGTTCCAGAGACTGAGTGACCTTCTCCTTGAGCTTCAGCTAGCCAAGACAGACCCAAAACTACCTGGACTCAGTTACCTTGACACTCCAAGAGGGGTAAACCCAATTGTCTCCAAGCTCCCGTATGGTTTGCAAGAGAAATGGACTGAACTAGGGTCATCATACAAAAGAGAGAACAAGGTTTCCTTCCCTCCATTCTCTTTTTTTTGTGAATTCATCAGGAAAATTGCAGAGACCAAGAACGATCCAAGTTTTTCCTACGGTGAGTACAGCCTCATCTCACCCTTTCCTAAGAGTACCAGTCTTCAGGGCAACTATAGAAACCATAGAGGCCCAGTGTCAGTGAAAAAGACTGACATCCTTCCCACTCCTACCACAGTTCTGGCCACGAACAAACAGAGTAGGAAGATTGAAAACCCTAACAGAGAGTGTCCCATACACAAGAAGCCACACCCCCTCAATAAATGTATCGGCTTTAGGAAAAAGCCTCTGGAAGAGCGCAAGGAGCTTTTAAAGACATTTAGGGTATGTTTCAGGTGCTGTGCTTCTACAGAACATTTTGCAAGGGACTGTAATGTGTCCATCAAGTGCATAGAGTGTGGCTCTGAAGAACATGTGCAAGCCCTCCATCCTCTTGAGCCCAGCTCTGCACAACCTGCCAACGCTCCTCCCAGGTTAACGCATGGCGGGGAGAATACAGACCAAGTGCCTAATTCTACCATCATTTCTTCATCCTGCACTGAAGTTTGTGGAGAAGACCGCTGTGGTAAGTCCTGTGCTAAGATATGCTTGGTGAACATATACCACAAGGATCAACCAGAAAAGTCTCTAAAGGCATATGCTATCTTAGACGATCAGAGCAATCGATCACTTGCAAAATCGGAATTGTTCAATCTATTTGAAATAAAAGGCGAAGCTCATCCTTACACCTTGGGTACCTGTAGTGGAACTATAGAGGTTTCTGGAAGAAGGGCTCATGGACTCATGGTATCTTCTTTCAAAGGTAACTTGCAATTACCCTTACCTACACTTGTTAAGTGCAATCAGATACCTGCTAACAGGGAAGAAATCCCTACTCCAGCTGCTGCTTTCCATCACCCTCACCTCAAGGTAATAGCAAATGAGATACCGCCGCTTGACAAAGATGCTCAGATCCTTCTTCTGTTAGGAAGAGACATTCTAAGAGTTCACAAGGTACACAGACAAGTCAGTGGACCCCCAGATGCCCCATTTGCCCAGCGCACGGATCTAGGGTGGGTCATCATAGGCAATGTCTGCATAGGCAAAATGAAAAGACCTACCAACATTTCGTCATTCAAGACAAATGTTCTGCCAAATGGCCGAAACACTTACTTTGAGCCATGCCCACATCACTACTGGGTGAAAGAGAAGATAGCCAGCCACGAATGGCAACATGGTATCTCAGGTGACACAAGCCCTTTCTCCTGCCATGATGGCGACTTCGGCTCTACAGTGTTTAATGCAACCAGTGAAGATGACATACTGGCTCCTTCAATGGAAGACAAAGAATTCATCAAGGTAATGGACAATGAGTTCTTTCAAGATGACTCCAATAACTGGGTAGCACCCCTACCCTTTCGTCTCCCAAGAGAGAGATTGCCCAACAACTTACAGCAGGCCATCAGTAGATTCTCCTCCTTAAAGCGAAACTTAAGCAGGAAACCAGAGATGCAAAAGCACTTTGTGGACTTTATGCAAAATGTATTTGACAGAGATCATGCAGAGCCTGCTCCCCCACTAAAGGAGGGAGAAGAATGCTGGTACCTTCCATCCTTTGGCGTGTATCACCCACGCAAACCAGACCAAATCAGAGTTGTCTTTGATTCCAGTGCTCAGCACGAAGGTGTTTCTCTTAACAACATGCTCCTTACTGGACCCAACTTGAACAACAGTCTAATAGGAGTCTTGATTCGTTTCAGACAAGAGCCTGTAGCAGTAATGGCCGACATTCAACAGATGTTTCACTGCTTCATCGTCAGAGAAGACAACAGAAACTACCTCAGGTTTCTATGGCACAAGGACAATGACCTCAACAAGGAAGTTATAGATTATCACATGAAGGTACATGTCTTCGGTAACAGTGCTTCCCCAGCAGTGGCAACTTATGGGCTAAGGAAAACAGCTCAGACTGGAGAAGTTGAATATGGATCTGATGCCCGTCAATTTGTTGAAAGAAACTTCTACGTTGACGACACACCTAAGTCCTTTCCAACTGCTAAAGAAGCAATTGATCTTCTTACCAGAACAAAGGAGATGCTGTCTGTAGCAAACCTTAGACTGCACAAGATTATATCCAACAGCCAGGAACTTATGAATGCCTTTTACTCTGAGGACTATGCCACTAGTCTAAAAAACCTTGACTTAGGTACAGATGTGCCTCCTGTACAGTGAAGTCTGGGTTTGTTGTGGAACATCAAGCAAGACAAATTCACCTTCCAAGTGTCAACTTGTGACAAACCCTTCACTAAGAGAGGAGTCCTGTCCGTGGTGAATAGTGATGAGCCGAACACCCCCGGGTTCGGTTCGCACCAGAACCCGCGAACGGACCGAAAGTTCGCGCGAACATTAGAACCCTATTAAATACAATGGATGCGAACGTTCGGATTCTAAAGTGCTAATTATAACGACTATTATCCATGTTATTGTCCGAAACAGAGTTTGGGAACCCGGCTTCTGCACCAGGGGACATGTATCAATGCAAAAAGAAGTTTTAAAAACGGACGTTTTCCGGGAGCAGTCATTTTAATGATGCATAAAGTGAAAAAAAAAAAGTCAAATATTCCTTTAAATATTGTACCTGGGGGGTGTCTAAAGTATGCCTGTGAAGTGCCACGTGTTTCCCGTGTTTAGAACTGTCCCTGCACAAAATAACATTTCTAAAGGGAAAAAAGTCATTTAAAACTGCTTGCGGATTTAATGCAATGTCTGGTCCCGGTAATATGGATGAAAATCTTTAGGAAAAATGGCATAGCTACCCCATCAACCCCCCCCCCCTACCCCAGCCCATTACCAGCCCCTTTGGGTCTTGTATGGATATTAAGGGGAACCCCGCACACAAAATAAAAAAGGACCTATATACTCTGAACAGCCGTATACAGGCGGTGCATACAAGACAGGGACTGTAGGTTTGTTCTTATGTAGAATCTGTTTATAATTTTGAACAGCTGCATTGTTTAAGTGGAGCTCCATGGCAAATTCCTTTTTTTAGCTTTTTGTAAAACATAGGGAACGGTTATCACCCCTGTCACATTTTTTTTGCTGTCTGTGCCCCTGTTCAGAACATTTCACCTCACTTTGCGTCCCAATGACAACTGTTTTTGAAATGTGGTGTTTTTATTGAAACAAGGATTGGTGATAAAGCATCAGTAGAGAGGAGACACCTTTCTCCCATATTAATTCTTACAGGAGAGAATTTTCCTTCCAAGGGGTAGATTTCCTCTCACTTCCTGTTGTCTTCTTCCGTTTGCAAGTAGTAGTAGTTTGTAAGTTGGATGTTTGAAAGTAGGGACCTTCCGTATATACTCTGCAGAAATTGGCCCCTTAGGTGTTGGTGTTGGCACAACACTGAAAGCACTCACAGTTATTCTTGGTGGGTGCTGGAACGCCCTTCTGTCAAGTATAATATCAGGAATTGTAATAACATATAATTGTTGATCAGTGGTAGTAAAAATTGGGCCTTTGATGGTGGTGCTGGTGCCCCAACACTGTAAGGCCTGACAGTTACTCTTGGTGGGCGCAGCAATGGTCCCTGCTGTGAATTATTAGATCAATAATTATAATTGCATGCCCCTGTTGAACAGGGGCTGAAAAATTGGGCCTTTGGTGGTGGTGGTGGTGGTGATGGTGGTGCTGGTGCCACAACACTGTAAGGCCTGACAGTTACTCTTGGTGGGCGCAGCAATGCTCCCTGCTGTGAATTATTAGATCAATAATTATAATTGCATGCCCCTGTTGAACAGGGGCTGAAAAATTGGGCTTTTGGTGGTGGTGGTGGTGGTGATGGTGGTGCTGGTGCCACAACACTGTAAGGCCTGACAGTTACTCTTGGTGGGCGCAGCAATGGGCCCTGCTGTGAATTATTAGATCAATAATTATAATTGCATGCCCCTGTTGAACAGGGGCTGAAAAATTGGGCCTTAGGCACTGGTGGCACAACACTGCAACCCCTCACAGATACTGTACTTGGAGCACAGCAATGAGGCCTGTTGCAAAGTATTGCATCAAAAATTTTAATTACACGCCCCTGTTAAACAGGGGCTGAAAAATTGGGCCTTAGCCACTGGTGGCATCACCCATAAGCCAAAATGATCTTCCAAGCTATCATCGTTAATCGTATCATTGAGGAGGAGGAGGAGGATAGCCAGTCAACATAACAGCACAGGCACTCAGCATCAGCATCAGTCTTGAAGGGATGTGACATTTTAAAATCAATTAGTCTGTTATATCAGCATCTGGTGTGTGGTAGCTGGTGGTGATCCAAGACTGGTTCATCTTGATGAAAGTCAGACGATCAACCGAGTCGGTGGACAGGCGCACCCTGTGATCCGTGACAAATCCTCCAGCAGCACTGAATGTGCGTTCTGAAAGAACGCTGGATGCAGGACAGGCCAGTAGCTCAATTGCATACTGTGCAAGCTCTGGCCAGTGATCCATCCTCAAGACCCAGTAAGCCAGAGGATTTTCGGTGGGGAAGGTGTCCAAGTCTGACCTTGCCCCTAGGTATTCCTGGACCATGTATATCAGACGCTGGCGATGGTTGCTGGAACCGATCATACTTTGGGGCTGCGGACTAAAGAATTGTCTGAACGCATCGGTCAGACGGCCACCTTCCCCACCGCTCCTTCTTTGACTGCCCGAAGCCTCAGCAACTCGTTGTCCAGGACCAGGAGTTTGTAACCTCACAGTCTCTGGGAACGCGTTGCACAGACCTTTCTGCAAGGCCTCCCGGAGTTGTCTCATCCTCTGCTCCCTCTGCGACGGTACGATAAGGTCCGCAACCTTACCCTTGTACCGTGGATCAAGGAGAGTGGCCAGCCAGTAATGGTCCCTCTCCTTGATCCGAAGAATACGAGGATCCTTCCGCAGACTTTGCAGGATCAGGGAGGCCATGCAGCGTAGGTTAGCTGAGGCATTCAGTCCGGAGTCCTCTGGGTCACTAAGGACGACATGATCCGCAGCCACCTCCTCCCAGCCACGTACAAGTCCACTGGTTTCTTGGGACTGTAAATCATCCCTAAAAGACTGCTGCTGATGATGCTGAGTGCCAGCCTCCACCTCCATGCTGACACAATCCTCCTCCTCCTCCTCCTCTTCCTGTGCGATGGGTGGGACAGAAGGAACACTGTCTGGGTAAAGGGGGCCTTGAGAGGCAAGGAAGTCCTCCTCTTCCTGCCTCTGTTCTGCCTCAAGTGCCCTGTCCATTATTCCATGCAGCGTGTGCTCCAACAGGTGGACAAGAGGTACAGTGTCACTGATGCATGCACTGTCACTGCTCACCATCCTCGTGGCCTCCTCAAATGGTGCCAGGACAGTGCATGCATCCCTGATCATGCCCCACTGGCGTGGTGAAAAAAACCCGAGCTCCCCTGACCCTGTCCTGGTGCCGTAGTCGCACAGGTACTCATTGATGGCCCTCTGCTGCGTGTGCAGCCGCTGCAGCATGGCCAACGTTGAGTTCCACCTGGTGGGCATGTCACATATAAGGCTGTTATTGGGCAGGTTCAACTCCTTTTGAAGCTCAGCCAGGCGAGCACTGGCATTATAAGATCTGCGGAAATGCACACAGACTTTCCTGGCCTGCCTCAGGACATCCTGTAAGCCCGGGTACCTGCCCAAGAACCGCTGCACCACCAGGTTAAGGACGTGAGCCATACAGGGCACATGGGTCAGTTGTCCCTGTCGGAGGGCGGAGAGGAGGTTGGTGCCATTGTCGCAAACCACCATTCCTGGCTTAAGCTGGCGTGGCGTCAACCACCTCTCGGCCTGCCCCTGCAGAGCAGACAGGACCTCTGCCCCAGTGTGGCTCCTGTCCCCCAAACACACCAGCGCAAGCACGGCATGGCATCTTTTTGCCTGCGTACTTGCGTAGCCCCTTGAACGCCTACGGAGCACCGCTGGTTCCGAGGACAAACCACAGGAAGAGGCCATGGAGGAAGAAGAAGAGGAGGGGGTGGAGGAGAGAGGTGTGTCACAACCAGTAGTAGAATTTTGGAGGCGTGGCGGTAGAACAACCTCCAACACTACTGCACCTTGTCCTGCATCCTTCCCAGCTGCCAAAAGAGTGACCCAATGGGCCGTGAAAGAAAGGTAACGTCCCTGTCCATGCCTGCTGGACCATGAGTCAGCGGTAATATGCACCTTACCGCTGACCGCCCTGTCCAGCGAGGCCAAGACATTGCCTTCCACATGCCTGTAGAGAGCCGGAATAGCCTTCCGTGCGAAAAAGTGGCGTTTGGGAACCTGCCACTGAGGAACCGCACATTGCACAAACTCACGGAAGGGGGCCGAGTCTACCAACTGAAAAGGCAGCAGTTGAAGCGCTAGCAATTTAGCCAAGCTAGCATTCAACCGCTGGGCATGTGGATGGCTGGGAGTGAACTTCTTTCGACGGTCCAGCAGCTGGGGCAGGGAAATTTGCCTGCTAGAATCGGACGTCGGTGTACTGCTAGCAGAGTGGCCGCAAGTACTTGGCTGTGACACACCTAATTCTACACCTTCATTCCTCTCAGAGCAGGTTTCAGAGAGGACTGAAGGTATACTTGGGTTGGAGATCCCAGCTGATGCGGTGCAAGAAGAGGTCAGCTTTGTTCTTTGGTGTGGGTCTTTAAGGTAGGCTTGCCAACGAGCTGCATGGCAGGTCAACATATGTCTGATCAAGCATGTGGTGCCCAAGCGGCTGATGTTTTGGCCACGCGATATACGCTTGAGACATATGTTGCAAACAGCAGCTGTGCGATCTGATGCACTCGCCTCAAAAAAGGCCCACACCAAAGAACTTTTTGAATGACGGGCAGAGGCAGCGCCCTGCACAGGCGGAGCTCTGCGGTGTGATTCCGTCGGTGTGCTGCCCATACGCTGGCCACTCAAGGGCATCCTGCCTCATTGGAGATGTGCCTCCTCCTCATCCTCCTCCTCCTCCTCCTCTCCTATTAGGCACCCACGTGGAGTCAGTGACCTCATCATCCCCTCCCTCCTCATCACTGGAGCCAATCTGGCAGTATGCTGCAGCTGCTGGAGCATGACTGCCAGATTGGTGTCCTTCTTGAGCATCCCCTCTCTCTGATCTCACGCTGCTGCCTTCCTCTAGCTGGGTATCATCATCAGATCCTTCCAAACGCTGGGCATCCTCCTGGAGCATGTACCCAACACTGTGCTCAAACATTTTGGGGGACTCCTCAGGAGGAGGGCATGGTGGGTCTAGGGAAGGATTGACTAATGAAGATAATGATACCAGAGAAGAGGACGCTTTGGCAGCTACTTTGACAGTACCCTGAGCCTGGGTGAGAGAGGATGAGGAGGATGAGGTGGGCTTGGTCATCCACTCTACCAAGTCTTCGGCATGATGTGGCTCAACATGTCCAGCTGCCGAAAACAAGGACAAGCGTGTCCCATGGCCATGTGCTGATGACAATGCACCGCGTACACGACCAGCACTGTTGCCCCCAGACACAGAGCCTGCTTGCCCTCTTTTTTTGCCTCCTGACTGTCTGCCTCTCCTTGGTTGCCTTCCAGACATTTTAATGGATGGCCTGCAGGGAGATGGGAAAAACAGCAATAAGGGCTACCTTCAGGTGTATATTGTGCAGGAGGCTTAGCAACAATGACACTGACACTGTCCCCTGCCTATCCTTCTCTGTCCCTAAACACAAGGATTGAAAATATGGTTCAGCAAAAAAGTTTTAGAACAGAATAGCACACTGACACTTTCTCTCACTGTCCTACTCTGTCCCTCCCTACAAACAAGATTTAGCACAGAATAGCACACTGATAATTTCTACGAGTGTCCTTCTCTGTCCCTAAACTCAAGGATTGAAAATATGGAACAGCAAAATTGGTTTAGAACAGAATAGCACACTGTCAGTTTCACTCACTGTACCTCTCTGTCCCTCAACTCAAGGAATGAAAATATGGAACAGCAAAATTGGTTTAGAACAGAATAGTACACTGTCAGTTGCACTCACTGTACCTCTCTGTCCCTCAACTCAAGGATTGAAAATATGGAACAGCAAAATTGGTTTAGAACAGAATAGCACACTGTCAGTTTCACTCACTGTACCTCTCTGTCCCTCAACTCAAGGATTGAAAATATGGAACAGCAAAATTGGTTTAGAACAGAATAGTACACTGTCAGTTGCACTCACTGTACCTCTCTGTCCCTCAACTCAAGGATTGAAAATATGGAACAGCAAAATTGGTTTAGAACAGAATAGCACACTGTCAGTTTCACTCACTGTACCTCTCTGTCCCTCAACTCAAGGATTGAAAATATGGAACAGCAAAATTGGTTTAGAACAGAATAGCACACTGTCAGTTTCACTCACTGTACCACTCTGTCCCTCAACTCAAGGAATGAAAATATGGAACAGCAAAATTGGTTTAGAACAGAATAGCACACTGTCAGTTTCACTCACTGTACCTCTCTGTCCCTCAACTCAAGGATTGAAAATATGGAACAGCAAAATTGGTTTAGAACAGAATAGCACACTGTCAGTTTCACTCACTGTACCTCTCTGTCCCTCAACTCAAGGAATGAAAATATGGAACAGCAAAATTGGTTTAGAACAGAATAGCACACTGTCAGTTTCACTCACTGTACCTCTCTGTCCCTCAACTCAAGGATTGAAAATATGGAACAGCAAAATTGGTTTAGAACAGAATAGCACACTGTCAGTTTCACTCACTGTACCTCTCTGTCCCTCAACTCAAGGATTGAAAATATGGAACAGCAAAATTGGTTTAGAACAGAATAGCACACTGTCAGTTTCACTCACTGTACCTCTCTGTCCCTCAACTCAAGGATTGAAAATATGGAACAGCAAAATTGGTTTAGAACAGAATAGCACACTGTCAGTTTCACTCACTGTACCTCTCTGTCCCTCAACTCAAGGATTGAAAATATGGAACAGCAAAATTGGTTTAGAACAGAATAGCACACTGTCAGTTTCACTCACTGTACCTCTCTGTCCCTCAACTCAAGGATTGAAAATATGGAACAGCAAAATTGGTTTAGAACAGAATAGCACACTGTCAGTTTCACTCACTGTACCTCTCTGTCCCTCAACTCAAGGATTGAAAATATGGAACAGCAAAATTGGTTTAGAACAGAATAGCACACTGTCAGTTTCACTCACTGTACCTCTCTGTCCCTCAACTCAAGGATTGAAAATATGGAACAGCAAAATTGGTTTAGAACAGAATAGCACACTGTCAGTTTCACTCACTGTACCTCTCTGTCCCTCAACTCAAGGATTGAAAATATGGAACAGCAAAATTGGTTTAGAACAGAATAGCACACTGTCAGTTTCACTCACTGTACCTCTCTGTCCCTCAACTCAAGGATTGAAAATATGGAACAGCAAAATTGGTTTAGAACAGAATAGCACACTGTCAGTTTCACTCACTGTTCCTCTCTGTCCCTCAACTCAAGGATTGAAAATATGGAACAGCAAAATTGGTTTAGAACAGAATAGCACACTGTCAGTTTCACTCACTGTACCACTCTGTCCCTCAACTCAAGGATTTAAAATATGGTTCAGCAAAATAGTTTTAGAACAGAATAGCACACTGACACTTTCCCTCACTGTCCTACTCTGTCCCTCCCTACAAACAAGATTTAGCACAGAATAGCACACTGATAATTTCTACGAGTGTCCTTCTCTGTCCCTAAACGCAAGGATTGAAAATATGGAACAGCAAAATTGGTTTAGAACAGAATAGCACACTGACACTTTCCCTCACTGCACCTCTCTGTCCCTACAAACAAGATTTAGCACAAAATAGCACACTGACACTTTCCCTCACTGTACCTCTCTGTCCCTAAACTCAAGGATTGAAAATATGGTTCAGCAAGATTGGTTTAGAACAGAATAGCACACTGACACTTTCCCTCACTGTACCTCTCTGTCCCTACAAACAAGGATTAGCACAGAATAGCACCTGTCACTGACACTCTCCCTACCTATCCTTATCTGTCCCTAAACACAAGGAATCCAGGATTATGTAAAGGAAAAATAATGACACTGTCCCTGCCTATGCTTCTCTTTCCCTACTCCGGAACACACTACACAAGGCCGCCACGCTGGCGGCCTTTTATAGTGTGGGGCGTGTACTAAACCCCCTCAGCAATAATTGGCCACAGGCATCCTGCCTGTGGCCAATCATTGCTCTCCTCGCTGCCGGCGCTGTGATTGGCCAAGCATGCGGGGTCACAGTGCATGCTTGGCCAATCACAGCGCCTGGATGACACTGCGATGGCGTAGTGCATTGTGGGCCGTTCGCGTCACTCGAATTTGGCGCGAACGGCCCAAATCGTTCGATCTTCGTCGAACGATCGAACAGCCGATGTTCGAGTCGAACGTATGTTCGACTCGAACACGAAGCTCATCCCTAGTGGTGAATAGCATCTATGACCCACTGGGTTTCCTTGCTCCAGTTACCATTCAAGGTTCCACTTCAACTGCTAACCGGAGAGAGATTCATATTTTCTCTGATGCATCAGTTGAAGCTATTGCTGCAGTAGCCTATTTGAAGACCTCTGAACTGAATGGAGAATCACACTGTAGTTTTGTCCTAGGCAAGGCAAAACTCACTCCCAAGCCTGCACATACCATACCAAGACTTGAACTTTGTGCAGCCGTGCTAGCAGTAGAAATTGCCGAGGTCATACGAAGTGAAATGGACACTAGAATTGATTCTTTCACCTTCTATACAGACAGTAAGGTAGTACTTGGTTACATAAACAACCAAACAAAACAATTTTATGTGTACGTCAGCAACAGGGTTGAACGTATCAAGAGATTCTCTCTACCAAGTCAATGGCATCACGTTCCCACAGAACTCAACCCAGCTGGCTGTGGGACCAGAGCCGTGTCACCTGCCGCTCTTCAGGACAGCTTATGGCTGTCACCTCCAAGGTTTCTGTGTGAGGACTCTTACTTACTCCCTATTGACACCACCTATGGGCTAGTAAACCCTGAAGATGATAAGGAAATAAAAACTGTGAACACCTCACTCCACACTTCTGTAAGTACAAAACAGAAGCTGCGGTCACACCATTACAAGCATCAATGGAAGCAGGTGCAGCATCTAGCCAATGTGTTCTGGCATCGCTGGAAGAAAAAGTATCTTCACCACCTTCAAGGTCGTAACAAATGACAAGCATCTAAGCCGAATCTTAAGGTTGGAGACCTCATCCTTCTAAAAGACAAGGAAGTTTGTCGGAATGAGTGGCCTATGGGTTTTATTACTAAAGTTATGCCCAGCGACGATAACAAAGTCCGGAAGGTAGAAGTCAAGGTAACCAAGGGAGGATCGACACGAACCTTTAGTCGACCAATCACAGAGTTAGTACTCCTTTTGCCAGGTGAGTGACTTGTGCAAGGACTAGCCATGCTGTTGGCACGGCGGGGAGTACATTGCTGCCATCTACAGGTTCTACTCAGAACTTTGGAATTATTTGAAGACATCATACTGTGACTTTATGTTCTTCATCCTGTTGAACTTACGTTTATTATTTGCTTGTTGCATGTTTTTCATTACAGGTTCCAGGACATTCGTCAGTATTGGACTTTTTGAAAATATATATATTAATTTAAGGTTATGAAATCTAAAGATTTCAGACGGGGAGTGTTGTGTTACACTATGTGATTATTCTTGCTCTGTGTCTTTAAGATCTGTCCCCTTCTTTCTAGCTGAACTCTCTCTCTCACCGTAGTTCTTTATATATCTCCTCCACTTCCTGATTCTGGTCATTACTCCTGTATTTCTTCCATGCTAAACATCTTACATGTGGCTTTCAACTGCAACGTTTTTCTACCTATGAATATCCATCATTAAACGGAACATTCAAAAGGATTCATCGTCTGTCGTCCTAACTGTGAGTTTATTCATTGAGTTAAACTGCCTGTATCGATGCAAGGGATGAATATCAAACCAGCTTGAGTAAGGCCTACTTAAACCTGGAGATGAACTTTATCGCTTTGTAGTTGAGACACAACAGCCAGGTTTTTTTTACAGTTTAGAGGGGGGCAGATTACAAATGCACAAGCTCTGTGCTGTTTAAGCTACTGTAAGGGACCAGAATCTGAATTATTTTTTTGTGGTTAACAACACTTTAAGCCTGTAAGCATCTCACTACAGGTAAAAAATATTATGTAGAAGTCTAGTCAAATACTATCTAAGCTAAAGCCTTCTCCCACCCCCATTCTAAGCCTATTCTAACTGAATCCTGTAAAGGAAAGATGTCTATGCCTACACATTATGAGGGCACTCTAGTTCAGTCACACGATCAACCCCTTCAGTTCAGAGCAGGGACAGCCGGCAAAGGATGCCCCATTGTAAGCCTATGGATGGCATCACTGCAGAGGCATTGCAGCCATTGTTGACAATCTCTCCTCTTCACTGAAGCCAGCTGCTGGGGAGATCGTGTGACCAGACCGGAGAACCTTCAGAATAAGTAAATATAAACATCTTACCTTAGAATAGTTAGTTAGAATAGGACTTAGCATGGGGTGGGAGCAGGTTTTAGCTTAGATAGTATTTGACTAGACTTCTACATAATATTTTATACCTGTAGTGAGATGCTATCAGGGAAAAAGTTCTAATAAACAATTTTTGGACTGTTTACCTCCACCACATTGCAAAAAAGGGACATTTATCAGGTATCCCTGTATTCAGGAAAACAAGTCACCGCGATTGTCAGAGCGAGAGAAATAAATCTAGCACTAGACCTCCTCTGTAACTCTAACCTGGTAACCGTTATTTTTTTTTTTTAAAGCGTCGCCTATGGAGATTTTTAGGTACCGTAGTCTGTTGCCTGTCCCACAATCCAGCGACGTGGCCACCCAAACCCTCCATTCTCTCCCAAGCCTGTTCAGCTTCACAGCCAGGTGCGCATGTCTCACTGCGCTGTCCTGCATAGCCGGGCAATCTTCTGGGACCTGTGATGTATGCCCAAGCGGAAGTGGGAGCTCGTCAGTAATCGTGATGCATTGTGATGCATTGTGGAATCTAATCGAATCATTGACCAGATAATCGTAATCGAATCGAATCGTGAGACCAGTGAAGATGCGCACCTCTAGTATCTAATACAGTGTAGTGTGGTGCTGCAAAATAAAAAATACATCATGTCCGGAAGACCACCAAGGAGCAGCAGACGCTCACAGGCCACTAAAAGAGGGCAAGCATCCTCTGTGTCTACAGTCAACAGTGGTAGTCATGGACATGGTGCATCCTCTGCAGGTGGCCGTTGGGCATGCTTGTCCATTTTTTCTGCTGCTGGCCGTTTTATTAAGCCACAACATGCAGAAGAGTTGGTGGAGTGGATAACAAAGCGGTCCTCATCCTCCTCATCCTCTGTCACCCAGGCTCATAGTAGTTTACTTTCCAGCGCAGCTGCCAAAGCAACCTATTCCACCGGCTCCTTCTCCACAGTCACTCCTTCCATAGCCCCACCATCATGCACAGAGGAGTCCTCAGAATTATTCGACCACAGTGTCGGGTACATGCTGCTGGAGGATGCACAGCGATTTGAAGGCTCCGATGTTAGTTTCCAGGTTGAGGAAGGGAGTAACGTAAGCCTAGAGAGAGGGGGTGCCACAGAAGGATAAGGAACTGGCAGTCATGTTTCCCCAGGTTGGGCATAGTCCCTTCTTGTATTAAGAGAGGTATGGACTCCAGAGAGAGAGATACAATTTTGCCCCTGTACAAATCATTAGTAAGACCTCATCTGGAATATGCAGTTCAGTTTTGGGCACCAGTTCTCAAAAAGGGAACTGGAGAAAGTGCAGAGAAGGGCAACCAAACTGATAAGAGGCATGGAGGAACTCAGCTATGATGTAAGATTAGAGGAACTGAATTTATTCACTCTTGAGAAGAGAAGATTAAGGGGGGATATGATCAACATGTACAAATATATAAGGGGTCCATATAGTGAACTTGGTGTTCAGTTATTCACTTTACGGTCAACACAGAGAACAAGGGGGCACTCTTTATGCAACGGTACAGTGGGAGTGGGAGTGGTCGACCCGCTGTGCCTGCTGGGAGGGGATACTTAAGGTGCAAACGTCATTGATTGGGGCCCGTTCTCGCCCTGCAGTCATCCGGGCGCGATGCATGTGTGTGTGTGTGGTCCTGGTCTCCGGGCCATGTTGGCCCGAGGCTGCATCGCTGCTTAGTAGGCCCAGCTAGTCTGGCTGGGGCCTACATTCGGAGAAGGGATCCCAAGCTGTCTGTCCAAATGGGGAGGAAGCTATCTTGGTGAAGGAGACCAGGGGAGGACCTGACCTGGAGGAGACCAACAAAGTGCTGCTGTCTCGGGTGAGGCCTGGTGACTTTGTCAAGGAGGGATCCGTTATATTACAAGCCCTGCAGTTCGCCGGATTGGCTTAAAGGCCCTTTAACTGTACGGCTGGAAGTTTGGGACTTTAAAATCATGTGGGAGAGGATTCCTGGACTATACATTCGCTCAACTTAAAAAGGTCTCTGGCAGAGACTTTGTACACTTCATCTGGTCTGTGGCAGAGACCTACTTCATCTTGGGCAGTCTGTGGCAGAGACTGCCCCGTTACTGGTTCGTGTGTCATCCCGGCTGCTAGGCCATGTGAGAGGGGACTATCGGGGTGACCAATACCCACTCTAACATTGAGAGTGGTTAGTGACTTTGAACTTATACCTTTGTCAAATTTTTGGGCGAGTGCCTGAACCTTCCCCTGCTCTTCTATACCTTCTACTTCTCAAAGTTTATTGCATAAGAAAAATAAAGCCTAACTGTTTAAGGTTTTACATCGGTGTGGACATTGCATTACTACAGACTTTCCTACCCGGACAACGCAGCTGAAGAGGTAACGTGCAAAACCCAAAACTAACCAGCGGCCCTCTAGGGCAGGGATATGCAATTAGCGGACCTCCAGCTGTTGCCAAACTACAAGTCCCATGAGGCATAGCGAGACTCTGACAGCATCAAGCATGACAACCAGAGACAGAGGCATGATGGGACTTGTAGTTTGGCAACAGCTGGAGGTCCGCTAATTGCATATCCCTGCTCTAGGGGGTATTGCTACATATGTAATTCACGTTAATTTTGAATTGATGGAAATATATGGGCTTTGGCACAGACACACAGAAATATTAATGCTGGATCTGCACTATTGAATGCACAATACAATTCTTTAGTATATCATTTTTTATTTATAAATGTTTTTGAGATGTAATATTTGGAATAGTAATTCATGCTTGCATAGATTTTCCATATGTATGCAAAATGACGTGTCACTAATTTACTTAAAAAAAAAAAAAAAACATGCCTCTTACTAAATATCTTGGACTGTGTACTTTCCAAAAGGGAGTCATTTGGGGTGTATTTGTATTGTCCTTGCATTTTAGGGCCTTAAAGCAGAACTTCAGTCATGTTTTCATCGTTCCATCTAGTAAATCTTCTGCCCTTGTTGTTTTAACTTTGGATAGTAAAACATTTTTTTTCTGACAGTAAATACCTTACAGCCCACTTCCTCTTTCTTGTCTGATCATTAGCCTAGGCTTATGACATCATGCACAATTGTGAGGGTTTGCCAGGAAGGGAGGGGGGATTAGTCATAAGTGGGCCAATGAGAGCTGCAGGGCTTCAGAGCTGGAGGTGTGCCTTTGTGTGTATGTGTAAATTCAGGAAGTGAACAGGCAGCAGCTTCAGCTGCCCACAGTTAAAATGGATGCAGCCAGACTTGGAAGTGAAGGGAGATTTCTGCAGCATATTTGGCAAGTACAGAATCGCAGTATATATACACACAATTTAAAGGGGGGACCCTCACTATGCCAGCAATATATATAAAAAGCATTGAATGAGTAAAAACTCTATCAAAAAACAAATTGACTTTGTGGGCATAACATGAGACAATATTTGTCTAAAAAATGTACAGGTCTTTATTAACAAAAATATACTAGTTAACCAGTTGCCGACTAGGGTGACCATGTGTCCCGGATTGCCCGGGACAGTCCCGCATTTTGCAGGTCTGTCCCGGGCAAATTCATTCCAGGACAATACAGTGTCCCGGAATGAAGCTGACACAGCCAACCCCCCGGGCCAATCTGATGCCCCCAAAAAAGGCCCCCACATTACCGCTTTACTCACTGACAGTACTTTTCCTGGTCGGGAATGCCTGGAGGAGCACAATCCCCGCCCTCTGCTTGTGATTGGAGAAATCATAAATCCCGCCTCTTGTGTCCAATCACTGTACTGTGATTCGTTACAGCACAAGCTGATTTTTGGGAAGGGGGGGTGTCCCTGAATGGTAGTTTGGAAATGTGGTCACCCTATTGCCGACCGAGCCATGTAGATATACGTTGGCAGAATGGCACGGCTGCGCAAAGTAACATATATTTACGTCACTTTGAATTTTGCGCCGTGCGGCCGCACGCCCCTGCCACAAGCTCCCTGGCCGTTCCCATGGGACCCACGGACTCGATGTCCTCCGGTGTCCCGCGATCGTGTCATGGAGCTGCAGAACAGGGAGAGGCCAGTGTAAACAAGGCATCTCCCCGTTCTGCCTAGTAACACGACACTGATCTTCTGCTCAAACAAAAACAGAAACCGCTCAGGTGTAGACGTCCTCCAGGTGACTATCTCCTCCCAACAGCCAAGGATGCAGGCAATGCAATTTCAGGCAAAATAAAAGATCAAGTCTTCTGGACAGCAGCACTCCAATAAAAAGCCTTTATTATGTAAACTCTTCAAAAATCCAAATACAGCACAGCAAGTCACAAAATTCTGGTTAGAGCTGACTAGTTTCACACTTTCTTAGTGTTTAATCAGGAGCGGGAGCAGTGATCAGTGTCGTGTCACTCGTAGCCCAGCCCCCACACAGTTAGAACACATCCCTAGGTCACACTTAACCCCTTCCACGCACCCTACTGGTTAACCCCTTCACTGCCAGTCACACTTACACAGTAATCAGTGCATTTTTATAGCACTGATTGCTGTATAAATGTGAATGGTCCCAAAATAGCGTCAAAAGTGTCCGCCATAATGTCGCAGTCACAATAAAAATCGCTGATCGCCACCATTACTAGTAAAAAAAATTACTTTTTTTTCAAAATTGTCGCTCTATTTTTGTTTATAGCGCACAAAATAAAAAACGCAGAGGTGATCAAATACCACCAAAAGAAAGCTCTATTTGTGGGAAAAAAAGGACGTAAATTTTGTTTAGGAGCCACGTCACGCGATCACGCAATTGTCAGTTAAAGCGACGCAGTGCCGAATCGCAAAAAGTGGCCTGGTCATTTGGCAGCCAAATCCTCTGGGGCTGAAGTGGTTAAAAAAAACATTTAAACATACAAAGCATCCTACTGACTGACAGGATCAACAAGTACCCATTATAGTAGGCATGGAGATATAGAGGTAAATCAAGTCCATGTGGACACATATTCTGTACAAATTGTATGAATAAGTAAGGTCCATAGGCTTCTCCACATACGAGTGCATGGAGAAGCCTATGGACCTTACTTATTTATACAATTTGTACAGTATATGTGACCACATGGACTTGATTTACCTCTATATCTCCATGCCTACTGTATTGGCACCTACCCAATAAATGTCCTAAAGAAGCAATGTGCGAAACGCGTTGACAGACAAGAGTGCATGGAGAAGCCTATGGACCTTACTTATTCATACAATTTGTACAGTATATGTGTCCACATGGACTTGATATACTTCTATATCTCCATGCCTACTGTATTGGGTACTTGTTGATCCTGTCAGTCAGTAGGATGCTTTGTATGTTAAATGTTTTTTTAACTAGTATATTTTTGTTAACCACTTAACGACCGCCCACTGTAAATATACGTCAGCAGAATGGCACCGACAGGCAGAATCACGTACATATACGTGATTGCCTTTGTATAGTTGGGGGGTCCGATCGGACCCCCCTTCTTTACAGTGGGTGGTCGTTTTACCTTCGAGAGCGATCCGGCATGAGGAGACGGCCGTTCGATTCCGGCCACCCCCTCTCGATCGCTCCCGGCGAATGAGAGAGCTTCCCCTGCCTGCCAGGAAGGAGGAAGTGATGTCATCTCTCCTGGGGCGCTCACATATACCGAGCGCCGTACAGGAGAAGATGCAGGTTAGTACACAAAACAGCACACTGACACCAGGACACATAGGCACATAAATCGCCCCCCCAGGCCCCCCCAGACACCCCCCAGCCCCCAGTCACAGTGTCACTGATTGCAGTGACCATTTATTTAGTGATCACTGCAATCAGTGACATTTGTGACTGTAAAAGTGTCACTACATTTAGTTTTAGGTCCAGTGTAGCCCCCTAACCCCCCCTAATAAAGGTTTAACCCCCTGATCACCCCCCAGATAACCCTTTCACCCCCTAGCACCGCCGTCACTAAGCAATCATTTTTCTGATCGATGTCTTAGCGTCGGTGATGCTGATCGGTAGCCAGTAATTTTTTTTAGGTTCGCCGCAGGTTTTTATAGCGTCGGGTACCCCCATATATTACCTAATGAAGGTTTAACCCCCTTGATCGCCCCCCAGGTAACCCTTTCACCCCCTATCACCACTGTCACTAAGTTATAATTTTTCTGATCGATGTCTTAGCGTCGGCGATGCTGATCGGTAGCCAGTAATTTTTTTTAGGTTCGCCGCAGGTTTTTATAGCGTCGGGTACCCCCATATATTACCTAATAAAGGTTTAACCCCCTTGATCACCCCCCAGGTAACCCTTTCACCCCCTAGCACCGCCGTCGCTATGCGATCATTTTTCTGATCGATGTCTTAGCGTCGGTGATGCTGATCGGTAGCCAGTAATTTTTTTTAGGTTCGCCGCAGGTTTTTATAGCGTCGGGTACCCCCATATATTACCTAATAAAGGTTTAACCCCCTTGATCGCCCCCCAGGTAACCCTTTCACCCCCTAGCACCGCCGTCACTATGCGATCATTTTTCTGATCGATGTCTTAGCGTCGGTGATGCTGATCGGTAGCCAGTAATTTTTTTTAGGTTCGCCGCAGGTTTTTATAGCGTCAGGTACCCCCATATATTATCTAATAAAGGTTTAACCCCCTGATCGCCCCCCAGGTAACCCTTTCACCCCCTATCACCACTGTCGCTAAGCAATCGTTTTTATGATCGTTGTCTTAGTGTCGGTGATGCCGATAGGTAGCCAGTAATTTTTTTTTAGGTTCGCCGTCAGGTTTTTATATAGCGTCAGGTACCCCTATATATTACCTAATAAAGGTTTTAACCCCCTAATTGCCCCTAGTTAACCCTTTCACCAGTGATCATCATATAAGTGTTACGGGTGACGCTGGTTAGTTAGTTTGCTTTTTATAGTGTCAGGGCACCCGCCGTATATAACCCAATAAAGGTTTAACCCCCTGATCGCCCGGCGGGTGATATCAGTTAGGTTTTAGCGTCAGAGAGGGTCTGCGTCACACCCCAGGCAGCGTCAGGTTAGTGCCAGTAGCGCTAACACCCACACGTGAAGCATACACCCCCCTTAGTGGTATAGTATCTGATCAGCTCAATATCTGATCTGATCAGATCTATACTAGCGTCCCCAGCAGTTTAGGGTTCCCAAAAACGCACTGTTAGTGGGATCAGCCCAGATACCTGCTAGCACCTGCGTTTTGCCCCTCCGTCCAGCCCAGGCCACCGAAGTGCAGTATCGATCGATCACTGTCACTTGCAAAACACAACACACATAACTGCAGCGTTTGCAGAGACAGGCCTGATCCCTGCGACTCCAGTGCTGTAGGAGGTGATTTCACCACCACAGTTAAAAAAAAAAAGCATATATGCCGAAGCATTGGGGCAGCAGGGGCGGAGGAGTGATTTTGCTCCTAATGCCGCGTATATACGGTCGAAATTCTGACGGAGGCTTGCCCGTGGAAAAGTCTGACCATGTGTACGCGGCATAACTTTTGCGAGAAGATGCCCCCATGCTTCGGCATATATAAATGGTGCATGTATGCCCATCATTAGAAGTGGGTGGATGAAGGGCGGTATTCTAATGGTGGGCATACCCACCGATCAATCTTTTTTTTTCGTTCAGCCAACAGGCTGCATGAAAAAAAAGATTACAATACATGTCCAACAAGGACCAGCAACGTACTGGTATGTTGCTGGACTTTGAATGTTTATACCAGAATGATGCCTGCGGGTTTAGGTATCATCTTGGTATCATTCTTTTCAGCCAGCGGCCGGCTTTCATGTAAAAGCAATCCTAGTGGCTAATTAGCCTCTGGACTGCTTTTACAAGCAGTGGGAGGGAATGTCCCCCCCCCCCGGATATAAAAAGCGCCATTGGGAAATTGGGAAAGCATTTTATCACACCGATCTTGGTGTGGTCAGATGCTTTGAGGGCAGAGGAAAGATCTAGGGTCCAATAGACCCCAGTTTTTTCAAAAAAGAGTACCTGTCATTACCTATTGCTATCATAGGGGATATTTACATTCCCTGAGATAACAATAAAAGTGATAAAAATAAATAAATATGGAAGCAACAGTTTAAAAATAAAATAAAAAAAAGCAAAATTAATAATAAAAAAATAAAAAATAAAAAGCACCCCTGTCCTGCCCTGCTCTTGCCCAATGGCGAACGCAAGCGTCGGTCTGGCGTCATATGTAAACAGCAATTGCACCATGCATGTGAGGTATCACCGCGAAGGTCAGATCGAGGGCAGTAATTTTAGCAGTAGACCTCCTCTGTAAATCTAACGGGGTAACCTGTAAATGCTTTTAAAGGCTTTTAAAAATGCATGTAGTTTGTCGCCAATGCGCGTTTGTGCGAAATTTTAAAGCATGTCGTGTTTGGTATCTATGTACTCGGCCTAAGATCATCTTTTTATTTCAACAAACATTTGGGCAATATAGTGTGTTTTAGTGCATTAAAATTAAAAAAAGTGTATTTTTCCCAAATAAATGCGTTTGAAAAATCGCTGCGCAAATACTGTGTAGAAAAAAAAATGCAACACCCACCATTTTATTCTGTAGGGCCTTTGCTTTAAAAATATATATAATGTTTGGGGGTTCAACATAATTTTCTTGCAAAAAAAAATATGTTTTCATGTAAACAAAAAGTGTCAAAAAGGGCTTTGTCTTCAAGTGGTTAGAAGAGTGGATGTAAGCTTCCTAATGTTGTGTATAAAATGCCAGAACAGTTCAAAACCGCCCCAAATGACCCCATTTTGGAAAGTAGACACCCCAAGCTATATACTGAGAGGCATGTCGAGTCCATGGAATATTTTATATGTTGACACAAGTTGCGGAAAAAATACAATTTTTTTTTGCACAAAGTTGTCACTAAATGATATATTGCTCAAACATGCCATGGGCATATGTGGAATTACACCCCAAAATACATTCTGTTGCTTCTCCTGAGTACGGGGATACCACATGTGTGAGACTTTTTGGGAGCCTAGCCGCGTACGGGACCCCAAAAACCAAGCACCGCCTTCAGGCTTTCTAAGGGTGTCAATTTTTGATTTCACTTCTCACTGCCTATCACAGTTTCGGAGGCCATGGAATGCCCAGATGGCACAAAACCCCCCCAAATGACCCCATTTTGGAAAGTAGACACCCCAAGCTATTTGCTGAGAGGTATTGTGAGTATTTTGCAGATCTCGCTTTTTGTCACAAAGTTTTGAACATTGAAAAAAAAAATAAAAAAAAAATAAATGTTCTTTCTTCATTTTCAAAAACAAATGAGAGCTGTAAAATACTCACCATGCCTCTCAGCAAACAGCTTGGGGTGTCTAATTTCCAAAATGGGGTAATTTGGGGGGGTTTTGTGCTATTTTGGCATTTTATGGCCTTCAAAACTGTGATAGGTAGTGAGGAGTGAAATCAAAAATTTGCGCCCTTAGAAATCCTGGAGGCGGTGCTTGGTTTCCGGGGTCCCGTACGTGGCTAGGCTCCTAAAAAGTCCCACACATGTGGTATCCCCGTACTCAGGAGAAGCAGCAGAATGTATTTTGGGGTGCAATTCCACATATAACCATGGCATGTGTGAGCAATATATCATTTAGTGACAACTTTTTGTAATTTTTTTTTTTTTTGTCATTATTCAATCACTTGGGACAAAAAAAAAATATTCAATGGGCTCAACAGGCCTCTCAGCAATTTCCTTGGGTGTCTACTTTCTAAAATGGGGTCATTTGGGGGGGTTTTGTGCTATTTTGGCATTTTATGGCCTTCAAAACTGTGATAGGTAGTGAGGAGTGAAATCAAAAATTTGCGCCCTTAGAAATCCTGAAGGCGGTGCTTGGTTTCCGGGGTCCCGTACGTGGCTAGGCTCCTAAAAAGTCCCACACATGTGGTATCCCCGTACTCAGGAGAAGCAGCAGAATGTATTTTGGGGTGCAATTCCCCATATAACCATGGCATGTGTGAGCAATATATCATTTAGTGACAACTTTTTGTATTTTTTTTTTTTTTTGTCATTATTCAATCACTTGGGACAAAAAAAAAAAATATTCAATGGGCTCAACATGCCTCTCAGCAATTTCCTTGGGGTGTCTACTTTCTAAAATGGGGTCATTTGGGGGGGTTTTGTACTGCCCTGTCATTTTAGCACCTCAAGAAATGAGATAGGCAGTCATAAATTAAAAGACATGTGGCTGAATACATTTTGGCCTAAATGTATGACTAAAATTGAGTTTATTCGATTTTTCTTATAACAAAAAGTAGAAAATATCATTTTTTTTCAAAATTTTCGGTCTTTTTCCGTTTATATCGCAAAAAATTAAAATCGCAGAGGCAATCAAATACCATTAAAAGAAAGCTCTATTTGTGGGAAGAAAAGGACGCAAATTTCGTTTGGGTACAACATTGCATGTCCGCACAATTTACAGTTAAAGCAGCGCAGTGCAAAATTCTGAATTCACCTCTGGTCCTTTAGCTACCAAATGGTCCGGGGCTTAAGTGGTTAATAAAGACCTGTACATTTTTTAGACAAATATCGTCTCATTTTATGCCCACAAATTTGTTTTTTATAGAGTTTTTACTCATTCAATCCTTTTTCAGTATATATAAAACAATATGCAAAGTGGTTGGAGGGAAGCTTCAGAATGGCAAAGATGTTTTTATTACAAATTATGTGAGCAGACTGCAGTTCCTCTTTAAGAAATAAGATCATCAGGACTGATCAATTTTCAAATATATGTATCACTCTCCTAGGTCAGGTGCTAGAAGTGAGGCAAATTTAGTTTTTGGCTCTGCTGTAAGGCCGGGTTCACACTGGTACGACACGTCCGTCATAGTACTTTGGATCCAACTTTGCCCTGCGTCTTGAAGTCTGACATGCGTCAGACTTTAATGAACAGGGATCCGACTTCGATCCCCGACAATACCAGGCACTCTGTCTGGTATGAATCTTTAGGAAGAACTCCACGCCAAATGAAAAAAAAAAAACGGCATGGGTTCCCCCTCTAAGAGCATACCAGGCCCTTCGGTCTTGTCATGTACCTGATTGATGAGCCTGACGTGTGGAGGGAAGCCTCTCGTACAGCTCCGACTCGTGGACCAATGATAGTGAGACAGTAGGGCCAGAAGCGCGGCGGAGTAAGAGTGCCTATGAACAGTCCAGAAGTCTGTGCAAGCAGAAGCCAGGAACTCACAAACAGGAAGCCGGACCCAACAGGTGGCAGGCAAGTGAGGTGGCAGACGGGCTGGCAGACCTGGCAAGAGGTGAGCAGAGGAGCACCACCAGAAGCAGGAGCTGTAGCAGGCTGGACAGCTGGGAGCGGAGTCAGAAGAGCTGGGTTGACAACAGACAGGCAGATCAGGCACAGACAGCAGGCAAAAACGTAGTCGGGTCACAGGCAGGTTTTCAGCAACGGACAGTCAGATCAGGCAGAAGCAGCAGGCAGAAGAGTAGTCGGGTCACAGGAAGGTTTGGCAATAGGTACTGAATAGCAGAGACTGGAGGCAGGGATCGATCCGTAGGATGCCAGAGGTCAGGGCAGGAAGCAGGCAGAGGTAGTCGAGAGCAAGCCGGATTGGTATCAGAAGTCACACACAAGTATCAGGATTCAGGTAAACGCTGTAGACCAAGCAGTAATAAATCAGTGTCACAGCTCTGTTTAAATAGGCCGACTGGCGCCAGTTCTGGTGACAGGTGCGCGAATGCGCCCTCGTGCGCATGCATGCGCATTTGCAGAAGCGCCTGTGGCCGTTCTGAGCATCCTTGGTTGGCGCCTGCGCACAATCGTGCGCTGGGGAACGGCAGCTGTACCTTGCAGACATCTTTCCTGACACTGCCCCCCCCTTACAGGCAGCCTCCGGATGCCCATTTTGTTCTTCTTCTGGGGGTGTCTGCAGAAGAAAGCATGGACCAGGTCCATGGCATGTACTGCTCCGGTTCCCAGGAGTTTTACTCAGGCCCATAACCCTTCCATTTAAGTATTGTAGACGGCCTCTTCTCCTTCTGCAGTCTACAATTGCCTCCACCTCAAACTCTTTGTCCCCATTGATGACCACTGGTTCAAGCGGTCTAGTCTCTCGATTAGGGAAGGGATCTGGCACTGCGGGTTTTAGCAAAGACACATGGAACACCGGATGTATTCTGAAAGAGTCAGGTAAGGACAGTTCATAGGAAACATTGTTAATCTTCATACTTACAGGAAATGGTCCCAGATATTTGGGAGCAAGCTTCTTTGATGGACAAGCCAATCTCAGGTTGGTCGTGGCCAACCAAACTTGGTCCCCTGGTTGCAGGATCAGCTCCCCCCTCCTTCTGTCGAAGGCCCTTTTACTATCCTCTTGTGCTTTGGTTAAGGCCTCTTGTAACAATTTATTGTTACGATTGAAGAAGTCCACTGTATTCTGGACGGCTGGAACCGCAGATTCGGGAACAAGGTCGGGCAGGAAGGTGGGATGGAAGCCATAGTTTGCAAGAACTGAGATTGCTTGGTGGCTGAGTGACAGGAGTTATTATAAGCAAACTCAGCTAATGGTAGGAGAGATACCCAGTCATCCTGGACAAATGACGCGAAGCAACGGATATATTGTTCCAACGTTTGGTTAGTCCGTTCGGTTTGCCCGTTAGACTGTGAGTGGTATGCAGACGACATAGAGAGTTTGATCTTCAGGGTCTCACAGAGTGATTTCCAGAATCTGGACATAAATTTGTCCCCTTGGTCTGAGACAATATCAGCAGGTACCCCGTGGAGTCTAACAACTTCCTTGATGAACACTTGGGCAGTTTCTGCAGCAGATGGTGTACCCTTCAGGGGTAAGAAATGGGCCATCTTGGACAGTCGATCGACAATAACAAAGATGGCTGTACAATTTTCCAAAAGTGGTAACTCTACCATGAAGTCTGTAGAAATCATGAACCAAGGCCTGTTGGGCACAGGCAGAGGTCTGAGAAAACCCCAAGCTTTATTTCGGATGCTCTTGCTTCTGATACAGGTGATGTATGCATCCACGTAACTCTTACAGTCTCTTACCAGATTAAGCCACCAAAATGTGCGTTGCACCAGTTCTGTTGTTTTGCGAATCCCGAAGTGCCCTGCTAAGAGATGGTCATGGCAGAATCCCAGGACTGGCACCCGAACCTCTTCTGGAACAAAGACTCGGTTTCCTTTCCACAGAAGTCCCTCCCTTGTCTGAAGGGTATCCCCCATAGGAGCAGGAGCAACTGAAGATGCCTGTTTAAGTTGTGACACGAGGTCGGTCTGAAGTAGCAGAAAGTTCCCTGCTTGCAGGATAGTATCTGATACAGGCAAGTCCTTAGGATCCTCAAACATGCGTGATAGCGCGTCGGGCTTGACATTCTAAGACCCGGGTCTGTAGGTGAGGTGGAATAAGAACCTTGAGAAGAAAAGTGCCCATCGGGCCTGGCGAGGCTTCAGCCATTTAGCAGTCCGTAAATACTCAAGGTTCTTATGATCCGTGAAGATCAGTATTGGATGTGTTGCTCCCTCTAGCAAATACCTCCATTCCTCAAGGGCGGCTTTTATGGCAAGGAGTTCACGATCCCCAACATCGTAGTTCCTCTCTGTGGGGGGCGAGTTTCCGAGAGAAAAAGGCTACCGGGTGAGTCAAATTCTTGAGACCTTGACGCTGGGACAAAATTCCCCCAACTGCACTCTCAGAAGCGTCTACCTCCAGGATGTAGGGTACCACTGGGTCTGGGTGGCTTAGTACAAGAGCAGATGTAAACAGTCCTTTAAGAGTCTCAAAGGCAACCTGGGCTTCAGGGGACCAGCGGAAGCGAACACCCTGTTTGGTGAGTTGAGTAATGGGTGGGATGATGGCCGAGAAGTTCTTGATGAATCCGCGGTAGAAATTAGCAAACCCTACGAAATGCTGGACCCCCTTCTTATCAGTGGGAGCTGGCCAGGTCAGGTTTGCTGAGACTTTCTGGGGAACCATCTCGATTCCCCTGGTGGAGATGATCAATCCCAAAAACTGGATACTCCGCTGTTCAAACTCACACTCAAAATCACAGTTGGTTCCGGCGGCGTGCTCCCCGCAGAGCCGTACACTAGAATTACTGGTACAGGTACGTGATTTTGCACGTAAGGGCCGCCCTGCCGCAGTAAATGTACATGGAGCGGTCCTTAACCACTTCCTGCCCGGCCTATAGTAAAATGACGGCGGTGGTTCAGTTATCCTGACTCATGACGTCTTTCAGGATAACCGGCGTGCGCAGGGTCGTCTTTGATATGGTTTGGACCCTGGGCAAACATTTCTTTTGCCCCCCCCCCCCATGCAATTTTGCTCTTCACCCCAACATCTCAAAAAACAGACACACACATAGAATTATCTTTAAAAAAAAAAACCTTTAATTATGTAAACATAAAAGAACTGGTCAACAAACAAGATCTTAGCTAGATCTGTAACAGTACATACTCGCCAACTGTAGTAGCAATTATATCTTAATAACTTTCAGTAATAAAGTGCAAATCAACATTATGTTTTGTGTGTAAAACAAATAGCCATGTTGTCTATTAACACAAACATAAATATTCATAAATAATAGAACGATTAACAACAACACATAGCAATTAAACAAACAGTATTAAAGCTTACAACCCGTAGAATCCAAAATCAAACATTCAAAACAAAGTGCGTATGCTCCACTCCAATTTAGAGAATAGGTAATCAGGTAGCAGAATAACATACTATACTACAAAAAATCTGGAAGCTATGTGCTCCTGTGCTAAATGGGTGATAAAACCACCCTTTCATCAGCTTTCAGTCCACAAAAAAACCCAAAACAAACCACAAAAAAAAAAAAAAACTGGATTTTCCGTATAGCAGCCTTATGGAAAATCCCAGTATGTTAACATTCCTATTAGGCAACAGCTGCTAGTATAACAGACAATTATTGTCAACCACTAATATAAAAGTGCAGATAACTTTTTACATAAAAAGTAAAGAAATACTTTAATCCAATTTATACCACCAGTCTACGTGCTTTTTGAGCAGCAAACGTCTTTGTAATGTTGGTGAAGTCAGGACTGCGAAGTATATCTGATTCAGCAGACATTATAGACAGTTTGGTGAGACGACTTTGGCTCATGGTTGTGCGTTGTAGATTTTTGATCTGTTTCATTTTTGAAAAAGATCGTTCACCTGAAAAGTTAGTGATCATTAAAGTGAGATACATTTTTAAAGCAATTTCCGTGTTGGGAAAGGTATCTTTTACAACCTTGTCAAAAATGGTATTGTACATAAATTGCTCTATGCTGCAGTCATCTGTTTTTTTATCGAGAAACAAAGAAATTAATGACAAACTGAATTAGCTCGTCACCAAAGGTTGTGCCCAGATCATGCTTGTAGAAAGCGGACAACTTTTCTGCTGCAATTTTAATGGAATCAAAGTCCATCACTGGAAAGTTTATAAAGAATTCAAATAAATCACACACTTCACTGTAAGCTCCTAGTCGATGTTCCAGACACACTAAAAGTTTGTCAACACATGGGAGAAAGGCCTTAACGTAATAGGTCTCCTTGGGTGTTAAGTGTTCTTCTTCACTGTGTCCATAATCAAGTGGCTCCTGATGGACATTCCGGCAGTGAAGTCGACGATGTTGCACAGTATATTCTTCAGTATCTGTGAGACGCTTGCCAGCTTCTTCAAATGCATCAAATTTAGTACGTTGTTCATTCATAAAATCTTTTAATGATTTCAAAACGCCAATTGCTGAATTTAGGTTGAGTTGAACGGACTGCAAAGTTTTGCTGCTGCTGTTAAAGCTCTGTAAAACAGTGTTCCAGAATTCTGCAAAAATCCTCTCAAGTTTGCTCATCTAATCAAACAGTCCTTTTGCCATATTACGGCACTCTGACCTCTCTTCACAGTCAGCTGAAATTTCAAACAAAATGTCAATTATATTTTGATAGCCATGGACTAGTGCCTGACAAGCATCAGCACGACATGACCAACATGTGTCACTTAGCTTTTTCGGCATGGACACAGGGGTCTTTCTCATCAAGCTTGTCTTTAAGCTTCTTGTAGCGCTTGGTTGAGCCAGTAAAGAATGCATACAGAGCTTGTATGAAATCAAAAAACTTTACAGCCTCACTACACGAATTTGCAGTATCCTTTCCAACAAGGTTTAGTGAGTGTCCAAAACAAGGTATATACTTTGCATATTTATTCAGGGTAACAATTTTTGCTTGCATACCCTTGTAGTGACCAGACATGTTGCTTGCATTGTCGTAACTCTGTCCACGGCATTCTTGTATGGAAAGTCCAACATTATTAAGGAATTTTAGAAGCGCATTCACCATCTCTTCTCCCTTATGCCCCGTTGAGGGTAAGAAAATTAGAAAACGCTCTACAGGTTGATTTCCTTCTAAGTATCGTAAAAGTATCGTAAAATCACTGTGAGCTGATCAGTATGGGAATAATCTTCAGATGAATCTACAAATACCGAGTAGTACTTTGCCATTTTAACCTGGTTGATGACATGTTCTAAAATCTTTTCCCCTGTAATCTGTATAAGTTCTTCACAGACATTTGCTGATAGATAACTTGTAAATCCTTTGCCCTTGTATGCCTTGGTTTGGATGTGTTGTGCTAGGAAAGCATCGTACTCTGACAGTAATTCCAAAATTTCAAGATAGTTGCCATTATGTTTGGATCCAATAACTTGGTCATCTCCTCTAAAAGCCAATCCTCTTTCGGTTTAGGTTTTGAACATAGCTTGTCAGCTCTTCAATCTCTTGTTGCATTTTAAGGTCAATCCGACCCTCCAATTTAGAATATTTAGCTGTATCAATCACAGCACGAATATGGTTTTGAGACTGTTCATGTGATGAAATTCGTTCACTGGCATGTTTCCAGTCGCTGAAGCCATCATTGGAAAATGCATTTCGTGATGCACCAAACAATTTGCAGTCAGAACAGTAGATTCTGCCGGTGTTTTTTGAGTAGCAAAGCCACTTTCTTTCAACCTTGTCTCCATTGGGACAGTTACGCATAAACATGTCGATAGTACAGCAATGTCCGTCTTTAAATGACGTTGCAAACCCTTAATTTCTCAGTTGTTCCAGAGGTTTTCTCACTGACACATTTCCATTTTTTGACCAGTACTCCCGCATCTCAATAGTAGATATGTTGGGCCACAAACCAATGTCAATTATGAAACCTGACTGTTCCACAAATTCAGGCACTATATCAAATGCTTTAACAGTAGGCTCCACCGTATGGAGGCTAGGCAGCAAACCAGTATTTTGGAATAGGCCTGGTTTCTCCACCTCCATGGGCACTGGTGTTGTTTCTAGTGGCATTAGTGTATCAGAAGACACTACTGCATCAGATTCAGAGACAAAGTCAGAGGTACTTTAAGCAGGAATCACTTCCTGAGAAGATGTACCAGCAGGTTCCTCAGAAGATCCACTTCATGGTATAAGAAAACCAGTAATTCTTGATATTCTGCATAGTTTTTCCTCCAACTCCTGCTTCTTCTTTCGCTTCTGTGAACCACTCATAGATTTTGACATATTGAGGGCTTACAGGCTCTTTAAAAAATAGATGTGACTGACACCTGCATTATAAAAATAAATTTTGCTCTGTGCAGTCTCTTATTACCTTATAATAAATGCTTATATGTTGTAGCATTCAGTAGTAAAATGCCAGACTCTCAAACCTCTTCTTTTTCCCCTCATGTTATTTGCAGTCATGTACACTGCTCCATATAGTACAGTAGGACCATGAAGAAGGAACTCATACACCCTCTAACAGAAAGTCAGATCACAGCACCCAGAAAAGGGAGATTTGGAAGAAACTGAGAGCAAGAGAATTTTTTTTTTTTTTAGCTAAGAACATAATGTATATACCAGGGGTATTGAATTAAAATTAATGGGGGTCCAGTTGCTAAAATATTAATCCATCAGAGGTCTGAATATAATGTTTGCACTATAACACATCTCAGCAGTGTTTACATCACATTCGCAGACTCCCTTCAAAGCAATCCCACGGTGTCCTCAGTTCCCTTTCATGTCACAGTACCCCATTACATTGTAGCCTCTTCACATCACAGCACCCCATTACATTGCAGCCTCTTCACGTCACAGCACCCCATTACATTGCAGCCTCTTCACATCACAGCACCCCATTACATTGCAGACATTTCCACATTATAGTGCCCCTTTACACATCACAGTGCCCCTTATCACATCACAGCGCCCCCGTTACATTAGAGTCCCCTTCATGTCCAGGGCTGGACTGGGACAAAAATGTGGCCCTGGATTTCATCCAGACCGGCCCAGGGCACAACACATCAGGGTACAGCACATCGGGGCACAGCACATCAGGGCACAGGACACAGAAAATCATGACACAGCACATCAGGGCACAGAGCCCAGCACATTAGGGCACAGGGTACAGCACATCAGGCCACATCTGGGTACAGGGCACAGCACATCAGGCCACATCAGGGTACAGGGCACAGCACATCAGCGCACAGCACATCAGGGTACAGAGCCAAGCACATCAGGGTACAGGGCACATCAGGCAGGGTACAGCACACCAGGCCACATCAGGGTACAGGGCAGAGCACATCAGGGTACAGGATACAGGACACAGCACATCATGACACAGCACATCAGGGTACAGGGCACATCACATCAGAGTACAGGACACAGCACATCATGGCACAGCACACCAGGGTACAGGGCACAGCTCATCAGGGTACAGGGCACAGCACATCAGGGCACAGCACATCAGGGTACAGGGTACAGCACATCAGGGCATAGCACATCAGGGTACAGGGCACAGCACATCAGGGTATAGCACATCAGGACAGGGCACATGGCAAATCAGGGTACAGCACACAGCACATCAGGGCACAGCACATAAGGGCACAGGTCACAGTACATCAGGGCATCAGGGCACAGCACACCAAGACACAAGGCACATCAGGGCACAAGGCACATCAGGGCACAAGGCACTCCAGGGCACATAGCACATGAGGGCATGGGGCATATCAGGGAACGAGGCACATCAGGGCACATGGCACATCAGGGCACGGGGCACATCAGGGCATGGGGCACATCAGGGCACGGGGCACATCAGGGCATGGGGCACATCAGGGCACATGGCACGTCAGGCACGGGGCACATAACACATTAGGGCACATTAGGGCACATCAGGGTCCATGGGGCATATCAGGGTACATTGGGGCACATCAGGCACATCAAAGCACATGGGGCACATCAGGGCACACACAGCATTTACTAGTCAAATGCAGAGTAGCGCAGGAAGCATCTATAATAAGTTCTCTCTAATGTCACGCAGCGCTGCTCCCCGGGGGCCCCTTCTCTCTTCTCGTCCATCCCAGATGATGTCTCAAGCAAATGGGGATGGACGAGAAGAGAGGAGGGGCTGCCGGGGAGCAGCGTGACATTGGAGAGAACTTATTACAGACACTTCCTGCATGCTGGCTAAATCTCAATCTACCCGTCAGGCGCCAGCTGCCAGTGATTGACGGGTAGATCGCCGCGGACCTCCGGGGGAATTCACCGCAGAACAACTGGGAAACCCCAGCTGAGAAATGATGCAATAGGCAAATTAGGCAGCTGCTGAAACCAGCCCACTGAGCCAGTGGCTCACCGGGAAACTCCCTGTAGTCCCGATGGCCAGTACATGCCTGTTCATGTCATAGTGCCCCTTTACACATCACAACCCCAATTACATTGCAGCCATTGTCACATCACACATTCACATGTATGTGTTTTGGCGGCCCACATTTGCGCAGGCACAGCAGCCCATTCATTTGAATTGGCTGCCATGCCTGCGTGCCTGCAGAAAAAAAGGTGCATGCAGCATTTTAAAAGTGCAGTGGCCTTGAATTCCATTCTGCTTTTGCACCATGTAACTTACCTGCAGTTCCTGCAAACACAAACGCACTGTGTTTTTAAAAGCGTGGCCTAAACATCTAAAAATGCAGCAAGTTTGCCGGTGCAGGAACTGCAGGTAAGTCACATGGTGCAAAAGCAGAATAGACAGACAGTGCTTTATTTCATTGCTTGATGGGCAAAAGTGTGTGCAGCCTATTTAATGATGCATGCACTTTTTTTTGCAGGAAACGCAGGCATGGCACTATATTCAAATGAATGGGCACTGTGTCTGTGCAAATGTGGGCCGCCAAAACACATACATCACCAGCCAGGCCCAGCCAGGCCCAAAATAAGCCCATCAAGCAGTACAGTATGTATGCCATTGCCATGTGCTGTAAAATATTTATGCTGTGTGCTCTCCCCTGAGACCTCACTCAGCCTGGACAGTGGACTGCAGGTGACAGGTCTGGTCAGTGTTTTTTAACTTTCTTCTTCTATAACACATGGCATGGGGAGCGGGAGCCAGGGGAGGAGAGAGAAGACCTTACCTTGTTGTCTTGGCAAGCTCAGCTCTGATTCTCCACACTGTCACTGCTTCGTTTCACTTGACCAGGCAGGCACCAGGCAGCAGTGCACTCCACTCCGGGGTCTCACTCCTCCTCCGCTCCTCCAGTCAGGTACACTGCACGCATAGCAAGGGGAATAAGTGTAGCTTAAGGCCCCGCCCACCCGCGGCCCGCTCCTCATACGAAATAATGCAGCCCTGTCACGTCTGCTGCACTGTGCGCGCCGCACGCACCGCTGATGACAATGACAGTCTTAGACTGTCTGCTTGTTTGGGGTTTTTCAGCGCCGATTTGTGGGAAGCACGCGGGCTTAATGGGCAGCTTTGCTTTGGGCCCCAAACAGTGACAGGGTCCTGGGCAGCTGCCCCGTTTGCCCTGCGGTAAAGACAGCCCTGGGTGTGCGCCCGTGGGGATGCACACCGCAACACCGGTCTCAGTAAAGAGCCTCTGACGGAGTGCGACAGCGCTGATAGCTGAAAATTGGCCTGGGCAGGAAGGGTATTGAAGTGGTTAATTAGTATCAGTTAGTGTCAGTGTGTTTTATGTAGGAGAAAAACAAAGCAAAATGCGCACTATTGTTCTGGGCCTTACTACGGGTACAAACAACAACTAATATACATATATGTAGTATGGCTGCGATCGACAGGAGCAGGTGAATCTATTTTAGGTTGTTGTTTGGTGGAAAGTTATGGTGATAGCAAGAAATATACAGTTCAATTTAAAAAATATTTTTTTTTTTACTTTTTGGGCCAGTTTTCTTTTGATAATAAAAAACAGGAGCTATCCATTACTATTTACCAACAAATGAAAGCCCAATTTGTCCTGAAAATAAATAAATCTTATTTATGACTTCCGAGACGCAGTGGCTGCAAAATCACAGCCCATGCTCCCAATTTGACATCCACATGGGTGTCTTAGTTCACGGACATGCACCCGCACCATATATCAAATTTGGAGCTACAGCTGTGTCCGTGCAGCTGCTGCATCCCATTAGACCTGCACACAGTTGCACAGAATACCTGTGCATCCCATGTAGGCAAACAGTCCACCACACGGATGTACACTTAAGTACACCCATGTGAGCAAGGCCTTAGAAGCTGAAATATGGACAGAATTATTTTTTTGAGCCCAGCGTAGTAAAAATAGGTATATAAATATCACCCCTTGTATTTGTTTTTTTCTCATGAACATCCAACAATTTAACCCTTTGATCCAAAATAGAACATCTTAAAAAAACTCCCTACTTCTTATTTCTGTACATCTAGCAAGCTTTTTAAAAGGTTTTCAACTATAGAAATGACTTTTGTTAATTTGGCGTGATCATTGCAACACTTTTAGAGATTTGGGCACTAGTCAACTTAATTTGGTCCGCATGCCCATGCATGCTCTTGGTAAGTAGAACAGAAACATTTCTGTACGGTATTGTTTTAAATCATGCAAATGCTAGCATTCTGTAAGGACCCAAGTAGCAGATACATGTTTATGATTCGCTCATTTTATGCTCATTTTAGAAAAGTTGATACCTTTTGAAATATTGTACCTAACACCCATCTAGTTGGCTTTTTGTTATAAGAGCTGATAAATTGATAAATAAATGCTTGTAAATAACTTCATGCTTACAGGTGTGTAAAAAGAATTGTTGCAAGTGATTCCACTAATGTGATGCTGGTTGCTTTGGTGTAATAATGGTAGAAAGTAAAACTGCAATGCCTTTTATTCAAAAAGTGTAAAAACAAAAATCATTATGCAAGTTGTTTAAATAAAGATGTGGAAAACTGCATAATTCCTTCCACCAAAGCATGCACATGCAACTATGTAACTATGTAACACCCCACTCTGCTCCACCATTGAGCACTTTCATTGTTGCTTATGATTGTGAAGCTGGCTCTTATATAATGTACGAGTATGTCAGGCCTGAACAAATGTTTCCAAAATCGATGTGACTAAACTGACACCGAGGAGGTGAATTGCTAAATGCAATTAACGTTAAAAGTATTGCCAATATTGTTAATACTTACTACTAAACAAGGATTTTTCTTTTATGTTTAGGTGCATTCTTAATTCCATATGGCATAGCTCTAGTATTGGCAGGAATACCTTTATTCCACCTAGAACTTGCAATTGGACAACGTTTAAGGAGAGGAAGTATTGGAGCCTGGAATACAATTTCACCATACTTAGGAGGCGTTGGTATGCATATTATTTTAATACTCTTACAGTTTGGCAGAAATTCAGCCATCATGGAGGGTACACATGTTGGTTCCTTTGCCCACTTTGGAGGGCACTTGCATGTTTAGATCTCCAAAAGGCAAGAAGAGCTTTATAAATGTTTATAAAAATAACAGATACAGCCATCAGATATGGAGGGGGCAAAACCCCACATCAAGACACCAATAAACAGATATTCAGTATCGGCAACTTGTCAAGTACATTGTATAATAAGGGGTTTATATCAGATGACCAATGGGCAGTGGCACTGTCAACAGTGCCCATCATGGTCTCCCTATCCCCTACACAAAAATGAACTCAATTATTTATTTTACATAGGACTTATCATACACCTTAGAAGTTATTTAAATGGAAGCGTAGAGACACACCCCTGTGCCATTAATGTCTAAACCGCTGGCAACAAAAGTGAGTACACCCCTAAGTAAAAATGTCAAAATTGGGCCCAATTAGCCATTTTCCCTCCCCAGTGTCATGTGACTTCAGTATCGTCACATAAAAAGATATAATAAAATATTTACAATAATGTGAGGGGTGTACTCACTTTTGTGAGATAGTGGGGGAGATTTACTAAAGCTGGAGCATGCAAAATCTGGTGTAGCTATGCAGTGCCCCTGGAAGACGTGATTTTTCATTAAACTAGTAGTGCGGAACGAACGGCGCGCTGACGTCACCTTCCCTTTCTGCTCGTATCTCCTAGACGGACGGGTCTACCTGCTTGCGTCCGGCCGGCGAAGCAGGCTATAGGCAAATCTGTCACTGCAAAATTGTAAGTGTATTTAGTTTTTTAAAGTTCAATACAGCCTAAGAGATTTTACACTATCCGAGGCATTTTTGTTTCCTATATTTATCCATACCAATTGGCATCCATCACCTTGGAGTGTACAGAATAACGGCGGGTTCTTGGAGTTATACAGCCCAGCAGCGACCATACTCTAAAGGCTTCCCTGGGTCCTCTGTAATAAGGGACCATGGGGCTCTGGTAAGCAGATTATTTTGGCTTCTTGGTGGTGGATATCACACATTGGCCGTATATTCCATTGCCGAAGAGCGTGTATTTCATCACTTAAGGATTCTTTTGCACAGGTGGATATATATCAACTGTATCTCAATCACCTTTGTGGATGGTTCAAGGATCACTATTTTTGGACTAATGTGGATTTTTCATACAGTATATGAACTATTTTTGTGATTTATTTACAGACTGTGTTTCTATATGTATTTTTTCAACCCAGATTTTTTTCACTATTAACACTTGGAAGTTTGTTTTATGCCCAGTGCATAAGTTCTATTAATAGTTTAGCGCGACTGTTTTTTTCACTTCTGTTCACTGTTTTGATGTTTCACAGAAAGTCGCAGCTTTGCACCAGCTTTTATTAGCACCATTTGCAATTCCGTGTATATACGGAATTGTTCATCTACTCTTATCGCAGTTTCTTTCCCTTTTTTCTATGCATAGAAACCAATCAGCTTCCAGGTTTTAGCCCTGGTTCACACTGATGCAATTTGACATGTCAAATCGCATGCCAAATCCGCAGCAATGGCAGCGTCCGAATCATTGAGACGCCGCATTTGCGCCACCGCGCCGTGTCCCAAAAGTAGTTTCTGTACAACTTTTGGTGATTTCAGGGTGCGATTTCCATTGACATCTGTGCAGAAACCCGCACAGACGTCTCAGAAATCGCCCCCAAAATCGGGACTGACATGCGGGAATAAAATCGTGCGCGTTCAGCAGGAGCAGAGCGTTAATAACCAATTAACATAAAAAAAACTGACTGTGTCTAGTGGGGACATGTGTATTGGGGAGTAACTGTTTTGTTGAGTGCTCTGAATACCTGTGTATTGTGGAGTAGCTGAGTATTGTGAGTAACTGAGTATTATGAGTACCTTAGTATTATGGGTACTTTAGTATTGTGAGGGCCCGTGTGCTGTGAGAGGGCCCAATTGCTGCGAGTGCCCGTTTATTGTGGGTGCACTAGGAGTAGAGTGCTGGGAATAAGGTAGGTTACAAAAAGTTAGTCTTACTCAGTTTCCCCAATAGAATAGAGGGTAAAATGTCCATCAGGACTGGTGATGCCACTCAGTGCACATCCTGCACCATGTATGCATTCCTTGATGACCCAATTAAGGGCACATACTGCTCTGCGAGATGTAAGCAAATTTTTTCTCTGGACGCCCAGATCCTGGATCTGGACAATCAAGTAGTGACACTGAGAAGCATTAGCAACCTGGAGAGGAGCTTGGACATTACCCAGTAGGTGCTGGCGGCGGTCAGCCTAGAGGAGGTTAGAGAGATGGAAGCACAGGAACCAGAGGTAGGTAGCTGGGTGACAGAAAGGAGGAGGGATATAGGGAAGAGCGCTAGGGAGGCCAGTCCTGAGCTAGTACACCCCAACAAATATACCAAGTTGCATGATGATGGGGATATAAGCTCAGGGGTGGCAGAGCTGGAGCAGGCACCCTCCCCTAGCTGCCAGAGAAGTGACAGCTTCAGTAAGGAGGAGGGCGGTGATACAGGTAAGGCCAGACAAGTGCTGGTAGTGGGAGACTCAATTATTAGGAGGACAGAGAGGGCAATCTGTCATAAAGACTCGGGTTGCCGAACAGTTTATTGTTTACCCGGCGATCGGGTTTGGCAAATCACAAGTCGGGTGGACAGATTAATGGGAGGGGCTGGGGAGGACCCAGCGGTCATGATACATCTTGGTACCAATGACCAAGTGAGAGGAAGGTGGAGAGTCCTAAAAAACGATTTCAGGAACTTAGGGAATAGATTGAGGAAAAGGACCTTCAATGTAGTTTTCTCTGAAATAATACCTGTGACAGGAGGGTCACTTTGGACACAGGGTGAGCCAGGAAACCATGGACATTAAGAAATATATCTTGGACTACCTAAAATGTAATATTTATCCACCATATTCCCAAGGATATCTGTAAAGGACTATTTACTGATTCTGAACTCAACAGGTTAATTGAGAGATACTGATGTGTTCAGCCTCAATCACCTGTCTGCCTAGTGTAATGCTAATGAATCGCAGCTTCTAAAAGACCTGTTCATTGGTTGTGGTGATGTGGATTGGGGAAATTTAGTCTGTCCTTGTGTGTATTGTAAAGTAACAGACAGTCTGGTGAATATAAAGGTCATGCATAGTTATTTAAACATAAAGGGATTAGCTGTTGCCTTCTAAGAGATGGGTATTGGGAGACAAAAGCTAGCCTACTGTCAAATGTGTATTGGGTCTTGTTATGTTGTGGGTGGAGCTGGACCATTGTTCATTTTAGATTAATGCAGTATTGGATGTGTATAAAAGTTACAATGGTTTTGGCAATAAAGGCAGTCTATCCGGAGAAAGATACAGAGTGCGTCTCATTCTTTCAGAAGGATTAATTCCTATGGGAAGTGGTCGTCTGGCTGTGGAGGATCGACAGTGAATGTGTGTCCAGGAGAGGGAAGATATCTAAACGGTGTTAACCCCTTTCGTATTTGGGGTGCCGTTACAATACCTGTACCTCAAGCCACACTAGAGAGGTAGCAGAAGCTTAGGGAACTTAACAAGTGGCTGAGGAACTGGTGCAAGAAAGAGGGATTTGTGTTCCTGGAGAACTGGGCTGACTTCTCAGTCGGTTACCGGCTCTTTAGTAAGGATAGGCTGCATCTTAATGAGGATGGTACAGATCTATTGGGAAGTAAGATGGCCACAAAGCTGGAGGGGCTTTTAAACTAGGTGTTGGGGGGGAGGGACCAGAGAAAGCCGACAGGGAGCAGGTGACAGAGGGTGATAGGAGAGTCAGCAGTAGTAATAGCAATGAAAATACTACCATAACAACACAGGGTAAGTAAGTGGGCAATTCAAATTCAAAAACAAAGCCAGGAGAAACAAAGGGGGAAAACATTATGCACTTGTAGTGGGGTGCCTATTTGTAGTGTGTTATAAAGGACTATGGTTATATTAAGAATATCGTCAGCTCCCTCCGGAGTCTCTTTAAGAGATTGCAGCAACTGTTGTTTTCCTTATTGAACAATGCATTGTGGAATTTTTGGTACAGGGAGAAAGGCACTCCATTGCCTTAGGTATCTAATAGACTATGGTACCCACAGTGCAGCTGTACTTCCAAAGTGCATTGCATTCTCGCACAGCTTTCTGGGGGAGGTTACTTAAAGGAAGGGAGGGGCTACGCTAGCTCTCTCTGGACTTCGCCCTCAATCAAGAAGGAAGTCTGTGTGAGGCCTGCTGCTGAAGCAACTAAGCCTAAAGCCTGGGCCTACAGCTTTTGTGGAGGATCATCCAGTTAAAAGAGGGATCCTCTTCTGTGTGACCAGCTTGCGCTTCTCAGAGACCGGAGTCATCCTTCAACCAACATCCACTGCGGCTGTGAGAGGAACCGGAGACTGCAGTTTGCGGAGGGGTCGCGCATCAAGGTACCGACAGCAGGACGTTACGGAGGGACGAGGCCTACTTTGGTGAGAGGGCACCTGCCCAGATTTCATTAACTGTTTATATAGGCCTGTGACTTTGTAAGGCCCACCATTATTAGAAGTGTGCCACACGCCAGGACATAACGCATCTCACGGAGGCCGCATGGCTTAAAGTGGTTGTAAACCCTGTAAAAAAATGTTTGGGGAAAAAACAACCTGCAAGACAAAGGCATAATGAGCTAGTATGACTAGCATACTAGCTCATTATGCATCACTTACCTTAGATCGGGGCCCCCCAAGCCATCATCGTCTCCCTCTCCAGCCGCAGCCATCGCTGCGGCGATAGCCGTAAGGTTACTTCCGGGAATCGCCGCTCCAGCCAATCACAGCGCCGCTCCGGAAGACGTGACGTGACTCTGCGCATGCGCGCGGGAGCCGTCAAATCCGGCTAAGCCGGATTTGTGAATGGGATTAACCCTATGAATGCGCCGTTTACTACGACGTGCATGCGCCGTAGACACCGATGCATGTCATTTTTAGCAAATATCTCCTAAACTGTGTAGGTTTAGGAGATATTTCTTGCACTTACAGGTAAGCCTTAATCTAGGCATACCTGTAGGTGCAAGTTGAAACCACTTTAAGGTTGGCGTTTGCACCGCTATAGAGTTTCATTCACAAACATTGTGGAAGTTTAGTTTGCTTTCCTTTAATACCCATTTGGATTACAAATGTCATGTGCACCAACTTTTGCTAGCGAAGACTCCTACCACTGAAGGAATTGGACATTGAACTCGGTCAGACCTGACTAGGATTGATAGTGACGTGACACGGACACAGTATTGCCCATTAGGGGGAGCTCGCGAGCGTAGGCCTTTTCACTTATTTAGAAAGTGTGCGTTTAGATTGTGTTATAATATTGCCATATATAATTGACTCTGCAGGGCCCTGCACAAGTTAACTGTACAGTTGTTTAACTCTGCTATTTTTATAACTAAGTAAATGCAATTTTTGGTTAAGCAGAATACTGTGTGGAGTTCTCTATATTATCCTGCCGGACCAGTGGCTATACAAGGTAACAGTTTTATGTACCATTATACTGTTGTGTAGTATTATTGTGTATCCCATTGCCATTGGGTTCCACAACCTAATTGCAGACCAGTTGTGCCAAGGGAGGGTTCGAGACAGATTCTTGGGGTTGATAGCTAGGGTACAGACCCAAAACAAACCAGCAGCTCTCTTAACTGGGGGTAGTGCTACATGTGGGGGCTTGAGTCCGGGATTTGTACTCTACAATCAAGCCTCATCCCGTTAGTACCAGTATGGACCCTTTAATTGTGGACCAGTGGTGCAAATTGATAGGCACCCGCTCGGACGTGAGTGTGGCGATTGAACTCCCTGGTGAGGATTGGCGAAAAGGAAGAGGTTGTCCGAATTATAGAGACATTATCCCCACAGAGAAGGGTATGGGTACTTGGCATCAGGCCAGATGAAGGAACTTCCAACACCCATGCACTGTTGGAATGGAAAGAAGGTATACCTGAGAGCTTCAAGGGAAAGAGTGTGCACTTGGGGGGAAAAACAAAGTTGTGTCTAGTCTAGACATGTGCAATTCATTTAGTTTCTAATTTGGAAAGTTGAATTTCCGAATTCCGAATTTTTAGAATCTCAGAATTTCCGAAAATCGGAAATTAGTTTTTTTCGTTTTTTTGCTTTTTTCGGAAATTCAAAAAATTTGTTTTATTCGTTTTTTCGAAAATTCGTAATTCATAATTCCGAATTTCCGAATTCCGAATTTCCATAATTTCCGAAAAAAGCAAAAAAACTAAAAAAAAAGAAAACGAAAAAAATTTTTTTTCGAATTTCCCGAATTTCCGAAGAAAGCAAAAAAACGAACGAAAAAAACAAATTTTTCAGCAGTGCACATGTCTAGTCTAGTCCATCCAAGAGCTCCAAATAAGGAGTCCCCAAGAACTAGTCTGGAAAGACAAGCAGGAGGAATCACCACCTCCCCCGCACCCCTGACCATGATTGGTCCAGAACTCCTCAATGCTCTGGGAGACCTTGTGTCAAAGTGCCAGAAGAGTAGCACAGTATGTGTGGAGTCTGGGTACAGGAAACTGAGAATCTTCTCAGGGAGACAGCCAGTACCGCCTGGAGAAGAAGAATTTGAAACCTGGATAGAGCAAGCCATGCAAGTTCTAGAAGGATGGGAACTGTCAGAGGCCCAAAAGAAGCAGCGCTTAAACGAGAGCTTGAAAGGAGCTGCTGCGGAAGCTGTCAGGAACTTAAGGTTTAGTAACGCTGCTTGTACAGCCTACGACTATTTTGTCATGCTACAGAAAGAGTTCGGACAATTAGAAAAAGCTGTTGACCTCATCTACAAATTCGAACACACACTCCAACAACCAGGAGAGCGCCTTTCTGAGTACATTCGAAGACTGAACAAAATGTTGTGCCAAATTGTCTTAAAGAAGAGAATAGCACCATCTGCTATAGATCAAGCTAGGATGCAACAAATCCTGAGAGGGGCTATACGTTCTGATCCAGTTTGGCTCCACTTGAAAACCTCAGTGGGTGTCATGTCACTAAGTTACCCTGACCTTATTAGAGTTGTGAGAGATGAAGAAGCTCTGCTGAATGATCGACAAGGGACCGTTCAACCCATCTCTACCCTTTCTGCCGGAGTCAGATCTGCAATAACTATGGAGCAGGACTCTGAAGTAGCTATCCTAAAGTCTCAGATGACACAAATGATGGAGATGCTGACTACTTTGATGACAAAGACTTCAGGAATGAGTAAGGAAGGAGAAACCTCTACTGAAGTGGTCCAGAATACACCTACTTCTTCATCCCAACGCTCAAAAGATAAGGTAGTTTGTTTCAACTGTGGAGGGACTGGACACTACAGACAAGTGTGTCCCAGCCGGAAGAAAGTTGCAGCACCATACCACAAGTCGGCGAAAAACTTCAGAGGGCCCCGGTGAAGGAGTCAACCGGGTGCCCATCAGTCCCAGCCAACTCCAAAAAGTTCAACAACACAGGGAGACAGAAGAAGAGAAACAGTTCCTTACCAAGCACACCTGTTGTTACATTTGAACGACCTGATACTTCCCGCTCCATGTCCAAATATTCTCAACAGCAGGAGATCAGTGCATACCAGGCCCAACCAGGGTTGAGATCCAGGAAAAGGCTCAAGAAAAGAGGGAAGAAGATCCAGACTACCGAATCAAACAAGAAGGTTTCGCCACGGAAACTCCCTGCCAAATTAGTGGGGCCCTCCACAGTGGTCTCCATTCAGGTAGAAGGAATCTATACCAAGGCCCTTTTGGATACTGGAGCCCAAGTAACTCTGTTATACAGAGACTTCTACGATAAACACCTCAGACATCTACCACTACAAAAGCTCGAAGACCTGGAGATATGGGGCATGGGGACCCAGAGTTTCCCTTATGATGGATACCTTCCAATTAAGTTGACCTTACACCCCTCAGTGGCAGGAGGAGCCGAGACCTTCGACACCCTGGCTGTAGTTTGCCCCCGACCGCCCGGAGCAAGCAAGAGTTCTCTCATCATAGGAACCAACACTGACCTGGTCAGGAGGCTGTTGACACCTGTGACCCAAGAACCGGAGACCCCAACGACAAGGGTCCATCCTATGCTACAGCAGGTATACCAGCAGCTGGTATTGGAGAAAAATTCCCCGGCAGAAGGGGTTGGGAAGATCTGGAAGCTGGATAAGACAAAGAAGGTATTACAGCCCGGAGAGATGACTTGTTTGAGGGCCTCCATGAAGCTTACCTGGGAGCAGCCCGGCCCCTTTGTTATCCTTTAACCAGATCCGCAGGAGAGTCAGAGGGGACTAGAAGTAATTCCTGAAGTGGTCCCATTGAAGGTGCTTAGGAAAAGTCATGGGAAAATCTCAGTGAGCATTAGGAATACTGCTACCACACCATTGAGGGTACCAGCCAGAATGCTATTGGGCCAAGTGAACCCAGCCACCCCAATTGCCCTATCTGACTTGGAGAAGGAAGAAAGGGGTGAAGTTACTGTGGAGAAGCTCTGCTCTGAAGATGCGACCCTCCCACCAGTATGGAAAGAAAGGGCTAAGGCCCAACTTGCTCGATGGCAGAAAATCTTCTCCAAAAACAAATTTGATGTGGGATGTGCCAAAAGTGCCACCCACAAGATTCACCTACAGGAAGATAAGTCGTTCAGGGAAAGAGTCCGGTGGGTCCCCTTGGCTGACTTAGAAGATCTGCATGAGCAACTGGCAGAGCTTAAGAGGACGGGCATTATCCGAGAGTCCAGAAGCCCCTATGCCTCCCCAATAGTGGTAGTCATGAAGAAAAATGGGTCCCTGAGGCTGTGTATTGACTACCGGACACTGAACAAAAGGACTATACCTGATCAGTACACCACCCCTCGAATAGAAGATGCTTTACAGAGTTTGTCAGGGGCTAAGTGGTTCAGTGTGATGGATTTGAAGAGTGGGTACTATCAAATACCAATGCACCAGGAAGATCAGGAGAAAACAGCTTTCATAGCCCCAGTGGGTTTCTTTGAGTTCAACCGCATGCCCCAGGGCTTGTCGGGAGCCCCAGCCACCTTCCAAAGACTGATGGAAAAAACAGTAGGAGACATGAACCTCATTGAAGTACTGGTATACCTGGACGACATTATTGTGTTCGTTAAAACTCTGGAAGAACACAAAGAGCGGCTGGAAAAGGTCTTGAAGAGGCCCCATGAAGAAGGCCTAAAACTCTCTTTAGAGAAATGCCAGTTCTACCAGTCCTCAGTCCATTACCTGGGCCATATCGTGTCTGCTGAAGGGGTGGCTACAGACTAGGGCTGCAACGGATCGGCGGTGATCCGTGATCCGAACGGGTCAACCTGTTCGGATCGGATCACCACTCGATCCGCGGAGCGACTTCGCGGCCTCGGCCTTAGGAAAGGCCGCGGCTTCGGCCTAGCTCCGGAGCCGCGGCCATCTTGGTACACCCGGTGGCGGCGGCCGCCTTGTGCGCGCTGACGTCATCACCCCTCACCCTCACTGCTCGTGGATCTGAACTGGCCGGCGGGAGAGACTAAGGTAAGTGGGGGAGATGCCCATTACAGGGGGAGAAGATTGTGGATATTACAGGGGGAGAAGATTGTGGATATTACAGGGGGAGAAGATTGTGAATATTACAGGGGGAGAAGATTGTGGATATTACAGGGGGAGATTGTGGATATTACAGGGGGAGATTGTGGATATTACGGTGAGGGGGAAATTACGTGGATATTACAGTGAGGGGGAAATTGTGGATATTAGTAATTTTTTTTTTTTTTTTTTGCCGATCCGAAAATTATCCAATCCATGACCCCTGATCCGAGGATCGATCCGATTCGTGAGTTTTTTGATCCGTTGCACCCCTACTACAGACCCTGAGAAACTAGATGCTGTCACCTCTTGGCCAAGGCTCACCAATGTGACTGAGCTTAGGTCATTTCTGGGATTCTGCTCCTACTATAGAAGATTCATGGAGGGGTTTGCCAAGATTGCCAGGCCTCTAAATTAACTATTGAAGAATGAAGGGGAAGATGAAGCCCAAGAACTGGTCAACCCAGTGAAACTCACCATGGAATCCAGGAAACCTAAAGAATCTATCCAGGACCAGTGGACCACTTAGTGTGAAGAGGCCTTCCTCAAGTTGAAGAAAAGCCTAACCACTGCCCCCGTCTTGGCCTATGCAGACACCACAAAACCCTATGAGTTGCATGTTGATGCCAGTAGAGATGGGCTAGGCGGAGTACTCTACCAAAAGCAGGGTGGCCACTTGCGGCCTGTTGCCTATGTGAGTAGAAGTCTGGTCCCCGCTGAGAGGAATTACCCCACACACAAGCTCGAATTCCTGGCCTTAAAGTGAGCAGTAGTGGACATGTTGAGAGACTATTTGTACGGGGCTGAATTTGTGGTAAAGACGGATAATAATCCTCTCACCTACCTTCTGACCACCGCCAAACTGGATGCCACAAGACACAGATGGTTGACTGCCCTCTCGGGTTTTACCTTCAGTTTAAAATACAGACCTGGAATTGGAAATAGCGATTCCAGAAGATCCCATGCCCCCAGTGACCCCACTGAAGAATGGACTCAATTGACCCCGGAAGGAGTGAGAGCCCTATACCTGGGAACGGAACTTCAGGCAAGAGGGGGAACAAGGGCCGAAGAGATTGGAGTTTCGGCTGTTGGAGTACCTGGGTGTTACTGTAATGTGAGAAGAGGAAGAGAAGAGGGGTTACCTAAACTGTCCAAGAGAGACTTAAGAAGGGATCAATTGGAAGACCTCCTGGGGAAGCTCATATTGAAGGCCTTGGAGAACCAGTGCCCTGAGATGCTTCTAAAAGACTCCACTAAAGAAGCCAGACTGTTACACAGAGAGTGGGACCGGCTGCAGATACATCAAGGGGTGGTCTACCGAAGGGGCCCCTCTGATGATCTGGAGGAAAATGGCAACTATTCCTACCCGCTAAACACAGGAAGAGAGTCCTGACTGCTCTCCAGGACGAACATGGTCATCTGGGACCTGAAAGAACTTTCCACCTTGTAAGAGACAGGTTCTATTGGCCCTGTATGCGGGCTGAAGTTGAGGGGTACTGTCATTCTTGTACCCGGTGTATCCAGAGGAAGACTCTGCCCGTCAAGCCACCCCAATGGGCCACCTACAAAGTCAGGGACCCATGGAACTGGTGTGCATTGATTTCCTCTGCCTAGAGCCTGATCTGAGTGGACGAGGGAATGTTTTAGTGGTAACAGACCATTTCACCAGATATGCTCAAGCATTTCCAACAAAGGACCAGAAGGCCTCGACAGTAGCAAAAGTACTTGTGGAGAAGTTCTTTGTGCATTATGGCCTGCCCCAACACCTTCATTCAGATCAAGGGAGAGACTTTGAAAGCAGGCTAATAAGGAAACTGTTGGATTTATTAGGCATTAAGAAGACTAGAACAACCCCATACCACCCACAGGGGGATGCTCAGCCTGAACGGTTCAACCAGACTCTCTTAGACATGCTGGGAACCCTGAGCTCAGAAAAGAAACAACACTGGAGCAAGCATGTGGCTGCCATCGTACATGCCTACAAAAGCACCAACAGTGATGTAACTGGATACTCCCCGTACCGATTGATGTTTGGGCGAGAAGTTTGGCTACCGGAGGATTTGGCCTTTGGCACCTCAATGGATCACACCTCGGCAACGTCCCACAAGGGGTATGTGGATCGGCTATGGAAGAGTCTAAAAATGGCCTATGGAAAGATTCAGGCTACATCTGACCAAAGGGGATTGAGGAATAAAAGAAACTTCGACCTCAAAGTCAAAATACAGGACTTGCAGCCAGGGGACAGGGTACTATTGAGGAATCTGGGTATCCCTGGGAAACACAAGTTGGCTGACCGATGGAGATCCCAGCCGTACATCATCTGCAAGCAGCTGCCAGGCCTTCCAGTTTATCAAATAAGGCCAGAGGGGAGTGTAGGCCCATTAAAGACTTGGCACAGAAACCATATGTTGCCCCTTTTTAAAGCAGTTCGCCTACCCTCCTCTTCAGACTCAAAAGAGCCCCCTTCAACCTCTCAAGGATCTAGACCAGTTACCAGATCTCAGTCAACACATCCAGATGTGGAAGATGAAGACTTAGAGGGAAGGGATTCTGAGGATGAGGAGATGGAACTTGTTTGGTTGTGGTCATCTCAAGTGCCAGAACCTATGACCACTTCCCTGTCACCATCTGAAGTAGCTGGCAGTGAAGTTCTTCGCTCAGAAGCTCCTGAGTTTGTGCCGCACAGCATGCTCACCGAATGATCCGGGTCCATTGCTAATGGAAGACCCTGATGAGACTTTATTGTCCCTTGAAATTTAACCAGACGCTTCCGAAATAATGGAGCTCAGCATGCCCGAACCAGAAGGGAGAGCACTTGCCGTACCAGCAGAATCTATTGCCCTCGATATCCCAACAACTCGGGAGCAGAGAGAGAGGAGAGTCATTCACCCTCCAAAGAGACTGACTTACCATCAAATGGGTGAATGCTCTGAAGAAGCTGCTTTTACTGCAAGAAGGACAGTTGATATGCCTGGTCCTTCCACTGTAAATTTGGTGGAGGGAAACCCTAACTCACCCCCTGGCACAGCTGGTCAGGCCATTCCTGTTGAGGTGGCTTGTAGGCAAGACAGCTCCCCATCATATGACAATTGGTGGGAGGCTCCTCTGTCAGTCTTATGCAGCCATCTAGAGGCAAAAATGTCTTACAGAACCAAGATTTTGGATGTCTTTGGGGACCAAAGATTTGAAGTGGGGGGAGTGTGTAGCGGGTTGCCTATTTGTAGTGTGTTATAAAGGACTATGGTTATATTAAGAATATCTTCAGCTCCCTCCGGAGTCTCTTTAAGAGATTGCAGCAACTGTTGTTTTCCTTATTGAACAATGCATTGTGGAACTTTTGGTACAGGGAGAAAGGGACTCCATTGCCTTAGGTATCTAATAGACTATGGTACCCACAGTGCAGCTGTACTTCCAAAGTGCATTGCATTCTCGCACAGCTTTCTGGGGGAGGTTACTTAAAGGAAGGGAGGGGCTACGCTAGCTCTCTCTGGACTTCACCTTCAATCAAGAAGGAAGTCTGTGTGAGGCCTGCTGCTGAAGCGACTAGGCCTAAAGCCTGGGCCTACAGCTTTTGCGGAGGATCGTCCAGTTAAAAGAGGGATCCTCTTCTGTGTGACCAGCTCGCGCTTCTCAGAGACCGGAGTCATCCTTCAACCGACATCCACTTTGGCTGTGAGAGGAACCGGAGGCTGCAGGTTGCGGAGGGGTCGCGCATCAAGGTACCGACAGCGGGACTTACCGGAGGGACGAGGCCTACTTTGGTGAGAGGGCACCTGCCCGGATATCATTAACTGTTTATATAGGAAGGAACTTCAAACGCCCATGCACTGTTGGAATGGAAAGAAGGAATACCAGAGAGCTTCAAGGGAAAGAGTGTGCACTTGGGGGGCAAAACCAAATTGTGTCTAGTCCATCCAAGAGCTCCAAATAAGGAGTCCCCAAGTACTAGTCTGGAAAGACAAGCAGGAGGAAACTTGGTTTGACAGCTCACACAATTGGCTGGCCAATATACAGGGGTATTCCTTGTATCAAAAGGACAGAGAAGGTAGAAGAGGGGGAGGGGTGTGTTTATAGCTCAAAAGTGATGTAGCGGTGGTAGAGAGGAGCGACATTATGTATGGGACTAGGGGAGGTGGAATCAGTATAGGTGGAACTTCAAAGAGTAGGTGAGTGGGAAATTAAAAGTGGGGATATGCTTTAGGCCACCCAACATGAAGGAGGAGGAGGTGCTGGAATTACTATCTCAGTTAGAAATGGCAGGGAAACAGGGTAATTTAATCATAATGGGGGACTTCAGGACAACTTTATGTCCCAAATGGTGTACACTAAATTTATTCTCGCTGGAGAAAAGACGCTTGAGAGGGGACATAACAATTTATATCTTAATGGGGATCCCAGCATCGGAAGTAAACAAATCCGTCCTATGGAGTGTAAAAGGACACGGGGCCACACAATGAGACTGGAGGAGAAGCGGTTTAACCTCAAACTGCATAGGGGTTCTTCATTGTTGGGGCAATAAGGATATGGAGCTCTCTCCCACAATTGGTGGTGGTTGCAGAGAGTATGGATATCTTTAAAAGACTCGTAGATATACATCTTAACCACTTCATGCCGGCCTATAGCAGAATGACGTCCTGGCAATGGTTCAGTTATCCTGACTGGGCGTAATATGATGTCCAGCAGGATAACTGCCGAACCGTGGGGGCGCGCAGCACTGCGATCGGTGGTGCGGTGTGTCAGTCTGACACACCGATACACCGATCTCGGTAAAGAGCCTCTGATGGATGTCCAATCACAACTGATTACAGTGTAAACAGGAAGAGCCATTTATCAGCTTTTCCTCACTCGCGTCTGACAGACGCGAGTAGAGGAGAGCCGATCGGCTGCTCTCCTGACAGGGGGGGCTGCGCTGTACACACTGGCCCACACTGGACCACCAGGGATGCCGCCAGGACCACCAGGGCACCCACCACACATGGATGACCAGGTATGCCCCCAATGGCCACCAGGGATGCCACAAAGTGCCCTAAAAGATGCCAATCAGTGCCCACAAAGGGTGCCAGTCAGTGTCCGCTACGAATGCCTGCTAGATATCTCCTCATCAGTGATTCCCAGCAGTGCCACCCATCAGTGTCCATCAGTGCCACCTATCAATGCCCATCCGTGTCCATTAGTGCCCATCAGTGCCACCTATCAATGCCACCCATAAGTACCCATCGGTGCTGCCTATCAGTGACCATTAGTGCTGCCTACCAGTGCCACCCATCAGTGCCGCCTATCAGTGCCCATTATCAGTGCTCATTGGTGCCACCTCATTGGTTCCACCTCATCAGTGCCGCCTTATTAGTGCTCGTCAGTGCAGCCTTATCAGTGCCCGTCAGTGAAGGAGAACTTGTTTACAACATTGTATAACAGAAACAAAGTAAAAAAAAGCTCTATTTGTGGGAACAAAATGATAAAAAAAATGTGTTTGGGTACAGTGTAGCATGACAGCGCAATTGTCATTTAAAGTGCGACAGCGCTGAAAGCTAAAAATTGGTATGGGCAGGAAGGGGGTGTAAGTGTCTGGTATGGAAGTGGTTAAAGGACACAACATACAGGGATATGTGAAATTATTATAGACACTGATACACATGCACCTACACAGGTTGAACTGGATGGACTATTGTCTTTTTTCAGCCTTACCGACTATGTAGCAGTCAGTGGGAACCAGGGCTGAGGCTGGGTTCACACTGGTCTGACAAACGCTCCGACATTGGGAACTCATGTCGCATGACGTGTAAAAATCAATGTTTCCCTATGAGAGCCGTCTTAACTGGTCCGACACAAGTCGGTCCGACTTTGAAAATGCTCCCTGTACTACTTTGGTCCGACTTTGATCCTACTTCAGCCCATTGAATATCATTGAAGTCAGATCAAAGTAGGATCCTTGTCCTAACCATCCGACATTTGACATCCGACATGGTGATTACAGCAGCAGTAAAAGGAATTTATCTCACCCTGGGATTGTTTTGATTGGTCAAAGGACAAGTCAGACTAGCACAAAGTCGGATCAAAGTAGTATCCTGTTCATGAAAGTCAGATGGATGTCGGACCAATGTAGGATCAATGTAGGACTGATGTCGCAGAGCAAAGTAGGATGAAAGTTGTATGACTGTCGTGTCATACAAGTGTGAACCCAGCCTCAGGCTCGGTTCACACTGGTCCGACAAACGCTCCGACATTGGGAGCTCATGTCACATGACATGTGAAAATCAATGTTTCCCTATGAGAGCCGTCTTAACTGGTCCGACACACGTCGGTCCAACTTTGAAAATGCTCTCTGTACTACTTTGGTCCGACTTTGATCCTACTTCAGCCCATTGAATATCATTGAAGTCGGATCAAAGTAGGAGCCTTGTCCTAACCATCCGACTTTTGACATCCGACATGTGATTACAGCAGCAGTAAAAGGAATTTATCTGACTCTGGGATTGTTTTGATTGGTCAAAGAACAAGTCAGACTATCGCAAAGTCGGATCAAAGTAGTATCCTGTTCATTCAAGTCGGATGGATGTAGGACCAATGTAGGACCGATGTAGGACTGATGTTGCAGCGCAAAGTAGGATGAAAGTCGTATGACTGTCGTGTCGTATCAGTGTGAACCCAGCCTAGGCTGGGTTCACACTGGTATGACACGACAGTCATACAACTTTCATCCTACTTTGCTCTGCAACATCAGTCCTACATTGATCCTACATTGGTCCGACATCCATCCGACTTTCATGAACAGGATACTACTTTGATCCGACTTTGTGCTAGTCTGACTTGTCCTTTGACCAATCAAAACAATCCCAGGGTGAGATAAATTCCTTTTACTGCTGCTGTAATCACCATGTCGGATGTCAAATGTCGGATGGTTAGGACAAGGATCCTACTTTGATCCGACTTCAATGATATTCAATGGGCTGAAGTAGGATCAAAGTCGGACCAAAGTAGTACAGGGAGCATTTTCAAAGTCGGGCCGACTTGTGTCGGACCAGTTAAGACAGCTCTCATAGGGAAACATTGATTTTCACACGTCATGCGACATGAGCTCCCAATGTTGGAGCGTTTGTCGCCCCAGTGTGAACCAGGCCTCATAGTCTAAACTTAATTGAACAAGCTGAAGTTAGAAGCTGATTGGCTACCATGTACAGCTGCACCAGATTTTGCACTCACTGGTTTTAGTAATACAATACAACCCCAATGTATGTGTCACTGAACTTCAAGCAATAGAAGCAGTGGAAAGAGCACTGGGATAGAATATGCAACCTGTCTTTGTACCCTACAAAGTAAATTCAAATGTCAAATATCTAAAACCTACTGTATATGAATGTCTAGGTATTTGTCGGTTATGTATATTTCTTTGCAAGATAAAGATAATTTGTTTGATATTCTGTTTTACAGGTATTGCTTCATTGCTTGTTTCCCTTCTGGTAGGAGTGTATTATAATACTATTATAGCATGGATTCTATGGTATTTCTTCAACTCGTTTCAAAATCCACTTCCATGGAGCTACTGCCCTACAACAGATTACAATAATACAGGTAGTAACACTCTTGTGGTAGCAACAAGTGTCTAATTAACTATACTGAGGCATAAACCTGTTCCACTGAGGCTATTGAGATACGGTAAAATTACAACAACAGTAGCTATCTTCCCTGGACTATGTATTAGGAAGATGCTACAGACACCATAGTGCCACTATGACAAAAGGCATTCCAACAGCAGATCCTTAGTACTATACAAGAGACACAACCCAACAAGCTGTTGCCCTTCTGTACTACAATGTAGCACTTTGGTCCCACGTGTACAGACCTAAGGTGGGTGAACTGTAATTAAACCATACATTGAACCAACAAAAATGCACTAAGTGTACATACCACAATGCAGACCTGGATGGATGGCACTGTAGATCAAGGCACCAGTCTGGAACGTTTTATTATAAACATAAATGTGTTACTCACAGTAACATGATATTTCACCCCGGTAGCATTGCCACCTTTGACAGTGCCTTGAAAAAGTATTCATACCCCTTGAAATTTTCCACATTTTGATCCTATGGATCCTTTCAAATTGTATTTTTTTATCCAGCTCTGTTATTCCCAACATATGGCCAAATATTTTGTCCATTTTATCTTGTAAACCCTCATTTTCACCTTGCTTCTCCGGTAGACGTCTAATCCTAATATTTTTTCTTCTGTTCCTGTTTTCTTGGTCTTCGATTTTATACGTCATAAACCTTTGTTCTCGATACATCTCATCCATCTGTTCCTTCAAACCATTTATTTCAGCCCCATAGTTGTCTAATCTTTCTTCTGTTTCCTCTACCTTTTTAAGCATGTGTTGAATATCTTGGCGTAAGGTTGCTATTGCCCCCTTTATTGATGTTTCCAACCTGTTTTCCATCTTCGCCAACATTTCTGCCATATCTCCTTTTGTAATTGACTGTTTTTTTTTTCTAGTTTCTGTGCCAACTTCCTCTTCGATTTCTTCATTTATTAATGGGGGGGGGATCTATTTCTTCTTGTTGTTTCCTAGATCCACTCTTTTGGGCGCCCTCAATGACTTTATTTCTTGCTCCCGTTTTTGTTCCAGGGCTATCTTTTCCCCCTTCATATGACATATATTTTTTGATGGCTCCTGGGCTAGCGCTCATTCTGAGGGAGATTTGTTGCTGCCCCCCTCCCTGATCTTCCCCTCATATTCATTTTTTTTTTCAAATGACAATGAAGCAATGAAACAGTTCAGGGAATGTAATATATTTACCTCTACTCTTTATTTCCTGTAGTCTCTTTCTTAGTAACTGGGTGGATTTTTACAGCCTTTCTTTTACTACCCCTACCCCTACCCTTCAGAACTCTCTGGGGGAGAGAATGGGGGGGGGGAGAGGATGCGCAAAATAATTTTTCACACCTGGCCCAAAAATTTAGTCACTGAAAATCCGTATCAGCCTTACTCTCTAATTACATAGAAGTTGCATGGACATTAGATTTGCAGTCTGCTAGGGGGAGTTTTGCTCTTTTTCAATCCCTTGCTCAATAATGGCTTAATTGTGTTATGTAGGCTCTCTTCTGATCTTTTAATTTATTTAGTAATACAGCATGTCCTTGTACTTTTGTGCCTTATGCCTTATGTCTGCGGAGCCTCCTGGGTATTTTCATTATTTCACAGATCTGTTCAGTTTATAGTTCAATTTACAGTTCAATGCTCCCACAAATTTTCAAAAATATGCTTTCTGTGCACATAAAGAAGAAAAGGTAGAACTCACCCCTTTAAATCTGCACTCTCCTCTCACTGCTCACTTTCTGCTGGCCAACCAGTTTCTGGAAGCTGGAGACTGGGAAGTAATTCAGATGATAATTCGGTGGGGTTCAAATGGGTTCAAATGGGAACAATGGAACAATGGGATTGGGATTGATGGATCACAGGAGCAAAATGAAATAACATGAAGAAATAGTAATGCCAGTGAAAATGGCGATGGTATCAATGAAGATGCTGATGCAGGTGCAGATATAGTTGGAGTTGGATTAGGATCCTGTAACGACACCCCCAAATATGAAAGGGGTTAACGCCGTTTTAGATATCTTCCCTCTCCTGGACACACATTCACTGCCGATCCTCCACACTCAGACGACCACTTCCCATAGGAATTAATCCTTCCGAAAGAACGAGACACACTCTGTATCTTTCCAACATGAACTGACTTTATTAAGAGAAAACACAGGTCTTTTTATACACTCAACGAATCCTGCATTAATCTACATGAACAATGGTCCAACTCCACCCACAACATAACAAGGCCCAATACACATTATTTTGACACCTCCTAGAAGACAACAGGTTAGCTTTTGTCTCCCAATACCCATCTGACCAGACCCAATTTACATGAGTCAATTAGCTACAGCTGCTGTCTCAGACCCATGACCTCTAGACTAGCCTTACTGTCTCCCATCTATCAAAAGACTTCACACAATATTTGCATAACGAACTTTCAATACACATCTTACAATGAAAGGATCTGTAGCCTTTCTGTCTGCTAGTTCCACAACCTATAATTACAGACTTAATTACCACAAGCCACACTAGACAGTAGAATGTAAATCACTCCCCACCTCATCACAGCAATGATTACATAACCCCCACACACAGTATACATCCAATCTATACACAATGTATATACCGCATTGAATATGGCTATCACAGACCATGGTGGGGTTCTCATTCACCCTGTGCCCCTAAGAGGGACACAGGGGGGTTTCCACATAAGAGGCATTGGGGAAGCTGAAGCAAGGGTATCTCATACTTTCTAAGGGATTCTGGGTTCCCCAGGCCTTCCCGTTACATCTCTCCCCTTTCGGCAGGAGACTAACACAGGAGGCGACCGAGACGGGTTGACTCCGAAGTTAGTCCATAGTTCCATTCCTGCGAAGAAAAAAACAAGATATGTGGACAGCCGCACTCCGAGAACCATCAAGGTTGCCTTTATTGAGGTAAAACACACATAAGGCACTGCAAGTCACAGCAAAATGAACAGACACAGCAGACGCGTTTCGCACTAAGGTCTAGTGCTTAGTCATTGCTAACCATTAGCAATGACTAAGCACTAGACCTTAGTGCGAAACGCGTCTGCTGTGTCTGTTAATTTTGCTGTGACTTGCAGTGCCTTATGTGTGTTTTACCTCAATAAAGGCAACCTTGATGGTTCTCGGAGTGCGGCTGTCCACATATCTTGTTTTTTTCTTCGCATCAATTGCATTGCCGGCACCCGTGGTCCCTGGGAAGACACTGATTGTCTACTTGCACTCACCTGGAGCGGTGATCTCTTTCTTTCTTCATAGTTCCATTCCTCTAATGCCGGTATCCACACAGTACCCCAAATAAATTACTCCAAACAGAGCATTACTTACCCAGCCAACCCCTGCCTCTCTCAGAGAACATACCCACCGCTGCGGAGAAGACAGGGTGACTGGGCTCAGTCCATCATGTTGTTGGGGATCTGGGCCGACTGCCCAGCATCCCTGCGGTATACAAGTGGAGACTGAAGTCCCATCCACTTGTGGTGGGTGAAAATCCCCCAGTGCTTGCAAAGCAAGGTTGACATCCTCCTGTCTCAGTGTCACACCATTTTCAGGAGTTGTGTCAGTGAAGACCGAAGTCCCATCCAGTACCACAGGAACTCCCTCTTCTGTTAGTTGAGAGCAGAGGCCCGTGGCACTCTGGTCTGTTGCCAGCTCTTCTGCTGGGTTGCTGTGAGTGGAGACCGCAGTCCCATCCACCAATATCAGCTCAAGTTGCCATTGTGTGCAGAGGCCAGTAGCCTTCTGCCCTGCTGCCAGTGATTCAGCTGGGGGTAAAAGCTTTACTACCGCAGCTTGTTGCTGGAGAGAGGGGCCAACTGCCCCGGCTCCCTGAAACTCCACAGTTGTTACCGGTGCTGGGCAGAGGTTGCTAGCACTCTGCCCTGTTGCCAGCACTTCTGCTGGGGAATCCACACCATCTGCTCTGGCTACCTGTTGGGGAGGGAAAATGGCTGCTTCTCCTCCCTGCATCTCTGAAATTCACTGGGAAGGGGGAACCATCACCTTCTCACCTCGGGCCTCCAAAACTGCCACGGGTGTAGAGCAGGGGTCTGCAGTACCCTGACCTGCTGCCAGTACTTGAGCGGGCGATGCATAATCCATAACATCCTCTGAATAGTCCATTAAGTCCATACCTTCTGTAATCTGTGGCCGGGGAGATGAGCCAACTGCCCTAGCTCCCTGGAACTCGACATCATCCACTTCGGCTTTAGGGATGGCAATCTCCAGATTTTCCACTGCTGATTCTTCAGCCAGGATTTCAGAGTGGTCAACTGGTATTTCCTGATAGTCCCAGGCAAAGGTAGCACCACCCTGCTGCTGAGCAGATTCTAGCAGCTGTCTGTAGGCGATCTCCAGCTCCCATTCCTGAACGGCCAGAAATTCCAAATCTTCCTCTGCCCAGTGCCCTTCCGAGACATTCAGTTTTCGCTCTCTGTGCTCCATTATTTCCTCCAAACGCCACTCCCGATCACTCCCAAAGTCAGGGTCACTGGACAGCCCCCAATACAACAATCCCAGGCCATCATAGTCAAAGCCTTCCGTGGGGATGTCATCCGCTGACCATGGGCACTCTTGGGCTACATACCACCGGAGGGCTCTGTAGCTCTCTTCCAACCGCATCTCTGCCCGGATCAGCCTGCTTAACTCAGCTGTCCACTCCGCTTTGGTTGTTCCCCCAATAACGGCATTCGTACTTCATACTGCAACCAGTACCTTACATAGATGGAGGGGAGAGTCTTTCCCTGGTGTTGCTGCTCGAGAGCTAGCGCTTTCTTCCAGAGTTCGCAGCGGATCAAATCCGACCATCCCAGCAGGACCTCCTCTGATACTGGTCCTCTGTGCTGTATCTGCATCTCTCGCAACCTCCTTCCAAATTCCTCTTCCATGGCAGCTGGTTCTTTAGGCGTTGTCTCCGATTGCCGTATTTCCGCCATCCTCCGCTCATGTTGCCGCTCTAGTTCTCTCTTTTGTCGCTCTCGTTCTCTCTCTTGTTGGGCATCCTGCAGCTGCATGCCTTTAATGGCTTCCTGTATTGCGGCCTCTGATGGGTTAGCACCATATAATGCCAACCGCTGTTGAACTCGTTGCTGAAACAAGTCTTCAACTGACCGGGGTCCTGCATCACCATCCTTCTGATCCATCTCTGCTAGCTACCTGATCAAGGTGACTTTGTTCTTTGTCCCACCGGTCCCTCCACGGCTCTCAAGTAAGTCTTTCAGCGTGGCTCTCCTGCAGGCTGCATAGCTGGTCATTCACTGTGGTGGTTTGAAGTGTCCCAGGAACTGGAGGGAAAAATCCCACCGCTGCCAACCAATGTAACAGCACCCCAAATATAAAGGGGGTAACGCCGTTTTAGATATCTTCCCTCTCCTGGACACACATTCGCTGCCGATCCTCCACACTCAGACGACCACTTCCCATAGGAATTAATCCTTCCGAAGGAACGAGACGCACTCTGTATCTTTCCAACATAAACTGACTTTATTAAGAGAAAACACAGGTCTTTTTATACACTCAACGAATCCTGCATTAATCTACATGAACAATGGTCCAACTCCACCCACAACATAACAAGGCCCAATACACATTATTTTGACACCTCCTAGAAGACAACAGGTTAGCTTTTGTCTCCCAATACCCATCTGACCAGACCCAATTTACATGAGTCAATTAGCTACAGCTGCTGTCTCAGACCCATGACCTCTAGACTAGCCTTACTGTCTCCCATCTATCAAAAGACTTCACACAATATTTGCATAACGAACTTTCAATACACATCTTACAATGAAAGGATCTGTAGCCTTTCTGTCTGCTAGTTCCACAACCTATAATTATAGACTTAATTACCACAAGCCACACTAGACAGTAGAATGTAAATCACTCCCCACCTCATCACAGCAATGATTACATAACCCCCACACACAGTATACATCCAATCTATACACAATGTATATACCGCATTGAATATGGCTATCACAGACCATGGTGGAGTTCTCATTCACCCTGTGCCCCTAAGAGGGACACAGGGGGGTTTCCACATAAGAGGCATTGGGGAAGCTGAAGCAAGGGTATCTCATACTTTCTAAGGGATTCTGGGTTCCCCGGGCCTTCCCGTTACAGATCCAAATTGGGAATCATTGGGATCAGGGGGGATCAGGGGGGCGGACTGTGGCAGGGAGACCACAAAATATGGGAGTACTGCACAGGTTATCACCTGCTCATCCCCCCACTGTTTCCACATCTCAGCCTCTGCCTCTTAATCTGGCTCCGCTCAGCTGCTCAGCTGCAGGGACCCCATAATCCTCCTTACGGTCGATGCTGTGTACGGTACCTTTCCCACCGCTTTATTCGGCTACGGCTACACACTGTGGCTATATGCCGCTCCTTCATTTTCCGCAGTTCGGTTGTGCTACAGGACTCCGGTGCGGGTACTACGGGTGGCGGGTGGCGGTGAAGTGCAGTGCGGGCTCCTTAATACCTGGATCTCTGCTGGATCTCTGCTGCTGCTGTCCTTGACCGTCAACACCGCCCGATGAAGTCCTCCTCCTCCCTCAAGCCGTCAAACCGTGTCAAGCGGGAGCCGTGATGTACCGGAGCTGACCGTTGGCTGTGTGTCTCTCTATCGTAGACCCCGCAGACCTCGCTACTGCTACCATCCTCTGGGTCCTCTGGATCCACATGGGGCTCGCTCACTCGGAATCCGTAGAGTAAGGTCGGTAAGGCTATACCCTGGACAGGTAGGAGATTGGATGGGGATTGGAAGGGGGTGAGGGATCCGGCCTCTTCCTAGGCCTTCATACAGCAGGAGGGAGCTTTCGGGCCTGGCTGGATCAGCACTTGCACCTGTTCGTCGATCACATCAGGCCCCTCCCTCTACGACGTCTGTAACTTTCTGACATTTTGTCATGTTACAAATAAAAAAGGTAAATTTATTTTTTGGGGATTTTATGCGATAGACCAACAGAAAGTGGCACATAATTGTGAAGTGGAAAGAAAAGGATAAATGGTGTTCAACATTTTTTACAAATATCTGAAAAGCGTGACATGAATTTGTATTCAGCCCCCTTTACTCTGATACCTCTAACTAAAATTTGTGGAACCAATTGCCTTCAAAAGTCACCTAATTAGTAAATAGAGTCCACCTGTGTGTAATTTAATCTCAGTATAAATATAGCTGTCCCATGAAGCCCTCAGATGTTTGTTAGAGAACCTTAGTGAACAAACCGCATCATAAAGGCCAAGGAACACACCAGACAAGTCAGGGATAAAGTTGTGAAGAAATTTAAGCAGGGTTTGGTTATAAAAAAATAAATAAAAATATCTCAAGCTTTGAACAATCCATCACCTGAAAATGGAAAGAGTAAGGCACAACTGCAAACCTACCAAGACATGGCTGTTTCCCTAAACTGACAGGCTGGGCAAGGAGAGCATTAATCAGAGAAGCAGCCTGGAAGGAGCTGCAGAGATCCACAGATCAGGTGGGAAAATCTGTCCACAGGACAACTATTAGTTGTGCACTCCACCAATCTGGTCTTTATGGTAAAGTGGCAATAAGAAAGCCATTGTTGAAAGAAAGCCATAAGAAGTCCCGTTTGCAGTTAGTAGGAAGCCATGTAGGGGACACAGCAAACATGTGGAAGAACATGCTCTGGTCAGATGAGACCAAAATGTAACTTTTTGGCCTAAAACCAATTGCTTTGTGTGGCGGAAAACTAACACTGCACATCACCCTGAACACACCATCCCAACTGTGAAACATTGTGGTGGCAGCATCGTCTTGTGGGGATGTTTTTCTTCAACAGGGACAGCAAAGCTGGTCAGAGTTGATGGAAAGATGGATGAAGCCAAATACAGGGCAATCTTAGAAGAAAACCTGTTAGAGTCTGCAAAAGACTTGAGACTGGGGCGGAGATTCACCTTCTAGCTGGACAACGACCCTAAACATACAGCAAGAGCTACAATGGAATGGTTTAGATCAAAGCATATTCATGTATTAGAATGGACCAGTCAAAGTCCAGACCTAAATCCAATTGAGAATCTGTGGCAAGACTTGAAAATTGCTGTTCACAGATGCTCTCCATCCAATCTGACAGAGCTTGAGCTATTTTGCACAGAAGAATGGGAAAAATGTCTCTCTAGAAGTGCAAAGCTGGTAGAGATGCCCAAAAAGACTTGCAGCTGTAATTGTAGCAAAAGGTGGTTCTACAAAGTATTGACTCGGGGGGCTGAATACAAATGTACGCTACACTTTTCACATACCGTATTTATCAGTGTATAAACACACACAGGCGTAAAACACCTTAAAGCGGAGTTCCGACAATTATTTTTTTTTAAAGTCAGCAGCTACAAATAGTGCAGCTGCTGACTTTTAATATTAGGACACTTACCTGTCCTGGGCACCCGCGATGTCGGCACCCAAAGTCAATCTGTCCCTCGGCTCTCGGGTGGAGGCGCCACCATCTTTGGTAAGGGAATCAGAAAGTGAAGCCTTGTGGCTTCACTTCCTGGTTCCCTACTGCGGATGTGCGAGTCGCGCTGCGCGATCCCACTGGTCCCTGCTGTCTTCTAGGACCTGTGCGGTGGGAACGAAGTAGGTGCCGGATGTGGCGTAGGTCGCTGCGGCGACCTATGCTCGGAAGTGGGAGCAAATACTTGGATTACACTTGTATCTGCTCCCTCCTCCCCCCTGAAAGATGCCAAATGTGACACTGGAGGGGGGGGGGGGAGGATTCCCGAAAAGCGGAAGTTCCATTTTTGAGTGGAACTCTGCTTTAACTTTAAGAGGGAAGTTTCAGGATTTTTTTTTTAATTTTAAATAAAGAACTTTGAAGCAAAATAAGGGTCAGTGCCCATCAATGCAGCCTGATCCATGCCCATGATTGCAGCCTGTTTAGTGCCCATCTGCAGCCTCTAATATGCCCATCATTGCAGCCTGTTTATTGCCCTTCTGCAGCCTCTAACATGCCCATCAGCCTACTTAGTGTCCATCTACAGTCTCACCTTTGCAGAACATTGCAGCATCGCCAATGCTGGATTACACAGATCCGCAATCTCCTGTGTACCCGGCACTCAGTCACTCACAGTCCCGCCCCGGCTCATATGATAGACAGAACAGTCCAATGCCGGACCAGGGGGCGGGACTGTGTGTGACTGATCCCGGGCACACAGGAGATCGCCTATCTGTGTAATCCGGTGGCGCTCGTCCCCTCGTTCCACTCTGAGGCAGCAGGAATCGGAATATAACACGCACACACGATTTCCCTCTATATGCCGATAAATACGGTATTTATTTGTAAACAATTTTGAAAACAATTTAGAAAATATGAAGGAAACACTCCTATGGCCACATCCATATGGGAATTTGATATAACAAAAGAAAACATTGAGCATAAGATAGCCCAAAGGTCAGACTTTAGAGGCACAATGGACAGTAATAGATAATAAATTATATGTTTTATTTATAACAATATGTGGTACAATAAGCAAAAAAAGGTAAATTAAAAACATATACACAATACATGAAAAAAATTAACATGCATAGTATACATAGTAGTGAGCCCCTGTGCGTTAGCGCATTTCGCTGTCTAGCTAAGTCAGGACACACTCAGGGATTGTTGGAGAAAAACAGGTCTCACTATCTTGCAAAGGAGTCCATGAAAGATAGTCTCACCCATTAGGCTTCAAGTATTCTCATCTATAGTATTTCAAGTACTTGGGTATTCATAACAGAAAGCCAATAGCTCAGAGTGCCACAAGGCACCTATATTATTAATATTGGCAAATGGAAGAACAAAACCGGATGAGAGAAGTAAGGGGGGGTGGTATGGACTTGGACACTGAGAGCACAAAAGCCTTAGTAATACGAGCATATATTTAACTGACTCACGTGTATTTACGGGGGCAGAATGGCTCCCCTTCGCTAAACCCCGTACAGGTACGGGGTTCCTTTAAGAGCCACCAGAGGGCGCACGTGTGCCGTGGAAGGGACTCGCGCGTGCTCGCTGCACGGTGGGGGACCCAATGCACGTGGCCGGCGGTCACTATTGCCATCGGCCACGCGCGTTTGCATTCACGATTAATCCCTTGATCACCCCCTAGTGTTAATACTAGTGTCATTTATACAGTAATCAGTGTATTCTTATAGCACTGGTCACTGTATAAATGTCAATGGTCCCAAAAATGTGTCAAAAGTGTCCAATCTGTCCTTTGCAATGTCGCAATACCGCTAAAAATCGCAGATCACCACTATTATCGGACCTTGGAGAGAGTGCAGCTCCGCCCCTTTTTCAGGAAACACGGGCAGCCTTTAAATCCCTCCTCTTCCACCATGGCTTCAGTTATTGTGTGGTCTCCGACATACTGGAAAGCAAAGCACAGAAAACCACCAAACAACCCTGTCAGATACTTAAAACCACTTCTAAGATAAAAGGGAGGAATATAGCGGTTGTCCTGAAAGGCTCTTAGTAATACTGTCACCCGTAAGTCTAACTTAAGCCCTGTACACACGATCGGATAACCTATGGATTTTCGTCCGATGGATTTGACCATCGGAAATCCGATGAAACTGTTTTTCATCAGTCTTGGCCACACACCATCAGTCAAAAAACCTACCGTTCCAAACGTGGTGACGTAAAACATGAGCCGAGAAAAATGAAGTTTAATGCTTCTGAGCATGCGTCGACTTGATTCTGAGCATGCGTGGGATTTTTAACCGATGGACTTGCCCATAGACGATCGCAAATTACCATCGGTTCTTGATCCATCGGAAAATTTTAAAACAAGTTCTATTTTTTCCATCCGATGGAAAAAAGACCGATGGGTACCATACACGATCGGTTTGTCTGATGAAAACCATCCATCGGACGGTTTTCATCAGTTAAACTGATCGTGTGTACGGGGCTTAAGTCTTTCTCAAATTGCCTTTCAGGACAACCTTGGAGAGGATAACTGAGAAACTTACCCTAGGGTGGGACTACCTTCCTGCCAATGGCTTGATCTGCGGCAGACAGTAGGTCCAACCTATAATGTCGGAGAAATGTTCAGTGGTTGGACCAAGTGGCAGCCTTGCATATTTGTTCAGGCGTAGCACCGGCCCTATCGGCCCAGGAAACTGTTGTGCGTTGATCTCGTAGAATGAGCAGCAATACCTGAGGGGGGTATTTCTCCCTTAGCTTTGTAGGCTTCCGTGATTGCCCATCTAAGCCATCTTCCCAGCGTGCTTTTGGAAGCTTTCTCCCCTTTACATGAGCCTGAGAATATCAAGAAGAGAGCATTTGACTTTCTGAATTCCTTGGTGACTGTTAGAAAGTGTAGTAGGCATCTCCTCGCACCCAATGTGTGGAAAGCTTCCTTTCCTGGATTGGCAGGAGCTGAGGAGAAAGTGGGCAAGACTATTTCCTGTGAACAGTGAAAAGTCGAAGAAACCTTAGGTAGAAAAGCTGGATCTGTTTGAAGGATCACCCTGTCTGAAAAAAACTTTTAGAAGGGGTTCTGTGACTGTCAGGGCCTGACTCTTCTTGCCAATGTAATGGCTACCAGAATTTCTTTTTAAGAACTAAGTTTTGTAAGGATGCTTCCTGTAAGGGTTCAAATGGAGATCCCATGAGACCCTGTAAAACAACAGACAAATCCCAACTGGGTAAAGTTTTAAGGGCTACCGGACAATTTCATAAAAGTGCCCTAAAAAACCTTGAAAATAAGACCTCTCTGGATAAGAGTCTTTTTCGGAAAAAAACTGATAGAGCCGCCACCTGGGTTTTCAGGGTGCTGGCTGCCAGCCTCTTCTCCATTCCGTCATATGGAAAGTCTAAGACTGACACTAAACTTTTGACCTGGAGGCCCCTAGCAGTGCACCAGAAATTTAACTTTTTTCCAAACTTTCAGGTATATGGCCCAAGTCACCTCCTTTCTACTGGAAAGTAGGGTCTTCACTAATTTATCAGACAGTCCCTTGGCTTGGCTTTAAGGAGGTCTTCTTCAGAAACCAAGCAGTTAGATGTAACAAATCTGCTTCCGGATGGTTCACAGACCCCTGCATTAGCAGGTCCTTTCTGGGGGCAGCAGCTTCAATGGAGGTTCTGCGGCCAGATTTAGTAGTGTCGCGAACCAGGTCTTTTTGGCCAGACGGGAGTGACCAGGATTAGATTGGTAGTTTCCTCCCTGAATTTCCTTAGAACCAGTGGTATCAGGGGAAAGGGGGAAAAACACAGCTGGTAATGCCACGGATGGGCGAAAGCATCTATGCCTACCGCCCGGTCTTCTCGATGGAATGAGAAGAACTTCTGTGCTTTCGAGTTCTGTTGGCTGGCAAACAGATCTATTTGAAGTTGCCCCCAAGCTTTGGAGATAATCAAGAAAACTTCTTGGTTCAGACTCCACTCTGCTTCCACCACTCTCCTTCTGCTTAGTAGATCTGCTAGCAGATTATGGGATCCCTTCAGATGGACTACTGACAATGAGGCCACATTCTGTTCTGCCCAGATAAGTAGCCGACTGGCAAGTTCCAGGAGTCCTCTGCTCCTGCTTGTTTCAATACAAAAGCTACTGCAGTTGTATTGTCCGAGAGAACCTGAACGTGTTGTCCCTTTACCACTTGCTGAAAGGCTAGGAGACAGAGAAAAATGGCCTTCAGTTCCCACCAATTTGAGGACTTTCAAGCTTCGCTTTGGACCAGGCCCCCTGAGAGGTTTGGTTGTCCAGGTGGGCTACCCAGCCTCAATAACTTGCATCTGTTGTTAGATGCTTGTCTAGGGGAAAAATCCAGGAGAGACCCCTTGCCAGGTTGGTTGAATTCCTCCACCACTAGAGCGCTCGTTTTACGTTTGAGGTAAGTTTGATCTGCTTTTCTAGCAAATCCAGTTGCGACCATCTTTGTGAGATATACATCTGGAGAGGTCTGGAATGTAATCTGGCCCACTGAATAGCTGGGATTGATGCAGTGAGAAGACTTAAGACTGCCATGGCTGATCGAACTGAAACTGAGAGATTGGTTCGAAACTGTCTCACCACAGATTGGATCTTCTCTATCTTCTCCTGTGGCAGAAAAACGTTTTGAAGCACAGAGTTTATCGTATATCCCAGGAACTTCCTCCCCTGTGTTGGCTCTATATTTGTGTAGCGGCCTTCTCACTCCCCTCTTTGCATCAGCTCGTTTCTCTTCTTGTCTAGGGGTATCTTAGAGGGGAGAGAGCGGGGTCACCACGCCAAGCCTTCACCACATGTGTCCGTGCGGTGTAAGCAAAGTTCTCTCTCTACCTTCGGGTCAGTGTTTTGCACCTGCAGTTACCTTGAACAATGTCCACCAGAAAAGAGCCCCACACCATTAAAGTCCAACACTCCTTTATTCTTCTCGAGTGAACAGCACAATCAGTTAGGCTCCCTTAAAGAACAGAACAAACAAGGAGGTGTGGATACGAGTAGGCCCAGACACAATGAACTCTCCACTTTCCTTCCTGAAAGTGGGCTGCGGTCTCCTAGCGAGAGGGGAATTTCCTTCCAGGCAGTCTCCGATGGGAGGCTCACCCATCACTGGCAGTCTACTGCACCCGGTCTTCGAGTGAGGAGCTCCCCCCGGTCCATTACGCCTTTTGGATTCGGGTACCCAATCCCTGGGTTCCCTAGGATCTCCGTCCCTCGCGGAACTCAGTGTTGGGCACTGAGCTCCAGACCTCCATTCAAGTACCTCACCCCAGGCTAAAGGTGCCTGGGATGGAACACGACCTCCGGACGTCCTCTAGGCCTAGGCCGCCTAGAGGACCCACACGAACCACCGCCCTCAGGCTGAAGGTGCCTGGGACTCCCCCGTGACAAAGATGGCCGGCCCCTTTATACCCTCTCCCAGCACGCACGGCGGGTTCCCCGCCCCACCATACCGCTGCCGAGGGAGGACAAAAAGGAGGCATGGCACACAGCAATGATTCAACCCCAGCCCAGGGCGACAGCGCCACCCGCTGGGCCGCAGGGAATTACACATCACTGGTGTCTCTGCCAGGTTTAAATTACACCCGGGAAAGTACATACCCGCTACACTCTCCCCCTGGTAATTTGACACTGGTCCCCAGTGTCTGGAACAATTCATACCCTCAAGGGCTGGCATAATCCAATCCAGAGACCAACTAACAATTGTACAAAAATATAAAACTTTTTGAAAAAACTTGATCAACTAAAGCAATTGTGTCTGAGCCCTGTATAAAAAAGAAAAAAAAAGAAGGGAAACAACAACATTTAACCATAACTTTTTTTCACATATTCACATTATACTTTTCCCACCCATCCTGACTAAGACCCACCCCATACTCAGTGGTCTTGATGGGATGCTCTCTTGCAGAGGGAAAAGAAAGTAAATTAACACACATAAACCCTGACACATATATTCGTGTGAGGGAAAAGAAACTTCTCCGGGAAGAAATCCCCTTTTTCCAAAGAGTGAGTGTGTGAAAAGTGTTTAACGTTGCGCAACACTGCCACCTGGTGACAACATCGCGGTAACTGCACTCGTGGAACTTTTCCTCTTCTCTTGAGCCCTATCTACCCCAGAGTCTATGATCTCTTGCTGGAAAGTGAAGAACAAACAGGAACAGTCCTTCATTCCTCTGGGTACAAGGACAACGGGCCCCAGAAAGTTCAGCAGCATACAACAAGAACGGAGTCTCTTTCTCCTACAGGTAGAAGCGGGGATGCGGCAGAACAAGTGGCTTCAAGTGCTGGTCCATGGTTTCCAGATGATATTCTACATCTTCTCCTTCCTTTCGCCGGATCAGCACTTTGTCTGCATGGATGTGCCATCCCAACATCCACTCTGCCTTGCAGTCCTTAAAACGTTGAGAGGCCTTGGGAGAGCATGCCAGGTACCTGAAGCGTGTGGAATTTGAAGGTGAGTCCACACAAAGTCATTGTACCAGCGCTCCCGTCACACTTCCACCTCATAGAGCAGCTCCTTGGACAAGTATGGATACTCCCATCCGTACTCTGCAGCAACCTTCTGGCCAAATAGGCGTTGTAGTCTCGCCAGAGGAGGCATGGTGGCTTTGTCCCCTTCGCCAGGTAAAACTATTGAGTCCGGGTGGCAAGGGACCTTGATTACATCTGGTCTGGGCATTGGTGCCCGCAGCAGCAGTCTCTTTTCCCCAGTCTTCGGTACAGATGGTACCGGGGATGTAGAGGCAGGCCAGGGACGGGACCCCTCTTCAGGCGCTGGTGCCTCCACCCGGGGTGTACTCTCCCCTGTAGACATGGGTGGATCCCTGGTTCTGCGGGATGAAGCGAGAGGTACTTTGTCCCAGCCCTTTTCTGCAAACAGTTTGTCTATAGCAACGTCGTCTTCCATGTCCGAGAGCGACTCCAGGTCAGAGGTGTCACACTCCTCCGCGGGTAGGTACCCTGTAGTGGAGACTGAGTTTTCACCTCTTCCCACACACCAAATCTCTCCGCCTGGCTTACCTCGGCCTTTGCTTGAAACGGGACGTCCGGAATTCTTGCCGACGGATCCGTCCGGGCCGGGCGTAAGCGGGCAAGATGGTCCACCACAACCGCTGGACGGGGCTACCATACCGGTCTTTCTCTTCGGTGGTGGACGCTGCGAGATCGTGGTGACCGAGTCAGCATCCTCGGATTTCTCCCGTTGAGTTTTCACGACCTCCTCCGCGGTCGCTGCAGTGTGCGCAGGGATGGCTGTCAAAGCAGTGATTCCTCCTCCATGAGTGGTGTTGCCTGCAGCACGGCCAGGGTAAATGGTTCTCGGCTTCTCAACCGCTGAATCCACTTCAAAAAGAAACTCCCCACAGGCCTCACATCGCCCGAATGGCTTCAGTTGGCACACCAGTCCCGAACAGCCGGGACAAACCACACCCAGGGCCTCAACGTCCATGCATGAGTACAGGGCGAATCGACCCCTTGGCTTTAGCCGGATCCCCGTATCTGTTACCGGAGCAGCAGCAGTCAGTGTCGTGGTAGAAGGGTGAACTGGAATCCACGATGTATGTCCGAACATGGTGACTTGTTGCTGATCCATCGCACACTGCAAAGTTTTTGCGCCCACGTCCCACGTGTAGTCCTTCACACGGCTGAGCTTCCCCCTTTCCTCACTCTCTTCTGCGCTGGCCTTTCCCTTCATTGGGTCATGTCCACGACTTCAAGCAGGGATGCACTTCGGCCAATGAAGGCCTGCCTACTCGTAACTCCTCCGGGCAGACACGTTCAATTCCGTAGTACACAAACACTATACCGGACCCGAGCCCCCACGTGTAGCGGCCTCCTCACTCCCCTCTTTGCATCAGCTCATTTCTCTTCTTGTCTAGGGGTATCTTAGAGGGGAGAGAGCGGGGTCACCACGCCAAGCCTTCACCACATGTGTCCGTGCGGTGTAAGCAAAGTTCTATCTTTACCTTCGGGTCAGTGTTGTGCACCTGGAGTTACCTTGAACAATGTCCACCAGAAAAGAGCCCCACACCATTAAAGTCCAACACTCCTTTATTCTTCTCGAGTGAACAGCACAATCGGTTAGACTCCCTTAAAGAACAGAACAAACAAGGAGGTGAGGATGCGAGTAGGCCCAGACACAATGAACTCTCCACTTTCCTTCCTGAAAGTGGGCTGCGGTCTCCTAGCGAGAGGGGAATTTCCTTCCAGGCGGTCTCCGATGGGAGGCTCACCCGTCACTGGCAGTCTTCGAGTGAGGCGCTCCCCCCGGTCCATTATGCCTTTCGGATTTGGGTACCCAATCCCTGGGTTCCCTAGGATCTCCGTCCCTCGCGGAACTCAGTGTTGGGCACTGAGCTCCAGACCTCCATTCAAGTACCTCACCCCAGGCTAAAGGTGCCTGGGATGGAACACGACCTCCGGACGTCCTCTAGGCCTAGGCCGCCTAGAGGACCCACACGAACCACCGCCCTCAGGCTGAAGGTGCCTGGGACTCCCCCGTGACAAAGATGGTCGGCCCCTTTATACCCTCTCCCAGCAAGCACGGCAGGTTCCCCGCCCCACCATACCGCTGCCGAGGGAGGACAAAAAGGAGGCACGGCACACAGCAATGATTCAACCCCAGCCCAGGGCGACAGCGCCACCCACTGGGCCTCAGGGAATTACACATCACTAGTGTCTCTGCCAGGTTTAAATTACACCCGGGAAAGTACATACCCGCTACATTTGATTTTTCTAGATTCAGGAGCCACCCTAAGTTCTTGAGGTGAGCCTGAGACACCTGGAGATTTGTCAAGACCTGCTCCTTGGAGTCCACGAAAACAGGTCGTCCAGATATGGGATGACTGAAATCCCGCTATTATCTTTGTAAAGATCTTGGGGGAGGATGAAAGTCCAAACGACAGAGCCCTAAATTGGAGTTGCCATACTGAAGTCCCCAGATTGAGAGCCAGACGGAAAAAATGTTGGGAAGCCTGAGCTATCAAGACTGAGAGGATTCTATGGACTGGGAACACTCTATGTTTAGTGTCACCTAGTCCTTGGTACATTTTATCGTTAACCGACAGTCGCACCTTTTCTTCGTGAATCTCGAAGGTAGTGTAGACCGCTCTCTGAAGGTCATCCACTTCCTCCAGAGATAGTTTGTACCTAGAGGCTCGGTTATCATCTTCTTCTTCCTCCTCGTCTGAATCCCTGAGGAAGGGAAGAGTACTTGCTCCCTCATCCCTTGAGTCCACGACCTCTGCTGTTCTAGAGGTGGATGCCCTAGGGCTGGATGGTGAATGCTGGGGCTCAAACTGGCCTGCCGGGCTCTGTACCAGCATGGACTTGACCAAACTCAACAAGTTCGTAATCTCTTGTACTGAATAGAACAAGTCCTTGTATTTCTGGGATGTTTCCTCTTTAACAAAGTCCTTAATACAGGACCTGAACATTGCCTTCTGTCATGAATCTCTGAGGGGGTTCTTGCAGGAAGGGCATTTCCTCTGACTTGGTGGGTTTGAATGCTTGGATTTTCCATAAGCTTTTTCCTGCAATAAAAAAAAATGAAACTCGCCTAAGGGCCCCTGACACAAATTTCCTACCTTTAGAGCACAAATAGGCCACCACCAAACAGAAGGAAACAATGCCCCGAGCAGTGCAATCCCTGGCTAGCAACCACCAAGTCCAAGCTGCAGGGTCCGAGCGGAGTTACCTCTGACCACGCAGCCACAGGCTCCCTGCAGGGATGATCCCAAAAATAACCACAAACATAAGCCCATACGGACAAGAATAAAGGTACTACTGTACCCCTCTTACCCGGGCCTGACTGGTGCCTGGGGCACCTGCTTCCACCATAGCTGTTGGTCTTTCCTCCATCCTAGCAGAGAGCGCAGTGAGGATTTAAAAAATCCCATCTGGTTTTGAATCACCCAGCCCCGGCGTCATCAACGAGGGCCGGAACCGGAAGCACCGGTCGACAGACCCACCCCCTAGTCTCTGCATTCCAGGCACCTAGAACCACTTGCGCCACGCCCCCACAGCAAACCGCATCACCGGACATGACGTCACCTGCCAGCCGGGACCCGGAACTGACATGCGGGACACGCTGCTAACCAGCAGCGGCACCCGCCCCAGCCTCCAGGGCCATGCCAGCGGACCCCGGGCACACAGACACTGACGCCTCCTGCAGGCCCTTGCATCCCCTGAGCTGGAGAGACTGGGGACTCCGAAACCCCCCCGCCCGTACTGGGGGGTGCTGGGATGGCCACTGCACACCAGACAGACACCACAAAGGTAAGCCTTCTCCCTCCACCTTGGAGAGAGCGCAGCTCCCTGGTTCCCGCATGCGCTTCCACCATATCGGAGGAAACACAATAACTGAAGCCTAGGTGAAAGAGGAGGGATTTAAAGGCTGCATGTGTTTCCTGGAAAATGAGCAGAGCTGCGCTCTCTCCAAGGTTGTCCTGAAAGGCGATTTGAGAAAATAAAAACCGCAGAGGTGATAAAATACCACCAAAAGAAAGCTCTATTTGTGGGAAGAAAAGGATGTATAATTTGCTTGGGTACAGCATTGCATGACCGCGCAAATACCAGTTAAAGTGACGCAGTGCCAAATTGTAAAAAGTGCTCTGGTCAGGAAGGAGGTAAAACCTTCTGGGGCTGAAGTGGTTAAAGACAGTTTCATATACATGAACACTAAGACAGAAACCCCAAACTGCAATCTACAAAGCAGAAGCCAAATTAAATCAGGTTCAACAGTCCCTCAGGGCCATCATGGCTAACAGGTCCGTTCAGCATACCCCCCAGATTTTTTTATATCTATTACTGTCCATTGTGCCTCTAAAGTCTGACCTTTAGGCTATCTTATGCCCAATTTTTTCTTTCTTTTTCTTTTGAAAACAATTTATCATTTTCCTTCCACTTCACAATTATGTGCCACTTTATGTTGGTCTATCACATAAAATCCCACGTTTACGTTTTTGGCTGCAACAGGACATAATGTGGAAAATGTCAAACAAGGGGTATGAATACTTTTTCAAGGCACTGCATGTTAGCCAAGTCTAGGGTTGCCACCTTTTCTTTAAGCCAAACCCGAACACTTTAGTGGCGCACAGCAATTTTATTTTTAAGGGTGAACACTGTGGACTCTGGTGTAAAGGGAAACTCTGATGTAAAGGAGTTACTGCTCACCAAATCTCCAACTTACATCAGAGTTCCCAGCATTTCCCCTTAAATAAGGGTCCTTAAAGCCCCCCTTACATCAGAGTCCACAGGGCACCCCTTACCTTAGTGTACTCCCTTGCTTGGAGGCAGGAGAGAGAAGGAAGGGAAGGGGGAGACTTCAGTTACAGACATTGGATGGTGAGCTCACTCACCCGAGGATGGAGGCTCAGGCATTGACACCTTCCATCCACCATGTATCTGAGCTGAGTTGCTGAGCTTCAAACTTCCAGCCCACACATCCCTTTCATGAGGCACAGAACACTGGGGATTGGAGTGTGGGTGGGCAGACAGAGGGGTAGGGGTGGGAAGAGGAGGAAAAGATCAAGCCCTCTCTCCTGTCCGTGTATGGGGGTGTGGCCCCCCGTGTGCACACCTGTGCACTTGGCATTTGTGGTACTTGATTACTTGGGAAGCCACAGTCCATTCTGAATATTGTGTCCGGGTTTCAGATGGTCTGAAACACGGACACATGTTTCAAAACCTGAACTGTCCGGGTGAATCCCGGACAGGTGGCAACCCTAGCCAAGTCCAATCCTGGACTCACCTCCTTAAAGTGGAATTTCGGCCAAAGCCAATAACACTAAACCTTTTCTCTGCTACATTCTAATGCCGCGTACATACGTCCGTTTTTAATGTAATTTTTTAAACCAACGTTTTTCTCTTGTTTCCTCTCCACCCTGTCTTGCGTACACACGATCATGAAAAAAACGCTCGAGCAAAGCGCAGTGACGTACAACACGTACGATGGCACTATAAAGGGGAAGATCCGTTCTAATGGCGCCACCCTTTGGGACGCTTTTGCTGATTTCATGTTACCGCGTGTTAGTAAAAGTTTGGTGAGAGACGATTCGCGCTTTTCAGTCTTCATGCTTTGAAGATCGTTTTGTGGAGTTCAGTTTGTGCTTGTGGGTTCGTATCTGTCTTTCAGTGCTTGTAGTCAGTTCGTATCTGTTTATTCAGTGCGTTCTTGTCTGCTCGTTACTGTTTTTCAGCTTGTTCTTCATAGGCCTTGCTGTTCTTCCGTGCGTTCTTTTAGTGCGTTCTGAGCAGCCGACCGTTATCTAGCCATGTTGCGGCTACGTACTCGTCGTAGAGTTCGTGCTGTAGTTGGAGCAGGGGTTCATGCTGTATACCGACTCCATGCCATGAACAGGGTGAGGAGGAGTTCATGGACCAAGAATTGGTTGCTCCAGCGGCACCAGTTCTGTCACATGCCTTTGTTGCGGGAGATCAGGGAGAAGAGTCCTGAGGATTACAGGAATTTTCTCAGGATGTCTGACCCCGTATTTCAGCATCTGTTGGCTTTGGTGTCCCCCTATATTACCAGGCAGGACACCGTTATGCGGGAAGCCATCACTGCTGAGCAGAGGCTCATCGCCACGTTGCGATACCTGGCGACTGGGAGAAGCCTGCAGGACCTCAAGTTCTCAACAGGCATCTCCCCCCAGGCTCTGGGGATCATTATACCAGAGACTTGTTCTGCCATCCTTCAAGTTTTGCAGGAGGACTATATTAAGGTAAGTGTTCTAATTTGAAACATCACATTGTATGTATTTCTTGCTTAATAATGTTTATTATTTCTTTTATCAGTCCCTAATTCCCATGACTCTAATCTGCAGGGAATGTCCCCTTTCTCCCCATGCATGTTTTTTTTTTTTTGATCTTTTTTTTTTTGGCCTACATTTATATTTTCCTTAGCTAACCTCTCCAGCATGCTATCCTGGGGCCATACCCACCTAGCCTAGTCACTTCCCTTTCTTTTGTAGTCTGCTCCATTGTAGTGCTTTACCCTAAACGCCCCCTAAAGATTGCTTAGGAATGTTACATTTTATTTCACTTCATACAGAGTGCTACAGCCTTGATTTGTGATCTCCCCAACTCATCTTCAACCCCCCCCCCCCCATATTTTTTTTTTTGTGGTTTAGCTTTTTTGGTGCTTACTTATCATTTAACAATCTTTCTATGTTTATCTTAATGTTGGGCAGGAATGGTTTTATCAAATCAGCTTGCAATGTTTCTGTCTCAAACTATTAATATTTTTTTATTTTAACTCCACAGTTCCCTTCTACGCCACATGAATGGCAGAATGTGGCATCTGAGTTTGCCCAACGATGGAACTTTCCAAACTGTGGAGGGGCCATCGACGGCAAGCATGTTCGGGTCGTACCACCACCCCATTCGGGATCCTTTTACTACAATTACAAGGGGTTCCCCAGCATCGTCATGATGGCAGTGGTGTCGGCCACCTATGAATTTCTGTATGTGGACGTTGGCAAAAATGGCAGAATGTCAGATGGAGAAGTCTTTGCACAGACAGAGTTTGGGGAACAGCTCCTATCGGATGAGCTGGCCTTGCCACCAGCGGAGCAGAATGTGGAGGGACTCCCATTTGTGTTTGTAGCGGATGAGGCGTTTGGCCTGGGTCCACATTTAATGAGGCCATTCCCTCAACGCACCCTCACCCCTGAGAGGAGGGTGTTTAACTATCGGCTGGCCAGAGCAAGAAGGGTGGTGGAAAATGCCTTTGGCATCATGGCCAGCCGATTCCACTTGTTCCTCACTTCCATCCACCTTGCCCCCTATAAATGGAACCATGTGGTCATGACGTGTTGTGTGCTACATACTTTTTTAAGGGTGCATTCACAAAATTACCTTTCTTTGAGTGGGCCTGAGGCCTCATTACTGGACAATATCAATTTAGTAGCCCTGGAAGCTGGCCGTCCAGGCTTGGCCCCCCCAAACCGGATGTGATGTTCGTCAAAAATATGTTGAATATTTTGTTGATATGCCTGTGGATGAATAACTTTATTTTATTTGAAAATAAATTCTTTATTAGAAAAATGATTTGTATTGTGTTTTTGTTTTTGAATCTTTTATGTTTCTCCTAGGTTTACGTAGTGCACTTGCAGTTCCATGTGTATTTTGCATTCTTAAATACCCTTCATTGTCAGTGTAAACACCAAACATTTATTATTTCACTTTGCCCAACATTTACATAATTAAGCCACAAATTTTTGGGATTAAAATTATTTTTATTTTTATTATTTTTTACAAAACTTCCTTTTCAATTTAGATGTATCCAAAATATTTTTGGGGGTAAAACGCATGAACAGGCATGCTTAAAAAACTATCTAAAAACCTTTAATTTAAATGTAAACATGTAGTATTAATTAAAGATGAAAACAAACCAAAACCTGCAAAAACACAGCAAGTTCAAAGTTCTTTTGTGTTCAAAAATTAAACCCGCCCAAGCACAGCCATGATATTTTGTAGCCTTTCCTCCACCCGCTTGGTATTTTGCCTGATCTCTATCAAGTCTCCCTTTATTTTTTCAAGGTCACGACAGCAGACCATTAGGTATTGTATCAGGATCTGTGCACTGTGACTTGTAAACTTTTCGGGGTCTTCAGGCAGAACAGCACCTAAAAAATAAATAAACAAACATGTACTATAGAATATGTAGGCCTACATCTATTAACCTGCATCTGTGTTGTTTGACACTGACCTGTTGTGGTGCCACTTTCCACTTCCTCCACTTCACGTTCCTCTACATTATGTGGTTCTGGGGGTCTTGTTGGAGGTGTGGGATTTATAGGCTCATCTGTCAAAGCTTTTTGAAGCCCTATTGAGATTGCAATAAAAGGTATAGTTTATTTCCTAAATAATCATTATATCCAAAAATAAACCCTGAAAGAGAAATTTGAAACATTCTTTGGAAGTGTGGTCCAATTATCATTTTAGCCCCAGTGACAACCTGAACACATGATTGGATACATTGAAACACCCCCAAGTATATACACTGGATCACCTGTGTGTGTGACACCCTAAAAAGTTTGTTCTGTTGGGCCACACTTGTACTACTGAGTACAGATGTTTAATCAGCTGCTGAGCATTCTCTCCTTTAACATTACAATGCATACCCTTAATTTGTCATAAATATTTTTTCCACAAAAAATAAAATCATCATGTTCCAAAAATCATCTCCCCAAAAAATACATTGAAATTTTTTTGTTAACACTGGATGATCCTAAATCCTTGTATTAATAAGTGTACGAAGAAAGAGGTTTACTACGTCCGTTTACTGTGCTGACGAACATGAAAGTTGGTATCTTTCACTGTACTAGATTAAAGGCAAAAACCCACAGCATAATACAAGTAATAATATTTTTCTTTTAAAATGTATGAAAATTACTTGCTTTTTCCTAAAACTTTCTTTATTCTTTTGTATTGGTCGGGCTCCTGCAACTTGAGATCAGACCATCGTTTTCTGAGCTGTTCCTTCGTTCTGCACACCCCGAATTTTTTGGTGAAGAGTTTTGACCACTTTCCCCATAATTTTTGTCTTGACAAGATTAGGCCTTTTATACAGCCCATGCTTGGCATCATAATCCTCCCTCCTCAAAATGGCGACCATCTCCACCATTTCCTCGAATGACATGTTGGATGCCTTATATCTCCGGGATCGGAATTTGGGTTCCTCAGGAATTTCCTCCTCTGTAGAGGTAAACTCAGCCACCTGTGTCTCCGCCATGTTGTTTAGCACTACGACGAGCGAGAAGGGGTAAATACGCTCATTTGCCGGGAGAGGGAGTTAGCAACGAACGTGTTAACAAAGGTAGATAACATTTTAAGGATTTGTGTTTCTTCAGAGGATGAGATTGTGGCCTATATATGTCCAAAATGATTATTTGAGGAATCTTGACTGACAATAGTATTTTTGTGTTGTTCTTGACTTTACAGAAAAAATGCAGGCTTTCAAGAATCCTGAGTTCATGGGGGAGTTCCTGGACAGATGGAAGGAACTCCCTGTCCTGTGGCAGATGAAAACTGCCAAAAATAAAAATAAAGCTGCCAGGACAGCATCACTGGAGAGCCTGCTTGGATTTGTACAAACCCAGATCAAATCCCCACTGCAACCAGCCAAGAGGTGAACACCAAACTAGCTACCATTAGGGGCACATACAGGACACAGAGGAATATGGTCCTGAAGTCACAGAGGTCAGGTGCTGCAGCAGATAAGGTTTATAAACCCAGTCTGTGGTACTACAGCAAGTTAGCATTTTTGGATGACCATCTGGAAGTCAGGGAATCTCTATCAACCCTTCCCCCCAGAGGTCTATCCAGCCTTCCTTGTAGCCAACCCTCCAGCCTTCCTTGCAGCAAACCCTCCAGCCTTCCTTGCGACCCAGCTCTGGCTTCCTCGGAGGATCAAGCAGAGGTCCTTGAGGAGCCCGATTTGGACATATGGAGCCAGGTATAGTATTAATATCTACATTTATATGTAACAAAAGTGATGATTTAAAATAGATGTTACTATTGGTATCTATTTAATGTCTGTAAATAAACTGATTTACATAGCAATAGACAGTAGTGGTCAAAATTGATGGGGCCAAGCCAAAAAAATCAGGGGTCAGAATCATTGTAATTTTAATCACTTTTGCCATTCAATTTTAAAATGTCTTGAGGTGAACAATGTGTGTGATTGATGATGCCAAAAAATAAAGAATGTCTCTTTTTTTATACAGCCAGAGCAGAGCCAGGAAGAGGGTGATGTTGGGGACCAGGAGGAGGCAGGGCCCAGTGGCACACAGGAGGAGGCCAGGCCCAGCACAAGAGCCCAGATGCCTCCCCTGAAAATCCACCAACGAATGCCAAGGAGGGGTAGGCAGGTGGAGGAGGAAACACGTGCATTCCTAAGAGAGGCTACTGCGGCCCTCAGAGAGGCACCCTCTGTTGAAGAGGGCTATGCCGCAGTCCTGGCCCATAAATTATCTCAGATGGACTTGAGGCAACGCCTGTACAGCGAAAATCTAATGCTGAAGGTGATCAACAGGGGGTTGCTGGGTGAACTTACACAGTTCACCGATCTAACTGAGGTCGTCCCTCCTCCTCCACCTCCTCCTACTCCTCCTCCTGCCACAAGCTCTCCTCCTGAGCCCCAGCCTCCGAGGAAGCGCTTAACAAAGGCTGCAGAGAAGGCTGGAGAGAAGGCTACAAGGAAGAGGAAAAAATAATGACTGCTGTAGTACCACAGACTTGGGACATATCTGACTTATCTGCTGCTGTTCCTGACCTCTGGGAGTCCAAGACAAGATTGTGCTCCTTTTTTTATTTTTGGGTTATTCCAGAGTTTGGTGTTCTCTTCTTGGATGTTTGCTGTGGGGTCCAAAGGATGCACAAATTCAAGCAGGGTCTCCAGTGCTGCCTTCCCCTTTAATTTGTTATCTGCCTAAATAAAGGATTAATTTGATTTACAACAAATACTTGACTATGTGATTTCTATTCAAATAGAGAGTTTGCTAGGGAGTAGGCAGGGACATTTCTAAAAATATTATTTGTATTAACAAGGGACACAAACCTCCTTGAGGGAAAATAATACAACTTTAGAATGTTGGTGTGGTAACTTGACACACAAAATAACATTTTCAAAAAATACATTCCTAAATATAAAAGAAAAAAAAAAAACATACATATAAAATAACAAAAAAAAAACATTCCTAAATCGAAAATAAAAAATAAAAAAAATTAAAAAATATAAAATAAAAAAAAACTATAAAAAAAAGGTTTCAAGATATTTAATTTTTTTTAATGAATTTATGACGGAGATCTGGCTTACCAAAAAAAGATTAAATTCATTAGATCACTTAAGAATTACTAAGAAACAAGTTTGGCATAACTCTGAATATCATTAGCAAAAGAAGTTCATTATTTAAGCATTATCTAAAGAAGAAAAGAATGCACTGCATTAAACGATGCTATTATTTCCAGCGTGACGAATGTGCCATCTCCATTTCAAACGCTAGCTTAACCAAAACGAGCGCTCCTGTCTCATACTTGATTCTGAGCATGGGCGTTTTTTTCCCCTCGTAAAAGCATACACACTACCGTTTTTCACGACGTTAAAAATAACGACATGAAAAACGACGTGAAAAAATAGAGCATGTTCGAAATTTTTAATGCCCGTTTTTCACGTCATTAAAAATGCTCTGGAGCATACACACAATCGGTTTTAATGACCATTCTTAAAAATGGCATTTTTAATGTCATGAAAAACGGTCGTGTGTGTGCGGCATTAGCGTAATCTACAGTGGGGAGAACAAGTATTTGATACACTGCCGATTTTGCAGGTTTTCCTACTTACAAAGCATGTAGAGGTCTGTAATTTTTATCATAGGCACTCTTCAACTGGATGGAATCTAAAGCAAAAATCCAGAAAATCACATTGTATGATTTTTAAATAATTAATTTTCATTTTATTGCATGACATAAGTATTTGATCACCTACCAACCAGTAAGAATAGCGGCTCTCGCAGACCTGTTATTTTTTCTTCAAGAAGCCCTCCTGTTCTCCACTCATTACCTGTATTAACTGCACCTGTTTGAACTCGTATAAAAGACACCTGTCCACACACTCAATCAAACAGACTCTAACCTCTCCACAATGGCCAAGACCAGAGAGCTGTGTAAGGACATCAGGGATAAAATTGTAGACCTGCACAAGGATGGGATAGGCTACAGGACAATAGGCAAGCAGCTTGGTGAGAAGGCAACAACTGTTGGCGCAATTATTAGAAAATGGAAGAAGTTCAAGGTGACGGTCAATCTCCCTCGGTCTGGGGCTCATGCAAGATCTCACCTCTTGGGGCATCAATGATCATGAGGAAGGTGAGGGATCAGCCCAGAACTCCACGGCAGGACCTGGTAAATGACCTGAAGAGAGCTGGGACCACAGTCTCAAAGAAAACCATTAGTAACACACTACGCCGTCATGGATTAAAATCCTGCAGCGCACGCAAGGTCCCCCTGCTCAAGCCAGCGCATGTCCAGACCCGTCTGAAGTTTGCCAATGACCATCTGGATGATCCAGAGGTGGAATGGGAGAAGGTCATGTGGTCTGATGAGACAAAAATAGAGCTTTTTGGTCTAAACTCCACTCGCCGTGTTTGGAGGAAGAAGAAGGATAAGTACAACCCCAAGAACACCATCCCAACCGTAAAGCATGGAGGTGGAAACATCATTCTTTGGGGATGCTTTTCTGCAAAGGGAACAGGACGACTGCACTGTATTGAGGGGAGGATGGATGGGTCCATGTATCGCAAGATCTTGGCCAACAACCTCCTTCCCTCGGTAAGAGCATTGAAGAAGGGTCATGACTGGATCTTCCAGCATGACAATGACCCGAAACACACAGCCAGGGCAACTAAGGAGTGGCTCCGTAAGAAGCATCTCAAGGTCCTGGAGTGGCCTACCAGTCTCCAGACCTGAACCCAATAGAAAATATTTGGAGGGAGCTGAAAGTCCGTATTGCCCAGTGACAGCCCCGAAGCCTTAAGGATCTGGAGAAGCTCTGTATGGAGGAGTGGGCCAAAATCCCTGCTGCAGTGTGTGCAAACCTAGTCAAGAACTACATGAAACGTATGATCTCTGTAATTGCAAACAAAGGTTTCTGAACCAAATATTAAGTTCTGCTTTTCTGATGTATCAAATACTTATGTCATGCAATAAAATGCAAATTATTTACTTAAAAATCATACAATGTGATTTTCTGTATTTTTGTTTTAGATTCCGTCTCTCACAGTTGAAGAGTACCTATGATAAAAATTACAGACCTCTACATGTTTTGTAAATAGGAAAACCTGCAAAATCGTCAGTGTATCAAATACTTGTTCTCCCCACTGTATCTAGCCCTGTAAAGAGATCGCTGTACTTACCTATTCTGCAGCTGCTACGGTCTGGTGCAACACCAGTGGCTTCAGTGTGTGGGAGTGTGCAGGAGAGGCAGCCGACAATAGAAGCCCCATAGTAACTCTATGGGTGATGTAATTTCCCAGTCATTATCGGCTGTCTCTCTACACAGCAGCCGCTGCTGGAGACTTGACCAGATCGGCTTCAAAAAAGGTATGTATAGTGATTTTTTTTCTTTACAGGGTTAGATAGATTAGGTTTAGAATGTGGCTCAGAGTAGGTTTAGCGTGAGAAATTGAACTTGCAACTTCAAGCATTTCAGGTCTCCCCTCGAGTTAGGGCAAGACACAGCACTCTGTGCCAGTAATGCTAATATGTAGACTATTCTCGCAAGCTATATAATCCCAATAGGTGTTATGCAGACTAGAATGCTGTTGATAGTTACCTGGCTGTTTGTATCCCTAAATTATAACCAGTCTTAACCACTTAAGTCCCGGACCATTTGGCTGGCCAAAGACCAGAGCACTTTAACTGACAATTGCGCGGTCGTGCGACGTGGCTCCCAAACAAAATTGACGTTCCACAAATAGAGCTTTCTTTTGGTGGTATTTGATCACCTCTACGGTTTTTATTTTTTGCGCTATAAACAAAAATATAGCGACAATTTTGAAAAAAAAAAAAATTGTACTTTTTGCTATAATAAATATCCCCAATTTTTTTAAAAAAAGCAATTTTTTTATGTATTCTTCTACATATTTTTGGTAAAAAAAATTGCAATAAGCATATATTGATTGGTTTGCGCAAATGCTATAGCATTTTTATTCTTTTTTTTTTTAACTAGTAATGGCGGCGATCTGCGATTTTTATCGTGACTCCAACTTTAAAGGTGGACACATCGGACACCTTTGACACATTTTTGGGACGATTGTAATTTTTACAGCGATCAGTGCTATAAAAATGCACTGATTACTGTGAAAATGACACTGGCAGTGTAGAGGTTGACCACTAGGTGGCGCTGAAGGGGTTAAGTGTGTCCTAGGGAGTGATTCTAACTGTTAGGGGGAGGAGCTACCAGTGACATATCACTGTTCACTGTTCCCGATCACAGGGAACATTCGATCAGTGACATGTCACTAGGCAGAACAGGGGAATGCCTTGTTTACAAAGGCATCCCCCTGTTCTGCCTTTGCCGACAGCAATCACAGGCCGCCCGGGAACATCCCTGGACCCACGAGCGCACTCAAGAGGCATGCGGCGGGCGCGCCCGCTGGGTGGCAAATTTAAAGGGACGTAGAGGTACGCCCATTTGCCTGCCAGTGCCATTGTGTCGACGTATATCGTCGTGTGGCGGTCGCTATGTGGTTAAAGTGCATTAAGAATGAACTTCCTTTAAGAGTTTAATTAAGAATGAACTAAGAATGAACATCCCTTATTCGCTCCTATTTGGTCAGTTTTTGTTTTTTTTTATACCACTGTAAGTATTTTGTTATATCTGTTTAATAACAAGAAAATAGTTGATCTTGTCAGAAATTTAAAGCTGTCCTGTGCCTCCTCCACACTGTGATCTCAAAGAACCCACCCAGTTCTTATCTTGGACTGCAGAATAATTAAGCCTTTATGTCATGGAGATCTGAGAGTACGAGTGGTTGTGTAGTTTAGCAAAATACATTGGGCAGGGCTGACAACACTCAGTCCACAAATAAGCTGTGTATCAGCCCACAGTAGGACTTAGAAGCTGAGTGCATTTCTGGCTTAACAAAAGGGATATTTCTGTACCTGTAGGGTAGGATGACCAGACATCCCCGGTTTCCTGGGGACAGTCCCCGGATTGAGGACTCTGTCCCTGGACCAAGTCTATCCCCGGTTTTGTCCCTGGTTTTGTCCCCGGATTGGATTTGAACAGGAGCTGGGGCAATTTCAAAGACAGTCAGGGCAGAATAAAAATTCTGAATTGCACACCCCCACTCTGCTCCTCTTACTAGCTTAGGGGGGGGTGTATTTTTTGCCATTATCTCTGCCTCTTTCTGATGATCATGTGCTGGTCGGAGCGGAGGGAATACTTATTTTGGGGTGCATGCCCATTCAGCTCCACTCGCATGTTCTTCTGCCTTGGCTCAAGTCCTGGCAAGCCACCTGCCTGCTTATCTCCTTGCCTTCCTTGGCGGAGTGATCTTCCTCTGCTCCCCAACCAGTAGTACCTGGGGCCCAGAGAGTAAAACTTGACAGGCTGTGAGGCGGGCGGCAGCGGCGACGGGCAGAGAGTCCTTGATTGCCGCCATTACTAGTAAAAAAAAAATATGTCACAGATTTAATTTAAAAAATCTGGTCACCTTACTGTAGGGTCTTTAAAGGGATAAAACACACGGAAAGTTGTATGTATTGCAAATATGTACTGCATGTTCTTTTTTATTTTGCACTGACATACTGTATGATGTAACCATTAAAGGATGGGAAAAAAGAGAACACAGAGTAAGCAAAAGGCAGATGTGGATTGCCTTTCTCACTGTGAATGAGTACCTCAGCAGCCCTCGAAATTAGATTGATGCATTGCCTATGCGCAACATTTAGACTTCTGGTTGGGCAATGTCTATGAATAGCTCCAGGCCGCGTTTAGAAAGCAACACATAAATGGGCATTCCTCTTTATTAAAATCATCCTCCATGATCCAACATGAGGCAAAACTATCCACTTGCCGGAAAACTGTGAAAACAGGCCGGAATCATTCATAGAAGGTATGAGGATATCATGTGGCAGACCCCACCTATATGACTGCATCTTGTGGAAAGAGCAACCTTTCATAGAAGCAGTGCTGTCATTGCTATAAACTCTGCTTGTGGGCTGTGCAGTACAGGTTCAGAGCTATGTGATTATGGCAGGCCACATCTACCTAATGCCTACTGCAACTATCTGTAATATCTATTTTAGATATTGGTCAACAAAATGCCCTATAGTGATTAGTGTGTCATTCAGGGCAGCTCTATTACAAATCTTTGTTACAGTTTGGGGTATTAGTCGCATAGCCCCTAGATGTTACATTGTGGTGGGTCAGTTATGGTTTATATTATGCATTTAATGCATTGTGAAATCTACATTTTTTTTTAACTGAAAGACTTATTTCTAAAACACTCTCAAATTATTTAGGTGCGTATGAGGAGTGTAGTAGAAGTAGCACAGTTAACTACTATTGGTACAGAAAAACATTAAATATAACCACAACTATCAATGAAAGTGGAGATTTGCAATGGTGGATGGTGATTTCTCTAGCAGTAGCGTGGGGCGCTGTATATCTGTGCACGATAAGAGGGATTCAATCTACAGGAAAGGTAATTCTAAAAAAGGTTTATGTTTGTAGAGTGTTAATGCTTGCATTGTTTCATATATAAGGAAATGCTGTTTCTCTTTTTAGAAATGCAATGTTTGAGGGCCCATTTAGACATAAAAGATCTGTTTGCATTACTGTACAAGCAATAACAAGTTGTATGTTGCATGTTACTATGCATTTAGTTAAAGCCACACATTCATTTTGAATGGGCTGTCAATGCACCTCAGTGGATATAATAAGTACCTACATCATTTTGAATTGCAGTGCACCATCTTGCGCAGCAGTGTAGGTGCATTGCCAGCTACTATATATACTGTATATTTCTTATAACATCAATATACTACACAGCAGGAAATAATGGATGTAGACTTCGCTTTAGTACTGTATTTGCTTTTGTTGAATACTGTAGTGCAGAAAAGACCAAACCTGTATAATATAACATGTAATGCACATTACACAGTTTTATTTACTCATATATTTATGTTTCTTTAACAGGCAGTTTACATTACAGCTACATTCCCTTATATTGTTCTAACCATATTTCTCATTCGTGGTTTCACATTGCCTGGTGCAATTGATGGACTGAGGTACCTTTTTACTCCAGATGTAAGTTTTTATTTATTTATAAAAAGCATATGAAGTGTGACAACCCCAGCCCCAGTGCTGTATTAATCCTGCAAAGTGTAATGTCTACAGGCAGAAGAAAGGTTTACTCTCTTATTATGGAGATCTAGTTTGGCTATAGTCTCAAGCCTCATACACACGACCGAGTTTCTCGTCGAAAAACGACAAGAAACTTGCTGGTAGAGCTTTCTTGCCGAGTAAATCGGTCGTGTGTACGCGGCTATCAGGTTTCTCGTCAAGAAAACCGCCAAGAATCTCGACGAAAAAAATAGAGAACCTGCGCTCTATTTTCTCGTCAGGATTCTCCATTTTCTCGTCGAGATTCTCGTCAGCATGTTTCTCGACGAGAAAAGTGTGTGTTGCCGTGGAAACCCATGCATGCTCGAAATGACTTTGACGCATGCACGGTAGCTTCCTAGGCATAGGTAGGGTGTAGCAAGATGGCGGCGACGGCATCGAATGAGACGAGCGCACGCTCGTCGTAGTCGATTACGTCACCGTGTTCGGTCCATTCAAAGAACCACAGGTTCTTTAAATGGAGCGTGTGTACACTCGGCCGGGACAACTTTCTTGTCCAAGAATCTCGTCAAGAAAAACGACAAGTTTTTTCCTGACGAGATTCTCAGCCGTGTGTACGAGGCTTCAAAGTCTGCAAGCCATTGTAATACAGCTAACAAAAGGTTATATGTCAGCTTTAACAAAAAATCTTAATTATGAGTGTAGCGGTACCCCCGTAGGAGCTGCAGAATGTAGTAGTTCCACCTGTCACCCTGCCCAGCCTGGCATTCACTTCCAGTCACTCTCCAGACAATGAACAGTCCATCAGCTTTGTTTTTGTATTTTATTGCGGGATTAGAACATGGATGGGGGATACTTTCTGTTCAGCTGCTGTTGGGATGGGGACGTGACTCTTCCTTGTTGGGGGAGGGGCCTGATCATGGTGCCGAGCGGGAGCTTGTAGAAGGCGCTCTGTGGAGATCCGGTGGGAGACCCGCGGTGTGAGAGGCTGCGGTGACCCCCTTCATGATAGCCTCTTGGAGCAGCATGTGAGAGGGCTGAGCGATGGGACCCGCTGAGACACTGTTCCCCGGCGGAGACCATATGCCGGTTGAAGAATAGGAGCTTCAGGTAGTTGGCCCTTGTTTCATAAAGAGGGGCTTGGCGCCCCCCTCTCCTCACCCCCATAGGAGCTTACAAATGGCATTGATCGGCCTGAGGCAATCAAGCCTGGGGATCAGCATCAGAAGGCGAGCTAGTGGAACGCACCTGAACCCCATCCTGGCTGGCCCCCCTCCCTGAAATTGAAACTGAAGGAACAGAGAGGAGTGGAGGTGAGCAGAGCAGAGTGGAGACCAGAGACACCGGAGCTTATGCCAGGTGGGGTAGAGGGGGAGAGAGAGGAGTGGGAGTTGTAAATATGAAGAGCTGAGTGGTCAGATCCTGACTTTGTTAAATACAGTGCGTACCTCTGACTTAGCCTACTCTCCCCTACTTTTGCCTACTTCCTCTGTATGTGGCTCTCTGAGTTCTCTTAATTACCTGTCCTATTGCCTGCTTACTGCACACAAGTTGCATACAATTTGCTTATGGATTACCTGTGAGTTGCATGTGAACTGCATGCAAACTACAGGTGAGTCGCTTGGGAACTGCATAAAAACAGAGAGTTGCAAGAAGAAGTTAGAATAAAATATAATGAAGAGACTGCTTAGTAATAGGCCATGGGAGTTTACATAACACAAAGTGGGCCAAGCTGAGCAGAACGAGGAGGGGAGAAGAAGGGTAGAGAGTTTCTGGGAGGGGAGGAGGGTGGGGGACTAAAAAGTGGAGAAGTAGACAAGGGTGAACTGGTCGAAAAGGCGATGGAGGAGGCTGGAGAATCAGGACACTCGGGCCGCCTGCGCGCTCCCAGTCCGCCCCCCCTGGGCAGCTTTGGGGGGAGTCGGAGGGGGGGCATGGTCAGAGCCTCACTCCAGGATAAGAGAATCATTGGGTGGAAATGGAGTGTGGTCCCACCTATGATTCTGGGGACGGAATGGGGCCATGGGGGGGGGGGGCTGGGGGTTGGGGGGAAGGGGAGGGGGGAAAGGGAGGTGGAGGGTCCCGGAGATCCCTATCTACATAAGTTACATTAAACGGATTATCTTTCTCCCAGATAGCTTAGAAAGAGTATTGTGATCAAAGATGGCATCATTAAAATTTATATCATATAATGTTTGTGGGCTTAATACGCCAATAAAAAAGGCATAAAATCTTAAAGGAGGTTAAACAGTATAAAGCTGGGGTAGTGTTCCTCCAGGAGACGCACATTCCCCATGAGGCCAATGTAAAGCTGTTTTCGAGAGCTTATCCAACATGGTTTTACGGGGATTCTACAACAAGAAGAGCAAAGGGGGTAGCCATTGGGGTGGCCAGAGGAGTGCGGTTCATATTGGAGGAAAGGATGACAGACCCTGAAGGTCGATACCTATTCCTAAAAGGAAAACTATATGTAATGGAGTGTACCCTGGCAAACATCTATTGCCCCAATAAGAACCCAACAAATTATTTGAGGCAGGTCATAGGAAGTTAATGAAATTTAAAAAGGGAAGTGTGATTATGACAGGAGATCTAAATTTTTGCTTGGAACCAAGTATTGATAGTATGCCGCGGGCACAGGGGACTAGGAATGTACACTTGAAGACAATAAAAAATAAATTGTATCAGTGTCAAATGCTGGACATGTGGAGAGTGCAGCAAGGCAAGACAAAGGATTATATATTTTACTCCCCTGTGCACACAACGTACTCAAGGATCGATTATTTAAAGTGGATGTAAACCCACTCTCATCCTTTCTAAACTACTGCCATAGTGCTGATCTATAAGGATATACATGCCTCCTGCATGTATCCTTATCTGTCAAATGTCTCCCCTCTGTCTGTTATAAGAACTAAAAAACTGCAGATTCTGTGGGTGGATCTGTTGTCTGGAGCTCTGTGGGTGGAGTCGTGATGTCAGTAGACTCCCCGCCAACCTCTACACTCCTCTTGTCAACATGCATTTTCTCCTGTGTATTCCTTCTGCTATGATCGCTAACATCCAGTCAAAATCCAGAAAAGTAACCACATGACTTCAGAAAAGGAGTGGGGGTGGGAATTAAAAAATAATGCCTGTCTAAAGCTAGTGCACGAGATATGTAAATAACCTGTCACTCAAAGCAAGGGGGCGGAACGGACAAAAGTTTTTCTCTGTTTGTCCGTTTTATCTCACTGAACAATAAAAGAGGATTGCTCAGAGCTGGATTAACTCTTTGTGGCAAGACCTGGCACAAATGATAGGAAATCTTATACTCTACATTGTGACAGCAAAAAAATAAAATAAAAAAATTTTGTGTTTACATCCACTTTAATGGTCGAACATAGGTTACTAGAGTTGTACACACAATCATTTTTCCCGTCGGGAAAAATTAAATTTTTTCTTTTGGACGAGAAAAACGACCGTGTGTGGGCTTTTTGTCATTTTTCCCGACGGGAAAAACGGCATTAATCACGACGAGAAAAATTAGAACATGCTCTAATTTTTCTCGTCATGATTCCTGTCATTTTTTTCCGCGGCAGTTTTCCCATAGGGAAACACTGCCGGGGAGTCTACACACAGTCGTTTTTTTCGACCAAGAAAAAAAATGTCATTTAAAACGGCCGTGTGTAGGGGAACAAGCTGTTCCTCGTTTTCCACGTCGATTTTCTCGACTGTGTTTTCACAGTCGAAAAAATTGATCGTGTGTACACGGCATTAGACTAATATTGCACAGCTGCTGTTTGCAACATATGTCTCAAGCGTATATCGCGTGGCCAAAACATCACCCGCTTGGGCACCACATGCTTGACCAGACATATGTTGACCTGCCATGCAGCTCGTTGGCAAGCCTACCTTAAAGACCCACACCAAAGAACAAAGCGGACCTCTCCTTGCACCGCATCAGCTGGGATCTCCAACCCCACTATACCTTCAGTCCTCTCTGAAACCTGCACTGAGAGGAATGAAGGTGTAGAATTAGGTGTGTCACAGCCAAGTACTTGCGGGCACTCTGCTAGCAGTACACCGACGCCCGATTCTAGCAGGCAAATTTCCCTGCCCCAGCTGCTGGACCGTCGAAAGAAGTTCACTCCCAGCCATCCACATGCCCAGCGGTTGAATGCTAGCTTGGCTAAATTGCTAGCGCTTCAACTGCTGCCTTTTCAGTTGGTAGACTCGGCCCCCTTCCGTGAGTTTGTGCAATGTGCGGTTCCTCAGTGGCAGGTTCCCAAACGCCACTTTTTCTCACAGAAGGCGATTCCGGCTCTCTACCGGCATGTGGAAGGCAATGTCTTGGCCTCGCTGGACAGGGCGGTCAGCGGTAAGGTGCATATTACCGCTGACTCATGGTCCAGCAGGCATGGACAGGGACGTTACCTTTCTTTCACGGCCCATTGGGTCACTCTTTTGGCAGCTGGGAAGGATGCAGGACAAGGTGCAGTAGTGTTGGAGGTTGTTCCGCCGCCACGCCTCCAAAATGCTACTACTGGTTGTGACACACCTCTCTCCTCCACCCCCTCCTCTTCTTCTTCCTCCATGGCCTCTTCCTGTGCTTTGTCCTCGGAACCAGCGGTGCTCCGTAGGCGTTCAAGGGGCTACGCAAGTATGCAGGCAAAAAGATGCCATGCCGTGCTTGCGCTGGTGTGTTTGGGGGACAGGAGCCACACTGGGGCAGAGGTTCTGTCTGCTCTGCAGGGGCAGGCCGAGAGGTGGTTGACGCCACGCCAGCTTAAGCCAGGAATGGTGGTTTGCGACAATGGCACCAACCTCCTCTCCGCTCTCCGACAGGGACAACTGACCCATGTGCCCTGTGTGGCTCACATCCTTAACCTGGTGGTGCAGCGGTTCTTGGGCAGGTACCCGGGCTTACAGGATGTCCTGAGGCAGGCCAGGAAAGTCTGTGTGCATTTCCGCTGATCTTATAATGCCAGTGCTCGCCTGTCTGAGCTGCAAAAGGAGTTGAACCTGCCCAAGAACCGCCTTATATGTGACATGCCCACCAGGTGGAACTCAACGTTGGCCATGCTGCAGCGGCTGCACACGCAGCAGAGGGCCATCAATGAGTACCTGTGCGACTACGGCACCAGGACAGGGTCAGGGGAGCACTGGTTTTTTTCACCACGCCAGTGGGGCATGATCAGGGATGCATGCACTGTCCTGGCACCATTTGAGGAGGCCACGAGGATGGTGAGCAGTGACAGTGCATGCATCAGTGACACTGTACCTCTTGTCCACCTGTTGAAACATACGCTGCATGGAATAATGGACAGGGCACTTGAGGCAGAACAGAGGCAGGAAGAGGAGGACTTCCTTGCCTCTCAAGGCCCCCTTTACCCAGACAGTGTTCCTTCTGTCCCACCCATCGCACAGGAGGAGGAGGAGGATTGTGTCAGCATGGAGGTGGAGCCTGGCACTCAGCATCATCAGCAGCAGTCTTTTAGGGATGATTTACAGTCCCAAGAAACCAGTGGACTTGTACGTGGCTGGGAGGAGGTGGCTGCGGATCATGTCGTCCTTAGTGACCCAGAGGACTCCGGACCGAATGCCCAGCTAACCTACGCTGCATGGCCTCCCTGATCCTGCAAAGTCTGCGGAAGGATCCTCATATTCTTCGAATCAAGGAGAGGGACCATAACCGGCTGGCCACTCTCCTTGATCCACGGTACAAGGGTAAGGTTGCGGACCTTATCTTACTGTCGCAGAGGGAGCAGAGGATGAGACCTTGCAGAAAGGTCTGTACAACACGTTCCCAGAGACTGGGAGGTTACAAACTCCTGGTCCTGGACAACGAGTTGCTGATGCTTCGGTCAGTCAAAGAAGGAGCGGTGGGGAAGGTGGCCGTCTGACCGATGCGTTCAGACAATTCTTTAGTCCGCAGCCCCAAGGTATGATCGGTTCCAGCAACCATCGCCAGCTTCTGATATACATGGTGCAGGAATACCTAGGGGCAAGGTCAGACTTGGACACCTTCCCCACCGAAAATCCTCTGGCTTACTGGGTCTTGAGGATGGATCACTGGCCAGAGCTTGCACAGTATGCAATTGAGCTACTGGCCTGTCCTGCATCCAGCGTTCTTTCAGAACGCACATTCAGTGCTGCTGGAGGATTTGTCACGGATCACAGGGTGCGCCTGTCCACTGACTCGGTTGATCGACTGACCTTCATAAAGATGAACCAGTCTTGGATCACCACCAGCTACCAAACACCTGAAGCTGATATAACAGACTAATTTATTTTCAAATGTCACATCCCTTCAAGACTGATGCTGATGCTGAGAGACTGTCCTGTTATGTTGACTGACTATCCTCCTCCTCCTCAATGATCCAATTGATGATGATAGCTTGGAAGAACATTTTTGTTTCTGGGTGCCGCCACCAGTGGCTAAGGCCCAATTTTTCAGCCCCTGTTTAACAGGGGCATGTAATTACAATTTTTTATGCAATGCTTTGCAGCAGGGCTCATTCCTGCACTCCAACTAGAGTATCTTGGAGAGGTTGCAGTGTCGTGGCACCAGCACCAGTGGCTAAGGCCCAATTTTTCAGCCCCTGTTCACCAGGGGCGTGTTATTACAATTTTTTAAGCAATGCTTTGCAGCAGGGCTCATTCCTGCACTCCAACTAGAGTATCTGGGAGAGGTTGCAGTGTCATGGCACCAGCACCAGTGGCTAAGGCCCAATTTTTCAGCCCCTGTTTAACAGGGGCGTGTAATTACAATTTTTGATGCAATACTTTGCAACAGGGCTCATTGCTGTGCTCCAAGTACAGTATCTGTGAGGAGTTGTTGTGGCACCAGTGCCTAAGGCCCAATTTTTCTGCCCCTGTTTAACAGGGGCATGTAATTACAATTCTTGATCTGATAATTCACAGCAGGGCCCATTCCTGCGCCCACCAAGAGTAACTGTGAGGCCTTACAGTGTTGTGTCAACACCACCACCACCACCACCAAAGGCCCAATTTTTCAGCCCCTGTTCAACAGGGGCATGCAATTACAATTCTTGATCTAATAATTCACAGCAGGGCCCATTCATGCGCCCACCAAGAGTAACTGTGAGGGCTCACAGTGTTGTGGCAACACCAACATGTAAGGGGCAAATTTCAGCTGAGTATATACAGCAGGCCCCTACTTTCAAACATCCAACTTACAAATGACTCCTCCTTGCAAACGGAAGGATACAACAGGAAGTGAGAGGAAATCTACCCCTAGGAAGGGAAATTCTCTCCTGTAAGAGTTAATATGGTAAAAAAAGTGTCTCCTCTCCACTGATGCTTTATCACCAATTCTTGTTTCAATAAAAACCCCAAATTTTCAAAAAACATTTGTCATTAGGACGGAAAGTGAGGTGAACTGTTCTGAACAGGTGCACACTGCACAGACAGCAAAACAAATGTTACAGGGGTGATAACCCTTTCCTATGTTTTCCAAAAAGCTTAAAAATAGATTTTTGGGCTGGAGCTACACTTAAACAATGTACCTGTTCAAAATTACAAACAGATTCTACATAAGAACAAACCTACAGTCCCTGTCTTGTATGCACCGCCTGTATACGGCTGTTCAGAGTATATAGGGCCTTTTTTATTTTGTGTGCGGGGTTCCCCTTAATATCCATACAAGACCCAAAGGGGCTGGTAATGGGCTGGGGTAGGGGCTGTGATGGGGTAGCTATGCCATTTTTCTTAAAGATTTTCATCCATATTACCGGGACCAGACATTACATTAAAGCCGCAAGCAGTTTTAAATGGCTTTTTTTCCTTTAGAAATGCAATTTTGTGCAGGGACAATTCTAAACACCGGAAACACGTGGCACTTCACAGGCATACTTTAGACACCCCCCAGGTACGATATTTAAAGGAATATTTGACTTTTTTTTTTCACTTTATGCATCATTAAAATGACTGCTCCCGAAAAACGTCCGTTTTTAAAACTTTTTTTTGGATTGATACATGTCCCCTGGTGCAGAACCCGGGTTCCCAAACCCTTTTTATTACAATAACATGCATAATAGTCGTTTTAATTAGCACTTTAGATTTCGAACGTTAGCATCCATTGTATTTAATAGGGTTCTAAAGTTCGTGCGAACTTTCGGTCCGTTCGCGGGTTCTGGTGCGAACCCAACCCGGGGGTGTTCGGCTCATCACTAATCCAACCTCAATATAGAGCACTGGGTGAGAAAACACATGCAATGCCACGAATTGTACATAGAATTTGGGATCTAATACATAAACAAGGTAAATGGAAATATAATTCTCCACTAATATCACTGAAAGAAACAAATTACTTTATGCCGGGAAAAGGGAAATTATTTGGAGACTGGATAAAAAATGAAAATGCACAACTAAAGGATATAACAGAAAAGGGGAAAATATGCACATTTCAAGAATTAACCACTTAAACCCCGGACCAATACGGACCATAATGACCAGAGGTGATTTCACAATTTGGCACTGCGCTGCTTTAACTGGAAATTGTGCGGACATGCTATATTGTACCCAAACGAAATTTGCGTCCTTTTCTTCCCACAAATAGAGCTTTCTTTTAATGGTATTTGATTGCCTCTGCGATTTTTTTTTTTTTTTGCGATATAAACGGAAAATACTGAAAATTTTGAAAAAAAAATGATATTTTCTACTTTTTGTTATAAGAAAAATCGAATAAACTCAACTTTAGTCATACATTTAGGTGAAAATGTATTCAGCCACATGTCTTTAGTAAAAAAAATGTCAATAAGCGTATATTTATTGGTTTGCGCAAAAGTTATAGCATCTACAAACTAGGGTACATTTTCTGGAATTTACACAGCTTTTAATTTATGACTGCCTATCTCATTTCTTGAGGTGCTAAAATGGCAGGGCAGTAAAAAAAAAAAACAAATGACCCCATTTTGGAAAGTAGACACCCCAAGGAAATTGCTGAGAGGCATGTTGAGCCCATTGAACATTTTTTTTTTGTCCCAAGTGATTGAATAATGACAGAAAAAAACAAATTACAAAAAGTTGTCACTAAATGATATATTGCCACACATGCCATGGTTATATGTGGAATTGCACCCCAAAATACATTTTGCTCCTTCTCCTGAGTACGGGGATACCACATGTGTGGGACTCTTTAGGAGCCTAGCCGCGTACGGGCCCCCGAAAACCAAGCACCGCCTTCAGGATTTCTAAGGGCGCACATTTTTGATTTCACTCCTCACTACCTATCACAGTTTCGAAGGCCATAAAATGCCAAAATAGCACAAAACCCCCTCAAATGACCCCATTTTGGAAAGTAGACACCCCAAGCTATTTACTGAGAGGCATGTTGAGTCCATGGAATATTTTATATTTTGCCACAAGTTGCGGGAATATGACAAACTTTTTTTTTTTTGCACAAAGTTGTCACTAAATGATATATTGCTCACACATGCCATGGGCATATGTGAAATGACACCCCAAAATACATTCTGCTGCTTCTCCTGAGTACGGGGATACCACATGTGTGGGACTTTTTGGGAGCCTAGCCGCGTGCTGGACCCCAAAAACCAAGCACCGCCTTCAAGAATTCTAAGGGCATAAATTTTTGATTTCACTCCTCACTACCTATCACTACCTATCACAGTTTTGAAGGCCATAAAATGCCAAGATAGCACAAAACCCCCCCAAATGACCCCATTTTGGAAAGTAGGCACCCCAAGCTATTTGCTGAGAGGCATGTTGAGCTCATTGAATATTTTTTTTTTTGTCCCAAGCGATTGAATAATGACAAAAAGAAAAAAAAATGTACAAAAAGTTGTCACTAAATGATATATTGCTCAAACATGCCATGGTTATATGTGGAATTGCACCCCACAATACATTTTGCTGCTTCTCCTGAGTACGGGGATACCACATGTGTGGGACTTTGAGAGCCTAGCCGCGTACGGGGCCCCAAAATCCAAGCACCGCCTTCAGGATTTCTAAGGGCATAAATTTTTGATTTCACTCCTCACTACCTATCACAGTTTTGAAGGCCATAAAATGCCAAGAAAGCACAAAACCCCCACAAATGACCCCATTTTGGAAAGTAGACACCCCAAGCTATTTGCTGAGAGGCATGGTGAGTATTTTACAGCTCTCATTTGTTTTTGAAAAAATGTATTTTCTTTTTTTCTTTTTTCAATTTTCAAAACTTTGTGACAAAAAGTGAGATCTGCAAAATACTCAACATACCTCTCAGCAAATAGCTTGGGGTGTCTACTTTCCAAAATGGGGTCATTTGGGGGGGGGGGGTTGTGCCATCTGGGCATTCCATGGCCTCCGAAACTGTGATAGGCAGTGAGGAGTGAAATCAAAAATTTACACCCTTAGAAATCCTGAAGGCGGTGCTTGGTTTTCGGGGTCCTGTACGCGGCTAGGCTCCCAAAATGTCTCACATGTGGTATCCCCGTACTCAGGAGAAGCAACAGAATGTATTTTGGGGTGCAATTCTACATATAACTATGGCATGTTTGAGCAATATATCATTTAGTGACAACATTTTGTACATTTTTTTTTTCTTTTTGTCATTATTCAATCACTTGGGACAAAAAAAAAGAAAAAATATTCAATGGGCTCAACATGCCTCTCAGCAAATAGCTTGGTGTGTCTACTTTCCAAAATGGGGTCATTTGGGGGGGGGTTTGAACTGTCCTGGCATTTTATGCACAACATTAGGAAGCTTACGTCACACATCATCCACTCTTCTAACCACTTAAAGACAAAGCCCTTTCTGACACTTTTTGTTTACATGAAAAATTTTATTTTTTTTTGCAAGAAAATAACGTTGAACCCCTAAACATTATGCATTTTTTTAAAGCAAAGGCCCTACAGATTAAAATAGTGGGTGTTGCATTTTTTTTCCCACACAGTATTTGCGCAGCGATTTTTCAAACGCATTTTTGGGGAAAAAACACACTTTTTTTATTTTTAATGCACTAAAACACACTATATTGCCCAAATGTTTGATGAAATAAAAAAGATGATCTTAGGCCGAGTACATGGATACCAAACACGACATGCTTTAAAATTGCGCACAAACACGCAGCCGTGACAAACTACATACATCTTTAAAAGCCTTTACAGGTTACCACATTAGATTTACAGAGGAGGTCTACTGCTAAAATTACTGCCCTCGATCTGACCTTCGCGGTGATACCTCACATGCATGGTGCAATTGCTGTTTACATATGACGCTAGACCGACGCCTGCGTAACCACGGTCAGACTTAACCACGGTCAGACGCTGTTGCTGTCAAGATAAATAGATCTGCGCTGCAACTGAATGGCGTACCTGCTAAGCAAATGATGGTTAACATTAAAACAAAGTAACATTACAGTATAACAGTAAGACCTTACCATACCATACCTGCAAAGCAAATACCAACAAAAAAACTTAGTAAAAAATAAAAAAAATTTTTAACGCAACCTGTGCCTAAAATATATATATGCCGAAGCATGGGGGCATCCTCCCGCAAAAAAGTTATGCCACGTACACACGGTCGGACTTTTCCACGGGCAAGCCTCCGTCGGAGTTTCGACCGTATGTACGCGGCATTAGGAGCAAAATCTCTCCTCCGCCCCTGCTGCCCCCATGCTTCGGCATATATGCTCTTTTTTTTAACTGTGGTGGTGAAATCACCTCCTACAGCACTGGAGTCACGGCTTTATGTATCGTGGGAGCAAACGCTGTTGCTGTCAAGATAAATAATTCCGCGCTGCAGCTGAATGGTGCACCTGAAAACAAAAAATTACATACCTGAAAAGCAAGCATGATAAAACATTGCAGAATAGAATACAGTAAAAAAGAGCAGAACAATAGAAAGAAAATAGAGAGAGAGAGAGAACAATAAAACGACAACTATTTTTGTTTTTTTTATTTTATATATTTTTTTGTGTTTTTTGTTTATTTTATTTTTTTTACACTTTTGTTTGTAACTTTAACAACTGTAATAGTTCGGGTCTCTCAAAATGCGATGGCATCTTGGGAGACCCTGTGTAAGTGTGTCCTGTTCTGTGCAATGCTGTACCCTACGCTAAAACTTCACCTTTGAGTGGAAGCGTTCAAAACATTTACCAATGCAAAGACCAGGATTGTCAGGACAGCGTGGACAAAAATAACGGGTGTCATGAATAAATCCGCGCTTGCTACAGACACAACATCTTTTTTGGGGGGCTCGTTGGGTAGGGGTACTCTCGAGGACATAGGGATAATGCCTCTCATGCAGCCGGCTTACTGCATTTGGTTGGGGATGGTGAGGTGCAGAACCGCCTGGATACAGGAGTTCTGTGACTATCTCATCCTGGAATTTTAGGAGAGATAACGTCCCGCCTGAAGGTCTGTATAGCACATGAGCGTTCAACAAAGCCAATTGGAATAAGGATAGAGACACTGTTTTGGACCAGCGGCTCACCTTACGGTCAATTAGATACGGCGCCAACAACTGGTCGTTGAGGTCCACCCCTCCCATATTTTGGTTATATTCGTGGACACAGAGGGGTTTCTCCACAACACCAGTCGCCGTACGAATTTGGACTGTCGTGTCTGCATGAAGGGAGGTAAGAAGGAAAACATTCTTATTATCCCTCCACTTCACAGCGAACAAGTTATTACACTTCAAGCAGGCTCTCTCCCCCAGCCTAAGACGGGAATCTACAAGCCTCTGGGGAAAGCCCCGGCGATTAGGTCGCACGGTGCCACATGCTTCAATCTGATGATCAAACAAGTGACTAAACAGTGGCACGCTCGTGTAATAATTGTCCACATACAAGTGGTACCCCTTTCCAAATAAGGGTGACACCAAGTTCCACACTATCTTGCCAGCGCTCCCTATGTAATCTGGGCAGTTGACCGGCTCAACCTGACTATCTTTTCCCTCATAAACCGTAAAGCTCCATACATAGCCTGTTGCCCTGTCACAGAACTTATAGAGCTTGACGCCGTATATGGCACGCTTGCTGGGAAGGTACTGCTTGAAAGACAAGCGGACAGAAAATTTAATCAGGGACTCATCAACGCAGACAACTTGATCGGGAATAAACAAAGCTGCAAAACGTTAGTTGAAGTGGTTTATGAGGGACCAAATTTTGTAGAGCCGGTCGTATTCAGGGTCTCCACGTAGACGACAAAGTTCATTGGCGTTGACATGCATGAACCGCAAGATCTGCTTGTATCGTTTCCTGGGCATGGAGGCAGAGAACACGGGCATGTGGTCAATTGGGTGCGTGGACCAATAAGCACGCAATGACGGGAATTTATGTGTGCCCATGTTGAGGGAAAGGCCCAGAAAGGTCTTAAATTCGGAAACCGTAATTGGTTTCCAATCTTTGGCAATGGAAGGCAACTGGGGATTAGCGGCGATGAATTGACCAGCATATAAATGACTCTGGTCCACAATAGATCTATAGAGATCTTCCGTGAAAAACAGCGAATAAAAATGAATTGGCATAAAATCAGCTGTTTCCACCTGAATACCGGGTTGGGCAGTGAATGGGGGAAGTACGGGTTCTGCAGAAGTGGTGGGGACCCAATCAGGATAGGCGAATTCTGCAGGAAGGGCACTATGGGCACGACGGGCCTACCTTTGTCTTCTTCTTGGTGGCAGCGGGACACTACTTGTGCTTGCCACCATGCCAGCTTGAACTGCACTTATGGGACTCGCCACGTCACCACGTGATACTGCAGTGCTGGATGTACGCCCAGGCTGTACTAGGCCGCTGGTGCTTGCCAATTCACCAGATGGAATAGCGGCGCTAGTACTACTCTGCTTCATGATATGAGAGCCCTGCGGTTCTAGCGCCTCAACAACCTCAGAAGATCGGGATCGGGTACGCCTGACCTTAGCCAGGGACCTCATCTTCGTCGTCAGAGCTATCTGACATGGAGCCTCTGACTTCACTGTCTTCTACGGGAAGATATTCTGAGCCTGAATCTGACAGATGCGTGACCTCCTCTTCACTATCTGTCATGCTCAGAATCTCGTAGGCCTCTTTACTAGTGTACCTTCGATTTGCCATTTTGGGCTCTAAATTTAGGGGTACACTAGTAAGATTCACAGGTAAAAAAGCACCTGACTGTCAGCAAATGTATCAAACGCTTAAAAAAAACCTGTTAGCGATCGCAGGGATCAGGACTGTCTCTGCGAACGCTGCAGTTATGTGTGTTGTGTTTGGTAAGTTACAGTGATCGATCGATACTGCACTTGGGTGGGCTGGGCTGGACTGGGCTGGGCTGGGCGGAGGGGCTAAACGCAGGTGCTAGCAGGTATCTGGGCTGATCCCGCTAACACTGCGTTTTTGGGAACCCTAAACCGCTGGGGACGCTAGTATAGATCTGATCAGATCAGATATTGATCTGTTCAGATACTATACCAAGGGAGGTGTATGCTTTGCGCGTGCGTGTTAGCATTACTGGCACTAACCTAACGCTGCCTGGGGCGACGCAGACCCTCTCTGGCACTAAAACCTAATTGATATCAGCCGCCGGGCGTTCAGGGGGTTAAACCATTATTGGGTTATATACGGCGGGTGCCCTGATGCTATAAAAAGCAAACTAACCAACCAGCGTCACCCGTAACACTTATATGGTGATCACTGGTGAAAGGGTTAACTAGGGACAATCAGGGGGTTAAAACCTTTATTAGGTTATATATGGGGGTACCTGACGCTATATAAAAACCTGACGGGTAACCTAAATAACTAAATAACTAACTGGCTAACCAGTGTCACCAGTGACACTTATACGGTGATCACTGGTAAAAGGGTTAACTCTAGGGGCAATCAGGGGGTTAAAATAATATATGGGGGTACCTGACGCTATAAAAACCTGCGGCGAACCTAAAAATAAATAACTGGCTATCTAGGGCACGACCGGCACTAATACAGCGATCGGAAAAATGATTGCTTAGTGACGCTGGCGTAAGGGGGTGAAAGGGTTACCTGGGGGGCAATCAAGGGGTTAAACCTTTATTAGGGGGGTTGGGGGGCCTAAAGGGGCCTAAACCTAACTGCCCTGCAACTTTTTGCTGTCACAAATGCCACTGATTGCAGTGAGCAGTAAAAAAATGACCACTGCAAACGGTGCACTGTGACTGGGGGTACTGGAGGTGACCTGGGGGGTGATCTGGGGGTGACTGGGGGGTGTAAGTGTGCCTACATGTACTGGTGTCAGTGTAGTGTTGATGCACTTACTGTGAGATGTCTTCTATCCTCAGGCCGGATCGAAAAGACCGCCGCATGGAGAGATGACATCACTTCCTCTGCCTGTGTTTACATTACACAGGCAGAGGAAAATTCTCATTTGCCGGGAACGATCGCGAGGGGGTGGCCGGAAACGAATGGCCGTCCCCTCATCACGGATCGTTCCCGAACAGATAACCACCGCTCACTGTATAGAAGGGGGGTCCGATGGGACCCCCAAACTATACAAAGGCAGGCACGTACAGGTATGTGATTGTGCCTGTCCGTGCCATTCTGCCGACGTATATATACAGTGAGCGGTTGTTAAGTGGTTAAAACACAAGACAGATTTGATGGTAATCAATGAATGCCGGTACCTCCAGTTGAAACACTTTGTGATAACTTTGCCACAACCAATAAGATCAGTGGAAGATCTAAGACCGCTGGAGCGGCTAAGTATGGCATCAAATACAAAGAATGGTATATCATGGATTTATAAAATCCTAATGGCAGAGGAAGGGCTGGAGGTCCCGCCATACATAGAAAAATGGGAAAAAGAATTAGGAACACGAGGGAACAAACAAATTAGGAAAAATTTTGAGATTGGTACATAGCTCCGCAGTTGACACTAATAAAGCTGAGATGAACTATAAATGTATTTGTAGCGCTACCCCCAGTTAAGAGAGCCGCTGGTTTGATTTCGGGCCCTGAGTACAGCTCCACCAACCCCCGGCAATCTTGTCTAGTCTCCTATGGCACAGTTAGTCTAGGGATGGTATCTATTACAATCTATACCTGATTATACACACACCCCAACTTCTCTGGAGATATAAGCACTATGTGCAATGATAACACAATGATAACCAGTGGCAAAGTATAACGGTTTTACTTTAGTTTAAAAGGCACAGGTTAAAACATAACAGGTAACTTGCTTACAGAGCCCTGCAGCAATAGATATAGCATACACTAATAGCACAGCGCGGTAATCCATCACGCGCAGCTATTAGTATCTACGCGCCCTGTGGCGCACTAAACAATTATCTATCTCCCCTCCCTGGTCAGGCCTGACACAGAATTAAACTAAGGCCTCGTACACACGACCGAGTTTCTCGGCAAGAACCAGCAAGAAACTTGCTGGCAGAGATGTCTTGCCGAGAAACTCGTTCGTGTGTATGGTTTCTCGTCAAGAAAACCGACAAGCAATCTCGACGAGAAAATAGAGATCTCTATTTTCTCGTCGAGATTCTCGTCGGCATGTTTCTCGACGAGAAAAGTGAGTGTGTGTACACTTACCTGTCCTCCCGGAAGCCTGCGCATGTTCGAAATGAATTCGACGCATGCGCGGTAGCTTCCTAGGCATAGGTAGGGTATGCCAAGATGGCGGCGACGGCATCGAATGTGACGAACGCATGCTCGTCGTAGTCGATGACGTCACCGCGTTCGCTCCATTCAAAGAACCGCGGGTTCTTTGAATCGAGCGTGTGTACACTCGGCCGGGACAAGTTTCTTGTCCAAGAATCTCGTCGAAAAAAACGACATGTTTTTTCCGACGAGAATCTCGGCCGTGTGTACGAGGCTTCAGTCTTTTGAACTGGAATTTCTTTGCATGCAAACTTGAAATGGTGGTGCACGTTCAGGAACAATATTGTAATCCACAAAGAAGGTAATCACAAGGAACACTATGCTGGAGATCCTTTAACTCTGTCCTGCTACCGGTCTCCAGCGGAACAGCAAACAAATGATCGGTGGGCCAAGGCAGTCTATAGGCCTAAACACAGTACAGCCTATTGGATTGAGCAGGTGCTCGCTCACCACTCCGGACGCGATTCCAGTCCGGGACTTCCACCTGCTGTGTCTCCGCACACAGCGTCTGCAACGATCGGGTCCCCGATCCAACTGATGTCGGCAGGAAACAAAGTCAGATGCCACCCAGGCTATGCAGTGGGGTGGAAGGCTCTTCGGAAGTTGCGCAAGGCCCCAGGCTTCAGGCCCTGCACTCCAGCAGATCCGCACAGGAAGACCAGTCAGCAGCCACGCGGTGTCCAAAAGAGGCCGAGCTCTCCACGCCTCCTCCTTTTATCTCCCTCCCACAAGTCTCTGCGGTGGCAACATTGCACCCTGGGTGCCGAACGGGACTCTGGGAAATGCAGTCCCGGGAGTCTTAAAGGAGACCCCGCTACACACTCCCCCCACTTGAACTCTTTGTTCCCCAAAGATAACTTTTAACATACACTACGTACAATTCTAGAAAATGTTGTGTACGATGTCGGCAAAGGGAACTCCCACCAAAACTGAGGGGTTGAATTCCCTTGCCCACAGGTCACACTATCATGAGTGGCCTGCCTAACTGTGCCAGAAGACGAGTTGGGGTTGCCCTCCACCAAATGAACAGTGGAGGGAACTGGATGCTCTGTACTCCTCCTTGCAGTGACCACTGTTTCTTCTGAACTCTTCCCCATTTGTGAGTAAGTCAGCTTCTTAGGAGGCCTTATAACTCTTCTAGCTCTTTGCTCTCTTGGGACTTCTGGCTGGGACACTGTAGGCTCCTCTTCTGGAGCAGACTTGAGGGATTCTGCTGGCTCTGAAACACTTGGTTCAGGATCCTGGAGGTACATAGAGTCCCTTGGGTCCTCCTCTGAGTATGTGTCACAGGCATCTTCCCAGTAATCTGACAAAGGACTGGATGGAATGAACTCAGTATCTTCCGCATTCAGTGTTCTGTCTATAGTGTCTCTGGTAGGGGGAAGATACATAGCAGAAGTTCCTGGAGTTGGGGAAGGCCATAACCAATCAAGTTCCTGTCTCTCATCTTCACTTTGTTCAGAGGTCTCTACATCTTTATTTTGAGAGGACTGAGACTGAGTGTTTGGCCTAGAGGTATCCAGAATAGAGTCTGGGCTTGGGGAGTCCCTTGCAGGAGGTATCCGAACTGCTTCAGCAAGTGGGAGTAAGTGGTTCCGGTGCCAGGTCTTCAGTGGGCCCACCTTCCCTTCTGGCTTCAACTTATAGACAGGTAGGCCTGACAGCTTCTTACAAATGACATAGGGTTCGGGTCTTCATCTGTCTGCAAGCTTGTGTTTTCCATGGACTCCCAGGTTTCGTAGCAGAACTCGGTCTCCAGGTTGCAGGTCCTGGATCCGAACCTTCAGATCAAAGTTCCTCTTGTTGCGGGCCCCCCTTTGGTCTGAAGCCGCTTGGGCCTGTTCATAAGCCAACTTTAAGCTGTGTCTGAGTCTGTCCACATATCCCTTGTGAGAGGTGGCTGAGGAATGATCTATGGAGGTGCCAAAGGCCAGGTCCACAGGTAATCTTGCTTCTCTTCCTAACATGAGACGGTAGGGGGAGTAGCCTGTAGCATCACTGGTGGTACTATTGTAAGCATGTACTATAGCCGCTATGTGCTTGCTCCAATGCTGTTTCTTCTCGCTACTCAGGGTCCCCAACATATTGAGCAGAGTTTGGTTGCGCATCCCCTTGTGGGTGGTAAGGAGAGGTTCGGGTCTTCTTGATCCCTAAGGAATCCAGGAGCTTCCGGATCAGCCGACTCTCAAAATCCCTCCCTTGGTCTGAGTGAAGTCGCTGTGGTAGCCCGTAATGGACGAAATACTTCTCCATAAGCACCTTGGCCACCGTAGAGGCCTTCTGATCTTTGGTTGGGAAAGCCTGGGCATACCGGGTGAAATGATCGGTTATCACCAGAACATTTCCTAGTCCACTCAGGTCGTGTTCGAGGCAGAGAAAATCAATGCATACCAAATCCAGCGGGCCTTGACTTTGCAGATGGCCCATTGGGGCAGCTTGATGGGGTAAAGTCTTCAGCTGGATGCAACGTGCACATAAATGGCAGTACTCCTCTACTTCAGCCCTCATGCAGGGCCAATAGAACCGACTCCTAACAAGTTGGAAGGTTCTTTCAGCCCCTAGGTGTCTATGATTGTCATGCAGGGCAACCAAGACGGTCTCTCTGTGTTTCTCGGGAAGAAACAGTTGCCATTTGTCTTCCAGGTCATCAGAGGGGCCCCTTTGGTAGACCACTCCCTGATACACCTGCAACCGGTCCCACTCTTTCCTTAACAGTTTTGGCAGATTATCTTCTTCCAACTGGGTTACCCCACAGTATTGCTTGGGAACTCCTACCATGGTAACTCCTATCTATTCTGCCCTTGAGCCTCCTCTGGCTTGAAGTTCAGCCCCTTGGCAAAGGGCCCGCACCCCGTCAGGTGCCACTTGGGTCCAGTCTTCTGTATCACCGGTGGGAGCGTGAGATCTTCTAGATAGGGCGTCTGCGTCTCGATTCCCAGCCCCAGGCCTGTATTTCAGGCTGAAATTGAACCCAGACAGTGCAGCCAGCCATCTATGTCCTGTGGCATCCAGCTTTGCTGTGGTAAAGAGATAAGTAAGGGGGTTGTTGTCGGTTTTCACAGTGAATTCTGCCCCATACAGGTAGTCTTTAAGTTTGTCAACTACCGGCCACTTGAGGGCCAGGAACTCCAACTTATGAGTGGGGTAGTTCTTTTCAGAGGGGGTCAGACTTCTGCTTACATAGGAAACGGGTCGCAGTTGTCCTTCATGCTCCTGATAGAGCACTCCTCCCAGACCGTCATGACTGGCGTCTACGTGGAGTTCATAAGGTCTCTTTGGGTCTGCATAGGCCAAGACAGGGGCGGTGGTTAGGCTTTTTTTTAACATCTGAAAGGCCTCTTCACACTTTAGGTTCCACTGGTCTTGGACTGACTCTCCCGGCTTCCTGGGACCCGAGTCATCCTCTTCCCCTTCCGTCTTGAGTAGCTCATTCAGGGGTCTGGCAATTCAGGCAAACCCCTCCACGAACCTTCTATAATAGGAACAGAACCCCAGGAAGGATCTGAGTTCTGTTACCGTGGTAGGCCGGGGCCAGGAAGTAACTGCCTCCAACTTCTCGGGGTCTGTGGCCACTCCTTCTTCAGACACTATGTGCCCCAGATAGTTAAACGGAAGATTGGTAGAACCTATACTTCTCTGGCAAAAGCTTGAGTCCCTCCTCACTGAGTCTTCTCAAAACCTTCTCCAGTCTCTCTTCGTGTTCTTCCAAGGTCCTTCCGAAGACAATGACATCGTCTAAGTACACAAGGACCTCGATAAGGTTCATGTCTCCTACAGTCTTTTCCATGAGATGTTAGAAGGTGGCTGGGGCTCCTGACAGTCCCTGGGGCATTCGGTCGAATTCAAAGAACCCCACTGGGGTTATGAAGGCTGTCTTCTCCTTGTCTTCCGGATGCATAGGGATCTGATAGTATCCACTCTTGAGGTCCATCACACTGAACCACTTGGCTCCAGACAAGCTCTGTAGGGCATCCTCTATCCTCGGGGTGGTGTACTGGTCAGGGATGGTTCTCCTGTTGAGGGTCCTGTAGTCTATACACAACCTCAATGATCCATTCTTCTTTCTGACTACTACTATCGGAGAGGCATAGGGACTTCTAGACTCCCGGATCACACCGGTCCTCTTGAGTTCTCAGAGTTGTTCCCTCAGATCTTCCAGGTCTGCTAGTGGGACTTGCCTGACTCTCTCCCTGAAGGGTTTGTCTTCCTGGAGGCGGATTCGATGGGTGGCACTCCTCGCACACCCCACATCGAATTTATCTTGAGAGAAGATCTTCTTCCACCTGGTCAACTGGGCCTTGGCTCTCTCTTTCCAAGCCCTGGGCAGGTTTGGGTTCTCCATGGAGAGTTTCTCCCAAACATTCTCTCCTTCACCCGTCTTCTCCACATCCGACAGAGCAACTGGGGTAGCCGGGCTCACCTGGCCCAGCAACATCCTGGCTGGGATCTCCATGGGGCCATCCGTGGTATTCCTGACACTCACAGGTACCTTACAGTGGGCCTTCTTCAGAGCCCTCAGGGGGACCACTTCTGGGATTACTTCTAAACCCAAGTGTTCTCCCCTTGGATCGGGTTCCAACATGACAAAAGGTCCCGGTTGCTCCCAAGTAAGCTTCACAGTGGCTTTAAAACAGGTTATTTCGCCGGGCTGCAACACCACTCCCTTCTTTCCAAGTCTCCAGACCTTCCCCACTCCCTCTTCCGGGGCCTGTTGCTCCAAGACCAACCGCTGGTAGGCTGTCTTCAACATGGGGTGGATCTTGGTGGCCGTGGGGGCTTTCCTGCATGCAAGAGGGGTCAGGAGCCTCCGGACCAGGTCCGTGTTCGTCCCTATTATTAAGAAACTCTTGTTGGCTCCAGGCGGCCGAGGGCACACAACTGCCAGAGTGTCAAACTCTTCAGCCTTCCCGGCCACAGATGGGTCGAAGGTCAGTTTTATGGGCAGATAGCCATCATAGGGGAAGCTCTGGGTCCCGATACCCCATATTTCTAGTTCCTCTATCTTCTTGATGGGCAGGTGGCCTAAGTGTTTGTCATAAAAGTCCCGGTACAACAGGGTCACCTGCGTCCCAGTATCCAATATGGCTCTTGTGTAGACTCCCTCCACTTGGACAGGTACTATCGGGGAGGGACCCACCAGCTTCTCTGGATATTGATTCGAAGGGGTCTCCTTCCTTGGATTTTCTTCCTTCCATTTCTCTTTGGACTTAATTCTCTCTTGGGCCTGGTATACATTGATTTCCCTCCTTTTAATGGGTGTACAGACCCGCTGAGGGACACTATGTTTTTTTTCTGGGGTGTATTCCCGCTGTGGAATACTGTGCTTCTTCTGAGGAGTTCTGTCTTTTCTTGGGCTTCTCAGTCAGTTTGGAGCTCACTGAAGATGATGGGCACCCGGTTGACTCCTTCACCGGGGCCCTCTGGAGTTTCCCGCCGGCTTGCGGTTATCTGCTTTCATTTTCTTGGGACTGGAACATACAGCTGCAATATGGCCAATCCCTCCACAGTTATAACAGATCACATCCCCCCAATCTTGTAGGGGAATGGGCACTGAAGCGTCTGAGAACAACTCCTTCTTTGGTCCTCCTCTCTCAGGAACCTTTGAATCTTTTGCAATCAGGGAGGTCAGCATCTCTAACACCTGAGACATCTGTGATTTTAAAGCGTCTACTTCTGGGTCTCTTTCTTTCGTCATCACTGAGTTGACTATCACTGGTGCAGCAGAGGTATGTGTCTTGATCACTTGTTGATCCATCTGTAGTGACTCCTCATCCCTAATAATTTTTATCAGATCAGAGTAAGTCAGTGACATCCCCCCTCCAGAGGTTTTCAGGTGAAGCCAGACTGGATCCGAGCGTAACGCTCCCTTTAACACTTGCTTCATTCTTGCCGCATATGTGTCTTGGGGCAACATCCCTTTCTTTAACTCGATTTTGCAAAGCATCTTGTTTAGTCTTCTCACATACTCTGAAAGCTTCTCATTCGGCTGTTGGAAAGTATGTTCGAATTGGTACACTAGTTCTGTCACCTTTTCTAGCTGACCGAACTCCTCTTGTAACATGGCTAAACAGTCTTGAGCTGTGCAATCAACATTGCCAAACCGGAAGCTTTTCACCGCTTCTGCTGCCGCACCTTTCAAGCTTTCTATCACGCGCTGTCTCTTCTGCACTTCAGGCACCTCCCATGCCTCTACAGCTAGTAGTGCCTGCTCAACCCAGGTATTGAAATCTTCTTCCCCTACAGGGACAGGAAGCTTCCCTGAGAATGTCTTGAGTCTGCGGTAGCTAGTCTCTACATGTACCGTGTTTGTCCTCTGGCACTTTGTCAGCAGATCAAAAAGGGCGTTTATTAATTCTGGTTCTATGGTAGTGACCGGTGCCGCCGGGGGAGTCGCCCTTTCTCTTCTTTCAGGTGAGACACGGGGTGTCCCTTGTGGTGATCCCGTTGGGGATGACTCTGTCAACGGTTATTGCGTGCGCCAACTTATAAGTTCTATTGTCTGGCGTGCGCACACATTTGCGCTTAAAGGTTTCCGCCATTCCGTCCCACCACTCTATCAGCGCATACTGATATGAGATGTTTGGGTCTGACTTCATGTCCATCACCCACGGTGTATGATCTGGGGACAGTGACACCACAAGTTTCTCTACCGTCTCTGTTGACCATTCCTCTCCTGGGAGGCTGATAACCACTGACTGGTCTGGTTCTGTCTTAGCTGCCTCGCACCACACTCTAACCTCTGACGGGTCCATGCCGGTACTTTTGGCGTGTTCACCTGCTGTATCAGGATCCCGGATTTGAGAGCCCCCACGTGTAGCGCTACCCCCAGTTAAGAGACTTGCTGGTTTGATTTCGGGCCCTGAGTACAGCTCCACCAACCCCCGGCAATCTTGTCTAGTCTCCTATGGCACAGTTAGTCTAGGGATGGTATCTATTACAATCTATACCTGATTATACACACACCCCAACTTCTCTGGAGATATAAGCACTATGTGCAATGATAACACAATGATAACCAGTGGCAAAGTATAACGGTTTTACTTTAGTTAAAGGCACAGGTTAAAACATAACAGGTAACTTGCTTACAGAGCCCTGCACCAATAGATATAGCATACACTAATAGCACAGCGCAGTAATCCACCACGCGCAGCTATTAGTATCTACGCGCCCTGTGGCGCACTAAACAATATTCTATCTCCCCTCCCTGGTCAGGCCTGACACAGAATTAGACTCAGTCTTTTGAACTGGAATTTCTTCGCATGTAAACTTGAAATGGGGGTGCACGTTCAGGAACAATATTGTAATCCACAAAGAAGGTAATCACAAGGAACACTATGCTGGAGACCCTTTAACTCTGTCCTGCTACCGGTCTCCAGCGGAACAGCAAACAAATGATCAGTGGGCCAAGGCAGTCTATAGGCCTAAACACAGTACAGCCTATTGGATTGAGCAGGTGCTCGCTCACCACTCCGGACGCGATCCCAGTCTGGGACTTCCACCTGCTGTGTCTCCGCACACAGCGTCTGCAACGATCGGGTCCCAGATCCAACTGATGTCGGCAGGAAACAAAGTCAGATGCCACCCAGGCTATGCAGTGGGGTGGAAGGCTCTTCGGAAGTTGCGCAAGGCCCCAGGCTTCAGGCCCTGCACTCCAGCAGATCCGCACAGGAAGACCAGTCAGCAGCCGCGCGGTGTCCAAAAGAGGCCGAGCTCTCCACGCCTCCTCCTTTTATCTCCCTCCCACAAGTCTCTGCGGTGGCAACATTGCACCCTGGGTGCCGAACGGGACTCTGGGAAATGCAGTCCCGGGAGTCTTAAAGGAGACCCCGCTACATATTTACAAGGTGGTATATAACCCCAGACAAAATAAGTAAATATCAATTAGGCAAATCACCATATTGTTGGGGGGGGTGTAAAGAAGTGGGAGCGATGGCACATTTATGGTGGGATTGCCCAAAAATAATTACCAACAGAGAAATATTAGAAGAACCTTGGATGTTCCTGTTTCACGGAATAGAAAGTTCAATAAAACAATATAAAGAGTCTGTGATACCTCACCTAATCAATGCAGCTAAAAGTCAGATACCAAGATACTGGCAAGAAATAGAAAGCCCCACAATAAAAGATTGGTTCGGAAGGGTAGAGGAGACATATAATATGTAATATCTGAGATACTGTGGAGAGGAGGGAATAGAGGGAATGATAAACAGATGGAAAAATTGAAAGGCGTTTAAGAAGACAATGAGATATGTGGAGGTCGTGGGTGGATAAGATAGGGCAAAGCGGGAGAACTGGGAAAAAGGGAGAAAATCTTGATAAGGGATGGATTGGGGTGGGATGGAGAGGTGGGGGGGGGGTGCGGGGAGGATTCATGGGGGGATGTAAAATGTATACATTAAATCTAATCATGTTGATATCTACGGAATTTGTTTTTGTATGTGGATATAATTAAAACAAACAAAAAAAGAACTTGGATGTGGTAAAGGAATTCATGGGATGTCCATAAAATGATTCATGCATGGTATAGGGCAGTTTGGATATTCTCCTTCTGCACAACACTTGCTGCAGACTCCTTCTCCCTCCAGCACAATTCTTCAGGCTCAGCTAGCACATGGTATGGCCCAACCCTGGTTTCAGCTAGGCCTTAGCAGGGACCGCGGGCCCCTTTAGTGTAGCAACAAAAATAGGAAAAGTCTTTAGTGCTAGCTGACTTTTTTGGTGGACTACTGATCCCAGTCAGCCCTTTGCAAGCCCTGACAGTCCTACTGACTGCAGCGGCCCGACTTTACTGCCAGTAACATCACAGTCTCTCCCGCTGGCTCTGCATCCACCTCTTACTGCACACTCCCAGTCCTCTCCGGCATGCCTCTTCCAGCTCTCTCGACTGTACCTGTCACTCACAGACACCTGATGGATCCCTGATGGAGACTTGCCTGGCAGTATTCTCTGCTGTCCTCTCCTGCTCAGGTTACCCCTTGGGTTGTGTGGGGTTCCTTCACAGCTCCAAGCCCCGGCCCAAGGTCCCCCCTCCCCAGACTGGGGGACTCCATCTCCAGTTCTTCCAACTGGATAACTCCTCCCAGCTGGGCTAACCCTGGATATTTAAGGAGGCCTGCCCCCTGCCAATCCAGCTTGGGGATTGGTCATGGCTCCTCAGAACACCCCAGACAGCTCCATCCTTCTTCCCCTCCTTTCTAAAAGCTTCTAGAAGCAGAAGGCAGGTAATCGAAAGGTGAAACTAGCTGTAAGTCACCAACCTACTATGAAGCCACTCCCAGCCACAGATCAAAACAAACAGGCCTAGCTGAACCTGCCTAAATTTACCCGCTCTGACAAAAATCTCAACTCTAGCACCTACCCAAGTAGAGGGTGCTACACTAGCTGATTCACTAAACTCCTACAGGATTTTGTAAAATGTCACTAACATATCCTCAAAAGCTGAGGTAGCACTTTTTGTTCATACTAAGAATCTTATGCACACTTTGTTCAGTTTCGGCACTATGCACACACTTGATGCCCAAAAAAGTAAAGTTTTTGTATTCCCCTAGCATATTGGATTGTGTTATCCTTGACTCAACCCTTACTTTAACCCTTCATCTTCAGAACATCTCCAATTCCTGTCACTTCCACCTGTTATCTATTTTCATAACATGCCTTTTCCTTTTTTTTTTACTTAATTGCTTTTTATTATTTGTTTTTCATATCAATATAGTTACATACAATTCCATATACAGTGAAAAAGGAAAAAGTGTCACAAATAAAAAAGGAAAAGATTTGTCACAATATACTGTGTACAATCCCACCTTAACGTATTTTTCCCCCACCCAGACCTCCCTCCCACCCTCCCCCACACCACATCACATTTAAAAGTTAGTGTATAGATAAATTGTCTGTAATTACAAAGGCGGAAATAAAGGGAGGAGGGGGCCAGGAAGAGCAATAAAAAGAAGAAACATAGAGCAGAGAAAAGAGGGAAGAAAGAGCAAGCAAAAGGGTAGAGAACTCAAAAAAAAAAAAAAGAGAAAACAAAGGAAATAAAAAGGCAGAGCAGAGAGCAATATGAAATGAAAAAAAAAAAACCCAAGGAAGAAAAGGGCGGGAGGTCAGCCAGACAGGGGAACAGAAACGGATGTGAGAGAATCCCCCCCCGAAGTTGCAGCGTCCGTGTAGAAGCCGGAGAAGGGCGAATGTATTGCAATGGCCGAGGCCCTCTGCCTCCATACTCCAAACCGAGCCTTAGAAAGGGTTCCCATACACCCTGTCCACCCACCTATGGGGGGCACCCCACCTTGTCCAGCCATGGCCTCGACATTCTTTCAAATTTTCCAATCCTACTCTGCTTGATATATAACACCCTTTCACTCCATACCATTATATTACATTTATTGTCTCTACCCAACTTCTCACTGATGGGGAGGTTTTGGACTGCCACTTCTGTGCAATTAACTTGCGTGTTTGAAATAGGCACCTCAAGATCACTTCTGTAGTGTCTGGCGGGGCTCTCCTCTCCTCTATTCCTAATAGGCAAGTCTTGGCCACTGGTTCTAGCAGGGTCCCGAATGTTTTATTTAATCTTGCTATTATCTCCTCCCAATACCTAAATAGCTTAGGACATCTCCACACCATATGGATAAAATCCCCTGTCGCTTTACACCTAGGGCATTCGTCATTTACCCTCCACCCAAGTCTCTGCATCTTTTTGGGGGTATAATAAACTCTATGGAGGAAATTTTAGGTGAGATATTCTCTGCGCAGGGGAGATCGAAACCAAAGTTCCCTGCTCCAAAACCCTGTCCCAATGTGCAGTACTTATTGCCCCCACATCTCTTTCCCATCCTATTTTACTCTTGGAGGGTCCCGCTCTGCTTATTGCCCTTGCCCCCAGTCTATTGTACAGCTCTGAGATTAGGCCTTTAGATTTACATGTCATAGCTATTTTTGAGAGAACGGGGGACTGGGTCCATGCTAATGTTGGTGACTTAAATTGGGCCTGAATCGCATTCCTGATCTGGAGATATTTGTAGAAGGTCTTATTTGATATGTTAAATTTGCTACTTAAATCTGAGAATGTTTTCATTTGGTTATCCCTGTATAGCTGAGTTAAACGTTTAATACCCTGCCTGTCCCATTCCCTGGATTTCTCTATGGCGCTAATTTCTGGGAATTTTTTATTGCTCCATATGGGGGTTAGTGATGAGCCGAACACCCCCGGGTTCGGTTCGCACCAGAACCCGCGAACGGACCGAAAGTTCGTACGAACATTAGAACCCTATTAAATACAATGGATGCGAACGTTCGAATTCTAAAGTGCTAATTATAACGACTATTATGCATGTTATTGTCCTAAAAAGGGTTTGGGAACCCGGGTTCTGCACCAGGGGACATGTATCAATGCAAAAAGAAGTTTTAAAAACGGTCGTTTTTCGGGAGCAGTCATTTTAATGATGCATAAAGTGAAAAAAAAAAAGTCAAATATTCCTTTAAATATCGTACCTGGGGGGTGTCTAAAGTATGCCTGTGAAGTGCCACGTGTTTCCCGTGTTTAGAACTGTCCCTGCACAAAATGACACTTCTAAAGGAAAAAAAAGCCATTTAAAACTGCTTGCGGCTTTAATGTAATGTCTGGTCCCGGTAATATGGATGAAAATCTTTAAGAAAAATGGCATAGCTACCCCATGACCCCCCCCCCCTACCCCAGCCCATTACCAGCCCCTTTGGGTCTTGTATGGATATTAAGGGGAACACCGCACACAAAATAAAAAAGGCCCTATATACTCTGAACAGCCGTATACAGGCGGTGCATACAAGACAGGGACTGTAGGTTTGTTCTTATGTAGAATGTGTTTGTAATTTTGAACAGGTACATTGTTTAAGTGTAGCTCCAGCCCAAAAATCTATTTTTAAACTTTTGGGAAAACATAGGTAAGGGTTATCACCCCTGTAACATTTGTTTTGCTGTCTGTGCCCCTGTTCAGAACATTTCGCCTCACTTTCCGTCCCAATGACAACTGTTTTTGAAATGTGGTGTTTTTCTTGAAACAAGGATTGGTGATAAAGCATCAGTACAGAGGAGACACCTTTCTCCCATATTAATTCTTACAGGAGAGAATTTTCCTTCCTAGGGGTAGATTTCCTCTCACTTCCTGTTGTCTTCTTGCGTTTGCAAGTAGGAGTCGTTTGTAAGTTGGATGTTTGAAAGTAGGGACCTGCCGTATATACTCTGCAGAAATAGGCCCCTTAGTTGTTGGTGTTGGCACAACACTATAAGCACTCACAGTTACTCTTGGTTGGTGCTGGAACGCCCTGCTGTCAACTATTATATCAGGAATTGTAATTACATATAATTGTTGAACAGTGGTAGTAAAAATTGGGCCTTTGATGGTGGTGCTGGTGCCACAACACTGTAAGCCCTGACAGTTACTCTTGGTGGGTGCAGCAATGGGCCCTGCTGTGAATTATTAGATCAAGAATTGTAATTGCATGCCCCTGTTGAACAGGGGCTGAAAAATTGGGCCTTTCGTGGTGGTGGTGGTGGTGGCGTTGCCACAACACTGTAAGCCCTCAGAGTTACTCTTGGTGGGTGCAGCAATGGGCCCTGCTGTGAATTATTAGATCAAGAATTGTAATTACATGCCCCTGTTGAACAGGGGCTGAAAAATTGGGCCTTAGGCACTGGTGGCACAACACTGCAACCCCTCACAGATACTGTACTTGGAGCACAGCAATGAGCCCTGTTGCAAAGTATTGCTTCAAAAATTGTAATTACACGCCCCTGTTAAACAGGGGCTGAAAAATTGGGCCTTAGCCACTGGTGGCGGCACCCATAAACAAAAATGATCTTCCAAGCTATCATCATCAATCGTATCATTGAGGACTCGGAGGAGGAGGATAGCCAGTCAACATAACAGCACAGGCACTCAGCATCAGCATCAGTCTTGAAGGGATGTGACATGTTAAAATCAATTAGTCTGTTATATCAGCATCAGGTGTGTGGTAGCTGGTGGTGATCCAAGACTGGTTCATCTTGATGAAAGTCAGTCGATCAACCGAGTCGGTGGACAGGCGCATCCTGTGATCCGTGACAAATCCTCCAGCAGCACTGAATGTGCGTTCCGAAAGAACGCTGGATGCAGGACAGGCCAGTAGCTCAATTGCATACTGTGCAAGCTCTGGCCAGTGATCCATCCTCAAGACCCAGTAAGCCAGAGGATTTTCGGTGGGGAAGGTGTCCAAGTCTGACCTTGCCCCTAGATATTCCTGCACCATGTTTATCAGACGCTGGCGATGGTTGCTGGAACCGATCATACTTTGGGGCTGCGGACTAAAGAATTGTCTGAACGCATCGGTCAGACGGCCACCTTCCCCACCGCTCCTTCTTTGACTGGCCGAAGCCTCAGCAACTCGTTGTCCAGGACCAGGAGTTTGTAACCTCCCAGTCTCTGGGAACGCGTTGCACAGACCTTTCTGCAAGGCCTCCCGGAGTTGTCTCATCCTCTGCTCCCTCTGCGACGGTAACATAAGGTCCGCAACCTTACCCTTGTACCGTGGATCAAGGAGAGTGGCCAGCCAGTAATGGTCCCTCTCCTTGATCCGAAGAATACGAGGATCCTTCCGCAGACTTTGCAGGATCAGGGAGGCCATGCAGCGTAGGTTAGCTGAGGCATTCGGTCCGGAGTCCTCTGGGTCACTAAGGACGACATGATCCGCAGCCACCTCCTCCCAGCCACATACAAGTCCACTGGTTTCTTGGGACTGTAAATCATCCCTAAAAGACTGCTGCTGATGATGCTGAGTGCCAGCCTCCACCTCCATGCTGACACAATCCTCCTCCTCCTCCTCCTCTTCCTGTGCGATGGGTGGGACAGAAGGAACACTGTCTGGGTAAAGGGGGCCTTGAGAGGCAAGGAAGTCCTCCTCTTCCTGCCTCTGTTCTGCCTCAAGTGCCCTGTCCATTATTCCACGCAGCGTGTGCTCCAACAGGTGGACAAGAGGTACAGTGTCACTGATGCATGCACTGTCACTGCTCACCATCCTCGTGGCCTCCTCAAATGGTGCCAGGACAGTGCATGCATCCCTGATCATGCCCCACTGGCGTGGAGAAAAAAAACCAAGCTCCCCTGACCCTGTCCTGGTGCCGTAGTCGCACAGGTACTCATTGATGGCCCTCTGCTGCGTGTGCAGCCGCTGCAGCATGGCCAACGTTGAGTTCCACCTGGTGGGCATGTCACATATAAGGCGGTTCTTGGGCAGGTTCAACTCCTTTTGCAGCTCAGCCAGGCGAGCACTGGCATTATAAGATCTGCGGAAATGCACACAGACTTTCCTGGCCTGCCTCAGGACATCCTGTAAGCCCGGGTACCTGCCCAAGAACCGCTGCACCACCAGGTTAAGGACGTGAGCCACACAGGGCACATGGGTCAGTTGTCCCTGTCGGAGGGCGGAGAGGAGGTTGGTGCCATTGTCGCAAACCACCATTCCTGGCTTAAGCTGGCGTGGCGTCAACCACCTCTCGGCCTGGCCCTGCAGAGCAGACAGGACCTCTGCCCCAGTGTGGCTTCTGTCCCCCAAACACACCAGCGCAAGCACGGCATGGCATCTTTTTGCCTGCTTACTTGCGTAGCCCCTTGAACGGCTACGGAGCACCGCTGGTTCAGAGGACAAAGCACAGGAAGAGGCCATGGAGGAAGAAGAAGAGGAGGGGGTGGAGGAGAGAGGTGTGTCACAACCACTTAGTAGCATTTTGTAGGCGTGGCGGTGGAACAACCTCCAACACTACTGCACCTTGTCCTGCATCCTTCCCAGCTGCCAAAAGAGTGACCCAATGGGCCGTGAAAGAAAGGTAACGTCCCTGTCCATGCCTGCTGGACCATGAGTCAGCGGTAATATGCACCTTACCGCTGACCGCCCTGTCCAGCGAGGCCAAGACATTGCCTTCCACATGCCGGTAGAGAGCCGGAATAGCCTTCCATGAGAAAAAGTGGCGTTTGGGAACCTGCCACTGAGGAACCGCACATTGCACAAACTCACGGAAGGGGGGCGAGTCTACCAACTGAAAAGGCAGCAGTTGAAGCGCTAGCAATTTAGCCAAGCTAGCATTCAACCGCTGGGCATGTGGATGGCTGGGAGTGAACTTCTTTCGACGGTCCAGCAGCTGGGGCAGGGAAATTTGCCTGCTAGAATCGGACGTCGGTGTACTGCTAGCAGAGTGGCCGCAAGTACTTGGCTGTGACACACCTAATTCTACACCTTCATTCCTCTCAGTGCATGTTTCAGAGAGGACTGAAGTTATAGTGGGGTTGGAGATCCCAGCTGATGCGGTGCAAGGAGAGGTCCGCTTTGTTCTTTGGTGTGGGTCTTTGAGGTAGGCTTGCCAACGAGCTGCATGGCAGGTCAACATATGTCTGGTCAGGCATGTGGTACCCAAGCGGCTGATGTTTTGGCCACGCGATATACGCTTGAGACATATGTTGCAAACAGCAGCTGTGCGATCTGATGCACTAGCCTCAAAAAAGGCCCACACCAAAGAACTTTTTGAATGACGGGCAGAGGCAGCGCCCTGCACAGGCGGAGCTCTGCGGTGTGATTCCGTCGGTGTACTGCCCTTACGCTGGCCACCAAAGGGCATCCTGCCTCGTTGGAGATGTGCCTCCTCCTCATCCTCCTCCTCCTCCTCTCTCCTATTAGGCACCCACGTGGAGTCAGTGACCTCATCATCCCCTCCCTCCTCATCACTGGAGCCAATCTGGCAGTATGCTGCAGCTGCTGGAACATGACTGCCAGATTGGTGTCCTTCTTGAGCATCCCCTCTGTCTGCTCTCACGCTACTGCCTTCCTGTAGCTGGGTTTCATCATCAGACCCTTCGAAACGCTGGGCATCCTCCTGGAGCATGTACCCAACACTGTGCTCAAACAGTTCGGGGGACTCCTCAGGAGGAGGACATGGTGGGTCTAGGGAAGGAGTGACTGATGATGAGTCTGACATTGATACCAGGGAAGAGGACGCTTTGGCAGCTGCTTTGCCAGTACCCTGAGCCTGGGTGAGAGAGGATGAGGAGGAGGAGGAGGGCTTGGTCATCCACTCTACCAAGTCTTCGTCATGATGTGGCTCAACATGTCCAGCTGCCGAAAAGAAGGACAAGCGTGTCCCATGGCCATGTGCTGATGACAATGCACCGCGTCCACGACCAGCACTGTTGCCCCCAGACACAGAGCCTGCTTGCCCTCTTTTATTGCCTCCTGACTGTCTGCCTCTCCTTGTTTGCCTTCCAGACATTCTAATGGATGGCCTGCAGGGAGATGGGAAAAAAGCAATAAGGGCTACCTTCAGGTGTCCTTCTCTGTCCCTTTACTTAAGGATTTCTAAATATGGTTGAGGATGATTGCTTTCGCACAGAATAGCACAATGACAATTTCCCTGACTGTCCAAAAAACAAGGATTTCAAAGATGGTTGATGAGGAATGCTTTAGCACAGTATAGCACAAGGAGAATTTCCCTCACTGTCCTTCCCTGTCCCTAGAAACAAGGATTAGCACAGTAAAACACACTGACACTCTCCCTACCTATAGTTTTCTGTCCCTAGAAAAAATGTTTTTTTAAAGATGGTTGATGATCAATGCTTTAGCACAGTATAGCACAAGGAGAATTTCCCTCACTGTCCTTCCCTGTCCCTAGAAACAAGGATTAGCACAGTAAAACACACTGACACTCTCCCTACCTATAGTTTTCTGTCCCTAGAAAAAATGTTTTTTTAAAGATGGTTGATGATCAATGCTTTAGCACAGTATAGCACAAGGAGAATTTCCCTCACTGTCCTTCCCTGTCCCTAGAAACAAGGATTAGCACAGTAAAACACACTGACACTCTCCCTACCTATAGTTTTCTGTCCCTAGAAAAAATGTTTCTTTTAAAGATGGTTGATGATCAATGCTTTAGCACAGTATAGCACAAGGAGAATTTCCCTCACTGTCCTTCCCTGTCCCTAGAAACAAGGATTAGCACAGTAAAACACACTGACACTCTCCCTACCTATAGTTTTCTGTCCCTAGAAAAAATGTTTTTTTAAAGATGGTTGATGATCAATGCTTTAGCACAGTATAGCACAAGGAGAATTTCCCTCACTGTCCTTCCCTGTCCCTAGAAACAAGGATTAGCACAGTAAAACACACTGACACTCTCCCTACCTATAGTTTTCTGTCCCTAGAAAAAATGTTTTTTTAAAGATGGTTGATGATCAATGCTTTAGCACAGTATAGCACAAGGAGAATTTCCCTCACTGTCCTTCCCTGTCCCTAGAAACAAGGATTAGCACAGTAAAACACACTGACACTCTCCCTACCTATAGTTTTCTGTCCCTAGAAAAAATGTTTTTTTAAAGATGGTTGATGATCAATGCTTTAGCACAGTATAGCACAAGGAGAATTTCCCTCACTGTCCTTCCCTGTCCCTAGAAACAAGGATTAGCACAGTAAAACACACTGACACTCTCCCTACCTATAGTTTTCTGTCCCTAGAAAAAATGTTTTTTTAAAGATGGTTGATGATCAATGCTTTAGCACAGTATAGCACAAGGAGAATTTCCCTCACTGTCCTTCCCTGTCCCTAGAAACAAGGATTAGCACAGTAAAACACACTGACACTCTCCCTACCTATAGTTTTCTGTCCCTAGAAAAAATGTTTTTTTAAAGATGGTTGATGATCAATGCTTTAGCACAGTATAGCACAAGGAGAATTTCCCTCACTGTCCTTCCCTGTCCCTAGAAACAAGGATTAGCACAGTAAAACACACTGACACTCTCCCTACCTATAGTTTTCTGTCCCTAGAAAAAATGTTTTTTTAAAGATGGTTGATGATCAATGCTTTAGCACAGTATAGCACAAGGAGAATTTCCCTCACTGTCCTTCCCTGTCCCTAGAAACAAGGATTAGCACAGTAAAACACACTGACACTCTCCCTACCTATAGTTTTCTGTCCCTAGAAAAAATGTTTTTTCAAAGATGGTTGATGATCAATGCTTTAGCACAGTATAGCACAAGGAGAATTTCCCTCACTGTCCTTCCCTGTCCCTAGAAACAAGGATTAGCACAGTAAAACACACTGACACTCTCCCTACCTATAGTTTTCTGTCCCTAGAAAAAATGTTTTTTTAAAGATGGTTGATGATCAATGCTTTAGCACAGTATAGCACAAGGAGAATTTCCCTCACTGTCCTTCCCTGTCCCTAGAAACAAGGATTAGCACAGTAAAACACACTGACACTCTCCCTACCTATAGTTTTCTGTCCCTAGAAAAAATGTTTTTTTAAAGATGGTTGATGATCAATGCTTTAACACAGTATAGCACAAGGAGAATTTCCCTCACTGTCCTTCCCTGTCCCTAGAAACAAGGATTAGCACAGTAAAACACACTGACACTCTCCCTACCTATAGTTTTCTGTCCCTAGAAAAAATGTTTTTTTAAAGATGGTTGATGATCAATGCTTTAGCACAGTATAGCACAAGGAGAATTTCCCTCACTGTCCTTCCCTGTCCCTAGAAACAAGGATTAGCACAGTAAAACACACTGACACTCTCCCTACCTATAGTTTTCTGTCCCTAGAAAAAATGTTTTTTTAAAGATGGTTGATGATCAATGCTTTAGCACAGTATAGCACAAGGAGAATTTCCCTCACTGTCCTTCCCTGTCCCTAGAAACAAGGATTAGCACAGTAAAACACACTGACACTCTCCCTACCTATCCTTCTCTTTCCCTAAACTAAAGGAATCCAGGTTAAGCAAGAAAAAAAAATGTCACTGTCCCTGCCTATGCTTCTCTTTCCCTGCTCCGGAACACACTACACTAGGCCGCCGTGCTGGCGGCCTTTTATAGTGTGGGGCGTGTACTAAACACCCTCAGCAATAATTGGCCACAGGCATCCTGCCTGTGGCCAATCATTGCTCTCCTCGCTGCCGGCGCTGTGATTGGCCAAGCATGCGGGGTCACAGTGCATGCTTGGCCAATCACAGCGCCTGGATGACACTGCGATGGCGTAGTGCATTGTGGGCCGCGAATTAGGCGCGAACGGCCCAAATCGTTCGTTGTTCGGCGAACGATCGAACAGCCGATGTTCGAGTCGAACGTATGTTCGACTCGAACACCGAGCTCATCCCTAATGGGGGTAAACTCAGTTACTCCACTATATCCCATGGATACTTTTGTTCCCTGCCAGACTTTCTTGACTAGTTCTACCGTCGGGCATCTATAGACAAAAGAGTCTGCCTCCAGTGCCTCTGCCAATATGCGGTGTGGAGCCCCCATTAGCATCATATTGACTAGGATTGCCCTCCATTGGGAGTCCACAACCCGCCAGGTGTTGTAGTTGGGAGGCCAGGAAATATGATCTCGGGTGGGGAACCGCAAATCCCCCCTCTTTATTCGGGAGTTGCAAGGTTTGCAAGCTGATCCTCGACTGCCGCCCCTTCCATATCAGCTCCCTAAAGAGCGATTCAATTTTCTTAAACCAATTTTGGCTGAGCCAAATCGGAGAGTTATGGAACAGGTACAGTAGTTGTTGCAGCCATATCATTTTTATCAGGTTTCAGCCCCCTGCTACTGATAGGGGGAATTGTTTCCATATGTCACCTTTCTGCTTTAATTTGAGTAGTAATGGGGCAATGTTTAAATTTACATACTGGTTTATAGAATTTTTGAGTATAGCCTCAATTAGGACATAATAATCAAAGACAAAAATTAGTGCCATCATCCATAATAATAAATGATGAGAGGAAGGCCTAATGAGCAAAGGGTGATGGCTGCTAGTACCATCCCACCCATAAATGATCAGTAGGAAAAGAATCGGATTTTTCTAGGCACTGATGGAACGACAATCAAGTCATATAAAACATATATTTATTACATAAAAAAGACACAATGCAGTTGAATTAAAAAACATAGGCCAACCCCAATGAAATAGCATGTATAGGTAGCGGAGCCACCATCACCGTCTATTTGAAGTGGAGAAGGCAGTAACCTCAACCGGTTTCGCGGCTAGCACCGCTTCTTCAGGAGGGTCTATACAATACATAATAACAGTAATGAATGAACTAGCAAAATTATATACAAACCCAACACAAACCTAACACAAAAAATATATAGAGATTTTCAATATCATAAATAGCCAATGTCATGATATCTGCTCACCATAAGACGTTCACTGGAACACACACATGCCTGGATTACCCCCCCCCCCCCGTGGTATTTAAGAGACTTCACTCATCTCTAATGCCCCATACACACGATCATTTTTCATGCCGTTAAAAATGCCATTAAAAAAAATGGCCATTAAAAATGATCGTGTGTATGCTCCAGAGCATTTTTAACGACGTGAAAAACGGGCATTAAAAATTTCGAACATGCTCTCTTTTTTCACGTCGTTTTTCATGTTGTTTTTTTTTTTATTACAAACGTTTTTTATTTATAGAAAAGGCAAGAAAATAATACATACACATAAAAATCTGCGTATCACATGGTACCAGTTAGACTGCAAACATAAATGTCAACGCAGTGACAAGAAAATAAATAGAGAGAAATCAACAAGCAACAAAAAAAAAAAAATCTATATATATATAAGAAAAATAAAAAAGGTGACGTTGAAGCATCTGAGAGAAGCCGAAGTCGGTTTGTAGAGGATCTACAGGGGACATAGTTGTCTACGTGAGGTGAGGTAAACCAGTGAGGGGGATTATCAGCCTCCCACAGACTAAAGCTGTTGGGGAGTTTGCGTCCCTAGCTAAGATTGTGGCAATAAAATATGTCTTTGGGAGGTCCAGGGATCCCACCTACGGTCAAATAGGGGCATCCTATCATTTAGTGTGTAGAGAATCCTTTCCATTATCATAATAGAGTCCATCCTATGGAGGACGGAGGAGATAGGGACAGTAGGGGACTTCCAATGTAGGGCAATGGCCCATAGAGCGGCCAAGCAAATTGTGTGGATAAGGCCTTCCTCAGAGGGAAGCATACCCGGGATCGATGCTCCCAGGAGGCACATAGAGGCCGTAAGATGTATTGGAGCACCTGATAGAGCCGTTGCTATAGCCGTCACCTTGGTCCAAATGTGGGACAGATTATCACAGTCCCAGAACACATGCAGAAAGGTCCCAGGCAGGGGACAGCCTCTGAAGCATAGGTCAGAGGTACCCGGAAAAATAGAATGAAGTCTAGATGGTGTATAGTACCACCTGGTAAGTATTTTATACGCTGTTTCTCTGACCGCTAGGGATTTAGACGCTTTGCGAAGGTTAGTCAGCATAGTGTCCCAGTCATCTGAGTCAAAAAGTTCGTTGCAGTCAGCCTCCCATTTATGTTTATATGGGACCTCCCCAGGAAACAGTGTATTAATTGCTGATCTGTAGAGGCTAGAGATAAGCCCCTTTCCCCTGGGGGAGTCACGGCAAATGTGTTCATACGTGGTAGAGGGGGCTGCCGGGGAGAGGGCGAAGTGGGAAAGATAAAAGTGTCTAATTTGCAGATAACGGAAGTGTTCTCTAAGTGGGATTTGTTTATGTGTGCGTAATTGGTCAAATGAAGCAAAAGAGTTGCCCATCTGCAAGTCCGCCAGTGTGACCAGTCCCTCAGAGTTCTTAAAGGCCAAAGTAAATAAGGGCTCTCCTACAAAGGAGGCGCCTCGGGGAGCGTGGGACACCAGGCCTAGTTTATGTTTGTATCTGTACCATAGGGTAAGGGAGTGAGCAACTAGGGTGTTAAGAGACATAATTTCATGGGCCACTTTAGAAGGGGACCAAAGTAGACTAGAGAGCCTGTACGGAGCGATGGCATGTGATTCAAATTCTACCCAGGGTACATTAGAGTCAGGGATGTTCCATTGTGCTATCTGGGAGAAGCGAGCCGCAAGGAAATAGAGCCAAAGATTTGGCAGGCCTAGCCCCCCAAGTGTTTGTGGGATGAACACAACGTGTCTGGAGAATCTCGGCCGTTTGTTCTGCCAGATAAATTTGTGGATATCTTGTTGTAGCCTATCTATAAAAGCTTTAGGGATCATGAATGGAAGGGCTCTAAATAAAAATAGGAGTTTAGGTAGGAGGGTCATTTTGATCGCCGTGACCCTCCCGAGGAACGATATGTGGTAGGTGCTCCACAGCTTAAGCAGGCTACGGAGACGGGACACACATGCCGGATAATTCGCAGCAAAAATGGAGGACCAATGTGGTGTGATATAGATGCCTAAATATGGTATTTTGTCAGTAGACCATTGCAGGGGGAAGGAGCCCTGGAGAGTCCCACACTGAGCCGGGGGAATATTGATTGGTAGTGCTGTGGATTTGGACATGTTAACTGTGAGTCCAGAGATGGATGCGAATCGGGACAACAGGGTGAATAGATTGGGCAGGGAAATTTGGGGTTGGGTTAGAAATAACATGACATCATCTGCATACATACAGAGATGAGATGTGGTGGAAGCCATGGGGTATCCGGATATATCGGGGTGTTGTTTAATTGCGGTGGCAAGGGGCTCCAGGGCCAGGGCGAATAATAGAGGCGAAAGTGGACATCCCTGCCGGGTGCCCCTGCCCAGTGTGAAAAACTCTGAGTTGCAACCTGGAATTTTGATTCTAGTTTGAGGGTGATGGTAAAGGGCCTGGACCCCCAACAAAAACTCATCCCGAAAACCAAGCCTTTGAAGCACAGCAAATAAATAAGGCCATAAAACGCTGTCGAAAGCCTTATTAATATCCAAGCTAAGAAGGAGGACGTGTTTCTTACATATATTAGCGTCTTGGAGAACATCAAGTGTCAAACGAATATTGTCTGTGATGAGTCTATTGGGTATGAAACCCGATTGGTCAGGAGAGGTTAGTGTTTCAATGATAGCGGCTAGTCTGTCAGCTAGGGCTCGACTAAAAATTTTAAGGTCATTATTAATGACCGAAATCGGCCTATAGTTTTGGGGGAGGGAGTGGTCCTTGAGAGGTTTGGGTATGAGAGACATGTTGGCTAGGGTCATTTCCGAGGGGAACTGTTCCCCCGCAAGTATTTTGTTGAACATGCTAGTGAGACGTGGGAGTAGTATAGGGGCATAATTTTTATAGTAGCTAGCAGTGAAACCATCTGGGCCTGGGGCTACAGAGCGTTTCAGGGATTTGACAACGCCCAGCAGTTCTTCTTCTGTGAAGGGGGCGTTAAGGGAGTCAACTTGTACATCGGACAAAGTGGGAAGGGGAAGTGAGGACAGCCAGTCCCAGGAGGGTGGAGAAGGACCCGATGGAGGGCTAGAAAGGAGCTTGGAGTAAAACTCCTCAAATACGTCAAGGACTTCTTTAGGGTGAGAGACTATTCTGCCTGCGGAGTTACGGATCTTGTACACATGAGGTGGACGTAGTGTATGATTTAATTTGCGCTCAAACATTGCAGATGCTGTGTTGCTGTGAAGGAGAAAGTTTGCTTTGGACCACCTCAATGCTTTTTCGGTCTTAGCTGATAACAGAGTATCCAGGTCTAGTCTCTTTTGCGCCACCAGTCGTGCGTTGGTACTCGACGGGTTGCCTATTTGGGCCTTATGCAGGCGGTCCAGTTCTGTGGTCAGCTTGTAAATTTGCTGCCATCTTTCTTTATTCTTACGTGATGCAATGCTAATAAGGTGACCTCGTAATACTGCCTTATGGGCCATCCATAGAGTGCTAGGGGAGATGTCCGGGGTGGCATTAATCGTGAAGTATTCCTGAATAGCGTTGGATACTTCCTGTCGTATGATTGGGTCAGTTAAAAGGGAGTCATTAAGTCTCCATGTATAGGGCGTATCAGATAGACCTATGAGGGTTGTTGAAATGGAGACCATATTATGGTCGGACCAGGGGCAGAGATGGATCATCGACTGCGTGGAGTTGGCCAGAATGATGGGTGTGCAGAAAATGTAGTCCAATCTGGCAAAGGAGTTGTGGGGGTGTGAGTAAAAGGTGAAGTCCTTTGCACCTGTGTTGTGTGCTCTCCAAGCATCGGATAACTGGAGAGTTTGCAAGTTTCTAGTCAGGGATTTAGGAAATGCTAGGTTCAGTCGGGAGGAGGTGCTTCTGTCTAACTGTGGGTGTGCCACTAGATTGAAATCTCCCCCAACAAACATATGAGTCGAGGAATACTTCTCAAGTGTCCTAAAGAAGGTCGAGAAAAAGGTGGCCTGTGCAACATTAGGGGCGTAAACGTTAGCGATCGTGAGTTCACGTCCCGCCACTAGTCCCCTAATAATAAGGAACCTACTCTCAGGATCCCTATAGACCTGCTGAATTTCCATGGGGAATGAATTGTGAAGGAAGATGGCTACCCCCCTACTTTTAGAGTCGTGTAGAGTGTAAAAGGCTTGCTTATATGAGCCATGAAAGAAAATTGGGTGTCTGTCAGTAGCAAAATGGGTTTCTTGTAATAACAGGAATTGCGCCCCTAGCTTTTTATAGGTCGTGAAGGCTAACCCTTGACATCACCTCCTTACTATATACTAGCATGAAGCACAATTTGGGCTTCAAAGCTGTTTATTCCCACCTGTCTATGGAGAAAACACAAACAACAAGTCCTTTATTCTACATAATATCAACATCATACTCACCTATACCACACTTTTTTTACCACAAATATTTTTTTCATCTACAATATGATACCTCAAAAACCCGTTTCACGGTCCAAACAGAAACTTATATTTCAATATTATATTTGACTGCAGCTATATAGTTAACCTATTAATCTGTGGAGAAGACGCTTATGCCCGTACACACGATCAGATTTTCCGTCGGAAAAACCTTGGATGGTTTTTCCAATGGAATTCCACTCAAGCTTGGCTTGCATACACACGGTCACACAAAAGATCTCTGAACTTTTGACCGTCAAGAACGCGATGACGTACAACACTACGACGAGTTGAGAAAATTTAATTCAATGCTTCCAAGCATGCGTCAAATTGTTTCCGAGCATGTGTCAGAATTTTACGTGTCGGAATTGCTACAGACGATCGGAATTTCCCATCAGAATTTTTCCCGTCGTGAAAAATTGAGAACCTGCTCTCAATCTTTTGCTGGCAGAAATTCCGACAGCAAAAGTCTGATGGAGCATACACACGGTCGGAATTTCCGACCAAAAGCTCACATCGGCCTTTTGCTGGTGGAATTTCTGACCGTGGGTACGCGGCATAAGACTATACCAGATTTGTCCAATATTTCAACAGAAATGGGAGATGCCTCACTTTTTTAACCTTCTCTTATGCCCCATACACACGATCATTTTTCATGCTGTTAAAAATGCAATTTTTTAAAATGGGCATTAAAAACGATCGTGTGTATGCTCCAGAGCATTTTTAACGACGTGAAAAACGGCCATTAAAAATTTCGAACATGCTCTATTTTTTCACGTTGTTTTTCATGTTGTTTTTTTTAACGACGTGAAAAACGATAGTGTGTATGCTTTCACGAGGAGAAAAAAAATGCGCATGCTCAGAATCAAGTATGAGATGGGAGCGCACGTTTTGGTAAAGCTATCGTTGGAAATGGAGATGGCACATTCGTCACGGTGGAATTAATAGCATCGTTTTAATGCTGCGCATTCCGTTCTTCTTTTAATAATGCTTAAATAATTACCTTCTTTTGCTAATGACATTGAGAGTTGTGCCAAACTTGTTTCTTAAGTAATTCCTAATTGATCTAATGATTGTAAAATATTCTTTTGAAGCCACATTTCCCTCATAAATTCATAAATAAATGTAAAAATCAAAATTATTTTTATTTATATTTTTTGTGTTTTTTTTTTTATTTTAGTAATTAAGTTAGCTTTATTATTTGTTTTGGGCTTCTTTGATATATGTAGGCTTCTTCTTTTTTTTTTTTTGATTTTGCTTAAATTATTGGTGTGTAAAGTTACCACACCAACCTTCAAAATTTGTCTCATTTTGCCTCAAGGAGGTTCGTGTCCCTTGTTAATAACAATAATATTATTTGAAATGTCCCTGCCTACTCCCTAGCAAACTCTCTTTTGAAATACAAATCACATAGTCAAGTATTTGAAGCCAAAAAAAATAATCTTTTATTTAGGTACATTACAAATTAAAGGAGAAGGCAGCACTGGAGAGCCTGCTTGCAATTGTGCATCCTTTGGGCCCCACAACAACCATCCAAGATGTGAAAACCAAACTATTGAATAAAAAAAAAAAAAAAAGGAGCCCAATCTTGGCTTGAACTCCCAGAGGTCAGGAACAGCAGCAGATAAGTCATATATGTCCCCAGTCTGTGGTACTACAGCAGGCATTATTTTTTTCCTCTTCCTTGTAGCCTTGTCTGCGGCCTTCTCTGCAGCCTTCCCTGCAGCCTTTGTTGCTTTCTTCCTCAGAGGCTGGGGATCAGGAGGAGAGGTTGTGGCAGGAGCAGTAGTAGGAGGAGGAGGAGGAGGTGGAGGAGTAGGGACAACCTCTGTGATGTCGGTGAACTTGGTCAGTTCACAGAGCAACCCCTTGTTAATGACCTTCAGCAGAAGATTCTCACTATATAGCTTTTGCCGCAAGTCCATTTGGCCTAACTTATGGGCCAGGACTGTGGCAAAGCCCTCCTCAGCAGAGAGTGCCTCTCTGAGGGCCGTAGTAGCCTCTTTTATGAAGGCTCTTGTTTCCTCAGCCACCTGCCTAGCTCTCCTTGGCACTCGTTGTTTCATTATCAGGGGAGGCATCTGGGCTCTTGTGCTGGGCCCAGCCTCCTCCTGTGTGCCACTGGGCCCTGCCTCCTCCTGGTCCCCAACATCACCCTCTTCCTGGCTCTGCTCTGGCTGTAAAAAAAGAAAGGGACATTCTTTATTTTTTGCCACCATCAATCACACACATTGTTCACCTCCAGACATTTTTTAATTGAATGTCAAAAGTTATTAAATTTGCATAGATTCCGCCTCCTGATATTGTTGCCTTGTCCACATCAAATTTGACCACTACTGTATCTTGCTCTTTAAATCCTATTTTTTTATAACATTAAATACCTAACAATACTAACATCAATTTAAAATCATCACTTTTGTAACATATAAATGTAGATATCAATACTTTACCTGGCTCCATATATCCAAATCTGCCTCCTCAAGGACCTCATCTTGATCCTCAGAGGAAGCCAGAGCAGGGTTGCTAGGAAGGCTGGAGGGCTGGCTGCAAGGAAGGCAGGAGGGCTGGCTACAAGGAAGGCTGGATTGACCTCTGGGGGGAAGGGTGGACAGAGATTCCCGCACTTCCAGCTGGTCATCCAGGAAAGATAACTTGCTGTAGTACCACAGACTGGGTTTATACACATCATCTGCTGCAGCACCTGACCTCTGGGACTTCAGGACCATATTTCTCTGGGTCCTGTATATCCCCCTGATGGTAGCAATTTTGGTTTTCACATCTTGGAGAGTTGTTGTGGGTATCTGTGTTTGCACAAATGCAAGCAGGCTCTCCAGTGCTGCTGTCCTGGCCACTTTATTTTTATTTCCACCACTTTTTGTCTGCCAAAGGATAGGGAGTTCTTTCCATTTATCAATGAACTCCCCCATAAACTCTGGGTTTTTGAAACTATTCATTCTCTCTGTAAAATCAAGAAACAAGAAAATACATATTTTTCAGGCAACATTTATCAAATCAGCATTTTCGACAGATTTTCAAGCCCCAAATTTCCTCCTCTGATGAAACCCAAATCCTTAAAATGTTATGTACCTTGGTCAACACGTTCATTGCTAACTCCCTTTCCTGCCAAATGAACGTATTTTCGACACATGGATCTTCACTTGATATACACTGCGCATGCGTGAAACTCTGCATGCTTTCCCCGCCCCTGACGTTCGATATTGTACTTTCCCCGCCCCTTCTCGCTCGTCGTAGTGCTTAACAACATGGCGGAGACACAGGTGGCTGAGATTACCTCTACAGAGGAGGAAGTTCCAGAGGAGCCCAAATCCCGATCCAGGAGATATAAGGCATCCAACATGTCATTCGAGGAAATGGTGGAGATGGTTGCCATTTTGAGGAGGGAGGATTATGATGCCAAGCATGGGCCGTATAAAAGGCCTAATCTTGTCAAGACAAAAATTATGGGCAAAGTGGTCAAAACTCTTCACCAAAAATTCGGGGTGTGCAGAACGAAGGAACAGCTCAGAAAACGATGGTCTGATCTGAAGTTGCGGGAGCCCGACCAATACAAAAGAATCAAGAAAGTTTTAGGAAAAAGTAAGTACTTTTTCTTAATTTTCCCTGCTAAAGATTACTTGTATTAAGTCGTGTATATTTGACTTTGATATAGTACAGTGAAAGATACCAACTTTCATGTTCGTCCGCACAGTTTACGGACGTAGCAAACCTCTTTTTCCGTACAGTTCCTAAAACTATGTTTTTGGATCATCCAGTGTGAACACCCAAATTTCTAATTTTTTTTTGGGGAGCAAATTTGGTAAACAAGTTGCTTTATTTTTATAATCCAAATGGCATTTAAAAAAAAAAAAAAGGGTATGCATTGTAATGTTAAGGGAGATAATGCTCAGCAGCTGATTAAACATCTGAACGCAGTAGTACAAGTGTGGGCCAAAACCCCTAAATTTTTAGGGTGTCACACACAGGTGATCCTGTGTATATACTTTGGGGTGTTACAATGTGTCAAACTTTGTTTCAAAAAGTATATGCTCTGGTTTTGGCTATGTATCCAATCATGTGTTCCGGTTGTCACTGGGGGTACATTTAAAAATGGACCACACTTCCAAATAATCTTTCAAATTGATTTTTCAGGGTTTTTTGTTGCAAAAAAATTATTAGTTACTAATGAAACTATACCTTTTATTGCAATCTCCATAGGGCTTCAAAAAGCTATGTCAGATGAGCCTATGAATACAACACCTTCAACAATACCCCCAGAACCACATGATGGAGAGGAACGTGAAGTTGTGGAAGTGGAAAGTGGCACCACAACAGGTCAGTGTCAAACCAGACAGATGCAGGTTAATAGATGTAGGCCTACATATTCTATACTACATGATTTTTTTTTATTTAGGTGCAGTTCTGGGCGAAGACCCCGAAAAGTTTACACATCACAGTGCCCAGATCCTGATCCAATACCTCATGGTCTGCTGTCGTGACCTTGAAAAAATAAAGGGAGACTTGATAGAGATCAGGCAAAATACCAAGCGGTTTGAGGAAAGGCTACAAAATATCATGGCTGTGCTTGGGCGTGTATAATGTTTTAACACAAAAGAACGTTGAACTTGCTGTGTTTTGGCAGGTTTGTTTTTCTTTTAAGCTTTAATGAATAGTACATGTTTACATTTTCACGATTTTTAGATTTTTTTTTTTTTATGCATGGCTGTTCATGCGTTTTAACCCCAAAAATATTTTTATGACATCTACATTTAAAAGGAAGTTTCCTAAAAAAAAAAAAAGGTATTTTCTTACCAAGAATTTGTGGCTTCATTATGTAAATGTTGTGCAAAGTGAACTAATCAATGTTTACACTGACAATGAAGGCTAATTAAGAATGCAAAATACACATGGCACTACAAGTGCACTAGGTAAACCTACGAGAAACCTAAAAGAATATTAAATTAAAACACCAAACCAATATTTTCTCCAAAAAAGGTTTTATTTTTACAAATAATAATGTTAAAATTCATCAGGCATATCAATGGCCCCCCTACCCACAAAATAATCGACATATTGTTGACGGACCTCATGTCCGGTTTGGGGGGCCAAGCCTGGACGGCCAGCTTCCAGGGCCACTAAATTTTCAGATTCCAATAATGAGGCCTCAGGCCCACTCAAAGTCATATAATTGGTTGAATGCAACCTGAGAAAATTATGGAGCACACAACAAGCCATTACTACATGGTTCCATTTGTAAGGGGCAAGGTGGATGGAGGTGAGGAACAGGCGGAATCGGCTGGCCATGATGCCAAAGGCATTTTCCACCACCCTTCTTGCTCTGGCCAGCCGATAGTTGAACACCCTCTTCTCAGGGGTGAGGGTGCGTTGCGGGAATGGCCTCATCAAATGGGGACCCAGGCCAAACGCCTCATCCGCCACAAAGACAAATGGGAGTCCCTCCACATTCTGCTCCGCTGGTGGCAAGGCCAGCTGATCCAAAAGGAGCCATTCCCCAAACTCCGTCTGTGCAAAGACTCCTCCATCAGACATCCTGCCATTCTTGCCAACGTCCACATAGAGGAATTCGTAGGTGGCCGACACCACTGCCATCATGACGATGCTGTGGAACCCCTTATAATTATAATGAAAGGATCCCGAATGGGGTGGTGGGACGACCCGAACATGTTTGCCGTCGATGGCCCCTCCACAGTTCGGAAAGTTCCATCGTTGGGCAAACTCAGATGCCACATTCTGCCATTCATGTGGCAAAGAAGGGAACTGTGGAAATAAATTAAAAATAAATTAATACTTTAAGACAGAAACATTGAAAGCAGATTTAAGAAAACCATTCATGGCCAACATTGGGAGAAACAGAAAAATTAAAACATTATTAGTAAGCAACAACAAACCAAAAACAAACCCAAAATAAAAACTGGGGGGGGGGTTGAAGATGAGTTGGGGAGATCACAAATGAAGGCTGTAGCACTCTGTATGAAGTTTAAAAAAATGGTAAAGCACTACGATGGAGCATAGAATAAAATACATGGAAATGACTAGGCAAGGTGGGTATGGCCCCAGGATAGCATGCTGGAGAGGTTAGGTAAGGCAAATTTAAATGTAGGCCTAATAAAAACAGTCCCAAAAATAAATAACCATGTGGAGAAAGGGGACATTCCCTGCAGCTAAGAATCATGGGAATTAGGGACTGCTAATAAACCCCCAAAAAAATATTAACAAATAAATACATACAATGTGAGGTTTGAAATAAGAACACTTACCTTAATATAGTCCTCCTGCAAAACTTGAAGGATGGCAGAACACGTCTCTGGTATAATGATACCCAGAGCCTGGGGGGATATGCCTGTGGAGAACTTTAGGTCCTGCAGGCTTCTCCCAGTCGCCAGGTATCGCAACGTGGCAATGAGCCTCTGCTCAGCACTGATGGCTTCACGCATAACGGTGTCCTGCCTGTTAATGTAGGGGGACACCAAAGCCAACAGATGCTGAAATACTGGGTCAGACATCCTGAGAAAATTCCTGTAGTCCTCAGGATTATTCTCCCTGATCTCCCGCAACAAAGGCATATGACAGAACTGGTGCCGCTGGAGCAACCAATTCTTGGTCCATGAACTCCTCCTCACCCTGTTCATGGCCTGGAGTCGGGATACAGCATGAACCCCGGCACCAACTACAGCACGAACTCTACGACGAGTACGTAGCCGCAACATGGCTAGATAACGGTCGGCAGCTCAGAACGAACTAAAAGAACGAACGGAAGAACAGCAAGGCCTATGAAGAACAAGCTGAAAAACAGGAACGAGCAGACAAGAACGCACTGAATAAACAGATACGAACTGACTACAAGCACTGCAAGACAGATGCAAACCCACAGGCACAAACTGAACTCCACAAAACGATCTTCAAAGCACGAAGACTGAAAAGCGTGAGTCGTCTCTCACCAAACTTTTACTAACACGCGGTAACACGAAATTAGCAAAAGCGTCCCAAAGGGTGGCGTCATTAGAACGGAACTTCACCTTTATAGTGCCGTCGTATGTGTTGTACATCACTGCGCTTTGCTTGAACGTTTTTTTAAATGATCGTGTGTACGCAAGACAGGCTTGAGAGGAAACATGAAAAAAACCGACGAGAAAAACGTCGGTTTAAAAAATGGCATGAAAAACGATCGTGTGTACACCGCATTAGGCTGGATTCACACCTATGCATTTTTTGTATTGTGCAGATTCGCAATACAGTCCATTTAACATGGTTTCCTATGGAATAAGTTCTGTAGCGCAAATCTGCAAAATGCAAAAAGCACTAAAAATGCATAGGTGGGAATATAGCTTTAAATATTATACAATTAACCAAGAACTTTTTTTTAATTGCATTTGCTACACAAGTCATTTGAATTGTATCAAGAATTGCCTTTCGTTTTCAATCTGCAGCGCTGTAGTTTTCTGTAAAATGTAATGCAATATAGCTATCTGGAGGCGTGTTGTACACAGATGGTAATTTCCTGCATGTATGTTGGCTGGCAACCCCTGCAAAACAATTTATATTTTTGGTGATACTCCCAAAGGGAAATCAAGTCTAAAGGGATGCAGACTCTGAAATTTTCCTTATTAGAGCCCTACACGTGCAGCAGCTGATTGATAATTATAAAATTACTCCCATTAGATTTACAGAAAAACAAACAGCTATTTCTTCAGAATAATAAAACATAGGAATCTGTAACAAAGTTTATTAAAATCCTTACAATATACATAGATCACCCAGAAGAGAATGTTTTTTTCAACAAGAGTGGAGTTACTGTATAAACATTGTTGTCAGTGTGTCAGTGAGAAACAACAGATTAGGAGACTTAAGCCCTGTACACACGATCGGTTTGACCGATGAAAACAGTCCGATGGACTTTTTTCATCGGACAAACCGATCGTGTATGGGCCCCATCGGTCTTTTTTCCATCGGTGAGCAAAAATAGAACATGTTTTAAATTTATGGAGAAAAAAACTTTAGCAAATTCCGATCGTCTGTGTGGAACTCCATCGAAGAAAAAACCCACGCATGCTCAGAATCAAGTCGACGCATGCTCAGAAGCATTGAACTTAATTTTTCTCAGCTCATCTGAGTGTTTTACGTCACGGCGTTTGGGATGGTCGGATTTTTGACTGATGGTGTGTAGGCAAGAAATATGGAAGTCAGCTTCATCGGAATTCCGATGGAAAAATCCATCGGATTTGAATCCATAGGAAATCCGATCGTGTGTACAGGGCTTAAGAGCTAGGGAATTAAATCCTATTCTATTATTTACCTAAAAACCCTGAAGCCTGACAGTTTAAATCAAACCATAGAAAGCAGATTATTCTACCTTTTCCTTTGCCAAGAACAACCTTTATATCCCCCTCCCCTCTCTATAACCACCACATCCAAAAGCTTTGCACTCAACACTTATCACTTATCAAATCCATACTTTTCTTACTAATGTAGCGGGGTGTTCCCCTTTAATGCAGAGAGACTACATTACCCAGAACCCTGTTCGGCAATGTTTCCACCGCAGAGACTCATGGGAGGGGTTATAAGAGGAGGAGGCGAGGCTGGGCCTCGGCCTCTTTGGGACACGAGACTTCAGAGACTGATCCTCCTGTGCGGATGTGTCGGAGTGCAGGGCCTGAAGCCTGAGGCCTTGCGCAGCACCAAAGAGCCTTCCACCCCTCTGCGAGCCTGGGTGGCATCTGACTTCGCTCGACTACAGCCTTGTTGGATCGGGGACTCGATCGCTGAAGAGACGGAGTGTGTGTGTGAGACACAGTTGGTGGAAGTTCCCAGACTGGGACCGTAGTCCGGGCGGGTGAGAGGGCATATGCCCAACCGATATACTGTTACTGCATATAGGCCTATAGACTGCCGTGGCCTATGAGTTGTTCTTAGTGCTATTATTGAAGACCCTTGTTAGAGCTGAACCTACCGTTCGTATAGCCAAGTTTCTACTCCATCTTTACCTACCCCATTGGATTACAAAGTTTGTACTCTATTAATGTGCACCACCGTTAAAGATCTGTCGGTGAAGAAAAAGGACTAAGTTGTAGATGTCAGAGCCAGGCCTGGTGGGGTTTCCAATGTGTTTTGTTACCGCGCCACAGGGCACTTAACTAACGGTCGCCCGTGTGGCGCACTTGTTGTGTGTTAACTCTATAGTGTGCTAGTGTGGCAGGGCTCTGCATTACAAGTGATTATTCTGTAAACTGTTATTAATGTTACCCCTTTTTCTTATTACCAAGAGCTTAAGTAAATCTACTACTTATTTAAATTTAGTATTGTCTCAATGCTCAGTTATTCATACAGCATAAGATATACAATTTACTGTCAGTACTAGCTGTGCCAGTAGGGGGTAGAGCATATTGCCGGGGGTTGGCGGAGCTGTCTTCAGGGCCCAAACTAAATCTGCGGCCTTCTTAGTTGGAGGTATCGCTACACGTGGGGGTTCTCGTCCGGGATCCTGATGCAGCAAGTGAACGCCAGAGGTGCCGGCATGGACCCCATGGATCCACGAGCGGTAGAAGAGTGGTGCAAAGCCTCTAACGCAGAGCCAAACCAGTCGATAGTCATCAGCCTCCCTGGGGAGGCATGGTCGAATGAAACGGTAGAGGAGTTGATGAAGTCAGTGTCCCCAAATCACACACCGTGGGTGACGGAGATAAAGTCAGACCCAGACATCTCATATCAGTATGCATTAATGGAGTACTGGAACGGGATGCCAGAGGCCTGTAAGCGCAAGTGTGTGCGGACGCCAGACAACAGAACTTATAGGTTGGCGCACGCAGTAACTGAAAAAAAGGAACCATCACCAATGGGATCACCGCAGGCTACGGCCCGTACCCCACCGGAAAAAGGAGGCAGGGTGACGCCTCCGGTGACGCCTGCACCTATCACTGCTATATCACCAGAACTGATAGGTGCAATAGGGGATCTGCTAACCAAGTGTCAGAAGGCAAGCACGGTGCATGTAGAGACTAGCTACCGGAGACTAAAGACATTCTCAGGGAAGCTCCCTGTCCCCGCAGGGGAAGAAGACTTTGACACCTGGGTGGAGCAGGTATTGCAGGCAGTAGAGGCATGGGAGGTGCCTGAAGCGCAGAAGAGGCAACGAGTGATGGAAAGCCTTAAAGGCGCAGCAGCAGAAGCAGTGAAAAGTTTTCGGTTTGGGAATGCAGATTGCACGGCTCAAGACTGTCTAGCCATGCTGCAAGAAGAGTTTGGTCCATTGGAAAAGGTGACAGAGATGGTCTACCAATTTGAACATACTTTCCAACAACCAGAGGAGAAACTTTCCGAGTATGTTAGAAGACTGAACAGGTTGTTGTGCAAGATTGTGTTGAAGAAGGGGATGAGGCCCCAAGATACAGATGCGGCAAGAATAAAGCAAGTCTTAAAGGGAGCGCTGCGCTCGGATCCAGTCTGGCTGCACCTGAAAACATCAGGAGGAGGAACGTTGCTGACTTATGCTGACTTGATAAAAATCATCAGAGATGAGGAGGCACTACAATAGGACCAGCAGATGATTAAGGAAAATGTTGTACCCGCACGGGTGCTAGTCAATCCAGTAATGACCCCTGAAAGAGATTCGGAGATAGACACCCTGAAAGCTCAAATGTCCAAGGTGTTAGAGATGTTGACCTCTCTGATGGAAAAAGACACAGAGGGTCCCAAGAGAGAAGTACCAAGGAAGGAATTATTCCCAGTTGCCTCAGCACCCGCATCTTTACAAGAATGGGGAGATATAGTCTGCTTTAACTGTGGAGGAATTGGACATATTGCGGCTACATGCTCCAGTCCCAAAAAGAAGAAAATAGACAACCGCAAGCCGGCGGGAAACTTCAGAGGGCCCCGGTGAAGGAGTCAACCGGGTGCCCATCACCTTCAGTGAGCTCCAAGCTGAAAGCAAAGCAGAAAACAACAGGAGATAAAACGCCTCGGGGGAAACAACATTCCTCAACAGAGATACACCCCAGAGAAAGGGGGTAAGACCCCTCAGAAGAGGCACAGCACTCCCCAGAGGGGGTGCACACCTAAGAAAAACAATAGTATCCCTCAGCGGGTCCCTACACCCAGTAAAGTGGGGGGAGTCAATGCATACCAGACTCAAGAAAGACTGAAGTCCAAAGGGGATTGGACGAGAGGAGGTTCAAAGAAAAAAAGTCTGAAGAAAGCGACCCCTGCCGGGCCTTACCCGGAGAAGCTGGTAGGCCCATCTCCTATCGTGTCCATTCAAGTGGAGGGAGTCTACATGTCAGGAACGAGTATGGAGATCGAGATGCTAAGAGGGCTCCCCTTGCGGCTGAGTGCAGCGCGCCCCTGGAGTTGGGAACAGGGAGCGCGGTGCCCACAGAAGCACGGTTGGCCAGGTGCTTGCTTGCAGTCTGATGAGCTCAGCCACTGAGGGATGGCAGAGGCAGGCAGAACTGAGCTTGTTATATTCAGATGAACGGAGATATCGGAAGCCAGGCCGGGGGTCAAACACAGGAGATCAGTCCAGAGCATATACAGGGGCGAGCCGGGGTCATACACGTGCAGGGTCCAGGTACAAGCCGAGGGTCAAGCCGGGTGGTCAGGAAGCAGAAGCAGAGTCCAGAAGCAGGCCGAGGGTCAAACACAGGAGAACAGGAAGCGAGGTTAAGGCAAGCCGGGTCACAACGGATAAGCACTGATCAGGAGACAAGGTCAAGGTACACAGGAGACTGAAGAGATAATCCAGCAATGAGCAGCTCCAGCAGCAGGCTTAAATAGACCAGGAAGTTAGTCATGTGATCTGTTCAGGTTACAAGGAGGAAGTACCGCCCACCTTAGTCATGCTGTGCACCATGGCAGCCATGATTGTCTTGGGCAGAATTGCCAGACCTTCTTCGGCTATTTCCCTGACAGTGCCCCCCCCCCGAGGGGCAGCCTCTGGATGCCCAACCTAGACCATCTTTCTGGGTACCTGTTGCGGAAATTTTGCAAAAGTCTTGGAGCATGTAAATTATCCATTGGTTCCCAAGAATTTTCCTCTGAAGAATACCCCTTCCATTTAACAAGAAATTGAGTCTGCCTACCTCTTTTCAGGCAATCTAGGATGGCTTCAACTTCATATTCGGTATCGTTACCTATGATAACTGGTGGAGGTGGCAACTCCTCTCTTCCTGGAAATGGACTTGGCACAGCTGGTTTCAGAAGGGAGACGTGGAACACCGGATGGATCTTGTAGGAGGCCGGTAAAGCGAGTTCAAAAGCCACAGGGTTCACTTCCTTCTTGATCTCGAATGGACCCACAAACCTTGGACCAAGCTTCCTGGAAGGGCAAGAAAGTCTGAGGTTAATAGAGGACAGCCATACCTTGTCACCCACCTTGTAGATGGGATTCCCTCTCTTTCTCCTGTCATGTTGTTTCTTGAAGTCTTCCTGAGCCTTTCACATGGTCTCCTGAAGGATTCGGTAATTGGTTTGGAAGAAGTTTATCCTATCCTGAACGGCTGGTACCGGAGATTCAGGAATGGTGTTGGGAAGAAAGGATGGGTGAAAGCCATAGTTTGCCCAAAAGGGCGACTGATTGGTGGCCGTGTGTATGGTATTATTGTATGAAAATTCCGCACAAGGTAGCAAGGAGACCCAGTCATCTTGGGAGAAAGAGCAGAAGCACCACAGGTATTGCTCTAAGGTCTGGTTCGTTCTTTCTGTTTGGCCATTACTTTGAGGGTGGTAAGCAGAAGAAAGACATAAGTCAATCGACAAGATCTTACAAAGATTCTTCCAGAAACCAGAGGTGAATTGAACCCCTCTATCGGAGACTATATTGTCGGGTAACCCATGAAGTCTGACTATCTCCTTAATGAAAATTTTTGCAGTGTCCATGGCGGAGGGGGTGCCAAGCATGGGCAGGAAGTGGGCCATCTTTGATAGTCGGTCCACTACTACCAAGATTGTTGTAAAGTTCTCTGATGGAGGGAGATCGACTATGAAGTCCATAGAGATGTTTTTCCAAGGCTGCTCCGGAACTGGTAAGGGTCTTAATAGACCCCAAGACCTGGTCTTGGGACCCTTGTTGCGCTGGAAAACCAAACAGGACTCAACATATTTTTTACAGTCTGATCTTAGGGAAGGCCACCATAGGTAACGTTGGACAAGGTCGATCGTCTTCCGGATCCCGAAATGCCCGGCCAGCTGGTGATCATGAAATCTTTTCAAGGCCTGCAGTCTGACTTCCTGGGGGACAAAGATTTTGTCCTGATGCCACAGAAATCCCTCGTGACTCCTTAAGGTAGAAATTTCCGACTCTGGGCAGTGAAGAGAGGCTTGTACAATGGATGCTTTTAGGTCTGGCTGAATCAGAAGGAAATTTTGTGTGGACAGGATTGTACCGGGAGTGGTTTCTTCAGGGGTGTCTGGGAACATCCGAGACAGAGCATCCGCCTTTCCATTTTTAGATCCGGGACGAAACGAGATGTGAAAATTGAATCTCGAAAAGAATAACGCCCACCGAGCTTGACGCGGTCTCAAACGTTTTGCAGTCCTCAGATATTCTAAATTTTTATGATCGGTAAAGATCATAATGGGATGTGCTGCACCTTCAAGTAAATATCTCCACTCTTCCAGGGCTGTTTTGATGGCCAAAAGCTCCCGATCTCCGACGTCGTAATTTCTTTCCGGTTGTGTCATTTTTCGAGAGGAAAAGGCTACAGGACTTAACAATGATTTGGGGCCCTGTCGTTGAGAAAGGATAGCTCCTGTGGCCACTTCGGAGGCATCGACTTCCAAAATGTAGGGCAATGCAGGGTCAGGATGCTGAAGAACTGGCGCTGAAACAAACACTGTTTTAAGTCTGTCGAAAGCTGCCTGAGCCTCCGGGGACCACTGGAATCTGGAATGCAAACGGGTTAGTTGGGTAATGGGTGATATAATGGCTGAAAAGTTCTTAATAAATCGTCTGTAAAAGTTTGAAAAGCCAATAAACCTTTGAACACCCTTCTTGTCGGAGGGGACAGGCCACTCCAGGATCGCTTTTACTTTCTGGGGATCCATGGCCACTCCTTTCGTAGATATGACAAGACCCAAAAACTGGATAGATTCTTTCTCAAAGTCACATTTTTCGGCTTTTACATATAGTCCATGCGTTCTTAGAATAGTTAGTACCTTTTTCATGTGCACTCGATGAATCTCCAGCGTGGCCGAGAAGACAAGGATGTCATCCAGGTATACAATGAGGAAGTTGTCAAGATGGTCTCGGAAAATGTCGTTCACAAAGTGCTGGAACGTGGCTGGAGCATTGCAGAGGCCAAAAGGCATCACCAAATATTCGAAATGTCCGAAACGAGTTCGGAAAGCTGTTTTCCACTCATCCCCCTCTCGAATGCGAACCAGATTATAAGCACCTCGTAAGTCCAGTTTGGAGAAAACTCGAGCAGAACGGAATCGTTGGAAGAGTTTCGGGATGAGAGGGAGTGGATAGCGATTTTTGATAGTGATCTTATTCAGATCTCGGTAGTCTATACAAGGCCTAAGCGTTTTATCCTTTTTTTCGACAAAAAATATGCCAGCACCTGCAGGGGAAGAAGAGGGATGAATGAATCCCTTTGCCAGGTTTTCATCGACATAGAGTCGTAATGTTTCGAATTCAGTCTCTGATAAAGGGAAGATACGACCAAAGGGAATTTCGGAGCCTGGGAGCAAGTCAATAGGGCAGTCATAGGGACGATGAGGTGGAAGGGAGTCTGCTCCCTTCTTGTCAAATACATCCAGAAATTCTAGGTAGGCAGAGGGTACATGAGGATTGGAACTAGAAACAGGTTGTATGGTCAGGCAGCTGGTAAAGTCCTTAGGGCCAGGGGGCAGACAATTCTGCTGACAGTAAGCAGATGAAAACAGCACTTCATTCTTCAGCCAGTCAATGTGAGGGTTGTGTGCTCGTAACCAGGGGACTCCCAGAATGACCGGAAACAGAGGAGAGCACAAAACATCGAAACGTACCAGTTCCTTGTGGCCAGAGCTGGTTGTCATAGGGATTGGCAGGGTCTCATGGGTTATCAGTCCAGAACTGGGTAGAGATCCATCAGCCAAATGAACTGTTAACTGCTGCTTCTTGGTAACAAGGGGAATTCCAAGTCCTTTGGCCAAGTTGATGTCTAGGAAGCAGCTGCAGGCCCCAGAGTCGATGATGGCTGAAAGACGGATCTCTTCCCTGGCCACCGATAGGGAGATAGCGAGGACAGGGTGAGATGAGGTAAGTCCTGACACTTGACAATGTACTGGGGGTTTGAAGAATGGTTTCTTCGCCCTGAGGTGGCAATTTTGTAAGAAATGGCCATTGTCTCCACAGTAAAAGCAAAGGTTCGCCTTTCGACGGTAGAGTCTTTCCTCAGGTGATAGAGCAGGCCGAAACAGGTCCATCTGTCTGGGCTTGACTTCAGGTATGGGTGGATTGGAGGCAAGAGAAAAAGAGGATTCTGGCAGTCCTTGAGCTGATTGGAGAGTCAGACTTCTCGAATAGACGTTCACGTAGGCGTCTGTCCAGTTGTATGGCTAACTGGATGAGGCCCTCCAAGGTATCCGGGACTGCTACCCTGGCCAGCTCGTCCTTGAGGGACTCCGATAGGCCCAGACGATATTGGTACTTCAGGGCAGCTTGATTCCAACATGTGTCTGCGGCCCATGTGCGGAAGTCCACAGTGTAATCCTCTGCGGGAAGTTGCCCCTGCTGCAGGGTGTGCAGGGCATTCTCGGCCGTAGTCATACGATGGGGATCATCGTACAACTGGGCCATAGCTGTGAAGAAAGTGTCAACAGAGTCAGTAATGGGGCTCTTCTGTTCCAGTAGCCCGTGGGCCCACACCTGGGGGTCGTCCAAGAGTAAGGAGATAATGAAACCAACTTTAATATTCTCCAAGGAGAAAGTTCTTGGTTGAAGAGCCAGGTATAGTAGGCAGGAATTTTTAAAAGTCCTAAACTTTCTTCGGTCCCCCGAGAACCGTTCAGGGGTCGGCACACGTGGTTCAGGAAGCGGGATCGGCACGGTGAGAGGAACCTCCTGAGACATTGCAGCAGAGGGAGTACAACTGGAGGTAGGTCTTGGATCAGGAGATATAGGATTGGAAGACAAGTGATGCAGGTGACCCTCTAATTGCTCATGGGCGTCTTGTAGTCTTTGCACTGTTTGGGTAAGTGCGGTGATCTGCTGGCACATAGCCTCTATAGGGGAAGCGCCTCTGTCGATCTCTGACATGGCTGGATTATACTGTCAGGAACGAGTATGGAGATCGAGATGCTAAGAGGGCTCCCCTTGCGGCTGAGTGCAGCGCGCCCCTGGAGTTGGGAACAGGGAGCGCGGTGCCCACAGAAGCACGGTTGGCCAGGTGCTTGCTTGCAGTCTGATGAGCTCAGCCACTGAGGGATGGCGGAGGCAGGCAGAACTGAGCTTGTTATATTCAGATGAACGGAGATATCGGAAGCCAGGCCGGGGGTCAAACACAGGAGATCAGTCCAGAGCATATACAGGGGCGAGCCGGGGTCATACACGTGCAGGGTCCAGGTACAAGCCGAGGGTCAAGCCGGGTGGTCAGGAAGCAGAAGCAGAGTCCAGAAGCAGGCCGAGGGTCAAACACAGGAGAACAGGAAGCGAGGTTAAGGCAAGCCGGGTCACAACGGATAAGCACTGATCAGGAGACAAGGTCAAGGTACACAGGAGACTGAAGAGATAATCCAGCAATGAGCAGCTCCAGCAGCAGGCTTAAATAGACCAGGAAGTTAGTCATGTGATCTGTTCAGGTTACAAGGAGGAAGTACCGCCCACCTTAGTCATGCTGTGCACCATGGCAGCCATGATTGTCTTGGGCAGAATTGCCAGTCCTTCTTCGGCTATTTCCCTGACACTACACCAGAGCAATCTTGGATACTGGGGCGCAAGTAACCCTGCTATACAGAGACTTTTACGATAAGTACTTGAGTCACCTACCCATCTGGAAAATAGAGGGACTAGAGATATGTGGGATTGGAACCCAGAACTTCCCCTACGATGGCTATCTGCCTGTCAGGATGACCTTTGACCCATCTGTGGCTGGAAAAGCCGAAGTGTTTGACACCCTGGCAGTTGTGTGCCCTCGGCCACCAGGAGCCAACAAGAGTTCCCTGATAATAGGGACAAACACGGACCTGGTCCGAAGACTTCTGACCCCTCTAGTGAAAGAGAAAGGGGCAGCGGTCACCAAGATCCACCCCATGCTGAAGACAGCTTACCAAAGGCTGGTCTTAGAGCAGAAGACCCCAGGAGAGGGGATAGGGAAGGTGTGGAGACTTGGAAGAGGAGGGATAGTGCTGCAGTCCGGTGAAGTAACCTGTCTCAGAGGCACTGTGAAGCTTACTTGGGAACAGCCTGGACCCTTTGTCATGTTGGAATCTGATCCAAGAGAAGGGTCCCACGGTCTGGAAGTGATACCAGAAGTGATTCCGCTGAAGGCCCTAAAGAAGGCCCATTGTAGAGTCCCAGTGAGTGTTAGGAACAATACGGATGGCCCCATGGAGGTCCCAGCCAGGATGCTGCTAGGCCAGGTGAGCCCTGCTGCCCCTGTCAACCTGTCAGAGGTGGGCGAAGGAGGAGATGCTTGGGAGAAGATATCCATGGAAAACCCGAATCTGCCCAGGGCTTGGAAAGAGAGAGCCAAGGCCCAGCTGAACAGATGGGAGAAGATCTTCTCTAAAGATGAGTTCGATGTGGGGTGTGCAAGGAGTGCCACCCATCGGATCCGCCTCCAGGAAGATAAGCCCTTCAGAGAGAGAGTCAGGCGGGTCCCCCTAGCAGATCTGGAGGATCTAAGGGAACAACTCTCAGAACTCAAGAGGACTGGAGTGATACGGGAATCTAGAAGCCCCTATGCATCCCCGATAGTGGTGGTCAGGAAGAAGAATGGGTCATTGAGGCTCTGTATAGACTACAGGACTCTCAACAGGAGAACCATACCCGACCAGTATACCACTCCAAGGATAGAGGATGCCCTACAGAGCTTGTCTGGGGCCAAGTGGTTCAGCGTTATGGATCTCAAAAGCGGGTACTATCAGATCCCTATGCACCCAGAAGACAAGGAGAAGACAGCTTTCATAACCCCAGTAGGGTTCTTTGAATTCGACCGGATGCCCCAAGGTCTGTCTGGAGCCCCAGCTACTTTCCAGCGTCTCATGGAGAAGACTGTAGGAGACATGAACCTTATTGAACTCCTTGTATACCTGGACGATGTCATAGTCTTTGGAAGAACCCTGGAGGAACATGAGGAGAGGCTGGAAAAAGTCTTGGAGACTCAGTGAGGAGGGACTCAAACTTTCGCCTGAAAAGTGTCGGTTCCACCAGTCTTCTGTGAACTATCTGGGGCACATAGTGTCCGAAGAAGGGGTGGCCACAGACCCCGAGAAATTGGAGGCAGTTACCTCCTGGCCACGGCCCACCACAGTAACAGAACTCAGATCCTTCTTGGGTTTCTGCTCCTACTATAGGAGGTTTGTGGAGGGATTCGCCTGAATTGCTAGACCAGGGTTTCTCAACTCCAGTCCTCAAGGCGCCCCAACAGGTCATGTTTTCAGGCTTTCCATTATTTTGCACAGGGGATGTAATCAGTTTCACTGCCTTAGTAATTACCACAGCTGTTTCATCTGAGGGAAATCCTGAAAACATGACCTGTTGGTGCGCCTTGAGGACTGGAGTTGAGAAACACTGTGCTAGACCATTGAATGAACTGCTCAAGACTGAGGGAGAAGAGGATGACTCAGGGCCCAGGAAGCCGGGAGAGTCCATCAGAGATCAGTGGAATCAGAAGTGTGAAGAGGCCTTCCAGGCCTTGAAGAAGAGCCTGACCACTGCTCCAGTCTTGGCCTACGCAGACCCAACCAAACCCTATGAACTACACGTAGATGCTAGTCATGATGGTCTGGGAGGAGTACTTTATCAAGAACACGAAGGGCAACAACGGCCTGTTGCCTATGTGAGCAGGAGCCTGACCCCCTCTGAGAAGAACTACTCCACTCACAAGCTGGAGTTTCTGGCCCTTAAGTGGGCGGTAGTAGACAAGCTCAAAGACTACCTGTATGGGGCGGAGTTCACTGTGAAGACCGACAACAACCCCCTTACCTACCTTTTCACCACAGCCAAGCTGGACGCCACTGGACCCAGGTGGCTGGCCGCACTATCTGGATTCAACTTCAGCCTAAAGTATAGGCCAGGGGCTGGGAATAGAGACGCAGACGCTCTGTCCAGGAGATCTCATGCCCCCACCAGTGATGTAGAAGATTGGACCCAAGTGGCACCGGACGGGGTGCGGGCCCTTTGTCAAGGAGCTGAATTCCAGGCCAGAGGAGGCTCCAGAGCAGAAGAAATAGGAGTTACCATGGTGGGAGTCCCAAAACACTACTGTGGAGTGACTCAATTGGATGAAGACAACCTGCTGAGATTGTCCAAGAAGGAGTTGAGGAGTGACCAATTGGAAGACCCCATGGGGAGATTGGATCCTGATTCTCCAGGGCCTCCAGGACCAAACAAACTCCTGCGTCATCCCTGAAAGGAAGCTCGCCTGTTGAGGAAAGAATGGGACAGGTTACAGGTACATCAGGGGCCCCTCTGATGACTCAGAAGATAAGTGGCAACTGTTCCTCCCAGAGAAACATCGAGAGACTGTTCTGATTGCCCTGCATGACAATCATGGCCATCTAGGGGCTGAAAGGACCTTTCAACTTGTCAGAAGTCGGTTCTATTGGCCCTGCATGAGGGCAGAGGTAGAAGAGTACTGCCACTCATGTGCACGATGCATCCAGAGGAAGACTTTACCCCATCAAGCTGCCCCAATGGGCCATCTACAAAGTCAAGGCCCAATAGATCTGGTATGCATTGACTTTCTCTGCCTTGAACCCGACCTGAGTGGACTAGGAAATGTTCTGGTGATAACCGACCATTTCACCCGGTATGCCCAAGCTTTCCCAACCAAAGATCAGAAGGCCTCCACCGTAGCCAAGGTACTTATGGAGAAGTACTTTGTCCATTATGGGCTGCCACAGCGATATCATTCAGATCAAGGAAGGGACTTTGAGAGTAAACTGATCCGGAAACTCCTGGATTCGTTGGGAATCAAGAAGACTCGAACTACACCTTACCACCCACAAGGAGATGTTCAGCCGGAAAGGTTTAACCGAACCTTGCTCAACATGTTGGGGACTCTGGAAAGTGAGAAAAAGCAACATTGGAGCAATCACATAGCAGCCCTAGTACATGCTTACAACTGCACCATCAGTGATGCTACAGGCTACTCCCCATATCGACTCATGTTTGGGAGAGAAGCGAGACTACCTGTGGACTTTGCCTTTGGCACCTCTCTGGACCATTCCTCAGCCACATCCCACAAAGGATATGTGGACAGGCTCAGACACAGCCTGAAAGTAGCCTATGAACAAGCTCAAGCGGCCTCAGATCAAAGGGGAGCTCGAAACAAAAGAAACTTCGACTTGAAGGTCCGGGTACAAGACCTACAGCCCGGGGATCGAGTACTGTTACGCAATCTGGGGGTCCCTGGGAAGCACAAACTTGCAGATAGATGGATATCTGAACCTTATGTCATCTGTAGGAAGTTGCCGGGCCTGCCTGTCTACAAGTTGAAGCCGGAAGGAAAGGTGGGCCCTCTGAAGACGTGGCATCGAAACCACCTGCTCCCACTTGCTGAGGCAGTTAGAATACCTCCCGTGGGAGACTCCCCTGAACCGGCCTCTATCCTGGATACTCCTAGGCCGAACACTCGGTCGCAGGCCTCCCGAGCTGAAGATGGAGAGGCCTCTTAACTTAGTGGAAATGAGGATGGAGAACTTAATTGGCTGTGGCCTTCCCCAACTCCAGGAACTTCTACCATAGACCTTCCAACCACTGAAGACACCACAGATGAAACACTGAACCCAGAAGCCACAGAGTTCATCCCCTCTAGTCCTTCAGCAGATTACTGGGAAGATGCCCATGATGGTTGCTCAGAGGAAGAGGAGCCTGTGGCGCCAGAGCCAGAAATCCCAAGAGAGCAAAGGGCTCGAAGAGTCATCCGGCCTCCTAAGAAGCTGACCTACCCACAAATGGGGAATAGCTCAGAGGATTCTGTAGTTACCGCTAGGAGGAATGCTGAAAATCCGGATCCCTCCACTGTCCATTTAGTGGAGGGCAACCCCAGCTCACTCTCTGACACAGCTAGACAGGCCACCCATGATAATGTGACCTGTGGGCAAGGGAATTCTACCCCTCAGTTTTGGTGGGAATTCCCTATGCCAACATCGTTTGTAGAATTGTCTAGAGTTGTACATAGTCTTTGTTAAGGTTTATCTTTGGGGACCAAAGAGTTCAAGTGGGGGGAGTGTGTAGCGGGGTGTTCCCCTTTAATGCAGAGAGACTACATTACCCAGAACCCTGTTCGGCAATGTTTCCACCGCAGAGACTCATGGGAGGGGTTATAAGAGGAGGAGGCGAGGCTGGGCTCGGCCTCTTTGGGACACGAGACTTCAGAGCCTGATCCTCCTGTGCGGATGTGTCGGAGTGCAGGGCCTGAAGCCTGAGGCCTTGCGCAGCACCAAAGAGCCTTCCACCCCTCTGCGAGCCTGGGTGTCATCTGACTTCGCTCGACTACAGCCTTGTTGGATCGGGGACCCGATCGCTGAAGAGACGGAGTGTGTGTGTGAGACACAGTTGGTGGAAGTTCCCGGACTGGGACCGTAGTCCGGGCGGGTGAGAGGGCATATGCCCAACCGATATACTGTTACTGCATATAGGCCTATAGACTGTCGTGGCCTATGAGTTGTTCTTAGTGCTATTATTGAAGACCCTTGTTAGAGCTGAACCTACCGTTCGTATAGCCAAGTTTCTACTCCATCTTTACCTACCCCATTGGATTACAAAGTTTGTACTCTATTAATGTGCACCACCGTTAAAGATCTGCCGGTGAAGAAAAAGGACTAAGTTGTAGATATCAGAGCCAGGCCTGGTGGGGTTTCTAATGTGTTTTGTTACCGCGCCATAGGGCACTTAACTAACGGTCGCCCGTGTGGCGCACTTGTTGTGTGTTAACTCTATAGTGTGCTAGTGTGGCAGGGCTCTGCATTACAAGTGATTATTCTGTAAACTGTTATTAATGTTACCCCTTTTTCTTATTACCAAGAGCTTAAGTAAATCTACTACTTATTTAAATTTAGTATTGTCTCAATGCTCAGTTATTCATACAGCATAAGATTTACAATTTACTGTCAGTACTAGCTGTGCCAGTAGGGGGTAGAGCATATTGCCGGGGGTTGGCGGAGCTGTCTTCAGGGCCCAAACTAAATCTGCGGCCTTCTTAGTTGGAGGTATCGCTACACTAACATTATCCAATTTTCATCTAAATATCAAGACACCACAATTTTGTTTTCAGGACTCTTTTACATATTTATTTGGTTCCACCAACTTACCAGATTTCTTGTATGTTTTAGGACTGTACATCATTTTTTTTAGCCCATCCTTTTTTTTTTACTTTTTTTGTTGCTCTGTGATTTTATTGTAATTTTACTAAGGGCTTGTGTACATGGGCAAAATCTGAAGAAAAAAAAAACACAGGTCAACAAATTGTCATAGACTTTAATGGAACAGTACACATGGAAGTTCAGAGGTTGCATTTGACCTGATACTGTTGTGTTTCTTTGGAAACAGTGGGGGTAATTCAATAAAACTACTGAGTCACTTTTCTAGCATTAATTGCTCTTGTTAATGTGTTGCACCTGAATCTAAGAACATCTGTGACAGTTTTGGTTCCAGTAGTAGTTCCAACTTGCTTCACTTCTACATTTTGGTGTCGGTATTGCGCCACATTCAACATCAAATACAGATAGTTTGTATCTTACAAAATTGTAATAATGCTAATACAGACTAGGGATGAGCTTCGTGTTCGAGTCGAACATACGTTCGACTCGAACATCGGCTGTTCGATCGTTCGACGAAGAACGAACGATTTGGGCCGTTCGCGCCAAATTCGAGTGACGCGAACGGCCCACAATGCACTACGCCATCGCAGTGTCATCCAGGCGCTGTGATTGGCCAAGCATGCACTGTGACCCCGCATGCTTGGCCAATCACAGCGCCGGCAGCGAGGAGAGCAATGATTGGCCACAGGCAGGATGCCTGTGGCCAATTATTGCTGAGGGTGTTTAGTACACGCCCCACACTATAAAAGGCCGCCAGCACGGCGGCCTAGTGTAGTGTGTTCCGGAGCAGGGATAGAGCAGCATAGGCAGGGACAGTGACTTTTATTTCTTTCTTGCTTAACCTGGATTCCTTTAGTTTAGGGAAAGAGAAGGATAGGTAGGGAGAGTGTCAGTGTGTTTTGTGCTTGTGCTATATTGTGCTTAAAAAAAACATTTTTTCTAGGGACAGAAAACTGTAGGTAGGGAGAGTGTCAGTTTCTTTCACTGTGAAAGTCCTTGTTTCCAGGGACCTGGAAGGACAGTGAGTGAATTCTCCTTGTGCTAAATTGTGCTTAAAAAAATCATTTTTTCTAGGGACAGAAAACTGTAGGTAGGGAGAGTGTCAGTTTCTTTCACTGTGCAAGTCCTTGTTTCCAGGGACCTGGAAGGACAGTGAGTGAATTCTCCTTGTGCTATATTGTGCTTAAAAAAAACATTTTTTCTAGGGACAGAAAACTGTAGGTAGGGAGAGTGTCAGTTTCTTTCACTGTGCAAGTCCTTGTTTCCAGGGACCTGGAAGGACAGTGAGTGAATTCTCCTTGTGCTAAATTGTGCTTAAAAAAAACTTTTTCTAGGGACAGAAAACTGTAGGTAGGGAGAGTGTCAGTTTCTTTCACTGTGCAAGTCCTTGTTTCCAGGGACCTGGAAGGACAGTGAGTGAATTCTCCTTGTGCTAAATTGTGCTTAAAAAAAACATTTTTTCTAGGGACAGAAAACTGTAGGTAGGGAGAGTGTCAGTTTCTTTCACTGTGAAAGTCCTTGTTTCCAGGGACCTGGAAGGACAGTGAGTGAATTCTCCTTGTGCTAAATTGTGCTTAAAAAAAACATTTTTTCTAGGGACAGAAAACTGTAGGTAGGGAGAGTGTCAGTTTCTTTCACTGTCAAAGTCCTTGTTTCCAGGGACCTGGAAGGACAGTGAGTGAATTCTCCTTGTGCTAAATTGTGCTTAAAAAAAACATTTTTTCTAGGGACAGAAAACTGTAGGTAGGGAGAGTGTCAGTTTCTTTCACTGTGAAAGTCCTTGTTTCCAGGGACCTGGAAGGACAGTGAGTGAATTCTCCTTGTGCTAAATTGTGCTTAAAAAAAACATTTTTTCTAGGGACAGAAAACTGTAGGTAGGGAGAGTGTCAGTTTCTTTCACTGTGAAAGTCCTTGTTTCCAGGGACCTGGAAGGACAGTGAGTGAATTCTCCTTGTGCTAAATTGTGCTTAAAAAAAACATTTTTTCTAGGGACAGAAAACTGTAGGTAGGGAGAGTGTCAGTTTCTTTCACTGTGCAAGTCCTTGTTTCAAGGGACAGAGAAGGACACCTGAAGGTAGCCCTTATTGCTTTTTTCCCATCTCCCTGCAGGCCATCTATTAGAATGTCTGGAAGGCAAACAAGGAGAGGCAGACAGTCAGGAGGCAATAAAAGAGGGCAAGCAGGCTCTGTGTCTGGGGGCAACAGTGCTGGTCGTGGACGCGGTGCATTGTCATCAGCACATGGCCATGGGACACGCTTGTCCTTCTTTTCGGCAGCTGGACATGTTGAGCCACATCATGACGAAGACTTGGTAGAGTGGATGACCAAGCCCTCCTCCTCCTCCTCATCCTCTCTCACCCAGGCTCAGGGTACTGGAAAAGCAGCTGCCAAAGCGTCCTCTTCCCTGGTATCAATGTCAGACTCATCATCAGTCACTCCTTCCCTAGACCCACCATGTCCTCCTCCTGAGGAGTCCCCCGAACTGTTTCAGCACAGTGTTGGGTACATGCTCCAGGAGGATGCCCAGCGTTTCGAAGGGTCTGATGATGAAACCCAGCTAGAGGAAGGCAGTAGCGTGAGAGCAGACAGAGGGGATGCTCAAGAAGGACACCAATCTGGCAGTCATGTTCCAGCAGCTGCAGCATACTGCCAGATTGGCTCCAGTGATGAGGAGGGAGGTGATGATGAGGTCACTGACTCCACGTGGGTGCCTAATAGGAGAGAGGAGGAGGAGGAGGATGAGGAGGAGGCACATCTCCAACGAGGCAGGATGCCCTTTGGTGGCCAGCGTAAGGGCAGTACACCGACGGAATCACACCGCAGAGCTCCGCCTGTGCAGGGCGCTGCCTCTGCCCGTCATTCAAAAAGTTCTTTGGTGTGGGCCTTTTTTGAGGCTAGTGCATCAGATCGCACAGCTGCTGTTTGCAACATATGTCTCAAGCGTATATCGCGTGGCCAAAACATCAGCCGCTTGGGTACCACATGCCTGACCAGACATATGTTGACCTGCCATGCAGCTCGTTGGCAAGCCTACCTCAAAGACCCACACCAAAGAACAAAGCGGACCTCTCCTTGCACCGCATCAGCTGGGATCTCCAACCCCACTATAACTTCAGTCCTCTCTGAAACATGCACTGAGAGGAATGAAGGTGTAGAATTAGGTGTGTCACAGCCAAGTACTTGCGGCCACTCTGCTAGCAGTACACCGACGTCCGATTCTAGCAGGCAAATTTCCCTGCCCCAGCTGCTGGACCGTCGAAAGAAGTTCACTCCCAGCCATCCACATGCCCAGCGGTTGAATGCGAGCTTGGCTAAATTGCTAGCGCTTCAACTGCTGCCTTTTCAGTTGGTAGACTCGGCCCCCTTCCGTGAGTTTGTGCAATGTGCGGTTCCTCAGTGGCAGGTTCCCAAACGCCACTTTTTCTCACGGAAGGCTATTCCGGCTCTCTACCGGCATGTGGAAGGCAATGTCTTGGCCTCGCTGGACAGGGCGGTCAGCGGTAAGGTGCATATTACCGCTGACTCATGGTCCAGCAGGCATGGACAGGGACGTTACCTTTCTTTCACGGCCCATTGGGTCACTCTTTTGGCAGCTGGGAAGGATTCAGGACAAGGTGCAGTAGTGTTGGAGGTTGTCCCACCGCCACGCCTCCAAAATGCTACTACTGGTTGTGACACACCTCTCTCCTCCACCCCCTCCTCTTCTTCTTCCTCCATGGCCTCTTCCTGTGGTTTGTCCTATGAACCAGCGGTGCTCCGTAGCCGTTCACGGGGCTACGCAAGTACGCAGGCAAAAAGATGCCATGCCGTGCTTGCGCTGGTGTGTTTGGGGGACAGAAGCCACACTGGGGCAGAGGTCCTGTCTGCTCTGCAGGGCCAGGCCGAGAGGTGGTTGACGCCACGCCAGCTTAAGCCAGGAATGGTGGTTTGCGACAATGGCACCAACCTCCTCTCCGCCCTCCGACAGGGACAACTGACCCATGTGCCCTGTGTGGCTCACGTCCTTAACCTGGTGGTGCAGCGGTTCTTGGGCAGGTACCCGGGCTTACAGGATGTCCTGAGGCAGGCCAGGAAAGTCTGTGTGCATTTCCGCAGATCTTATAATGCCAGTGCTCGCCTGGCTGAGCTGCAAAAGGAGTTGAACCTGCCCAAGAACCGCCTTATATGTGACATGCCCACCAGGTGGAACTCAACGTTGGCCATGCTGCAGCGGCTGCACACGCAGCAGAGGGCCATCAATGAGTACCTGTGCGACTACGGCACCAGGACAGGGTCAGGGGAGCTTGGTTTTTTTCTCCACGCCAGTGGGGCATGATCAGGGATGCATGCACTGTCCTGGCACCATTTGAGGAGGCCACGAGGATGGTGAGCAGTGACAGTGCATGCATCAGTGACACTGTACCTCTTGTCCACCTGTTGGAGCACACGCTGCGTGGAATAATGGACAGGGCACTTGAGGCAGAACAGAGGCAGGAAGAGGAGGACTTCCTTGCCTCTCAAGGCCCCCTTTACCCAGACAGTGTTCCTTCTGTCCCACCCATCGCACAGGAAGAGGAGGAGGAGGAGGAGGAGGAGGAGGAGGAGGATTGTGTCAGCATGGAGGTGGAGGCTGGCACTCAGCATCATCAGCAGCAGTCTTTTAGGGATGATTTACAGTCCCAAGAAACCAGTGGACTTGTACGTGGCTGGGAGGAGGTGGCTGCGGATCATGTCGTCCTTAGTGACCCAGAGGACTCCGGAGCGAATGCCTCAGCAAACCTACGCTGCATGGCCTCCCTGATCCTGCAAAGTCTGCGGAAGGATCCTCGTATTCTTCGGATCAAGGAGAGGGACCATTACTGGCTGGCCACTCTCCTTGATCCACGGTACAAGGGTAAGGTTGCGGACCTTATGTTACCGTCGCAGAGGGAGCAGAGGATGAGACAACTCCGGGAGGCCTTGCAGAAAGGTCTGTGCAACGCGTTCCCAGAGACTGGGAGGTTACAAACTCCTGGTCCTGGACAACGAGTTGCTGAGGCTTCGGCCAGTCAAAGAAGGAGCGGTGGGGAAGGTGGCCGTCTGACCGATGCGTTCAGACAATTCTTTAGTCCGCAGCCCCAAAGTATGATCGGTTCCAGCAACCATCGCCAGCGTCTGATAAACATGGTGCAGGAATATCTAGGGGCAAGGTCAGACTTGGACACCTTCCCCACCGAAAATCCTCTGGCTTACTGGGTCTTGAGGATGGATCACTGGCCAGAGCTTGCACAGTATGCAATTGAGCTACTGGCCTGTCCTGCATCCAGCGTTCTTTCGGAACGCACATTCAGTGCTGCTGGAGGATTTGTCACGGATCACAGGGTGCGCCTGTCCACCGACTCGGTTGATCGACTGACTTTCATCAAGATGAACCAGTCTTGGATCACCACCAGCTACCACACACCTGATGCTGATATAACAGACTAATTGATTTTAACATGTCACATCCCTTCAAGACTGATGCTGATGCTGAGTGCCTGTGCTGTTATGTTGACTGGCTATCCTCCTCCTCCGAGTCCTCAATGATACGATTGATGATGATAGCTTGGAAGATCATTTTTGTTTATGGGTGCCGCCACCAGTGGCTAAGGCCCAATTTTTCAGCCCCTGTTTTACAGGGGCGTGTAATTACAATTTTTTTAGCAATAATTTGCCATAGGGCTCATTGCTGTGCTCCAAGTACAGTATCTGTGAGGGGTTGGAGTGTTGTGGCACCAGTGCCTAAGGCCCAATTTTTCAGCCCCTGTTTAACAGGGGCGTGTCATTACAATTTTTGAAGCAATACTTTGCAACAGGGCTCATTGCTGTGCTCCAAGTACAGTATCTGTGAGGGGTTGTAGTGTTGTGCCACCAGTGCCTAAGGCCCAATTTTTCAGCCCCTGTTCAACAGGGGCATGCAATTACAATTCTTGATCTAATAATTCACAGCAGGGTCCATTGCTGCACCCACCAAGAGTAACTCTGAGGGCTTACAGTGTTGTGGCAACGCCACCACCACCACCACCACGAAAGGCCCAATTTTTCAGCCCCTGTTCAAAAGGGGCATGTAATTACAATTCTTGATCTAATAATTCACAGCAGGGCCCATTGCTGCACCCACCAAGAGTAACTGTCAGGGCTTACAGTGTTGTGGCACCAGCACCACCATCAAAGCCCCAATTTTTACTACCACTGTTCAACAATTATATGTAATTAAAATTCCTGATATAATAGTTGACAGCAGGGCGTTCCAGCACCAACCAAGAGTAACTGTGAGTGCTTACAGTGTTGTGCCAACACCAACAACTAAGGGGCCTATTTCTGCAGAGTATATACGGCAGGTCCCTACTTTCAAACATCCAACTTACAAACGACTCCTACTTGCAAACGAAAGAAGACAACAGGAAGTGAGAGGAAATCTACCCCTAGAAAGGAAAATTCTCTCCTGTAAGAATAAATATGGGAGAAAGGTGTCTCATCTGTACTGATGCTTTATCAGCAATCCTTGTTTCAAGAAAAACACCACATTTCAAAAACAGTTGTCATTGGGACGGAAAGTGAGGTGAAATGTTCTGAACAGGGGCACAGACAGCAAAACAAATGTTACAGGGGTGATAACCCTTACCTATGTTTCCCAAAAAGTTTAAAAATAGATTTTTGGGCTGGAGCTACACTTCAACAATGTACCTGTTCAAAATTACAAACACATTCTACATCAGAACAAACCTACAGTCCCTGTCTTGTATGCACCGCCTGTATACGGCTGTTCAGAGTATATAGGGCCTTTTTTATTTTATGTGCGGGGTTCCCCTTAATATCCATACAAGACCCAAAGGGGCTGGTAATGGGCTGGGGTAGGGGGGGGGGGGTGTTGATGGGGTAGCTATGCCATTTTTCCTAAAGATTTTCATCCATATTACCGGGACCAGACATTGCATTAAAGCCGCAAGCAGTTTTAAATGACTTTTTTCCCTTTAGAAATGTTATTTTGTGCAGGGACAGTTCTAAACACGGGAAACACGTGGCACTTCACAGGCATACTTTAGACACCCCCCAGGTACGATATTTAAAGGAATATTTGACTTTTTTTTTTCACTTTATGCATCATTAAAATGACTGCTCCCGAAAAACGACCGTTTTTAAAACTTCTTTTTGCATTGATACATGTCCCCTGGTGCAGAACCCGGGTTCCCAAACCCTTTTTAGGACAATAACATGCATAATAGTTGTTATAATTAGCACTTTAGAATTCGAACGTTCGCATCCATTGTATTTAATAGGGTTCTAATGTTCGTTCGAACTTTCGGTCCGTTCGCGGGTTCTGGTGCGAACCGAACCCGGGGGTGTTCGGCTCATCACTAATACAGACCAACTTTTGGCATACAGAGAAAGATTTAGCAAAAGTGTCTCGCATGCGTCTCAGTCTAGGTTCACATCTAACGCTTGATTCGTTTTTCAGGTACGTTTTGCAGTGCATTTTTAAACCCTCGTTTTTTTATGCGTTTTTGCATGCAGTTTTTATTTTGCGTTTTACGTTATTTTTTTCTCTTTGTTTAAACACACTGTAAACACACTGTATATAGCTGGTTGCTAAGGAGGGGGCCGGCCCCTGCGTCCTTAACAACTGATGCGTTATCAGCTGTCAGCAGGGTTCCCCAGCTGAATGTAAAAAATAAATAAAAATTGGCGGGCAAAAAAACAAACAGCGTGTGCCTCCACCCAGGTCCATACCAGGCCCTTCGGGTCTAGTATGGATTCAGAGGGGACCCCCCACGCCAAAATCCATACCAGACTCTTATCCGAGCATGCAGCCCGGCAGGTCAGAAAAGAGAGGGGATGAGGGAGCGCCCCCCCCTTCATGAACCATACCAAGCCGCATGCCCTCAACATGGGGGTGATGGGTGCTTTGGTGAGGACTCTGCCCCCCACAGCACATTGCCCCCATGTTGATGGGGACAAGGGCCTCTTCCCAACAACCCGGGCCAGTGGTTGTCGGGGTCTGCGGGGCAGGGTCTTATCGTAATCTGGAAGCCCACTTTAACAAGGGGTCCCCAGATCCCGCCCCCCATGTGAATGGGTATCGGGTACATCGTACCCCTACCCATTCACCCCAAAAAGAAGTAAAATGTAAAAAAAAAAAAAAAAAAAACAAGAGCTGGTTTTTGACAAGTCCTTTATTAAAAAAACTAGCTCTGAGTTGTCTTCTCCCCGAGCCGTCTTCTCCCCAAGCCGTCTTCTCTCGCTGCCGTCTTCTCCCGCTGCCGTCTTCTGCCGCTACTGTCTTCTTCCTCGTCAATGGTTACCCACAAAAAAATGAAAAAGCCGCTCTTCTTCTGTGGCTGTCTTCCTCCATTGTGTTGTCGCCATGTTATAGCCATGGGGCGTGTCCATCCGATGAGGTCACTTGGAGAGCCCGCCCCTTGTGACGTCAGTCAGCTGATAAATCATCGGCTGTTAAGGACGCGGCGGCCAGCTTCCTGCCACCTTCTTGGCAACCAGCTATATTCAGTGTTTTAAACAAAAAAATCAAAAAGCAAAATGCAAAACACATCAAAAGTCACATCACAAACACAACTCTTGTGTTTCTGGTGCGATTCCATTGAAGTCTATTACACGCAAAAAGTGGAAAACAAGTCCAGGACTCTTCAAAAGCTCACCGGCCGCAAAACGCATAGATGTGAACGTGTACCATAGGAAACCGTGTTAAATGGACTGTAGTGCCTTTCTGCAAACTGCAAAACACAATAAAAAATGCATAGGTGTGAACCTAGGGTAAACATGGCGCAGCGCGTGACAAATTCAAGTACGAGTTGCACCCCTTTTAGAACGCATGCAAGAAACGTTCGCAAAATCTGTCTGCACTATTTTTTATAAATTCCAGGGAGTATGTCCTACTGAGATGAAGTTAAACTGTAGGCAAAGCAGGTCAAATGCTGGTTCTTTTAGGGCCGGGTTCACACAAGGAATCGCACAGGAACGCTTAGCGCATTCCTGCAGTGTCATCTTAAGAGCATTATAGGCCCCCGGGCAATACGGTGCGCTGGGGCCCTGTCTACACAATCACGCACGAGAATTTTTTACTGACAAAAATCATGACATTTACTGGCAGAACCACACTTTTACTGCCACTGCAAAAAGGTACCTAAAATTACTGTTTTCAGTGCCTAACAGTGTAAATGTCAGTATTTAAACTATAAACATATAGATCGTGCTATTAGCAATGTGTTTAAGTTAAACAAAAGTTAAAAAAACATTTCTTCATTAACATGAAGGTTAGGTTACTATAACCCAGCTAGCACAGAGTTTCCTCTTACATCCGAGTCTGCAGGATTCCCCCTTACAGTGAAAGGGAACTCTTATGTAAAGGGGAACGCTGCAGATCATGATGTAAGGGGAAACACTGATGTAAGGGGGGCTCTGGTGACCAGAGACCACCTTATATCAGAGTCCACTGCTTTCTCTTTACATCAGAGTTCCCACTTACATCAGAGCAACATACCACCCCCTGATCTCTTTGTGCAAGCTGCACAGTCAGCCAGACAGCCACTCACCGTACGACACCGACCAGGGCACTCCGTGTCTGTACTGGCTGGTGGCTGGGCAGGTTACAGGCTCACGAAAACCGGCACTGCCGACAGGGGTCCGACTCCGCCACACTCTGCTTCAAGCCTGCTGTGCTTTCTGCTCTGACAACTCTACTGTCCATTCACCCTCAGCTCCTCCTGCTTTTTTTTAAGTCTGGCGGGTGTGGCTAACATCATCATTGGCGGACAGACAGAGGCAGCACTCATGGAGGATCGGATCTTCTCTGCAATTTCCGCAAACTGCGCATGCACAGTTCTGACCTGCCGCTTCCCACCATTTTTTACTGGGGTCGCTGGGCAGCCGGTGGGGCCCCCCAGGCAAGTGTGGCCCCCGGGAAACTGCCCAGAGTGCCCAATGGAAAAGATGGCCCTGCATTCCTGTGTGTTTTACATGCAGTTTAATGTGATGCGATTTGTGCCCATTCATTTAGGGCATAAATCACTCTGCACCACACTGGATCAATAAAAAAAATATAGGGTTGGTAGGGCACAGCAAGTGGCAAAACATTTTTTATGCATTAAGGTAAAAAACGTTTTACCTTTTTAGAACCATTTTAAATTTAACACAATAGTATTTGCAAGAATAAAAAAGACACAAATATTGATAAAGTAGGCACTAACCATCAAATATAACTAATTACCCTAACCAATATTGTGCAATTGTTACAACTGAACTAATCATATACCAAATATAACTAGGAACAGTGGCGGCTGGTGCTCAAATTTTTTGGGGGGGCGCAAACAAACTGAAAAAAAAAAACATCAATTGCCGCCACTGTGCCCATTAAACGCAGCCACTGTACCCAAACGCCACTAGTTTGTCCCGAAATACAGCCGGTTTGTCCCCCATAATACAGCCAGTTTGTCCCCCATAATACAGCCAGTTTGTCCCCCATAATACAGCCAGTTTGTCCCCCAAAATACAGCCAGTTTGTCCCCCAAAATACAGCCAGTTTGTCCCCCAAAATACAGCCAGTTTGTCCCCCAAAATACAGCCAGTTTGTCCCCCAAAATACAGCCAGTTTGTCCCCCATATACAGCCAGTTTGTCCCCCATATACAGCCAGTTTGTCCCTCATAAAACAGCCAGTTTGTCCCCATAATACAGCCAGTTAGTCCCCATAATACAGCCAGTTTCCCCCCATAACACAGCCAGTTTCCCCCCAAAATACAGCCAGTTTTTCCCCCATTTCCCCCATTTCCAGCCAGTTTGTCCCCCATATACAGCCAGTTTGTCCCCCAAATGCAGCCAGTTTGTCCCCCCCAGCCCTGCACTTACCTTCCTCGGGTCAGCGCTGTCCTCGATGTCTTCTCCCGCCCTCGATGTAGCTTCAGCCAATCAGGTTACCGGTAAACAGACCCGGTGAACCTGATTGGCTGAAACGCAACCAGGGAACGCACCCCCCGTGCGTCCTCTCGTTAGCTATTTAGAAGCCGATTACAGCCCTCAGGCTGTAGTCGGGAAGCCTATCTAAAGACCAACTAGACGCTGTTATTCAGATGGCCGGCGCTCAAGGGGCCGGCCATCTGAATAGTGGGCGGCAGCAGCGGCGACAATACATAGGTTCATGCAATGCATGAACCTATGTATTGTTCTGAGTGACGGGTGCAGGAGCGAGAGGGGGCTATATGGATATAGTTATAGATATAGACAGAGAGCTAGATAGAGAGCTAGATAGATAGAGAGAGAGATAGATAGAGAGATAGATAGAGAGATAGATAGAGAGATAGAGAGAGAGATAGAGAGAGAGATAGAGAGAGAGATAGAGAGATAGATAGAGAGATAGATAGAGAGATAGATAGAGAGATAGATAGAGAGATAGATAGAGAGATAGATAGAGAGATAGATAGAGAGATAGATAGAGAGATAGATAGAGAGATAGAGAGATAGAGATAGATAGATAGATAGATATAGATAGTGGGTGGGAGGGGGAGAGAGAGGGATAAATATACAGACAGATGAGAGGGATTTAGTGAATAAAATAAGCATTTTCTCCGATCAGCAGTCAGCACACCCCCATCCTCTCCTGCCAGGCACATGTAGCAGGACACCCTTCAGCTTCCGATCACAGGATACTACAGTGCTATGGATGGACAAGTGTCAGATCACCACATTACAGGCAGGCACTGAAGCATTTGCTCCGATCAGCACTCAGCAGTCCCCGACCCCATCCCTCCCCCCTCTCCTCTCCTGCCAGGCACATGTCTCACTGACTTACTCTTCCAGCATATAGCTAGTGAATAGCTGGGGGCAGAACACCCTCCCTCCCCCCTCCCCCCTCCACCTTCCGATCACGCTATGGACAGGGTGTCAGATCACCACATACATTACAGTCAGGCAGGCAGGCAGATAGATAAATAGAACATACCTTTAGCAGCAGCGGCGGTGCAGTCCCCTCCTCATGCTTCCTCCGCTCTGGCACAGTGAAAACCGGAAGTGACATAACTGTCAATCAAAGCACCCGGCCGTAGTAAATAGTAGTATATGGCACCGGGCGGATGCAGATCGTCGCGATGGAATGCGTCCCAGGGCGGGTTTAAAGCCTGCAAATGAAGCGCCTCGTCTGCAATCTCGTGATTGCATAGACGTGGCGTTTCCCACACTGCACTGCGTCCGGCGCTCGGCAACAGACCACTTAAGGCCCTTTTTTTTATAAAACATTTTTTTTTTTAAAAGGGACAGTTTTAAATAATTTTCTTTTTTTGTGACTGCCTGGGAGGGGGGGGGGGGCGGCGCCCGGGCGCCCCCTATGGACGGGCCGCCACTGACTAGGAACATCTTTAACCAATATACTGCATCTCTATAATATTCGCTCAAGACAATAGGTTCTAGCACTACAAAAACGGTGAAAAGAGGTGAAAAAAAAACCTAATAAGAACCTATGGAATCCACACCCATATACAGGTGAAACTCGAAAAAATAGAATATTGTGCAAAAGTTCATTTATTTCACTAATGCAACGTAACCACTTAACGACCGCTCACGGCATATATATGTCGGCAGAATGGCTTGTACAGGCACAATCACGTACCTGTACGTGGCCCTTTAACTGCCTGCCATGTGGTCGCGCGCGTGCGCCGACAGCGGCGCGCTCGCGATCCTGCAGTCATCCCCGTGAGTCGGACCGTGGGTCCTGTGGACTTAATCGCCGCAGGGATTACCGCGATCGTCTCATGGAGGGATGGAGCGGGGAGATATTAGTGTAAACACAACATCTCCCCGCTCGCCTACAGACACTGTCACCGATCTCCGCTCTGTGTAATCAGAGCGGAGATTGGTTGCTTGTCACTCGTAGCCACGCCCCCCTCAGTTAGAATCACGCCCTTAGGCACACTTAACCCCTTCAGCGCCCCTAGTGGTTAACCCCTTCACTGCCAGTGTCATTTTTACAGTAACCAGTGCATTTTTATTGCACTGATCGCTGTAAAAATGACAATGGTCCCAAAAATGTGTCAAAAGTGTCTGATGTGTCCACCATAATGTCGCAGTACCGAAAAAAAAAATCGCTGATCGCCGCCATTACTAGTAAAAAAACAAAAATGCCATAAAACTACCCCTATTTTGTAAACGCTATAACTTTTGCGCAAACCAATCAATAAACGCCGATTGCGTTTTTTTTTACCAAAAATATGTAGAAGAATACGTATCGGCCTAAACTGAGGAAAAAAAAAATTTTATATATTTTTTGCCGATATTTATATAGCAAAAAGTAAAAAATATTGAATTTTTTTCAAAATTGTCGCTCTATTTTTGTTTATAGCGCAAAAAATAAAAACAATCAAATGCCACCAAAAGAAAGCTCTATTTGTGGGGGAAAAGGACGTCAATTTTGTTTGGGAGCCACGTCACACGACCGCGCTATTGTCAGTTAAAGCGACGCAGTGCCGAATTGTAAAAAGGGGCCTGGTCTTTATGCTGCATATTGGTCCGGACTTAAGTGGTTAAAAGGTGAAACTAATATAAGATAGACTCATTACATGCAAAGCAAGATAGTTCAAGACGCGATTTGTCATAATTGTGATGATTATGGCTTACAGCTCATGAAAACCCCAAATCCACAATCTCAGAAAATTTGAATATTGTGAAAAGTTGCAATACTTGAAAAGTGCAATATTCTAGGCTCAAAGTGTCCCACTCTAATCAGCTAATTAAGCCATAACACTTGCAAAGGGTTCCTGAGCCTTTAAATGGTCTCTCAGTCTGGTTCAGTAGGAATCACAATCATAGGAAAGACTGCTGACCTGACAGTCGTGAGAAAACCATCATTGACACCCTCCATATGGAGGGAAAGCCTCAAAAGGTAATTGCAAAAGAAGTTGGATGTTCCTAAAGTGCTGTATCAAAGCACATTAATAGAAAGTTATGTGGAAGGGAAAAGTGTGGAAGAAAAAGGTGCACAAGCAGCAGGGATGACCGCAGCCTGGAGAGAATTGTCAGGAAAAGGCAGCTCAAAAGTGTTGGTGACTTTCACAAGGAGTGGACTGAGGCTGGAGTCAGTGCATCAAGAGCAGGGATGAGCCGAACACCCCCCTGTTCGGTTCGCACCAGAACCTGCGAACAGACAAAATGTTCGTGTGAACTTTAGAACCCTATTAAATACAATGGACTCGAACGTTCGAAATCTAAAGTGTTAATTATAAAGGCTAATATGCAAGTTATTGTCCTAAAAAGTGTTTGGGGACCTGGGTCCTGCCCCAGGGGACATGTATCAATGCAAAAAAAAAAGTTTTAAAAAACAGCCGTTTTTTCGGGAGCAGTGATTTTAATAATCCTTAAAATGAAAAAATAAAAGTGAAATATTCCTTTAAATTTCGTACCTGGGGGGTGTGTATGATATGCATGTGAAGTGGCGCATGTTTCGCGTGCTTAGAACTGTCCCCGCAAAAAAAATCATTTTTGAAAGAAAAAAAGGCATTTAAAACTCACTCGCGGCTATTAATGAATTGTCGGCTCCCGGCAATACATTCAAAAGTCATTGATAAAAATAAAAAAAAAAGCGTGGGGGTTCCCCAGAATTCAATTACCAGGCCCTTCAGGTCTGGAATGGATATTAAGGGGAACCCTGCCGCAAATTAAAAAAAAAAATGGTGTGGAGTCCCCCTAAAAATCCATACCAGACCCCTTATCCGAGCACGCAACCTGGCCGGCCGCAGGGGAAAAGGGGGGGACGAGAGAGCGGCCCCCCCTCCCTCCTGAACCGTACCAGGCCACATGCCCTCAACATGGGGAGGATGTCCCCATGTTGATGGGGACAAGGGCCTCATCCCCACAACCCTTGCCCGGTGGTTGTGGGGGTCTGCGGGCGGGGGGCTTATCGGAATCTGGAAGACCCCTTTAACAAAGGGGACCCCCAGATCCCGGCCCCCCCTATGTGAATTGGTAAGGGGTACATTGTACCCCTACCATTTCACGAAGAAAGCGTAATTTTTTTTTTTTTTAAAAACACACAAACACCTTGAAAAAGTCCTTTATTTAAAAAAAAAAAAAAAAAAAACATTCCAGCGGTGAAATCCAGTGTCCCGCGGCGATCCCGATGTCCAGCGCTGTCCGTCATTGGTTGTGCCTGAGCGGACCTGATGGGGAACTCCCTCTCAGTGTTTTAAATGTATAGACCCGCCCCTTCTAAAGTTCCCCATCAGGTCCGCTCAGCGGACCAGATGCGGAACATGAGAAGGGGCGGGTCTATACATGTATTACCAAAGTGAGAGCAGTTCCCCATCAGGTCCGCCCCCACAGTGAAGGAAGTTCCCCGCTCAAGCCAATGACGTAGGCGGGTCCGACATACCGAGGGGGCGGACCTGATGGGGAACTTCTCTCACTTTGGTAATACATGTATAGACCCGCCCCTTCTCATGTTCCGCATCTGGTCCGCTGAGCGGACCTGATGGGGAACTTTAGAAGGGGCGGGTCTATACATTTAAAATACTGAGAGGGAGTTCCCCATCAGGTCCGCTCAGGCACAACCAATGAAGGACAGCGCTGGACATCGGGATCGCCGCGGGACACTGGATTTCATCGCTGGAATGTTTTTTTGTTTTTTTTTTTAAATAAAGGACTTTTTCAAGGTGTTTGTGTGTTTTTTTTAAACATTTTTTTACGCTTTCTTCGTGAAATGGTAGGGGTACAATGTACCCCTTACCAATTCACATAGGGGGGGCCGGGATCTGGGGGTCCCCTTTGTTAAAGGGGTCTTCCAGATTCCGATAAGCCCCCCGCCCGCAGACCCCCACAACCACCGGGCAAGGGTTGTGGGGATGAGGCCCTTGTCCCCATCAACATGGGGACATCCTCCCCATGTTGAGGGCATGTGGCCTGGTATGGTTCAGGAGGGAGGGGGGGCACTCTCTCGTCCCCCCCTTTTCCCCTGCGGCCGGCCAGGTTGCGTGCTCGGATAAGGGGTCTGGTATGGATTTTTAGGGGGACTCCACGCCATTTTTTTAAAAATTTGGGGTGGAGTTCCCCTTAAAATCCATGCCAGATCTGAAGGGCCTGGAATGGATATTTGGGGGAACCCCACGTCAATTTTTTTTAAATTTGCGGCGGGGTTCCCCTTAATATCCATTCCAGACCTGAAGGGCCTGGTAATTGAATTCTGGGGAACCCCCACGCTTTTTTTTTTTTTTTATCAATGACTTTTGTATGTATTGCCGGGAGCCGACAATTCATTAATAGCCGCGAGTGAGTTTTAAATGACTTTTTTTCTTTCAAAAATGTCATTTTTTGCAGGGACAGTTCTAAGCACGGGAAACATGCGCCACTTTACATGCATATCATACACACCCCCCAGGTACGAAATTTAAAGGAATATTTCACTTTTATTTTTTCACTTTAACCACTTGACAACTGGGCACTTAAACCCCCTTCCTAACCAGACGAATTTTCAGCTTTCGGTGCTCTCACATTTTGAATGACAATTACTCAGTCATACAACACTGTACCCATATGAAATTTTTGTCCTTTTTTTCACACAAATAGAGCTTTCTTTTGGTGGTATTTAATCACTGTTGGGTTTTTTATTTTTTGCGCTATAAGAGAAAAAAGACTGAAAATGTTGTAAAAAAATGAATTTTTCTTTGTTTCCGTTATAAAATTTTGCAAATTAGTATTTTTTCTTCATACATTTTGGCCAAAATTTATACTGCTACATATCTTTGGTAAAAATAAGTACAAATTGGTGGATATTTTTTGGTCTTTGTGAAAGTTATAGAGTCCACAAGCTATGGTGCCAATATCTGAAAATTGATCACACCTGAAGTACTGACGGCCGATCTCATTTCTTGAGACCCTAACATGCCAGAAAAGTACAAATACCCCCCAAATGACCCCTTTTTGGAAAGAAGACATTCCAAGGTATTTAGAAAGAGTCATTGTGAGTTTTTTGAAGTTGTCATTTTTTCCCACAATTCTTTGCAAAAATCAAGATTTTTTTTTCTTTTTTTTTTTTTCCACAAAATTGTCATATTAGCAGGTTATTTCTCACACACAGCATATGCATACCACAAATTACACCCCAAAACACATTCTGCTATACCTCCCGAGTATGGCGATACCACATGTGTGAGACTTTTACACAGCGTGGCCACATACAGAGGCCCAACATGCAGGGAGCACCTTCAGGCGTTCTGGAGCACCCAGGCCAATTCTGACATTTCTCTCCTACATGTAAAAATCATCATTTATTTGCTATAAAATTACATAGAACCCCAAAACATTATATATGTTTTTTTAGCAAAGACCTTAAAGAATATAATGGTGGTCATTGCAACTTTTTATCTTGCACGGTATTTGCGCAGAAATTTTTCTAACGCGTTTTTTACGGAAAAAAAACAGTTTTGTGCCTAAAAGAAAAAAAAAAACAGTAAAGTTAGCCCAGTGTTTTTGCATAATGTGAAAGATGAAGTTACGCCGAGTAAATAGATACCTAACATGTCACCCTTCAAAATTGCACACGCTCGTGGAATGGCGCCAAACTTCGCTACTTAAAAATCCCCATAGGCAATGCTTTAAATATTTTTACTGGTTATATGTTTCGAGTTACAGAGGAGGTCTAGGGCCAAAATTATTGCTCTCGCTCTAACGTTCGCAACGATACCTCACATGTGTGGCTTGAACACCGTTTTCATATGTGGGCGGGGCTTATGTATGCGTTCACTTCTGCATGCGAGCTCGCGGGGGCAGGGGCGCTTTAAAAAAAAAAATATATATTTTATTGTTCATTTTACTTTATTTATTTTAGTTTGACATGTTTTTCCGCCCCAAATTTTTTTTTTTAGCACTTTTATTCCTATTACAAGGAATGTAAACATCCCTTGTAATAGGAATATGGCATGACAGGTCCTCTTTACAGTGAGATATGGGGGGGGGTGTCAATAAGACCCCACATCTCACCTCTAGGCTGGGAAGCCTAAAAAAAAAACAAAAAAAAAAACAATCTTGGCTTTGATCGTAGCGGTGAGTCGGTAGAAGCACCGGAGGGCAGCGGGAGGGGGGGGGGCATCCCCTCTCACCTTCCGTAAGAGCGATCAAGCGGTGGAACAGCCGCTATGATTGTTCTTATGGTGTAGGGAATCGCCAGCTGAAAAAGCGAATATCTGAATGATGCCTGTAGCTGCTCCCATCATTCAGATATCTCCGCACAAAGTCAAGGACGTCATATGACGGCCGGCGGGCGGGCGGGAAGTGGTTATTGCAGAGTATTGCCGGGTATTGAGGAGTATTGCCGGGTATTGAGGAGTATTGACGAGTATTGCCGGGTATTGACGAGTATTGCAGGGTATTGTGGAGTATTGCAGGGTATTGTGGAGTATTGCAGGGTATTGTGGAGTATTGCAGGGTATTGTGGAGTATTGCCGGGTATTGTGGAGTATTGCAGGGTATTGTGGAGTATTGCCGGGTATTGTGGAGTATTGCAGGGTATTGTGGAGTATTGCCGGGTATTGTGGAGTATTGCCGGGTATTGTGGAGTATTGCCGGGTATTGTGGAGTATTGCCGGGTATTGTGGAGTATTGCCGGGTATTGTGGAGTATTGCCGGGTATTGTGGAGTATTGCTGGGTATTGTGGAGTATTGCCGGGTATTGTGGAGTATTGCTGGGTATTGTGGAGTATTGCCGGGTATTGTGGAGTATTGCTGGGTATTGTGGAGTATTGCGGAGTATGGCAGGGTATGGGCAGGGTATGGGCAGGGTATTGCACAGTATGGGCAGGGTATTGCACAGGGTATTGCAGAGTATGGGCAGGGTATTGCACAGGGTGTATTGCAGAGTATTGCACAGGGTGTATTGCAGAGTATTGGCAGGGTGTATTGCAGAGTATTGGCAGGGTGTATTGCAGAGTATTGGCAGGGTGTATTGCAGAGTATTGCACAGGGTATTGCAGAGTATTGGCAGGGTGTATTGCAGAGTATTGGCAGGGTGTATTGCAGAGTATTGCACAGGGTATTGCAGAGTATTGACAGGGTGTATTGCAGAGTATTGCACAGGGTATTGCAGAGTATTGCACAGGGTATTGCAGAGTATTGCACAGGGTATTGCAGAGTATTGCACAGGGTGTATTGCAGAGTATTGCACAGGGTGTATTGCAGAGTATTGCACAGGGTGTATTGCAGAGTATTGGCAGAGTATTGCACAGGGATGGCTGAGCAGGGATGGATGGATTGCTGGATCTGTGACTGCAATTGTCACAGATCCAGCCCACAGCTGACATGGGGGAGGGAGCGGACATGATCCGCTCCCTCCCCTCTCCTCTCACACTGTACCGATCGGTACAGAGAGGGGAGGGAGGAACCGGCGTCATCAAATGACGCCGGTCTGTTTACAAGTGATCGCTCCGTCATTTGACGGAGCGATCACGTGGTAAACGGCCGCGATTAGCGGCCATCTACCGTGATCCGTGATGCGCCGGGTCTTCCGGACCCGGCGGTCACGGACATATCCTGGAGCGCGCCCCTGGGGGCGCGCGGGAGCAAGATTCTGTGAGGACGTCCCTGGGACGTCCACTCAGGATAACTCGACCGCGCTGTGGACGTCTTTTGTACATGGCGCGGTCGGGAAGTGGTTAAGCATTATTAAAATCACTGCTCCCGAAAAAACGGCCGTTTTTAAAACTTATTTTTGCATTGATACATGTCCCCTGGGGCAGGACCCGGGTCCCCAAACACTTTTTAGGACAATAACTTGCATATAAGCCTTTATAATTAGCACTTTAGATTTCTCCCATAGATTTTTCGAATTTGCCGCGAACACCCCAATTTGTTCGCTGTTCGGCGAACGGGGGAATAGGCAATGTTCGAGTCGAACATGAGTTCGACTCGAACTCGAAGCTCATCCCTAATCAAGAGCCACCACACACAGACGGATCCTGGACATGGGCTTCAAATGTTGTATTCCTCTTGTCAAGCCACTCCTGAACAACAAACAACGTCAGAAGGGTCTTACCTGGGCTAAAGAAAAACAGACCTGGTCTGTTGCTCAGTGGTCCAAAGTCCTCTTTTCTGATAAAAGCAAATTTTGCATCTCATTTGGAAACCAACAAGGGAGTTTCACCAGAAAGGACCAGAATGTTGCCAACATCCTGCTATTGCATATATAGAGAAGTGCCCCCCGTAAAGGGTTGGGACTTTAGTGGCAACTAAATTTCAAGTTCATAAAACGTATGTGAATATAACAAAGGTTTTTTATTAAATATCCAATAAAAATTCAATATGTGCATACATCACCATATTCGACTGCTTAAGAACAATATCAAATACAGTGGATATAATATAACAGTAAATGAGTTTTCTTTGTAGAAATTAGGCCCGATGCGTTTCAGGATCTTGTCTTTTCATTAGGGGCATTTCTTTAAGGAGAAAACAATGTACATCTATAACAAAGAAACAGAATATCATTAAGAACATGAATACAGAGACAAGAAATGAGCATCGTTGAGAATGCAGATTTGTTACACAAATGTTTTCTTTAACTATTGGTTTGTGGTATGCCTTAAGAATTTTTTGCCACAGTTTTTAATCTATCTAATAGGTATTGAAGTCTAATGTTCATATTTTATTAAATTGAATTATCTTTATACAAGCTGTATTGCGGATGTTTCAATACCTGTAATTCAAGCTAAAATCTATTGTTACAATGTTGTCTCATCGCCAGATTTTTCTGGATGTTTGTTATAGCATGATTAGTGCATGCATGTATGCTTATGTTTACCATTGAGGGTTTTTCTTTATTCGCCCTGCTTTACAGTGCAGCTGCAGTTCAATTAATGACCACTAATGGCAGGTGCCAGCCAGGGAGCACCAGCACTGTGGAGATATGTGGCCGCCCAAGCCGCTGGGAATATGTCCCACCCTCATCGGTTTATCTGAGGGGGGAGTGGACTTATGTCCTCCTGCGGCACATGAGAGAGACATCCTCCATCAGGTGACTCTCTAGTACTTCTGCAATCACCTTACGGTGATACAGCACAGGAACTGTTTCAGTGCCCATGCGCCGGCAGGCGCATGCACGGTGTACTGACGGCCGGCTTGAGTGACGTCGGACGCCAATCCGACGTTCACTTGAGCGGGGTGTACAAATATAGTGAGGCTGGGACGTCATTCCTCAGGTGCTTTGGGGAGCGGTGTCATCCAGGATACCTCACATATCGGTAGTCTGGTAATCGCTGACGCAGATTTCTAGCAGGATCATTCCCTTCAGGGTATGTAAAGCCGCGCTTAGCCTCTTTTTGTTTCCCTTCCTTCCATTCCCCACTACCATATCTATCTATATGTTTTACTAGATCTGTCCCACTGAGATCCATCTAACACCATCGTTGTAGCAATTTTTTGCAGTTGTGGATGTGTTCAGATTGCCTGCTTGCAATCCAAAAACTGATTGAGGTAGGTTCTACTTTATTCATTATTTTTTCCATATTACTTTTTGTATTATTGTTTAAATACAATATGTACTCCCAGTAATCAGCTGGTAGTGCAAGGACATTAGGATTATAACAAATTAAAACATGTCCCTCCTTCTACAGATTGATCTCCACTTTTTCCCAAATCTGCGTCAATACCCAAAGGCTATGGGTGTGGTTGTCACATGTTTATGTTCACCATCACCCTCATCATAGCATGGTATTATACGATTCTACATTTTTTAGTTACCCGGTGCACCCCCATATTCCACTATACAGTGTGGTGTGCTGCTGTGAGTCGGCGCCGGGGCCAGTGGTCTTCCTCTGTACTGTCTAAGTATGAGCGATTGTTAATACTCTCTGTAGTACATTCTATTGGTGAGTTCACATGTATCAATATATAAAGATGCCTATATGTACTATATTATTTTGTATCCTATGGTCTATATTATGTTCTAACTAGAAGTGACATTTCTAGTTGCGAAACATGTAGAGCTGTTTTATACTCTTCAAGGACCCTTTGGAAACACCCAGGAGTAGGGTTGAGCGAACCCGAACTGTAAAGTTTGGGTTCATACCGGACTTTTGGGTTTTTGGGACCCGGAGCCGAAGCCGAACAATTTACTGTATGTTCGGGTTCGGTGTTCGGCAATGTAATGGCGCGCTGCAGGGCAGCCAATCAACATTTGTTTAACTCGTGTGCCCTTAGAAGCCATCACAGCCATGCCTACCAATGGCATGGCTGTGATTGGCCAGTGCAGCATGTGACCCAGCCTCTATATACGCTAGAGGCACATAGCACAGCATGTCACTCTGCTTTAGATAGTGTAGGGAAAGGTTGCTGCTGCTGCTTTGAGGGAGAGAATTAGATAGGAGTCCTGATTCAGAAATCAAATTACTCAGCGATCTACCTTGATTTTGTTGTGTGGGTGCAGTGCACAATCTTTTTACCCTGCCCTGAGCCCAGTGCCAGAGGAAAGATAACTTTTATCTGTCTGTTAGTTAGGTTGACGTCGGCGGGCATTTTATGCAAGCTTAGTGCACCAGCACTGCATATGTTACTGTGAGATACACCCTTTAGATACTGTTGCTCTATTCTGCTATTCAAAAAACACCCATTTAGGGCAAAAATAAATATTTTGGTGCGTTTCCTGCATATCTGTATGTGTGAGATACACACTTTAGATACTGTTCTTCTATTCTGCTATTCAAAAAACACCCATTTAGGGCAAGATCCTAAATTTGAGAAATATGAGGAGAACGTCAAATAAGGGACGTGGCCCCGGTCGTGGTGCTGCTGGTGGAGCTCCTGTTGCAGGGAGAGGACGTAGTCGATCTGTGACAGCTACATGCACAAGTGAAACACCTTCCTCAGGTGCGAGTAGGCGACAGAGCCTGCAGCGGAATTTGGTCGGGCCTAATGCGGCTCTACAAATATTGAGGCCAGGACAAGTACAGGCGATAGTAGATTGGGTTGCTGACAGTGCCTCCAGTTCCTTCACATTGTCTCCCACCCAGTCTCATGCTGAAAGATCAGAGTTGGCACCTGCAGCCGATGTCCATCAGTCTTTCACCTCACCCCCTTGCAAATCAGCCAAGCAGTCTGAGCCCCAAATCATGCAGCAGTCTCTTCTGCTTTTTGATGACTCTGTTAGCAGGATTTCCCAGGGCCATCCACCTAGCCCTGCCCCAGAAGTGGAAGAGATTGAGTGCACCGATGCCCAACCACTTATGTTTCAAGATGAGTACATAGGAGGACCATCGCAGCACGTCTTGGATGATTAAGAAACACAGGTGCCAACTGCTGCTGCTTTCGCAATTGTGCAGACCGACAAGGAGGGCAGGGGTGAGGACTGGGTGGAAGATGATGGAGAGAGTTACCGCTCAGATGTGACTGGTGACTCATTCACAAGATCCATAGCTGTGGGTGCAGGCAATGCATATGACAATGCAAAAAATCTGAGGAAACCGCTTGGACAGCCGCACTCCAAAAAAAGATTTTATTTAAAACAAAAGCACAAATAACATGCCACAGCAAAAAAACAGCAAGTATGAGCTGACGTTTCGCACTGTGATTCAGTGCTTAATCATAGCTCATACAGCTATAGAGCTTAATCATAGCTCATAGAGCTATGATTAAGCACTGAATCGCAGTGCGAAACGTCAGCTCATACTTGCTGTTTTTTTGCTGTGGCATGTTATTTGTGCTTTTGTTTTAAATAAAATCTTTTTTTGGAGTGCGGCTGTCCAAGCGGTTTCCTCAGATTTTTTGGGTGGAAGATGATGTGGAGGACGATGAGGTCCTCGACCCCACATGGAATCAACGTCATGCAGGTGACCTGTGTAATTCGGAGGAAGAGGCGGTGGTCGCACAGAGACACCAGCACAGCAGAAGAGGGAGCAGGGTGCAAAAGTGGAGCGTCCGTCCCCTAGACAGTACGCCTGCTACTGCCCAACGCAGCAAGGGACCGAGGACACCAAAGCCAGGTCCAAGGAGTTCCCTAGCGTGGCAGTTCTTCAGACAATGTGCTGATGACAAGACATGAGTGGTTTGCATGCTGTGCAATCAGAGCCTGAAGCGAGGCATAAACGTTCTCAACCTGAGCACAACCTGCATGACCAGGCATCTAAGTGCAAAGCACGAGCTTCAGTGGAGTAGACACCTCAAAAACCAAGAAAGGTCTCTGGCTCCTCCTGCTTCCTCTTCTGCTGCAGTCTCGGCCTCTTCATCCACCTCTGTAGTGACAGTGGCACCTGCCACCCCGCAAACAGTGGATCTGCCAGCAACACTACCACCTGGGTCACCAACCATCTCCACAATGTCCCATGGAAGCGTTCAGCTCTCTATCTCCCAAACACTGGAGCGGAAGAGGAAGTACCCCCCTACCCACCCGCGATCCCTGGCCCTGAATGCCAGCATTTCAAAATTCTTGGCCTTTGAAATGCTGTCATTCGTTCTGGTGGAGACGCAGAGTTTTAAAAGCCTGATGGCATTGGCTGTCCCACAGTACATCGTGCCCAGCCGCCACTACTTTTCCAGGCGAGCCATCCCTTCCCTGCACAACCAAGTGGGGGACAAAATCAGATGTGCACTGCGCAACGCCATCTGTGGCAAGGTCCACCTAACTACGGATACGTGGACCAGTAAGCATGGTCAGGGACGTTATATCTCCCTAACAGCACACTGGGTAAATGCAGTGGCGGCTGGGCCTGAGGCGGATAGCAGTTTGGCGCATGTCCTTCCACCACCGAGGATTGCAGGGCGCTTCAGTTTGCCTCCTGTTGCTAACTCCTCCTACTCCGCTTCCTTATCCTCTACCGCCTCCTCATCTGGTCAACGTAACACCTTCACCACCAACTTCAGCAGGCAGTTTTAAAACTTTCCTGTTTGGGGGAAAAACGCCACACTGCACAGGAGTTGTGGAGGGACATGAAGCAACAGACCGATGAGTGGTTGGTGGCAGTGAGCCTCAAGCCTGGCCTGGTGGTGTGCGATAATGGGCGAAATCTCGTAGCAGCTCTGGGCCTAGCCGGTTTGACGCACATCCCTTGCCTGGCGCATGTGCTGAATTTGGTGGTGCAGAGGTTCCTTAAAAATTACCCTGATATGCCAGAGCTGCTGCAGAAAGTGTGGGCCGTCTGTGCGCACTTTTGGCATTCTCATTCTGCTGCTGCTTGCCTGTCAGCGCTGCAGCGTAACTTCGGCCTTCCTGCTCACCGCCTCATATGTGACGTGCCCACAAGGTGGAGCTCCACCTTGCACATGCTGGCCAGACTGTGCGAGCAGCAGCAGGCGATAGTGGAGTTTCAGCTGTAGCACACACGTGCGAGTCGCTCTGCGGAACAGCACCACTTCACCACCAATGACTGGGCCTCCATGCGAGACCTGTGTGCCTTGTTGCGCTGTTTCGAGTACTCCACCAACATGGCCAGTGCCGATGACGCCGTTCTCAGCGTTACTATCCCAGTTCTATGCCTCCTTGAAAAAACGCTTCGGCCGATGATGGAAGAGGATGTGGCACAGGAGGAGGAGGAGGAGGAGGAAGAGGGATCATTTCCAAGGCTTTCAGGGCAGTCATTCACAAGTGGCTCCGAGGGTGGGTTCCTGCACCAACAAACCCCAGGTACACAATTGTCCAGCAAGTGCACAGTTCTGGAGGATGACGAGGTGGAGGATATGGAGGAGGAACCATGTTCACAGCAGGGTGGCACCCAGACCAGCTCATGGCCATCACTGGTGCGTGGCTGGTGGGATACAGAGGACACAGACGATACACCTCCCACAGAGCAGAGGACAGCTTTTCGTTGCCTCTGGGCAGCCTGGCACACATGAGCGATTACATGCTGCAGTGTCTCCGCAACGACCGCCGAGTTGCCCACATTCTAACAGGTGCTGATTACTGGGTGGCCACGCTGCTGGATCCCCGTTACAAGGACAACGTACCATCCTTATTTCCCTCACTGGAGCGTTAACGTAAGATGTGCGAGTACAAGCGCACGCTTGTAGACGCGCTGCTGGTGGCATTCCAACCTGACAGGGGGGCACAGTGGAAGCACAAGGCGAAGGCAGAGGAGAAGGAAGAGGCCGCCAACACAGCCTGGGCACCGCCAGCACCTCAGAAGGCAGGGTTAGTATGGCTGAAATGTGGAAAAGCTTTGTCAGCACGCCACAACAACCAGCACCACCAGCTGATATGGAACGTCTTAGCAGGAGGGTGATGTGTGACAGGGGTCACTTTGGGCACAGGGTGAGCAAGAAAATAATGGACATTAAGAATATATCTTGGACTACCTAAAATGGGTCTGTAATATTAATCCACCATATTCCCCAGGATATCTGTAAATAACTAGTTAATGTTTGTTGATCCTGAACTCAACAAGTTAATTGAGAGATGCTGATGTGCCACCTGCCTGTTGTGATGTAAATGAACCTAGGATGGCTTCTGAGGATCTTTCATTGTGATAATTAACTCTGTACTTGAAAGTACAGGAGAAAGTGCAGAGAAGGGCAACCAAACTGATAAGAGGCATGGAGGAGCTCAGCTATGAGGAAAGATTAGAGGAACTGAATTTATTCACTCTTGAGAAGAGGAGATTAAGGGGAGATATGATCAACATGTACAAATATATAAGGGGTCCATATAGTGAACTTGGTGTTAAGTTATTCACTTTACGGTCAACACAAAGGACAAGGGGGCACTCTTTGTGTCTAGAGGAAAAGAGATTTCACCTCCAAATACGGAAAGGTTTCTTCACAGTAAGAGCTGTGAAAATGTGGAATAGACTCCCTGCAGAGGTGGTTCTGGCCAGCTCAGTAGATTGCTTTAAGAAGGGCCTGGATTCTTTCTTAAATGTACATAATATAACTGGGTACTGACATTTATAGGTAAAGTTGATCCGGGGAATATCCGATTGCCTCTCGCGGGATCAGGAAGGAATTTTTTCCCCTGCTGTAGCAAATTGGATCATGCTCGGCTGGGTTTTTTTGCCTTCCTCTGGATCAACTGTGGGTATAGAATTGGGTATATGGGATTGAACGATTTTTTTTTTTTTTTTTTATGGTTGAACTGGATGGACTTGTGTCTTTTTTCAACCTGACTAACTATGTAACTTGTGTGTATTGTAAAATAGCAAACAGACAGTCTGGGAAACATAAAGGTTATGCATAGTCATTTAAGATGAAAAGGGATTAGCTAATGACCTCACCTGCTGTCTGCTAAGAAATGTTAGATGTGTATTAGGAGCTCGTTGTGTAACCATTGTGTGATGTTGTGGGTGGAGTTGTCCATTTGGACTACAGTATTCGTTTAGTGTATATAAAGAGCCTGCTCTCATTAAAGATGGTCAGACCAGCTGGAGACTTCATACAGAGTGTTTGTCTCGTACTTCTGGAAGAATTATTCCTATGGGAAGCGGTCGCCTGACTGTGGAGTGTCGGTAGTGGATGTGTGTTCAGGAGAGGGAATATCTTAAACGGCGTTAACACCTTTCATACTTGGGGTGCCGTTACATTGGTTGGCAGCGGTGGGATTTTCTCTCCAGTTACTGGGACACTCCAAACCACCACAGTGAATGACCAGCTATGCAGCCTGCAGGAAAGCCATGCTGAAAGACTTACTTGAGAGCCGTGGAGGGACCGGTGGGACAAAGAACAAGGCCACCCTGATCAGTGAGTTAGCCGAGATGGATCAGAGGGACGGTGATGCAGGACCCCGGTCAGTTGAAGACTTGTTTCAGCAACGAGTTCGACAGCGGTTGGCATTATATGGTGCTAACCCATCAGAGACCGCCATACAGAATGCCATTAGAGACATCCAGCTGCAGGAGGAGCGACAAGAGAGAGAACTAGAGCAGCAACATGAGCGGAGAATGGCGGAAATACGGCAATCGGAGACAACACCTAAAGATGCAGCACCTTTCCGTAAGTTGCCCTTTCGGGCGTTCAAACTATTTAAGGAAGGAGAGGAGGAAATTGAAGCGTTCCTGCAGGACTTTGAGAGACTATGCCAGATACATGAAGTACGGCCCCAAGATTGGGTCGCCTTACTGGTGAGTAATTTAACTGGCAGAGCGGCGGATGCGTATCGGGCCTTGGAGGATGAGGACACTAAAGACTATGACCGGGTAAAAGAAGCTCTGCTAGCCCGATTTGCCATTATACCCGAAGCCAGCCGGATTAAGTTTCGAGAATCCCGGAAACAAACCAACATAACATACGTGGAGTGGGCACATCGTCTGCAGCGAAACCTTAAGGGCTGGTTCCAGGGAAGCCACGCTCATACCATAGAGGACATCACCCAGCTAGTACTCTTAGAACAGTTCTTTAACCACACCCCTCCGGTATTACGGGATTGGGTGCGAGATAAGCGACCACGGACTGTACAGCAAGCGGCTACCTTGGCCGATGAATATCTGGACTCTCGAAGGTCAGGCGAAAGCGAGCGCTATCCACTATCTCGGCCCAGTTTACCAGCCTCTAACCCAACTTCAGCACCACCTCCAGCGGCCACTTATTCTCAGCAGCCCAGGTTCCACTCCCAGGACTACTCACAACCCATCAGGTGTTTTTGGTGTAAACAGCTAGGGCACAAAAAGCCAGACTGTCCGTTGAATACAGCCAGGCAGTCCCAGTCATGGAGACAGCCAGCAAGGGGGAGCCCCCGCACATCCATGCCTGCGGCCCACTGCTTTGAGGAAGAACATTGGGGCATCAGGCACGAGGCTGATCCAATACAAGCAGCTAACCGGGACAACCGGCAGCAACACAGGCAGACTGTCTGGGTCAATGGAAAGGTAGCCAATGGCCTACGTGATACTGGCGCCACCATGACCCTACTACAGAAGAACCTCATCCCAGAGAGCCAACATACCAGAGACACGGTAGTCGTAAGAGTAGCGGGAGGTACCATCTTCCGGCTACCCGTTGCCCGTGTTCACCTGGATTGGGGGGTTGGTTCGGGACATGTGAATGTGGGGGGGATGAAGGATTTGCCAGCGGATGTACTACTGGGGAATGATTTGGCCCCCCTCATTTCTTCTTACGCCCCGATGGGCCCCGATGAAGTCAACCCAGTGACTACCCGTGCCCAGACACGTGCTGCTGGAACCGGCCCGCTTGCTGCTGACTCAGATGCTTCCATGTTTGGACTGGGGGCTGTGCTGAGCCAAGTTGGGGAGGATGGAGGAGAACACCCTGTCGCATACCTGAGCAGAAAGCTATTACCCCGGGAAGTGAGCTATGCGGCAGTGGAGAAGGAGTGTTTGGCCCTGGTCTGGGCCCTTAAGTTGAACCCTTACTTGTACGGACAGGAATTTTCACTAGTCACCAACCACAACCCATTGATCTGGCTTAACCGGGTCTCAGGAGACAATGGCAGGTTGCTGCGGTGGAGCTTAGCCCTGCAACCTTACAACTTCACCATCAGCTACCAACCCGGTAAGCAAAATGGCAATGCTGATGGGTTGTCCAGGCATTAGAGGAATGGAACTATGGACTAACTTCGGAGTCAACCTGTCTGGGGTCTCCTCCTGTGTTAGTCTCCTGCCGAAAGGGTGATGTGTGACAGGGGTCACTTTGGGCACAGGTTGAGCAAGAAAATAATGGACATTAAGAATATATCTTGGACTACCTAAAATGGGTCTGTAATATTAATCCACCATATTCCCCAGGATATCTGTAAATAACTAGTTACTGTTTGTTGATCCTGAACTCAACAAGTTAATTGAGAGATGCTGATGTGCCACATGCCTGTTGTGATGTAAATGAACCTAGGATGGCTTCTGAGGATCTTTCATTGTGATAATTAACTCTGTACTTGTGTGTATTGTAAAATAGCAGACAGACAGTCTGGGGAACATAAAGGTTATGCATAGTCATTTAAGATAAAGAGGGATTAGCTAATGACCTCACCTGCTGTCTGCTAAGAGATGTTAGATGTGTATTAGGAGCTTGTTATGTAACCGTTGTGGGTGGAGTTGTCCATTTGGACTACAGTATTCGTTTAGTGTATATAAAGAGCCTGCTCTCATTAAAGATGGTCAGACCAGCTGGAAACTTCATACAGAGTGTTTGTCTCGTACTTCTGGAAGAATTATTCCTATGGGAAGCGGTCGCCTGACTGTGGAGTGTCGGTAGTTGATGTATGTTCAGGAGAGGGAATATCTTAAACGGTGTTAACCCCTTTCATACTTGGGGTGCCGTTACAGCAGCATTTCACCAACATGGTGGAGCAGTATGTGTGCACATGCCTACACGTACTTCTGGGTCTCCAAATTGGGCACATGGCCTGAGCTTGCCCTTTACGCCTTGGAGGTGCTGGCCTGCCCTGGGGGCGTTATCACAGACAAGCGCAATGTGGACAAGCTCACATTCATTAAAATTAACCAGGCATGGATCCCAAAGGTAAAAGAAAACTGCGCCAAAAAATATAACAATCCTAGATGACGTCAGGATAAAGTCCAAAGGTGTGACCCATAAATCTAAAGGAAGATTCCATAGACTAAAGACAGTCCAAACAATTCCATATATTGTGGTTCCACCATGTATGACACCGAATAAACCACCACCAAGGAGAAATGGCTGCTTACCAGATGCAAGCAAAAACGCACAGTTGGCTATGACCCAGCCGTGGCCTTTAGCTTGAGAGTAATTCAAACGAAGTACCCCAGACATTCTTCCAGTATTAGCATGGACCTCTTGATGGCTCCGTTGCACCAATAAAAAAGAATACCATAGGGTGATAACGTATTATCAAGGTATGTGTATAGAAAATAATACCGCGCTACTAAACAAATCCAAGTGTGAGGGTCATCTGCTACAAAGCACTGAAAGGTAAATTTCCGTGTGCCTTAAAGTGAATTTGGTATATGGGAGAAGTGCTGAGCTGATGTGTATAGTGTGCTGTGTTTCTGTGCTAGACCTCTATATTTGTTTTTATATACCATCCATAAGTTATTGCTGAGGTAACGTGCACATAAACATACAAAGAAATACTTGCATTAATAAATTACTAATTTACCAACAAATGGTGATAAAGTGCAAATAATCTGTGACACAATAAATAAATAAAATAAGACAGATAAAATTAATATATAATATAAAGTGCAAGTGTCTGTGATGGTACTGCTTAGTACCTATCTATTATGGTGCAAAAGTTATGTTACTAAGCAGTAACAATAAAGTCCTTGGTGGGTCCAGTAAAATGACTGTCCTTAAAGGTGAAAAAGAAAAAAAAAAAAAAAAAGGAAAAAATAAGTGATATTGGTCGTGCTACAAATAACAGATATAATCCGGGGGTGGGGAAAAAATCCCTGATTGACGTGCTGTGATTGGTGGTGGGTGATACAGATAGCTTCGTGCTTTTCACACTGTGGCTCCTTAAGCTTATGGGTGGCCCCTTACCTCACTGCTGTGAGGTTACAGCATTTGTGTATAATAGGGCCTTTTATCAGACCTCCTCCTGTTCGAACGATCCTTATACAGCCTGGGTTGGGGTCCTGCCTGGTTCTATGTAGGGTGTTGGGGGGAGGGGGATCGCGATTCCTCTAGAGGCTCCACAGGTTGGTATGCATATAATAATGGGGAAGAGCGAAGGAATCCCAAATAGTGTGATATTGTTTTTTATAAAAAAACATTTATTCACATGATAAAAAGTACTCGCATTTAAAATTTCAGAGCAGTGTACATCAGATACGAGTGCCGAGCTCGTCCGCGTCACCTCCGGTGCTTGCACTTCCCTACGCGTGTCGTCACTGGTCACGTGACTTCATGACGACACGCGTAGGGATGTGCAAGCACCGGAGGTGACGCGGACGAGCTCGGCGCTCGTATCTGATGTACACTGCTCTGAAATTTTAAATGCGAGTACTTTTTATCATGTGAATAAATGTTTTTTATAAAAAAACAATATCACACTATTTGGGATTCCTTCGCTCTTCCCCATTATTATATGCATACCAACCTGTGGAGCCTCTAGAGGAATCGCGATCACCCCTCTTCCCAACACCCTACATAGAACCAGGCAGGACCCCAACCCAGGCTGTATAAGGATCGTTCGAACAGGAGGAGGTCGGATAAAAGGCCCTATTATACACAAATGCTGTAACCTCACAGCAGTGAGGTAAGGGGCCACCCATAAGCTTAAGGAGCCACAGTGTGAAAAGCACGAAGCTATCTGTATCACCCACCACCAATCACAGCACGTCAATCAGGGATTTTTTCCCCCACCCCCGGATTATATCTGTTATTTGTAGCACGACCAATATCACTTATTTTTTCCTTTTTTTTTTTTTTTTTTTTCACCTTTAAGAAGGACAGTCATTTTACTGGACCCACCAAGGACTTTATTGTTACTGCTTAGTAACATAACTTTTGCACATTTGCACCATAATAGATAGGTACTGCTTAGTACCATCACAGACACTTGCACTTTATATTATATATTAATTTTATCTGTCTTATTTTTATTTATTGTGTCACAGATTATTTGCACTTTTTGCACTTTATCACCATTTGTTGGTAAATTAGTAATTTATTAATGCAAGTATTTCTTTGTATGTTTATGTGCACGTTACCTCAGTATTATCAAGGTATAGTACCAAAACGCCACCACCGTGATATAGGATATTTTAGTGACCACCACCCTAGTAACAATGGCTCCTTACCAAAAGCAAGGAAGGAGCGTGCATTCGGCTATAGCCTAGCCACGGCCTTTATCCTGCACGTTGGACCCAAACACAGGCTTCCCGGACACTCTTCAATATTATATGAGACGCTGCATATTTCTTTTGGTGGTATTCGATCACCTCTGCGTTTTAAATTTTTTCGCTATTAACAAATAAAGACTGACACTGGAGACCCTGCTAGCAATGGCACTTCCTGTTGCAGGTTGACCTGAAGATCCTGCTAGCAATGGCACTTCCTGTTGCAGACTGACCTGGAGATCCTTTATGAATCCCAAAGGACTTGTCCGTACTTTGTGCAGAATAGACATGTATACTGGCCTTACCCAGCCATTGTTGTATTTTTGATCTTTCTCACTCTTTTGGGGTGTACCCTAATTTAAAAAAAAAAAAATTTTAAAACAAAACACAGTGTTGGCTGCCGCTTCCACATCCACCGCCACCTCAACCTCCTACTCCATATGGACCTCCCTATCCACATTTGTTTGCAGAGCACTTGCCATGCTCTTAACAAAATGTTGCTGCCATTTACAGCCCTCTAGCCCTTTCCATTACTTTTTTAGAGCCATTTTAGTCCTCAAAAGTTCGGGTCCCCATTGACTTCAATGGGGTTCGGGGTCAAATTTCGGGTCAAGTTCGGGTCCCGAACTCGAACTTTTTTGCGAAGTTCGGCCGAACCGGTTGAACCCGAACATCCAGGTGTCCGCTCAACTCTACCCAGGAGTCAATACTCGATCTCAGTGTGGGCTCTGTTTTTCAAATTTTTCTGTAGCACACAGATCCCTTCCTTGCTTACCTCCGCTAGCAGGTGGGACACACCATGCCACATGCCCAGTGTCCTCCTTGTTGAAGAGGGTGAGCGGTGTTATCTGATTTGGGTCCTGCAGCGAGTTACATAGTTACATAGTTAGTCAGGTTGAAAAAAGACACAAGTCCATCCAGTTCAACCATTAAAAGAAAAAAAAAAAAAAAGAAATATCGTACAATCCCATATACCCAATTCTATACCCACAGTTGATCCAGAGGAAGGCAAAAAACCCCAGCAGAGCATGATCCAATTTGCTACAGCAGGGGAAAAAATTCCTTCCTGATCCCCCGAGAGGCAATCGGATATTCCCCGGATCAACTTTACCTATAAATGTCAGTACCCAGTTATATTATGTACATTTAAGAAAGAATACAGGCCCTTCTTAAAGCAATCTACTGAGCTGGCCAGAACCACCTCTGCAGGGAGTCTATTCCACATTTCACAGCTCTTACTGTGAAGAAACCTTTCCGTATTTGGAGGTGAAATCTCTTTTCCTCTAGACGCAGAGAGTGCCCCCTTGTCCTTTGTGTTGACCGTAAAGTGAATAACTTAACAACAAGTTCACTATATGGACCCCTTATATATTTGTACATGTTGATCATATCTCCCCTTAATCTCCTCTTCTCAAGAGTGAATAAATTCAGTTCCTCTAATCTTTCCTCATAGCTGAGCTCCTCCATGCCTCTTATCAGTTTGGTTGCCCTTCTCTGCACTTTCTCCAGTTCCCCAATATCCTTTTTGAGAACTGGGGCCCAAAACTGAACTGCATATTCCAGATGAGGTCTTACTAATGATTTGAACAGGGGAAAAATGATATCTCTCTCTCTCTTCCTCCTTCCGTTTGTTCTCTTCCCTAGAGTGTAGAAGAGTCTATTCTCTCTTTATTTCAAGAAGGCCATTGTCCAGACAGTATTAAACCCAATAAAAGGTTTATTTTGCTTGCTTGATAACTTGACAGGAAAGTTGGAGATAGAGAAAAATGAACAGGGAGGTAGGTTCAGGCATGCGGCACTTAACTAACAATCATCACCACTCAGGCCTGAGTGGGATTTGCTCACCCGGATAGTCCTTAGGTGCCAATTGGGGGGAAATTACAAGGCTTGTGGCGGATTATGGAGTCCTTCCCTCTGATAGGTAACCAGGCCTTTCCCGAGACAGTGACTTCCTTCACCAATCCCCTTGGATAGGTCCTCCCCTGGTTTCCTCTCCTTCAGAGCGGGTTACCCCTACTTGAGCACCCTGGGACTCCACTTCTAATGTAGGCCTCAGCTAAAGGTGCTGGGCCTACCTGGAACGATGCAGCCTCGAGCTAAAGGTGCCCGGGACTGAATACACATGCACGTACCCCTGGCCATGAGGGCCACCGAAGGAGGGGTATGTGCCTAGGACCAAAGGGGTCCTCTGGATCACCTCCGAACTCCCCGCCTAATGGCGTCTGCCTCTTAAGTAATCTCTCCCGGCATGCACAGTGGGTAGACCACGCCCACTGAACGGCCGCCGAGAGAGGACACCCAATAGCGCTGCAACGTTACCCGTGATTCAACCCGAGCCCGGGGCAACAGTGCCACCCACAGGCCACAGGGAACTGCACTGCCAGGTAACATTACCTTAGAGCAGAAGCCAGTTTGAAGAATTCAACAGCCTGAGCCCAACTATTAGCTCAGGTTACCCTCTAAATTTAGGCATAGCGACCCCTATTATTGGGGGATACGCTACATTTCAATACAGCCCCGCAGCAAGTATATATACCGTAGATACCGAGTACTTCCCCTGGGCAAACCATTTGGCCTTTTTTCAATCATTTTGTATTGTCTATTTAAGATGCATCATGTTGTTATGTGAATTAATAATACATTTTGTATATTTTTATATGTGCCTTTAAAGTAAATTTTTCTGAAATCTCCAAACTCAATCCATTGTTCTTAACCAGTCGAACATGGTGATGCACATATTGACTTTTTAATAGATATTTAATAAAAAACCTTTGTTATATTCACATACGTTTTTTGAACTTGACATTTAGTTGCCACAAAAGTCCCAACCCTTTACATGGGGTGCTTCTCTACATTTGGAAACCAATAAAGAGGCACACACTGCAAGATGCTTGAAGTCCAGTGTGAAGTTTCCACAGTCTGTGTTGATTTGGGTGCCATGTCATCTGCTGGTGTTGGTCCACTGTGCTTCATTAAGTCCAGGGTCAACGCAACCATCTACCAGGAGATTTTGGAGCACTTCATGCTTCCTTCCGCAGACTAGCTCTATGGGGATGCTGAGTTCATTTTCCAGCAGGACTTGGCACCTGCCCACACTGCCAAAAGCACCCAAAACCTGGTTCAATGACCGTGGGATTACTGTGCTTGATTGGCCAGCAAACTCGCCTGACCTAAACTCCATAGAGCACATATGGGGCATTGCCAAGAGAAAGATGAGACATGAGACCGAACAATGCAGAAGAGCTGAAGACCGCTATTGAAGCATCCTGGTCTTCCATAACACCTCAGCAGTGCCACAGGCTCATAGCTTCCATGCCATGCCGCATTGAGGCAGTAATTGCTGCAAAAGGGGCCCAAACCAAGTACTGAGTACATATGCATGCTTATACTTTTCAGAGGCCCGATATTGTTCTATGTACAATCCTTGTTTTATTTATTGCATGTAATATTCTAAATTTTCTGAGATGGTGGATTTGGGGTTTTCATGAGCTGTAAGCCATAATCATCACAATTATGACAAATCACGGCTTGAACTATCTTGCTTTGCATGCAAGTCTATCTCATATAATATTTTCACCTTTTAAGTTGTATTAGTGAAATAAATGAACTTTTGCACGATATTAAAAATTTTGGAATTTCACCTGTAATGCTGCAATGATGTATTGAGGGCTTCCACACAGTAGCTTCATGTGTATTATGGTATGTAATCTCTGCATCAGAAAAAAAATATTTCAGATTGACATTTCAATTCACAATTTCAGAATTCCAAGCATTTTTTTTTTTTAGGCTGGTAAAGCAAAACTCCAGGCACAATCATATGTATAAATTCTTAAGAGAATTTTTTTTTTTTTTTACCTCTGATAAAGGTGTTAAATGCACAATTCACTTCTCTTTCATGTTCAATTCATAGATTTGTATATTCCGGATACTTCAGCTAGTGCTGAGTAGGGATGAGCTTCGTGTTCGAGTCGAACATACGTTCGACTCGAACATCGGCTGTTCGATCGTTCGAAGATCGAACGATTTGGGCCGTTCGCGCCAAATTCGAGTGACGCGAACGGCCCACAATGCACTACGCCATCGCAGTGTCATCCAGGCGCTGTGATTGGCCAAGCATGCACTGTGACCCCGCATGCTTGGCCAATCACAGCGCCGGCAGCGAGGAGAGCAATGATTGGCCACAGGCAGGATGCCTGTGGCCAATTATTGCTGATGGGGTTTAGTACACGCCCCACACTATAAAAGGCCGCCAGCGCGGCGGCCTTGTGTAGTGTGTTCCGGAGCAGGGAAAGAGAAGCATAGGCAGGGACAGTGTCATTATTTTTCCTTTACTATTCCTGGATTCCTTGTGTTTAGGGACAAATAAGGATAGGTAGGGAGAGTGTCAGTGACAGTGTGCTATTCTGTGCTAATCCTTGTTTGTAGGGACAGAGAGGTACAGTGAGGGAAAGTGTCAGTGTGCTATTCTGTTCTAAACCAATTTTGCTGTTCCATATTTTCAATCCTTGAGTTGAGGGACAGAGAAGGACACTCGTAGAAATTATCAGTGTGCTATTCTGTGCTAAATCTTGTTTGTAGGGAGGGACAGAGTAGGACAGTGAGAGAAAGTGTCAGTGTGCTATTCTGTTCTAAAACTTTTTTGCTGAACCATATTTTCAATCCTTGTGTTTAGGGACAGAGAAGGATAGGCAGGGGACAGTGTCAGTGTCATTGTTGTTAAGCCTCCTGCACAATATACACCTGAAGGTAGCCCTTATTGCTGTTTTTCCCATCTCCCTGCAGGCCATCCATTAAAATGTCTGGAAGGCAACCAAGGAGAGGCAGACAGTCAGGAGGCAAAAAAAGAGGGAAAGCAGGCTCTGTGTCTGGGGGCAACAGTGCTGGTCGTGTACGCGGTGCATTGTCATCAGCACATGGCCATGGGACACGCTTGTCCTTGTTTTCGGCAGCTGGACATGTTGAGCCACATCATGCCGAAGACTTGGTAGAGTGGATGACCAAGCCCACCTCATCCTCTCTCACCCAGGCTCAGGGTACTGGCAAAGCAGCTGCCAAAGCGTCCTCTTCTCTGGTATCATCTTCATTAGTCAATCCTTCCCTAGACCCACCATGCCCTCCTCCTGAGGAGTCCCCCGAACTGTTTGAGCACAGTGTTGGGTACATGCTCCAGGAGGATGCCCAGCGTTTGGAAGGATCTGATGATGATACCCAGCTAGAGGAAGGCAGCAGCGTGAGAGCAGAGAGAGGGGATGCTCAAGAAGGACACCAATCTGGCAGTCATGCTCCAGCAGCTGCAGCATACTGCCAGATTGGCTCCAGTGATGAGGAGGGAGGGGATGATGAGGTCACTGACTCCACGTGGGTGCCTAATAGGAGAGAGGAGGAGGAGGAGGATGAGGAGGAGGCACATCTCCAACGAGGCAGGATGCCCTTGAGTGGCCAGCGTATGGGCAGCACACCGACGGAATCACACCGCAGAGCTCTGCCTGTGCAGGGCGCTGCCTCTGCCCGTCATTCAAAAAGTTCTTTGGTGTGGGCCTTTTTTGAGGCGAGTGCATCAGATCGCACAGCTGCTGTTTGCAACATATGTCTCAAGCGTATATCGCGTGGCCAAAACATCAGCCGCTTGGGCACCACATGCTTGATCAGACATATGTTGACCTGCCATGCAGCTCGTTGGCAAGCCTACCTTAAAGACCCACACCAAAGAACAAAGCTGACCTCTTCTTGCACCGCATCAGCTGGGATCTCCAACCCCAGTATACCTTCAGTCCTCTCTGAAACCTGCTCTGAGAGGAATGAAGGTGTAGAATTAGGTGTGTCACAGCCAAGTACTTGCGGGCACTCTGCTAGCAGTACACCGACGTCCGATTCTAGCAGGCAAATTTCCCTGCCCCAGCTGCTGGACCGTCGAAAGAAGTTCACTCCCAGCCATCCACATGCCCAGCGGTTGAATGCTAGCTTGGCTAAATTGCTAGCGCTTCAACTGCTGCCTTTTCAGTTGGTAGACTCGGCCCCCTTCCGTGAGTTTGTGCAATGTGCGGTTCCTCAGTGGCAGGTTCCCAAACGCCACTTTTTCGCACGGAAGGCTATTCCGGCTCTCTACAGGCATGTGGAAGGCAATGTCTTGGCCTCGCTGGACAGGGCGGTCAGCGGTAAGGTGCATATTACTGCTGACTCATGGTCCAGCAGGCATGGACAGGGACGTTACCTTTCTTTCACGGCCCATTGGGTCACTCTTTTGGCAGCTGGGAAGGATGCAGGACAAGGTGCAGTAGTGTTGGAGGTTGTTCCACCGCCACGCCTCCAAAATGCTACTACTGGTTGTGACACACCTCTCTCCTCCACCCCCTCCTCTTCTTCTTCCTCCATGGCCTCTTCCTGTGGTTTGTCCTCGGAACCAGCGGTGCTCCGTAGGCGTTCAAGGGGCTACGCAAGTACGCAGGCAAAAAGATGCCATGCCGTGCTTGCGCTGGTGTGTTTGGGGGACAGGAGCCACACTGGGGCAGAGGTCCTGTCTGCTCTGCAGGGGCAGGCCGAGAGGTGGTTGACGCCACGCCAGCTTAAGCCAGGAATGGTGGTTTGCGACAATGGCACCAACCTCCTCTCCGCCCTCCGACAGGGACAACTGACCCATGTGCCCTGTATGGCTCACGTCCTTAACCTGGTGGTGCAGCGGTTCTTGGGCAGGTACCCGGGCTTACAGGATGTCCTGAGGCAGGCCAGGAAAGTCTGTGTGCATTTCCGCAGAGCTTATAATGCCAGTGCTCGCCTGGCTGAGCTTCAAAAGGAGTTGAACCTGCCCAAGAACCACCTTATATGTGACATGCCCACCAGGTGGAACTCAACATTGGCCATGCTGCAGCGGCTGCACACGCAGCAGAGGGCCATCAATGAGTACCTGTGCGACTACGGCACCAGGACAGGGTCAGGGGAGCTCAGGTTTTTTTCACCACGCCAGTGGGGCATGATTAGGGATGCATGCACTGTCCTGTCACCATTTGAGGAGGCCACGAGGATGGTGAGCAGTGACAGTGCATGCATCAGTGACACTGTACCTCTTGTCCACCTGTTGGAGCACACGCTGCGTGGAATAATGGACAGGGCACTTGAGGCAGAACAGAGGCAGGAAGAGGAGGACTTCCTTGCCTCTCAAGGCCCCCTTTACCCAGACAGTGTTCCTTCTGTCCCACCCATCGCACAGGAAGAGGAGGAGGAGGAGGATTGTGTCAGCATGGAGGTGGAGGCTGGCACTCAGCATCATCAGCAGCAGTCTTTTAGAGATGATTTACAGTCCCAAGAAACCAGTGGACTTGTACGTGGCTGGGAGGAGGTGGCTGCGGATCATGTCGTCCTTAGTGACCCAGAGGACTCCGGACTGAATGCCTCAGCTAACCTACGCTGCATGGCCTCCCTGATCCTGCAAAGTCTGCGGAAGGATCCTCGTATTCTTCGGATCAAGGAGAGGGACCATTACTGGCTGGCCACTCTCCTTGATCCACGGTACAAGGGTAAGGTTGCGGACCTTATCGTACCGTCGCAGAGGGAGCAGAGGATGAGACAACTCCGGGAGGCTTTGCAGAAAGGTCTGTGCAACGCGTTCCCAGAGACTGTGAGGTTACAAACTCCTGGTCCTGGACAACGAGTTGCTGAGGCTTCGGGCAGTCAAAGAAGGAGCGGTGGGGAAGGTGGCCGTCTGACCGATGCGTTCAGACAATTCTTTAGTCCGCAGCCCCAAGGTATGATCGGTTCCAGCAACCATCGCCAGCGTCTGATATACATGGTCCAGGAATACCTAGGGGCAAGGTCAGACTTGGACACCTTCCCCACCGAAAATCCTCTGGCTTACTGGGTCTTGAGGATGGATCACTGGCCAGAGCTTGCACAGTATGCAATTGAGCTACTGGCCTGTCCTGCATCCAGCGTTCTTTCAGAACGCACATTCAGTGCTGCTGGAGGATTTGTCACGGATCACAGGGTGCGCCTGTCCACCGACTCGGTTGATCGACTGACTTTCATCAAGATGAACCAGTCTTGGATCACCACCAGCTACCACACACCAGATGCTGATATAACAGACTAATTGATTTTAAAATGTCACATCCCTTCAAGACTGATGCTGATGCTGAGTGCCTGTGCTGTTATGTTGACTGGCTATCCTCCTCCTCCTCCTCAATGATACGATTAACGATGATATCTTAGAAGATCATTTTGGTTTATGGGTGACGCCACCAGTGGCTAAGGCCCAATTTTTCAGCCCCTGTTCAACAGGGGCATGCAATTATAATTATTGATCTAATAATTCACAGCAGGGACCATTGCTGCACCCACCAAGAGTAACTGTCAGGCCTTACAGTGTTGTGGCACCAGCACCAGCACCACCATCAAAGGCCCAATTTTTACTACCACTGATCAACAATTATATGTTATTACAATTCCTGATATTATACTTGACAGCAGGGCGTTCCAGCACCCACCAAGAATAACTGTGAGTGCTTTCAGTGTTGTGCCAACACCAACACCTAAGGGGCCAATTTCTGCAGAGTATATACGGAAGGTCCCTACTTTCAAACATCCAACTTACAAACTACTACTACTTGCAAACGGAAGAAGACAACGGGAAGTGAGAGGAAATCTACCCCTTGGAAGGAAAATTCTCTCCTTTAAGAATTAATATGGGAGAAAGGTGTCTCCTCTCTACTGATGCTTTATCACCAATCCTTGTTTCAATAAAAACACCACATTTCAAAAACAGTTGTCATTGGGACGCAAAGTGAGGTGAAATGTTCTGAACAGGGGCACAGACAGCAAAAAAAATGTGACAGTGGTGATAACCGTTCCCTATGTTTTACAAAAAGCTAAAAAAAAGGAATTTGCCATGGAGCTCCACTTAAACAATGCAGCTGTTCAAAATTATAAACAGATTCTACATAAGAACAAACCTACAGTCCCTGTCTTGTATGCACCGCCTGTATACGGCTGTTCAGAGTATATAGGTCCTTTTTTATTTTGTGTGCGGGGTTCCCCTTAATATCCATACAAGACCCAAAGGGGCTGGTAATGGGCTGGGGTAGGGGGGGGGGGGGGTTGATGGGGTAGCTATGCCATTTTTCCTAAAGATTTTCATCCATATTACCGGGACCAGACATTGCATTAAAGCCGCAAGCAGTTTTAAATGACTTTTTTCCCTTTAGAAATGTTATTTTGTGCAGGGACAGTTCTAAAACACGTGGCACTTCACAGGCATACTTTAGACACCCCCCAGGTACAATATTTAAAGGAATATTTGACTTTTTTTTTTTTTTTTTTTTTTCACTTTATGCATCATTAAAATGACTGCTCCCGGAAAACGTCCGTTTTTAAAACTTCTTTTTGCATTGATACATGTCCCCTGGTGCCGTAGCCGGGTTCCCAAACTCTGTTTCGGACAATAACATGGATAATAGTCGTTATAATTAGCACTTTAGAATCCAAACGTTCACATCCATTGTATTTAATAGGGTTCTAATGTTCGTGCGAACTTTCGGTCCGTTCGCGGGTTCTGGTGCGAACCGAACCCGGGGGTGTTCGGCTCATCACTAGTGCTGAGCTTCTAGCTACTGCAACTCTCATACCCTGAGGAGCTAGTGTCGGTAATCCATCCCCCTCTCCCCTTGGCCATTCCCAGAATATTGTGTATTATATGAACCATTCATAGAATATACAGAGTTATATGAATAACTAAGGAGAAAGGGGGCCAGATAAATGAAATGCACAAATTGAACATGAAATTTGGGGCAATTTGACATCCTTAATGTGGTTCCAAACTCAAAAGGTTGTATACCTTAAAGTGGATATGTCCAGTGAAGTGAACAGCCTCAGATGATGCAGAGATTAAACAAATCTCCCTACATACATGTTCTGTCTCAACTACAAAGCGATAAAGTTCATCTCCAGGTTTAAGTAGGCCTTACTCAAGCTGGTTTGATATTCATCCCTTGCATCGATACAGGCAGTTTAACTCAATGAATAAACTCAGTTAGGACGACAGACGATGAATCCTTTTGAATGTTCCGTTTAATGATGGATATTCATAGGTAGAAAAACGTTGCAGTTGAAAGCCACATGTAAGATGTTTAGCATTGAAGAAATACAGGAGTAATGACCAGAATCAGGAAGTGGAGGAGATATATAAAGAACTACGGTGAGAGAGAGAGTTCAGCTAGAAAGAAACAGATCTTAAAGACACAGAGCAAGAATAACCACATAGTGTAACACAACACTCCCCGTCTGAAATCTTTAGATTTCATAACCTTAAACTAAAATATATGTTTTCAAAAAGTCCAATACTGACGAATGTCCTGGAACCTGTAATGAAAAACATGCAACAAGCAAATAATAAACGTAAGTTCAACAGGATGAAGAACATAAAGTCACAGTATGATGTCTTCAAGAATTCCAAAGTTCTGAGTAGAACCTGTAGATGGCAGCAATGTACTCCCCGCCGTGCCAACAGCATGGCTAGTCCTTGCACAAGTCACTCACCTGGCAAAAGGAGTACTAACTCTGTAATTGGTCGACTAAAGGTTTGTGTCGATCCTCCCTTGGTTACCTTGACTTCTACCTTCCGGACTTTGTTATCGTCCTTGGTAATAACTTTAGTAATAAGACCCATAGGCCACTCATTCCGACAAACTTCCTTGTCTTTTAGAAGGATGAGGTCTCCAACCTTAAGATTCGGCTTAGATGCTCGCCATTTGTTACGACCTTGAAGGTGGTGAAGATACTTTTTTTCTTCCAGCGATGCCAGAACACATTGGCTAGATGCTGCACCTGCTTCCATTGATGCTCGTAATGGTGTGACCGCAGCTTCTGTTTTGTACTTACAGAAGTGTGGAGTGAGGTGTTCACAGTTCTTATTTCCTTATCTTCAGGGTTTACTAGCGCATAGGTGGTGTCAATAGGGAGTAAGCAAGAGTCCTCACACAGAAACCTTGGAGGTGACATCCATAAGCTGTCCTGAAGAGCGGCAGGTGACACGGCTCTGGTCCCACAGTCAGCTGGGTTGAGTTCAGTGGGAACGTGATGCCATTGACTTGGTAGAGAGAATCTCTTGATACGTTCAACCCTGTTGCTGACGTACACATAAAATTGTTTTGTTTGGTTGTTTATGTAACCAATTACTACCTTACTGTCTGTATAGAAGGTGAAAGAATCAATTGTAATGTCCATTTCACTTCGTATGACCTCTGCAATTTCTACTGCTAGCACGGCTGCACAAAGTTCAAGTCTTGGTATGGTATGTGCAGGCTTGGGAGTGAGTTTTGCCTTGCCTAGGACAAAACTACAGTGTGATTCTCCATTCAGTTCAGAGGTCTTCAAATAGGCTACTGCAGCAATAGCTTCAACTGATGCATCAGAGAAAATATGAATCTCTCTCCGGTTAGCAGTTGAAGTGGAACCTGGAACATAGCAACGGGGGATTTTCTGAAGTTTTTCTAGTGACTTCAACTAATATCTCCACCTTTCCCCCTTGTGTTGATTCTCACTAGGCAAGGGAGTATCCCAGTCTTTGTTCTCAGTAGACAACTGTCTTAGTAAAATCTTACCTTGAATGGTAACTGGAGCAAGGAAACCCAGTGGGTCATAGATGCTATTCACCACGGACAGGACTTCTCTCTTAGTGAAGGGTTTGTCACAAATTGACACTTGGAAGGTGAATTTGTCTTGCTTGATGTTCCACAACAAACCCAGACTTCGCTGTACAGGAGGCACATCTGTACCTAAGTCAAGGTTTTTTAGACTAGTGGCATAGTCCTCAGAGTGAAAGGCATTCATAAGTTCCTGGCTGTTGGCTATAATCTTGTGCAGTCTAAGGTTTGCTACAGACAGCATCTCCTTTGTTCTGGTGAGAAGATCAATTGCTTCTTTAGCAGTTGGAAAGGACTTAAGTGCGTCGTCAACGTAGAAGTTTCTTTCAACAAATTGACGGGCATCAGATCCATATTCAACTTCTCCAGTCTGAGCTGTTCTCCTTAGCCCATAAGTTGCCACTGCTGGGGAAGGACTGCTACCGAAGACATGTACCTTCATGCGATAATCTATAACTTCCTTGTTGAGGTCATTGTCCTTGTGCCATAGAAACCTGAGGTAGTTTCTGTTGTCTTCTCTGACGATAAAGCAGTAAAACATCTGTTGAATGTCGGCCATTACTGCTACAGGCTCTTGTCTGAAACGAATCAAGACTCCTATTAGACTGTTGTTCAAGTTGGGTCCAGTAAGGAGCATGTTGTTAAGAGAAACACCTTCGTGCTGAGCACTGGAATCAAAGACAACTCTGATTTGGTCTGGTTTGCGTGGGTGATACACGCCAAAGGATGGAAGGTACCAGCATTCTTCTCCCTCCTTTAGTGGGGGAGCAGGCTCTGCATGATCTCTGTCAAATACATTTTGCATAAAGTCCACAAAGTGCTTTTGCATCTCTGGTTTCCTGCTTAAGTTTCGCTTTAAGGAGGAGAATCTACTGATGGCCTGCTGTAAGTTGTTGGGCAATCTCTCTCTTGGGAGATGAAAGGGTAGGGGTGCTACCCAGTTATTGGAGTCATCTTGAAAGAACTCATTGTCCATTACCTTGAATTCGTTGTCTTCCATTGAAGGAGCCAGTATGTCATCTTTACTGGTTGCATTAAACACTGTAGAGCCAAAGTCGCCATCATGGCAGGAGAAAGGGCTTGCGTCACCTGAGATATCATGTTGCCATTCGTGGCTGGCTATCTTCTCTTTCACCCAGTAGTGATGTGGGCATGGCTCAAAGTAAGTGTTTCGGCCATTTGGCAGAACATTTGTCTTGAATGACGAAATGTTGGTAGGTCTTTTCATTTTGCCTATACAGACATTGCCTATGATGACCCACCCTAGATCCGTGCGCTGGGCAAATGGGGCATCTGGGGGTCCACTGACTTGTCTGTGTACCTTGTGAACTCTTAGAATGTCTCTTCCTAACAGAAGAAGGATCTGAGCATCTTTGTCAAGCGGCGGTATCTCATTTGCTATTACCTTGAGGTGAGGGTGATGGAAAGCAGCAGCTGGAGTAGGGATTTCTTCCCTGTTAGCAGGTATCTGATTGTACTCAACAAGTGTAGGTAAGGGTAATTGCAAGTTACCTTTAAAAGAAGATACCATGAGTCCATGAGCCCTTCTTCCAGAAACCTCTATAGTTCCACTACAGGTACCCAAGGTGTAAGGATGAGCTTCGCCTTTTATTTCAAATAGATTGAACAATTCCGATTTTGCAAGTGATCGATTGCTCTGATCGTCTAAGATAGCATATGCCTTTAGAGACTTTTCTGGTTGATCCTTGTGGTATATGTTCACCAAGCATATCTTAGCACAGGACTTACCACAGCGGTCTTCTCCACAAACTTCAGTGCAGGATGAAGAAATGATGGTAGAATTAGGCACTTGGTCTGTATTCTCCCCGCCATGCGTTAACCTGGGAGGAGTGTTGGCAGGTTGTGCAGAGCTGGGCTCAAGAGGATGGAGGGCTTGCACATGTTCTTCAGAGCCACACTCTATGCACTTGATGGACACATTACAGTCCCTTGCAAAATGTTCTGTAGAAGCACAGCACCTGAAACATACCCTAAATGTCTTTAAAAGCTCCTTGCGCTCTTCCAGAGGCTTTTTCCTAAAGCCGATACATTTATTGAGGGGGTGTGGCTTCTTGTGTATGGGACACTCTCTGTTAGGGTTTTCAATCTTCCTACTCTGTTTGTTTGTGGCCAGAACTGTGGTAGGAGTGGGAAGGATGTCAGTCTTTTTCATGGACACTGGGCCTCTATGGTTTCTATAGTTGCCCTGAAGACTGGTACTCTTAGGAAAGGGTGAGAAGAGGCTGTACTCACCGTAGGAAAAACTTGGATCGTTCTTGGTCTCTGCAATTTTCCTGATGAATTCACAGAAGAAAGAGAATGGAGGGAAGGAAACCTTGTTCTCTCTTTTGTATGATGACCCTAGTGCAGTCCATTTCTCTTGCAAACCATACGGGAGCTTGGAGACAATTGGGTTTACCCCTCTTGGAGTGTCAAGGTAACTGAGTCCAGGTAGTTTTGGGTCTGTCTTGGCTAGCTGAAGCTCAAGGAGAAGGTCACTCAGTCTCTGGAACTCCTTGTTGTCCTTACCGGATATCTTTGGGAAAGTTTCCAGACGCATGAACAAAGCATTTTCTATAGCTTCTGGACTGCCATAACTTTGCTCTAGTCGCTCCCATGCAGCTGTGAGGCCTGCAGTAGGATTGTCCATGAAAACCGATCTTAATGGCTTAACACGTGCAGCAGATAGAGGACCAAGCCATTTGATCAGCAGATTCAATTCTTGATCAGCTGTAATGCCAATATTGCTGATTGTAGTTCTGAAGGCACATTTCCAACTTCTGTAGTTCTCAGGTTGGTCATCAAAACTTGTAAGACCAGTCTTTGTGAGCTCTCTGCGAAGCATGTACCTCACAAACTCTTCTGTCTCAGTTGTCTCCGCCTTTATGTGAGATGCTGTTGGCTGTATGGTGCTGATTGCGTTATCTTTGACATTGTTGTTAAAGGACACAGGGAAATATGGTGCAGCAGATGCATCCAGGTGAGTTGCTTGCTTGAAGTCAGTTGTTCCAATGGTACGTTGATTCAAGGCTGTACCGATGACTGGAGATTGATGACTTGCTTGAAGCTTGTGCTGATGCTCTCTGTGACGTATGAAGGCAGGCAAGGTAGGCAGGTAGGAAATGTAGTGGAGTGATTTTGAGTGCAGGAAGTTGCTGGAACCTCTTTAACTTGAAGCTGTGAAGGAGTCTCTATGTAGTCGGGAGCATTGGAGACAATGGAGTGTGCACTGCAGTGGCTTAGGACATAGTCTTTAGTGCGTTTGAGGGGGTCTTCCATATCTGCTATGTTTAGGTTAAGGCCCCATGCACACGAGACGCAGGTGCAAACTCTGCTGAACACACGTTTTTAAACGCTGAAACCGGCGTTTATAAACGCGCGTTTTGCCGCATTTGCGGCCGCGTTTAGCGGCGTTTTACCGCGTTTGCGTTTATAAGCATTTCATCATAGACCCTCCCTAAGCTCAAAAAACAGTAAATTTTAACCATTTCAAACAGTTTGTGAGACCAGAGTGAGTAGCAGCAGCTGAGAGAGCAGCAGTGTACTTGTATTTAGCGTATCACTTGCCACATCATCTGCCACAAGTTGTGGATTGTCCACTTGCCACGTCACCTGGCCACATCACGTGCCACGTCACCTGCCACAAGTTGTGGATTGTCCACTTGCCACGTCACCTGGCCACATCACGTGCCACGTCACCTGCCACAAGTTGTGGATTGTCCATTTGCCACGTTACCTGGCCACGTCACCTGGCCATGTTACCTGCCACGTCACCTGGCCATGTTACCTGCCACAAGTTGTGGATTGTCCACTTGCCACGTCACCTGGCCACGTCACCTAGCCATGTTACCTGCCCACATTACCTGCCACGTCATCTAGCCACGTCACCTGCCGCAAGTTATGGATTGTCCACTTTCCACGTCACCTGGCCACATCACGTGCCACGTCACCTGCCACAAGTTGTGAATTGTCCACTTGCCACGTCACCTGGCCACGTCACCTGGCCACGTCACCTGCCACAAGCTGTGGATTGTCCACTTGCCACGTCACCTGGCCACGTCACCTGGCCACGTTACCTGCCACGTCACCTGGCCACAAGCTGTGGATTGTCCACTTGCCACGTCACCTGACACAAGCTGTGGATTGTCCACTTGCCACGTTACCTGCCACAAGTTGTGGATTGTCCACAATGCAATGCAAGCAATTACAGTTTTCTTTTATATTTTTTTATTAGTTTTTCATCATTTGCCATCATTTTTGAGATTTCTAATGTTAAAAAATAGGTCACCTTTAAAAACGCTTATGAACGCAAACGCGGCAAAACGCCGGTGCCGCGTTTAGCTTCTGAAACGTGGAAAACTTTTGCGTCTGAACCCATTTTTTTGCTTCTGGAAAAACGAGGTTAAACGCAACTGCTTGTAAACGCCAAAAAACGAGAGTGTGTGCATGGACACATAGGATAACATTGAATGGGTTCAGGAGCAGTTGAAAAAAGCGTCCAACTGCCTCTGAACGCGCGTTCAACAGCAAATAACAGCGTCTCGTGTGCATGGGGACTAATGCTGTCTTTCTCACTTGCACCTTCGTCTGCACTGATAGCTTGCTGTAGGACCCTTAGCTTTGCCATAGCTGCATCATGTTTACACTGTTCATTTAAGGTTTCCATTGTTGCTCTTTGTGCTGACTGCGCTTCCAACTCTGCTCTTTGACGTGCTGACTGCGCTTCCAACTCTGCCCTTTGAGCTTCCAACTCTGCTCTTTTTTCTGCATATGCCACCTGCACTCTGCTGGCTTCCACTTCAGCGCGGGCATTAATAAGTCGCTCACTGAGTGTTGAGTATCTTGAACTATGGGATCTTGACGAGTTTTTAGAACGTCTGGTGGAAACAGATCTGTGAGATGCAGTGTCCTGTAACAGCTTTATTTTTGCTTCTGCCTTTAATCTGGTTTGCTGGATAAAACTGTCTCTTTCAATATTGAGAGCATTGACGCGCTTTAATTGCATCATCGCATTTTCTGACTTCATGTTTTGTAAGACATTAGTGAATTTGATGCTGGTAAGCTGATAAAGCTCATATGAGGCAGAAAGTTGTTTAATGGCGCCCTCTAGTGTCAGTAGTTCACGTTCAACAGACACTGTATTGGCTTCAGCAAGGATTTTCTCCCAGACTAATTCCAAGCTATTTGACAATTCAGTCCTTGAAGCTTCATAATTCTCCATTACTTTCCAAGTGGGTTTAACTGAGCGTTTGGGTAACTCAGTTTCTTCAGGAACTTGTTGGGGGGGTTGATGTGAGTTCACATGCAGAAGCTTGGTCACTCATGATAGCAGACTGACTGTGAAAGCAGGCAGGATCTGTGTGCTGAAATATGACACTGTGCAGATTGTCTCAGGCTATAAGGCTGCCATGTGCTGCTCTGTCCCTTCTGTCTTGCTATGAGGGCAGTAAATCTTGTCTGTTTCAGTACTGACATGCAGAAATCTTGTAATTAGGCTGTGAAACTCAGTTTTTCTACTGTTCTGTCTCAACTACAAAGCGATAAAGTTCATCTCCAGGTTTAAGTAGGCCTTACTCAAGCTGGTTTGATATTCATCCCTTGCATCGATACAGGCAGTTTAACTCAATGAATAAACTCAGTTAGGACGACAGACGATGAATCCTTTCGAATGTTCCGTTTAATGATGGATATTCATAGGTAGAAAAACGTTGCAGTTGTAAGCCACATGTAAGATGTTTAGCATTGAAGAAATACAGGAGTAATGACCAGAATCAGGAAGTGGAGGAGATATATAAAGAACTACGGTGAGAGAGAGAGTTCAGCTAGAAAGAAAGGGACAGATCTTAAAGACACAGAGCAAGAATAACCACATAGTGTAACACAACAATACATGTATATATGCTGTCTTCAGCTTTCTATGCTCTTTACAAAGTGCACATTGTGTTAGAAATCTTTCTTCCTGTTTCAGCAGTGGGTGTGGATTCTGGGCATACACTGTGTGACAGCTGATTGGAGGAAAGGCACACACCTCCCCTCCACATAGGCAGAGGAATGAAGAAACTTGCAGAGCTGTACTGTGATTAGGCAAGCTCTCTGCTTATCAATCTCTAATTTTCCTCCCCAACACAAATTTCTAGCTGCTTTGATTCCCTGTGTCGGAGAACTTGTCAGAAGTTATCATGCTGATAACAAAAGAATGGAGCATCAGAAAGATACAGGACTTAGAGCTTTGGAGAGAGATAAGTAAACACTACAGATATATGTGCCCATGTCAGATTTCATGAATGGGGTTTACAACCACTTTAATGCACTCTTTGCATTAAATGGGTGTTCCAGGCAACCCCGAGCAAAAAAAATAAAATTAAAAGCCAGCAGCTACACATACTGCAGCTGATGGCTTTTAATAAATGGAGACTTACCTGTCCTGGTGTCCCTCGATGTCGGCACCACAGCTGATGTTTCACATCAGCTGTCGGGTGCTGCCATTGCGGGTAAGGGAACCCGGCAGTAAAACCTTTTCTGCTTCACGCCGGGAACCCTACTGCGCATGCGCGAGGCCCCGCTCCTCTCTCCTATTAGCCCAGGGAGGAGGAGGAGGAGGAGGAGGAGGAGGAGGAGGAGGAGGAGGAGGAGGAGGAGGAGGAGGAGGAGGAGGAGGAGGAGGAGGAGGAGGAGGAGGAGGAGGAGGAGGAGGAGGAGGGAGCCTCGCGTGACTTCACCGCCGCGGCCGGACTCCAGTAAGTGGGAAAGGATACCTGTCTTTGACAGGTATCCTGTCCCCCCTCCCCCCCGAAAGGTGCCAATTGTGGCACCGGAGGGGGGGAGGAATCCGATGAGCGGAAGTTCCACTTTAGGGTGGAGCTCCGCTTTAAGGTAAAAAAACCTTCTAATATCCCCCCACACCGCCATCCATAAATACTTACCTGAGTCCTCCCACACTTCAGCGCTGTCTCAGCTGCAGCACCGCTGCTCTCTCTTCCTAGTCTAATAGGAGACTCTGAGATCAGCAGGAGCCATTGGCGGAGGGTGCAGAAGAAGTGGCTAAGCCACACTGTGTGTCTATAGATGCAAACAGTTTGGCTCTGGAGCGAAAGGCATGGCTTGCTAAGGGGGCGCCCAGTGGAAGGAGTGGACAGTGCTGGCAGGGGACTCCAGAATAGAATATTGTTGCATAGCGCAGGAAAGTATAACATCTTTTTTTATTTTAGCAAAAAATTAAAAAATAAACTTTAATATCACTGTATTCAGAGGTAACGGTTTCACCCCTAAAAATGTGGATGATGTCTGTACCTAAAGTTTCACTTTAAATTGATAACTTATAACACTCCATACTGTTATGTCAGTTTATTGCTAAGAATCTATTGAAACAAATGCAACTGTAACATATTTGTACCGCTATATACGACATGGTTGTAAATAGAGTATATACATTTCTTACAAAGTGAAATAATATATGAAGTAATATATGCATCGTTTTTTTTTTCCAAATGTAGATAAAAATTTTGTTAAAGCCACGAGTATGGTTGGATGCTGCTACTCAGATTTTCTTTTCTCTTTCATTGGGCTTTGGAGGATTGATAGCATTTTCAAGTTACAACCCTGAGAAGTAAGCAATTTTATGTATTTGTTTGTCAGGAATCAGATTACTTTTTTTAAGATGCATAGATGTGCATTTCTCATTTAAGCATTTGTTTTTAACGCATCAACTTGCCTTTTAAATTAAAAGGAGTTTTGACCACTTTCCGACAGGGCGGCAGCTGTGCACAGGATCACATAGTGTGTGTGTGTGTGTGTGTGTGTGTATATATATAGTAAACTTTTGGGGATTATAGCTCCACGGGACCAAGTGCATAAACCGTTGAACTTGAACAAAAAGGCTTTTATTTGTAAATAAACGAAAAATAAAGCTTCATTCAGCACACAGGAAAAATATAAAAACAAAGTCCGCTTATCTCCAGCATAAAGTAAAGTCCTGCTTGTCTTCGGCACAAAACAAATTAAAGAAAAGGCACATACAGTTTTTGTAGAGGGGTCTTCGCCCCAGAACTTCCAGAGCCCTTGCTGAATCCTTAACAGCTCCCAGCAGACACACAGCTCATCTTCACTGGTGCAATCCCCATACTCCTTTCACAACACCTCTAGCACCACTTCCTGTTTTATCAGCTGTTTCCTGGAAGCCTTTAACCCCCTGTGTGCTGACTCCCAGTGGTCAGGAGTGGAGGCTTATCCCACCCGAATATCACTTTAGAGCCTCCGAAATTCCGGGCCCCAAATAACTCTCTATCAAGACAAAGAGGACTGCGAGCCAGTCCTCTCTGGACTACTTTTGCCGGGAATTCCTCACCCATTCTGGGTGACCTCCTGAACACCATCACCACAACCCAAATATTGGTGCTATATAGCACCCGTCCAGGACCCAACCTTGGCGTCCTGTACATATCCCCCCCCCCCTCTGCCTCAACCCAGAGGTGTTGGAGGCACCACTCGACATCATACAATGGACTCGGGAGAGGGCATCGGCATTCTGATGTTGTCTCCCGGGTCTGTGCTCTACCACGAAATTGAACTCCTGGAGAGAAAGGAACCACCTTGTTACCCTGGCATTGGTGTGCTTGTTTTGCCTCATCCAGGTAAGAGGAGCGTGGTCTGACATCAAGCGAAATCTCCTACCTAGGAGGAAATATCATAGGGAGTCCAAAACCCACTTGTTGGCAAAAAAAGTAAGTACACCCCTAAGTGAAAATGTCCAAATTGGGCCCAAAGTGTCAATATTTTGTGTAGCCACCATTATTTTCCAGCACTGCCTTAACCCTCTTGGGCATGGAGTTCACCAGAGCTTTACAGGTTGCCACTGGAGTCCTCTTCCACTCTTCCATGATGAAATCACAGAGATGGTGGATGTTAGAGACCCTGAGCTCCTCCACCTTCCATTTGAGGATGCCCCACAGATGCTCAATAGGGTTTAGGTCTGGAGACAAGCTTGGTCAGTCCATTACCTTTACCCTCAGCTTCTTTAGCAAGGCAGTGGTCATCTTGGAGGTGTGTCTGTGGTCGTTATCATGCTGGAATACAGCCCCGTGGCCGGAGGGCCGCTTCTGCTGTGATTCTTCTGTGGTAATGGTTGTGTGGTTGTGAGTAGGGACCATAATAGCGAACTTGGAGATATTATCCACAAACACCAGGGCATATCAATATCCTGAGGAGGTTTTAGACACTGTCAGAAAGGCCATAGTGCCCTCTTACAATGGCAATGAGAGCGGTCCTGAGAGCATGGTCGGTGGAAAATTCCATGTGACCCATGCCTCCTGGACACATCTCCCCACATAATCCTCTTTGGTTTAACCCGCAACTGTTAGAATTTGGGTCCATACCCGATCCCAGTGTGTGGGCATGCAAGGGCATCAAATATATGAGTCAGATCTGTACTGAGGGCCGACTACAGACATTTGACAGATTGAAACAACAATATAACCTACCTAATTCACATTTGTTTAGGTTTTTGCAGCTTAGACACGCTTTTAACACTCAGTTTGAAAATGCACAGGTGGCCTTTTTACACCTCAAACCTGGAGACTTTGCTCAGGGATAAAGCTCTACCTAAACCTTTATCCACCATATATAAAACGTTACTTCCTAACATTCACACAGGCCTTGAAAACCTTAAGGCAAAGTGGATGGTCGATTTCCCTACACTAGAAAAAGAAGATTGGGAGGAAATGTGAGAGTGTCCCTTTTCACAGCTAGTATCGGCTAGAGATTAGTGCAATTCAAAATACTACATCAAGTGTATTACACGCCCATGCGCCTGCACAAAATATATGCATCCATCCCAGCTTCTTGCTGGAGATGCGACTCGCCCTCAGCGGATTTCATTAATATTTTTTGGAACTGTCCTCAGATTAAAGTCTTTTGGACTGAGGTCACCACATTTATTTTGACTGTCACCACCATTCCTGTGCCATTGTCAGTGGAGGTATGTCTGCTGGGACTTGTAGAACCGCTGGCCCCTCGCCGGGCAAGCAAAACCCTACTAGGATTATTACTTTATTATGCTCGTAAGTCTGTAGTACTCCGATGGAAGGCTTCGTCCGCACCCTCAATACATATTTGGAAGTGGTTAGTGATCTCGGCTCTGCCACTATACAAGGCTACTTACCTGTCACGTGGCTGTGCTAAGAAGTTCCATAAAATATGGGACATCTGGACGGAATCCCTATCCACTAATTCAGACTTGATGGATGATTAGTAACGCTCTATTAATTACCTGTAACGGCTCAAGTGGCATCTCTGAACTTGTAGGCTTCCTTGGGTTGCCCGGTCAATTGTTATGGGGAGAGGGGGGAATGTGAATGTGTACATGTAATGTGTACTTCATTTCGTAAATAATTAAAATAAGCTATGTGGAGTATCTGTGGAAAGAAGAATACTTTAGATAAACTGCACAGGTGGTTGAGCGTACAGTAGTTTAGTTGCTTATTATTTTAGTTTGTGTGACCGAGCCTGGGTAGGCTCGGTATTGTTATAATAAAACAGTGCAGCGCAGGTATAAAACGTCCACTCAATGGAGATAAATGACAATGTATTCAATGAAGGAGGTGAGTGAATTTTTCCAATGCAGGTTCCACCAGTGCTCAAACACACATTCTGTGACGATCCCTCCACCTTTATAATTCTAATTACCTCACAGCATGGACCCCTGAATTAACAGGTGGTCATGCAAGCAGAAAGGGTACAGGCTGGTGTATAACATGGATCCTAGATTCCTCAATATATTTCTCCAGTCCTCCGCATATATCTCCAGTATAAAAGATAAAAGGAATAGATCTAAGTGCCCTCTGTTTAAAACAGTATATTTATTTGATATACAAACACAGGCTACTCACATATCCTCAGATTAAAATCAGCATGTAAAAGACTACTCGTGCAGACACAACTGCGGGTGACGTGTGTACAGCTCCTTCCCCCGTACGCGTTACGTTCAATAACTTCCTCAGCGGGGCGGGGCTAACAACGTCACCTGACAGGCTTTAAGTAGTCGTCACTATGGTTACAGGAAAAAACCGGAAGTGTTAGGCACAGCACAGACGTCCAGCGTCATCACTGTGCCTCCAATACTGAAACCATGCCCAGCAAATAACACCCAGCTTTTCAGCCAGGCGGATTTTACCTGCTACATATAAAAATATCAATTGCCAAACTGCTGTATAAGTCTTTTCAGCAAATATAACAAAATTCACAAATTGACACAGCGGCAAACGAATAAAATCATCGCCATCTAGTGGCTACTAAGGAGATTGTTTCTCCATGTAAATCATTATAATGTATGTACTTACATCACCCGAAGTTGTGCTCTACAGCAAGTTACACTATACAAAATTAATTATACTCACATAAAATACAAAAAGGAAAAGACAACAGGAGGAAAACCCTATAAAAATCTATATACTAAATGAAAAAAATATATATACCAAAAAATATTTTACAAAAAGAAATCGCTTTGGACAAAAAATTATCTATACAGACATTGGATCAAATAATATCCCCACATTTATTTGTCTGAAATAAAACAATTCAAATCAAAGTCCACATTTAACCCATCAGGGGTCAGAACCTTGGTTTCTACAATCCAATAAGATTCATGCTGACTGATGTGCCTGATGTAATTGCCACCCCTCCAATGTCGATCAACTCTCTCAATGCCCCAGAATTTCAAAGATCTAGGGTCCCTATTTTGACATTCCCGAAAATGTCTAGAGACACTGTGAGTTCAGAGACCCCTCTTAATATTCACGTGCTCCCCAATCCGAACTCCCATGGCCCTTGAGGTCCGGCCTATATACTGGAGCCTACAATTGCACTCCAGCATATAGACCACCCCTACCGTACCACATGTAATAAGATTCTTGATAGTATAGGATCTTTGGGTGGAGAAGGAGACAACTCCTTACGTTTTTTAATGTTAAATTTACATTGTTTACACGCCTGACATCGTCCGCATGCATAAAAACCTGTGAGAAATGGGAACAGTCTGTTCTCCTTAAAAACAGGTGGATCAATGGCCCCTGGGGCAATCATATCTCTTAAAGTAGGTGCCTTTTTATATATAAAAAGAGGACGGGGAGGAAGAACAGCTCCCAGAATTTTATCGTTTCTTAGGACCTCCCAGTGTTTACCCACTACTTTTTCAAACTGTTTATATTGAATATTAAAATCTAGAATAATTTTAAACTCATATTTCTCATCTTTATGCTTAACGGAATCAGAGATAAGGTCAGTTCGGTTCAGAGAACCCACCCTTCCAATCTCATTCTGAATATTTTCCATATTATACCCCTTCTGTTGGAATCTGTTAGCCAGAAGATTAGATTGCGTTAGGAAATCAGTATCGGAGGTGCAATGACGTCTTAAGCGTATAAATTGTCCCCTTGGGATGTTACAAAGCCAACTCTTATGGTGACAACTATAGAGGGGAATGAAACCATTTCTATCTGACAGTTTAAAATAGGCTCTGTATTGTATTGTTTTTTTTTTGCCTTGAAATTACAATAAAAACAACGGGAGGAGAAGGAGCAGATCGGCTCTTTCCTCTTCCATCCGTGCAAGTGGGGAGGGAGGGGAACTGTCACTGCAGGCTCTGGGCTGTACGAGAGAGACGCTCCCAGCTCAGAGTCCTGCAGAGGGGGCACTGATAGGCGGCATTGATGAGCACCGAAAGGTGGCACTGATGGGTGGCACTGATGAGCAGCATTGATTCATGGTTTCTTGCACCAGTGCCCCGAAAGTTCTAGTTACGCCTCAGCCCTCAACCCTGCACTCTGCCCATAGAGGACCCTTCAACCCTGCACTCTGCACAAAGAGAACCCCTCAACCCTGCACATAGAGGACCCCTCAACCCTGCACTTTGCAACATAGAGGACCTCTCAACCCTGCACTCTGCCCATAGAGGACCTCTCAACCCTGCACTCTGCCCATAGAGGACCCCTCAACCCTGTACTCTGTATGTAGTGCACTCCTCAACCCTGCACATAGAGCAAACTCCAGAACCCTGCAGTCTGTATATAGTGCTCTCCTGAAATACTGGTATATAACAATGCCTCACTGTTTAGTGCAGTTTAGCTCCACCCACAATTTGATGCAGAGATAATGATGTGCAGTAACCTCTAGCAACCAATCAGTGAATAGTAATGTCTGCTGTAATCTCTAGCAACCCATCAGTGAGCAATAATGATGTGCAATAACCTCTAGCAACCAGTTAATGAGTGGCAATGATATGATGCAACCTCTGGCAACCAATGCAGTCGCTACCTGATCTGCTGCAGTAAACCAATTTTGAGTCTGGCTTCTATCTATTGTATTTCTCGGAGGGGGGCCCCAAATTTTTTTTTGCCCAGGGTCCAATCAATAGGGATGGCCCTGCCTCCAGTGCAGTCTCAGCTGTGAGTCGGAGCTGCACTCGAGTGACAGTAACACCCGTCGGCACATCAGGGGGCCGGGACCCGCAACGATCCCCTTCTCTCTGGCAAGGTGGCCGCGGCACTGATGATCTGATCAGTCTTGCCTCAGCTGTCTCACACAGCTGAGCAGAGTGAAGCCCGCCTCCCCCTCCTCTATGTCCACACAGGGGGAGGGGACCCGACATGCAGTCCCGCGCTGATCTGAGGTACATTATGGTTCTGAAGGGGGGAGTCTGTATTGTAGGGGGTGGTCTGAAATGTAGGTAGGGTTCTGTATTGTAGGGGGGGTCTGAAATGTAGGGGGGGGTCTGAAATGTAGGGGGGTTCTGTATTGTAGGGGGGTCTGAAATGTAGGTGTGTTCTGTATTGTAGGAGGGGTTCTGTATTGTAGGGGGGGTTCTGTATTGTAGGGGGGTCTAAAATGTAGGGTGGTTCTGTATTTTAGGGGGTCTGTATTGTGGGGGGTCTGTATTGTAGGGGGTTCTGTATTGTAGAGGGGGGTTTGTACTGTAGAGTGGGTTTGTACTGTAGAGTGGGTTTGTACTGTAGGGAGGGGATCTGTATTGTAGAGGGGGGCTGTATTGTAGAGGGGGTCTGTAATGTAGGGGCTCTGCACTTTAGGGAGGAGGTCTGCACTTTAGGGAGGGGGGCTGTACTGTAGGGAGGTCTGTGTAACATGCAGGGGGTCCAGAACTGTTAGGGGGGTGTCTGTGCAAGAAACTGTGGGGGGGCTGTGTAATGTAAAGGGATCCAGAGGTGCAGGGTGCTGTGTAATGTAAAGGGGTCCAGAGGTGCAGGGTGCTGTGTAATGTAAAGGGGTCCAGAGGTGCAAGGTGCTGTGTAATGTAAAGGGGTCCAGAGGTGCAAGGTGCTGTGTAATGTAAAGGGGCCCAGAGGTGCAGGGTGCTGTGTAATGTAAAAGGGTCCAGGGTGCTGTGTAATGTAAAGGGGTCCAGAGGTACAAGGTGCTGGAACCCCACATCCCATCATCAACCGCCGCCGCATAGCGCCGCTGAAGCACCCCCCCCCCCCTGCTCAGTCTAAAATGGCTGAGCCTATTTTTTGTCCCAGTCCGGGCCAGGTCAGAACCAACTTCTGTATACGCCATGTCAGAATGTTTATACTGAAATATTAAACAGTTTTATATTTATGAAAATAAGCAAGGATCTATAATTAAGGAGATTCCCATTTATTTCCACAAATTAACAAAATAACTCAAATTTGTTTATTCGCGCTAACCTGAAGACAAAAGGAATAGAAATGTGTGCAAAAATATACATATATATTTACTAAAAATCAGTGCAAAATAGTATCAAAATATAATTGGTAACAAGCAAAGAATATAGATCAACATTTCAATAATGTGGATAATACCAATGATGACAATTTAACCACAGGATGTTGTTTCAAAATATTAATGTAACAAAACTGAGTAATTCATTAAGAGTGATTTATAGCTTATCAGTGGCTCAGCAGAATGTGAAAACAACAAGGTGTTGATTTCGACACGTGACCTTTCTCTCAGTCAACAGATTTTGTAAGCTCAAATTACTTTAACAGCACATGGACAAACTTGTTATACCATGTACACAATTGGTGCTTTATATTTAGGGTAAAGATAATTTCCAATAAATTATTTTGTTTTTAAGCATACATCATAACTAAACCATTTTCTAGAAACGGAAATCAATTTCAATTAGAATAATACATGTATGTGCATTTCTCTCTTTGATTGGAAAAAAGGAACAATTCATACTGCAGTTAGAATTATTACAATTCCAAATTTTCTATGCTTCAAGAATTAAATGGTCAGCCAGATATGTCTCTAGTCAATTGCCTACAGATATATAGAAATCTTTTTTTTTTTTCGTTCTCCCCAATCTTACTTCAAACTCTTATCCCCCAAAGAAAGTAGGCGTGGATATGTTTTCCACGTAATTAATGCCATCAAATGACATATTTGCTGTAGACCCATGGAACAACTACCTAAAGGGGGCAGTATTGGATTAAAAATAATTTTGGAACTTTCCTTTAAAAATAACAAGATATCACTTCAAATAACCTCTGACTTAAGCCTTAAACAAAACCATAAATATAGGATGGTCTGTTTTATATAGTGTATATTCACTCTCATTTATAGTACTTTAAACATCCATCCTCATATTAATAATATATATATATACTAATATATTTTGATGAGTACAATCAAACAATATATAATGAATATTATAAAAGTACATAAATCACGAATATGTGAGATTATTCAATTAAGTATGCATATAACTGCTCCATATAATGTATTAATAATACAATACAATATAATTTATTGCTAATATAATTACTTGCAATTAATCATACTTATTCATAAGGCAACTTTTAAATAAGCCCTTTTTTTTTCTTTTTCCAGTAATGAAGATTTTTTTTTTTAAGTCTCTATTCATTGTTTGAGTTGAGACATGAGTCATCAATCTCATTATAACACATTCCAGCACCATGGACAGTACTTATCTTGTTTTTGTTGTCTAGGACCCTCACAATTTGCGACTTGGGAGAATATGCGATAAGGTCCTAAAAAAAAAAAATCTCTTGTAAGAGACTCTGTTCAGCAATGAACTTGCATAAACCTTCTAACAGATGAAAAATATGGCTTCCAAGATGCCCATGAAACCATATATAAAATAATATGTATATGCCTTAGAAATTGATTATTTTTAACCTCAAAAGTTCTGACAGCCATACTGTTTTTTTTTTCCAGTAAAGTTTTTGGTAAAAGAAAAGTCTCGTTGTTCAACTTAAATACGAGCCCTCCGGTACAAAAGTCCACTCTGAATCTCCAGGCGATCCCATTGCTGAAGTAATTGTCTGACTGGGACTTAAAGTTTTCCCTGTTCTCAGTAGGTGGGCCGATGGTCCCTGGAGAGGAACCTCCACATTTGTGCGATGTCAGGATCCTGCTGATGCAGAGATGCCCACTCCTTCTGGTAATGCATCTCGGCCACTGGTTGAGACTTCCTTCTCCACTGCTTTGCTGTTAAAACCCCTTGCTCTGCTCCTTTTACTTTAACAGGGGCAACTTCAGATTCATCTAGACACAGATCTATGTTTCCCTCTGGCTGCTCCACAGGGTAATAAGATAAAGTATTCACATTACTGTACAGGCAACCCGGCTTATAATGGAAATATAGTTAAAAGGTAACTCCACTTTCGTGGGGAAAAAAATAGCAAATAAAGAAAAAATATAACATATATAATTGCGACATAAGTAATATTGTAATTGAATGTTATTAAAAATTACTTTTCCTTTTCAATCTGCAGCTCTGTAATTTTCTGAAAATGCAATATGGCTACCTGGAGGTGTTCTGTACACAGAATGTGTACAGAACGCCCCCCAGAAACATAATTTCCTGCCTGTGTGATTGACTCACTGATTTTCCCAGAAGTCTGCCGTAAGATACAAGTCAGATTTCAGGTATCCCCTGCAACAAAAATTTCATTTTTGGTGAGATACTCCTAATAGGAAATCATGTCTATTGGGATGCAGGTCCAGCAGCTTTTCACATTTGTGGCCTGCAGGTGCTACAGCTGATTGATAATTATGAAACCATTCCCATTACACTTACTTCCCCACAGAGACACAAACACACAGGGATTTCTTCAGAGTAACAAAAAGGTAGGAATCTGTAACAGAGTTTGTTAAAATCCTTGCAATGCACAACAAAAGTGGAGTTGTGCTTTAAACTGAGCTAACCTTGCAACCCACAGCTGTTCCAGGGCTCCCAGCTTAGTGGCCTCTAAATAGGCTAGCAGGTTATTGTCAGTAAAGATGCCCCAGTGAGATACTCGGAAAACTTTTCTATGATAGTCCAGACCAGACCTAAGAGTTAACTTAAAGGAGCTATAATTCTGTGGGTTACGGTCAGTAGGCCACAGGCTGCGAAGAACTGACTTAGGGCGAAGTCAATTTTGAAGAAATGTGAAGGGCAGGGCTACGTGCTGACATCATCACATTGCCGGAAGTGAGGGTGGATTTTTTGTATTAGCCGGCTGGATGAGTTTTCTATTGCACAATATTTTGACTTCCTATGTAAGTACATTTTTTTATCTAAATAAATATTGTTGTGAGGATTTTACACTATGTCGAGTGTTTGCTTCTATACCTCCATGAGTGCTGCTCAGATAGTGATGGGAGGAGGATCTCTGAGGATTCCTGTTGCCCTAGAAGAGTACCAGCAGAAGTGATGTGGCTCTGATACGTCTTTTAATCCATGGGATCTATATGGCTTCTCTTTAATTAAAGGGGCATTTACAGTTGGTAAGCATGCATTTGTAATATTGAGGTGGTGGTTCTGAAGCACCGATTCCAATAAGCATTGTTGGTGGATACCTGTTCTTTGGGTATAATTTATATATGAGCACATAACAGAGGACTTTATTCTTTATCATGTGGACTTTTTTGTTTACAAACAATTTTTATTATATCAAAAGGTCATGTTTGATACAAATTTATAACAGAAACATAGGTACATTCAAAACTTATCAAGTATGTACTTAAAGCGGAGCTCCACCCAGATTTTTATTTTTTTTAAAAGTCAGCAGCTACTAACAGTGTAGCTGCTGACTTTTAATAAGGACACTTACCTGTCCTACTCACCCGCGATGTCGTTCCCCCGACGGCGATCGATCGCTGCTGGCAGGTCCCGGCTCCTCCATCCTGACTAAGGGAAACAGGCAGTGAAGCCTTACAGCTTCACTGCCCGTTTCCTACTACGCATGCGCCACTCGCGCGGCACTTTGTGAATGGGCGGCTTGCCTCCTGGGATACACACAGTTCCCAGAAGGCAGCGTGCCCCATTCACAAGAAGAGGAAACGGAAGTTCTCAATCCGAGGATAAGGAAGAGGCACATTAGAAGCAGGTTAGGGGACTTCCGCATAGCAACGGGCATTTCGGGTGAGTATAACATTTTTTTTTTTCTTTCTATTAATTTTTTTTCTTTGTTTTTAATGAATTTTAGTGTAAAAAAAATGTCAGGGTGGACCTCCGCTTTAACATGAGATAAATGTTATATATACAGATGAACTAAGTTACACAACGCAGCAACAATAGTGATGATGATATCAAGGAATTTGTTATTCAAACAAGCTTATTTCAGTTACATTATAGTTTTATTTTATGTTGATATTTATTATTGGTCTAAGTTAGGAGATATTCAGGGTTGTGGTATATCCCACGGGGACCTTTTTTTTTTTTTTTTTAAATATGGATTGTGTCAAAGAGAGTATGATGGATTCGCTCTGAGAGTTTGATTTGTTCCATTCTACTCAAAACTTGGGGCCAAGGGAATGTTGAAGGGTGCCAGTTAAATGCTATCATCCAGTGGATTGAATTAAAGAGTGTGTGAATCAATCTAATATGTTGTGTGGGTATATTTGGTATAGATGCAAACAATAAATACACCTTAGGAGTGAGGAGAATTTTTTTACCTATGATATGTTCAATCTTGGCTGCTGCTTGTGACCATATAGGGTTCAGAAATTTGCAGTTCCAGAAGGTATGTAAGATGGTGCCTTGATCTGGACATCCCCTAAAGCAAGTGGGGGATACTGAGGGATAATATGAGTTTATTTTGAAGGGAGTTAGGTACCATCTGGTGTGGATTTTTATTGCTGATTCTCTCGCTGAGGTTGAGCAAGTACATTTTAGTAGGTTTTGTATCATAATGGTCCACTCTGGTGGTGTAAATGATTGGTCCAAGTCGATTTCCCACTGTAGCACTGGTTTTGATTTTTTCAGAGAAAATTCATTCAAACAAATACGAGAGATCAAGCCCTTATCTCTTGGTGAGGATATGCAGATTTGTTCAAACTGAGAATAAGGGGTATGTAACGTTAGAGAGAAGAATTTTTGGAAGAATTCTTCAATTTCAGTATATAGTTACATAGTTACATAGTTAGTCAGGTTGAAAAAAGACACAAGTCCATCCAGTTCAACCATAAAAAAATATAGAAATATCGTACAATCCCATATACCCAATTCTATACCAACAGTTGATCCAGAGGGAGGCAAAAAACCCCAGCAGAGCATGATCCAATTTGCTACAGCAGGGGAAAAAATTCCTTCCTGATCCCCCGAGAGGCAATTGGATATTCCCCGGATCAACTTTACCTATAAATGTCAGTACCCAGTTATATTATGTATATGTAAGAAAGAATCCAGGCCCTTCTTAAAGCAATCTACTGAGCTGGCCAGAACCACCTCTGCAGGGAGTCTATTCCACATTTTCACAGCTCTTACTGTGAAGAAACCTTTTCGTATTTGGAGGTGAAATCTCTTTTCCTCTAGACGCAAAGAGAGCCCCCTTGTCCTTTGTGTTGACCGTAAAGTGAATAACTCAACACCAAGTTCACTATATGGACCCCTTATATATTTGTACATGTTGATCATATCCCCCCTTAATCTCCTCTTCTCAAGAGTGAATAAATTCAGTTCCTCTAATCTTTCCTCATAGCTGAGCTCCTCCATGCCTCTTATCAGTTTGGTTGCCCTTCTCTGCACTTTCTCCAGTTCCCCAATATCCTTTTTGAGAACTGGGGCCCAAAACTGAACTGCATATTCCAGATGAGGTCTTACTAATGATTTGAACAGGGGCAAAATGATATCTCTCTCTCTGGAGACCATACCTCTCTTAATACAAGAAAGGACTTTGATCGCTTTGGAAACCGCAGCTTGGCATTGCATGCCATTATTGAGCTTATCTACCAAAACCCCCAGATCCTTCTCCACTACGGATCCCCCCAGTTGTACTCCCCTAGTATGTATGATGCTTTCATATTCTTAGCCCCCAAGTGCAAAACTTTACATTTTTCAACATTAAACCTCATCTGCCACATAGTCGCCCAATTAGACAGAGCATTGAGGTCGGCTTGTAAATTGGCGACATCCTGTAAGGACGTTATTCCACTGCATAGCTTGGTGTCATCTGCAAAGACAGAAATTTTACTTTTGATCTCAGACCTAATATCATTTATAACATATTAAAAAGTAAGGGTCCCAGCACTGAACCTTGGGGTACACCACTGATAACCTTGGACCATTCAGAGTAAGAATCATTAACCACGACTCTCTGAATTCTGTCTTTTAGCCAGTTTTCTATCCATTTTAAGTATAATTGGATAATTCTGAACTTGGGAGATTATATTGTTCAGATAGTTCTGAAAATGGGCAAAATTAGTTGTTACTGGATAAGGATTTCAAAGTAGTAAGGTTACAAAGTTTCCATATACCGTAAGTACTATTATTTCTAAAGGCTGGAGGGAATCGTGGGTCTCCTATATAGGATGCTAGTGGGGGGGTGGTAGAAATCAAGTCAAATTTGTCTTTGTAATGATGCCATAACTGATATGAGTAGGCCACCACCTTATTTAAGGGAAAGATCTCTCTAGGATGAATCGACCTGGACCATAATAATCCTTGAAGATGGAATGGTGTAATTGATTGTTCTTCAAAGTGTAATCACGCAACTTGATTTGAAGGAGCAAACCATTGAGTCAATTATGTAAATCTTGCTGCTAGGTAATAATACCATAAGTTGGGAAGGCTCAATCCACCATTGGATTGGGATGTGTGCATAAGAGAGTAACCAAACCTCGGTTTTTTGTTGAGCCATATAAATTTGTTGATTTCTCTCTGTAGGGAGTCTAGTGTGTTTTTAGGGATCAGTATGGGAAGGGTTCTAAAATAAAATAGTAATTTAGGTAAGATCGCCATTTTGACTACCGTTAGTCTCCCCAAAAAGGAGATATGATAGGTTGACCGAAATTTTAGAAGTGTTTTAATGTTTGTGAATAGTGGTGGGTAATTGGTTTGATAAAGAGTATTATAAAATGGGGTAAGGAGGATGTCCAAATACTTCAGGTCCAGGTGAAGGAGAATCTTTCCTGTAGAGATGTCGACAACAGAGGTGGAATATTTATAGGCAATGCAGTACATTTGGATAAATTAACCCCTAGGTCGTGAGATCCCGAAATGTGTCTAGCACTTTGATAAGGTTAGGAAGGGAAACTAAGGGGTCTGAAAGGAATAGCAACACGTCATTGGCGTAGAGGCTCAATTTGAAGTCCATTAGGCCTTTGGAATACACCTTGATATTGACATTATTTCGTATGGCACATGCAAGGGGTTCTATAGCAAGGGCAAAAAGGAGAGGGGAAAGGGGGCACCCTTGTCTAGTTCCTCTACCCAAAGTAACTCTGAGGCCTCGTACACACGGCCGAGATTCTCGTTGAGAAAAACATGTCGTTTTTTTCGACGAGATTCTTGGACAAGAAACTTGTCCCGGCCGAGTGTACACACGCTCGTTTCAAAGAACCCGCGGTTCTTTGAAAGGAGTGTACGCGGTGACGTCATCGACTACGTCGAGCATGCGCTCGTCACATTCGATGCCGTCGCCGCCATCTTGGTACACCCTACGTATGCCTAGGAAGCTACCGCGCATGCGTCAAATTCATTTCGAACATGCACGGGCTTCCGGGCGGACAGGTAAGTGTACACACACTCACTTTTCTCGTCGAGAAACACGCCGAGGAGAATCTCGACGAGAAAATAGAGAGCAGGTTCTCTATTTTCTCGTCGAGGTTTCTTGTCGGTTTTCTCGACGAGAAACACGCTAGCAGCGTACACACGACCGATTTACTCGGCAAGACCTCTCTGCCAGCAAGTTTCTTGCTGGTTCTTGCCGAGAAAATCGGTCGTGTGTACGAGGCCTGAGTTTTCCCATGGGAGTCTAATTTTAGTTTGGGGATTCTGGTATAAAGCCCTAAAACCGTGCATGAATTCCTTGCAAAGACTGTATTTGGGGAGTAAATGTTCCAGGTATGACCAGCTGACACTATTAATGGCCTTGTGAATATCAAGGCCAAGTATAACTAATGGGTTTGCATGTAAATTTGCATCCTGTATTATATTTGTGACCAGCCTTAACCACTTGCTTACTCGGCACATATACCCCCTTCCTGCCCAGGCGAAATTTCAGCTGTCACGAGTTGAATGACAATAGCGCGGTCGTGCGACGTGGCTCCCAAACAAAATTGACGTCCTTTTTTCCCACAAATAGAGCTTTCATTTTGGTGGTATTTGATCATCTCCTCTGCGGGTTTTTATTTTTTGCTTTTTGCTATAATAAATATCCCAATTTAAAAAAAATCTATATATTTTTTCCTCAGTTTAGGTCTATACGTATTCTAAATATTTTTGGTATCGCAATCGGCGTTTATTGATTGGTTTGCGCAAAAGTTATAGCGTTTACAAAATAGGGGGTAGTTTTATGGCATTTTTATTAATTTCTTTTTTTACTAGTAATGGCGGCGATCAGTGATTTTTTTCATGACTGTGACATTATGGCGGACACATAGGACACTTTTGACACATTTTTGGGACCATTCACATTTATACAGCTAACAGTGCTATAAATATGCACTGATTACATCGCGGCCGCCAGGCACGCGCATCGGCATCTCAGTGACGCGCCGGGCACGCCCGCGCGCCCCCCAGTGGCCACAGGAGCGGTGGCCGTATAAAGACGGCCTCCCGGCATTGTAGAGCCACCTTGTGGCCGTACATAGTCGTACGGTGGACGGCTAGTGGTTAAGTTATCAGTGATCTGTCTGTCTGGAATAAACCCTGTTTGGTCCGGGTGGATTAATGATGTGATGACCGCTGCCATTCTGTCAGCTAGTAGACGGCCGAACATTTATGACTGTAAAAGTGTCAGGGCAGTTAGTTTTAGGTCCAGTGTAGCCCCCTAACCCCCCCCCCAATAAAGGTTTAACCCCTTGATCGCCCCCAGTTAACCCTTTCACCCCCTAGCACCGCTGTCACTAAGCGATCGTTTTTCTGATCGCTGTCTTAGTGACGGTGGTGCCGATAGGTAGCCAGTTATTTTTTTTAGGTTCGCCGCAAGTTTTTATAGCGTCAGGTACCCCCATATATTACCTAATAAAGGTTTAACCCCTTGATCGCCCCCCAGGTAACCCTTTCACCCCCTTTTGCCAGTGTCACTAAGCGATCGTTTTTCTGATCGCTGTATTAGTTATGCTGGTGCCGCTAGGTAGTCAGTTATTTTGTTATTTAGGTTCCCCGTCAGGTTTTTATATAGCGTCAGGTACCCCCATATATTACCTAATAGAGGTTTAACCCCCTGATTGCCCCTAGTTAACCCTTTCACCAGTAATCACCATATAAGTGTTACGGGTGACGCTGGTTAGTTAGTTTGCTTTTTATAGTGTCAGGGCACCCGCCGTATATAACCCAATAAAGGTTTAACCCCCTGATCGCCCGGCGGGTTATATCAATTAGGTTTTAGCGTCAGAGAGGGTCTGTGTCACACCCCAGGCAGTGTCAGGTTAGTGCCAGTAACGCTGACACCCACGCGTTAAGCATACACCTCCCTTAGTGGTATAGTATCTGAACAGATCAATATCTGATCTGATCAGATCTATACTAGCGTCCCCAGCAGTTTAGGGTTCCCAAAAACGCAGTGTTAGCGGGATCAGCCCAGATACCTGCTAGCACCTGCGTTTTTCCCCTCCGTCCAGCCCAGGCCACCCAAGTGCAGTATCGATTGATCACTGTCACTTACAAAACACAGCACATATAACTGCAGCGTTCGCAGAGACAGGCCTGATCACTGCGACTCCAGTGCTGTAGGAGGTGATTTCACCACCACAGTTTAAAAAAAAAGCATATATGCCAAAGCATGGGGGCAGCAGGAGCGGAGGAGTGATTTTGCTCCTAATGCCGCGTACATACGGTCAAAATTCCGACGGAGGCTTGCCCGTAGAAAAGTCCGACCGTGTGTACGCGGTATAACTTTTGCGGGAGGATGCCCCCATGCTTCGGCATATATAAATGGTGCATGTATGCCCATCATTAGAAGTGGGTGGATGAAGGGAGGTATTCTAATGGTGAGCATACCCACGGATCAATCTCTTTTTTCCGTTCAGCCAACAGGCTGCATGAAAAAAAAGATTACAATACATGTCCAACAAGGATCAGCAACGTACTGGTATATTGCTGGACTTTGAATGGTTTTACCAGAATGATGCCTGCGGGTTTAGGTATCATCTTGGTATCATTCTTTTCAGCCAGCGGCCGGCTTTCATGTAAAAGCAATCCTAGCGGCTAATTAGCCTCTGGACTGCTTTTACAAGCAGTGGGAGGGAATGTCCCCCCCCGGATATAAAAAGCGCCATTGGGAAAGCATTTTATCACACCAATCTTGGTGTGGTCAGATGCTTTGAGGGCAGAGGAAAGATCTAGGGTCTAATAGACCCCAGTTTTTTTCAAAAAAATATATTGCTATCATAGGGGATATTTACATTCCCGGAGATAAAAATGATAAAAAAAAAAATATGGAAGGAACAGTTTAAAAATAAAATAAAAAAGCTAAATGAATAATAAAAATAAAAATAAAAGCACCCTGTCCCGCCCTGCTCTTGTGCAATGGCGAATGCAAGCGTCGGTTTGGCGTCATATGTAAACAGCAATTGCATCATGCATGTGAGGTATCACCGTGAAGGTCAGATCGAGGGCAGTCATTTTAGCAGTAGACCTCCTCTGTAAATCTAATGTGGTAACCTGTAAAGGCTTTTAAAGGCTTTTAAAAATGTATGTAGTTTGTCGCCGCTGCTCGTTTGTGCGAAATTTTAAAGCATGTCGTGTTTGGTATCTATGTACTCGGCCTAAGATCATCTTTTTTATTTCATCAAACATTTGGGCAATATAGTGTGTTTTAGTGCATTAAAATTAAAAAAAGTGTATTTTTTCCCCAAAAAATGCGTTTGAAAAATCGCTGCGCAAATACTGTGTGGGGAAAAAAAATGCAACACCCACCATTTTAATCTGTATGGCCTTTGCTTTAAAAAAATATATAATGTTTGGGGGTTCAACATAATTTTCTTGCAAAAAAAAAATGTTTTCATGTAAACAAAGTGTTTGCATGAAAACATTTTTTTTTTTTTTGCAAGAAAATTATGTTGAACCCCCAAACATTATATATTTTTTCAAGTGGTTAGAAGAGTGGATGTAAGCTTCCTAATATTGTGTATAAAATGCCAGGACAGTTCAAAACCCCCCCCCCAAATGACCCCATTTTGGAAAGTAGACACCCCAAGCTATATACTGAGAGGCATGTCGAGTCCATGGAATATTTTATATGTTGGCACAAGTTGCGGAAAAAAGACTTATTTATTTATGTTTGCACAAAGTTGTCACTAAATGATATATTGCTCAAACATGCCATGGGCATATGTGGAATTACACCCCAAAATACATTCTGTTGCTTCTCCTGAGTACGGGGATACCACATGTGTGAGACTTTTTGGGAGCCTAGCCGCGTACGGGACCCCAAAAACCAAGCACCGCCTTCAGGCTTTCTAAGGGTGTAAATTTTTGATTTCACTCCTCGCTGCCTATCACAGTTTCGGAGGCCATGGAATGCCCAGATGGCACAAAACCCCCCCCCCAAATGACCCCATTTTGGAAAGTAGACACCCCAAGCTATTTGCTGAGAGGTATGGTGAGCATTTTGGATATCTCGCTTTTTGTCAAAGTTTTGAAAATTAAAAAAAATATATATATATATATTTCCTTTCTTCATTTTCAAAAACAAATGAGAGCTGTAAAATACTCACCATGCCTCTCAGCAAATATCTTGAGGTGTCTACTTTCCAAAATGGGGTCATTTGGGGGGGTTTGTGCTATTTTGGCATTTTATGGCCTTCGAAACTGTGATAGGCAGTGAGGAGTGAAATCAAAAATTTGTGCCCTTAGAAATCCTGAAAGCGGTGCTTGGTTTTCGGGGTCCCGTACGCGGCTAGGCTCCTAAAAAGTCCCACACATGTGGTATCCCCGTACTTAGGAAAAGCAGCAAAATGTATTTTGAGGTGCAATTCCACATATAACCATGTATAGACAAGTGGTGGCGCACAATATCCACAGAAACATGTATTACCCAAAGTAATCAATATGAAGCAAGAAAAAATAATAAAAAATAATGAATGAATAAATAATTAAATAAAACATAAAAAATAAAAAATAAAATAAAAAATAAAATAAAAAAATATATAAAATATAAAGATAAGATGAAAAAATACCATACAACATATGTATATATATAGACAGTCTTAAAGGAAGTCCTTAGGAGTCTGTTTACACACTGCGGTGTATATGGGTGGAGCAGGGATAAATGGGATCCACTGTGCACAGGGCGGCCATCATAGATGAACAGAAACCATGTTCAGGGGTAACTGGAAGACAAGGAGAGAGGCGCCTCTAAGTGCAATAGTGTAACAAGTGTGAGGGGGTTAGCTCGGCAGCGGGTGTGTGTGACCCCCGGGATGGGCTCCCCACACAAAACAGGCCCAGCAAACGGAGGTTGTGGTTTTCAAAATCAAAAAAAGGTGCGGTTTATTTTCTATTTACAGTGACAAAACACAGCAAAGCAAAAGAAACATAACCAAAATAAATCCTGGTCAAGTTGACCTCTGACTAAACATACAGGTTTCCTAACTAACAACTGGGATCAGCCTAGTGCTGTCCTAGTCCCTAAGTCCCTGGTTTAGTAAAAGTCCAAACAAATAGCCACACAGGCTTTGCCTCACCGCACAGGGGTTCACTCTCCCTAGACAGTCCACACAGGTCTGGTTCCAGGCATGAGCAACACCTAATGAATCTGGGAGTTCTTATAGAGGCCTAAATGAGCTGACAAGCTTCAGCTGGCCTCATCAACTCCCTGTCTGTACGACGCCCCACACTCTCCCTAGAGGTATGAGTCATCCATGAGCCTACTAGCCTCAGCTGGGCTTATACAACTCTCCACCCTAGTTGTATAAGTCAGCATAAAGCCTGAATCTGGGAGAAATATATCTACCCCCCTGGATGCAACCAGGTGACTTTACCTTCCTGCTGTCACATACCCCCCCCTCTTGTTTTAACCTCGGGGTTGGAACACCAGCAATCAGGCATTCATGTACTCGAGACAAAGCATCCACATTCCCCATTTGAACGCCAGGGCGATGCTTTACTGTGAAGTTGAATTCCTGGAGGGCCAGGAACCACCTATTCACTCTTCTATTTGTTTCCTTGTTTTGAGCCATCCACTTTAACGGAGCGTGATCCGTAACCATGTCAAAGTGCCTACCTAGCAGGTAGTACCGAAGGGAATCTAGAGCCCACTTCACCGCTAAACACTCCTTTTCAACGGTGGCGTAATTTACCTCATGGGACTTCAACTTTCTGCTGAGGTAAATGACTGGGTGCTCTTCCCCGTTCCAGACCTGGGACAATACTGCTCCTAACCCCACATCTGACGCATCACTTTGTACGACAAAGTCTTTAGAGAAGTCGGGTGAGTACAACACTGGCTGGCTACATAAGGCTTGTTTCAAGAATTGGAATGCTGCCTCAGCCTCGGGGGTCCATTTAATCATGACCGACCCTTTCCCCTTCGTTAGGTTGGTTAGGGGCACAGCCTTAGAGGCAAAGTGGGGAATGAATCGCCGATAATACCCAGCGATTCCCAGAAAGGCTCGTACCTGCTTCTTGCTGTTGGGACGTGGCCAACTCTGGATGGCCTCGACTTTGTTGAGTTGGGGTTTTATTACTCCCCTCCCAATGGTGTACCCAAGATATTTGGCCTCCTCCTGCCCAATGGTACACTTCTTGGGGTTAGCCGTAAACCCCGCTTCCCGAATAGAGTCCAGGACTGCTTGCACTTTTGGCAGATGTGAGGCCCAATCTGTGCTATGGACAATTACGTCATCCAGGTAAGCCGCAGCATACTTCCGATGGGGCCTCAGCATCTGGTCCATTTTCCGCTGGAACGTGGCCGGCGCATTCTGTAACCCGAACGGCATTCTTTTATATTGGAACGCCCCGTCTGGGGTTACAAATGCGGTTTTCTCTTTGGCCAATTTGGCCAGGGGGATTTGCCAATACCCTTTTGTGAGGTCAAGAGTCGTCATGTATCGGGCTGTTCCCAGCCGGTCGATCAACTCATCTATACGTGGCATGGGGTAGGTGTCAAATTTTGTAACTTTGTTCAACTGACGAAAATCGTTACAAAATCGCCAGCTCCCATCCGGTTTAGGCACCAACACAATGGGACTAGACCAATCACTTTGGGACTCCTCTATCACCCCTAAGTTCAGCATTTTCTGTACTTCCTCCCGTATTGCCTCCCGTCGGGCCTCTGGGATCCGATAGGGTTTTAACTTCACCCTTTCACCGGGCGGGGTAATGATGTCATGCTCTACCCCAGATGTTTGTCCCGGCAGCTCAGAGAATACCTCCTTGTTGCGAAGCACAAACTCCTTAACCTCCTGTTGTTGGGGTTGTGACAAGGTGGCTGCTATTCCAACCTCAGGAATCACGCAACCAGTTTGAGCTGGTGACCAAGTGTCTGCGACTAGGGACTCTCTATCCCTCCAGGCTTTCAACAGATTAACGTGATAGATCTGTTCGGGCTTTCGCCTTCCTGGTTGTCTGACCTTGTAATTCACTTCGCTCACTTTTTCCATTATCTCGTAGGGGCCTTGCCATTTGGCAAGGAATTTACTTTCAACCGTAGGGACAAGTACCAGTATCCTATCCCCCGGGGAAAAGGTACGGGTCTTGGCTCCACGGTTGTACACTCTCTGCTGTGCTAACTGCGCTTGGGCCAAATGTTCCTTCACGATGGGCATTACCTGTGCAATTCGGTCTTGCATCAGGGCGACATGCTCAATCACACTCCTGTGGGGAGAACTCTCACTTTCCCAAGTTTCCTTGGCAATATCCAACAGCCCTCTTGGGTGTCTCCCATACAGTAACTCAAAGGGGGAGAATCCCGTAGAGGATTGGGGCACCTCCCTAATAGCAAACATCAGATAAGGAAGTAGACAGTCCCAATCCTTTCCATCTCTATCCACCACTTTCTTCAACATTTGCTTTAGGGTTTTGTTGAATCTTTCAACCAGCCCATCGGTTTGGGGGTGATACACAGATGTACGTAATTGCGTCACTTTGAACAATTTACACAGCTCCTTCATAACCCGGGACATAAAGGGTGTACCTTGGTCCGTAAGCAGTTCTCTACAAATACCCACCCGGCTAAACACAAGAGATAGCTCTTTGGCTATGGTTTTGGCCGAGGTATTTCGGAGAGGGATCGCTTCTGGATAACGGGTGGCATAGTCCATTATAACTAATATGTACTGGTGCCCCCTAGCGGACTTGATTATAGGACCTACCAAATCCATGGCGATCCTCTCAAACGGGACCTCAATGATGGGTAGAGGGACCAGCGGGCTACGGAAATGTGGCATCGGGGCCGACCTCTGACACACAGGGCAGGAGGAACAATAATTTTCTATGTCCTTTATCACCCCCGGCCAATAGAATCTCTGTAATACCCTCTCTCGGGTTTTCTCTGTCCCCAGATGACCTCCAAGAATGTGCCCATGGGCCAACTCCAACACCAACTTCCTGTAAGGTTTGGGCACCACAAGCTGCTCAACGGTTTCTTCTGCCCTTTTTGCCACCCGATACAGTAGGTCCTTCTCTACGCTGAAGTATGGGTAAGTGCAGGTATTATCTGGGTTCACTAACTCGCCATCTATTTTCACTACGTTTTCCCGTGCCTTTATTAGGGCGGGGTCTTTCAACTGTTCTGTGGCAAAGTTTTCCCTGTGAACCTCAAGATCAGAAAACTCCACAGACGGTAGGTTTTCGTCTGAGGAGGTGGGCTCCTCTCCAGTTTCTTGAGTCTCCCCTGCCAATACTGATAAGGGAAATTCCGGAGAGTCCTCACCACTCTCAGGGGAGTTCTGGCTATCCCATTCCTGGTACATAGGGGCACCAGTGGGGGGCTCAGGATCATCCCACAGTTCCCAGAACTTCGGAAAATCCCTTCCCACAATGGCGTCATGCGGTAACTGAGATACTAAGCCCACTGGATGAGAGAGGGTACCTTTGGGGGTCTTGAAACACACTGTAGTCACTGGATACTCTCGGGTGTCCCCATGCACACAAATAACAGCTACCTTGCTATTCCCAGAGACCTCTGTTTTAACTAACTCAGCCTTTATCAGGGTCACAAGGCTACCTGAATCCAGCAATACCACAACATTTCTACCATTAACACACATTTTGCATAAATGTTTCTCAGTTCCTCGAATGGCAGTGCATGCGACTGTCGCACACAGCGACTGACGTCTGCCCATCAGAAAGTCACACTGCATGGGTTCCTCCACAACCGGGCAATTGGCTGCAATATGTCCCGCTTGCCGGCAGCGGTAGCAAACGATCCTTCTTGCCGCCTCTTGAGCCGCTGATTTCCCAGGCTGTTCTCGCCAAACTTGGGGTAGAGCTCCCACCCTCTCACTCTCTCCACCCTCACCCCTTGGAATCCTCTTATCCGCCACTGGGGATGGTCTGGTCTTAGGGTGGAAAGTCCGAGTGTCTCTGGAAGAGGCCATCAGGTTCTCTGTAGCCAAGTATTTCTCCACACGATCCACAAGACCATCGGCCGTCTCTGGGTCTCCATGGCTTACCCACTTTTGGATGGCAGTAGGAAGAGCTCTCAAAAACCGATCCATTACAACACGTTCCACAATCTTTGGTGCGGACAAAGTCTCTGGCTGTAGCCACTTTCTGCTTAGGTGAATGAGATCATACATTTGAGACCTGGGGGGTTTTCCAAGCTGGAAAGTCCAGTTATGCACACGCTGAGCCCGGACAGCCTGGGTGACACCCAGCCTTGCCAATATTTCAGCTTTTAGCATCACATAATCTTTTGCTTGGTCAGGCTCTAGGTCATAGTAAGCCTTCTGCGATTCACCAGTTAACAGAGGAGCCACCAGTCCAGCCCACTGCTCCTCAGGCCACTTTTCTCTTTCAGCAGTCCTTTCAAATGTGGTCAAAAATACCTCTGGATCATCCTCTCCAGTCATTTTTGTCAATAAACGACTCACCCCAAAGGACGCGGTATTAGTGGGACGGCTTTCCTCACTGGTCTGCGGACGTTGCTGCATTACTGCTTCCATTTGTTGTAGTCTCTGCTCTTGCTTCTGTAACAGGTCTATGAAGCGGGCCTCAGATTGCTGCTGGGCTTGTTGCTGAGCTGCAAGGCTCTGTTGATGAGCTTGCTGCTGGGCTGCAAAGTTCTGTTGTTGAGCTGCAAGGCTCTTTTGCAAACCTGCATTTGTCTGCTGTTGATTGGCATTTGCTAGAGCCAGCTGCTTCAGTATCTCCTCCATGCTGGCTTAAAAAAACTGCCCGCATTCTCCACCAACTGTGAGGGGGTTAGCTCGGCAGCGGGTGTGTGTGACCCCCGGGATGGGCTCCCCACACAAAACAGGCCCAGCAAACGGAGGTTGTGGTTTTCAAAATCAAAAAAAGGTGCGGTTTATTTTCTATTTACAGTGACAAAACACAGCAAAGCAAAAGAAACATAACCAAAATAAATCCTGGTCAAGTTGACCTCTGACTAAACATACAGGTTTCCTAACTAACAACTGGGATCAGCCTAGTGCTGTCCTAGTCCCTAAGTCCCTGGTTTAGTAAAAGTCCAAACAAATAGCCACACAGGCTTTGCCTCACCGCACAGGGGTTCACTCTCCCTAGACAGTCCACACAGGTCTGGTTCCAGGCATGAGCAACACCTAATGAATCTGGGAGTTCTTATAGAGGCCTAAATGAGCTGACAAGCTTCAGCTGGCCTCATCAACTCCCTGTCTGTACGACGCCCCACACTCTCCCTAGAGGTATGAGTCATCCATGAGCCTACTAGCCTCAGCTGGGCTTATACAACTCTCCACCCTAGTTGTATAAGTCAGCATAAAGCCTGAATCTGGGAGAAATATATCTACCCCCCTGGATGCAACCAGGTGACTTTACCTTCCTGCTGTCACACAAGTTTTTAATAGTAGATACGAATACACTCACATTTAGGTGAATTAACATAGGCGTTTAAAATGTCAGGATGACGATCATCAGCAGCAGGTCACAGGGGGTTCTCAGCTCTGCGTAGAATGACAGGAGTGTCTCTGAAGATGCAGCGGCCGGCTTCCGGGGACAACGATCCTGTAGTGTGTTAAGAGCGAGGCTAGGAGCGCACATGTGGTTAAGCTGCAGAGGGTGACGTCATCAAAAATGGACGCGTTTCGTGAGCGTGCGGACTTGCGGTGTCCTGGCAAGTCGCGCTCCTTTATCAACATGACATAAGGGCAGAAGTGGATAGACGCCTTATATAGGGACAAGGATGAGGAAGTGAGCTGGATGGGGTGGGGCTGGGAGAAGGTGGTGTCCAATGACAGGAGGAATGGAGAGGTCATGTGATCGGGATGGCCTGGATCACATGACCTGATCACATGACCGAAAAAAAAAAAAAAAAAAAAAAAACCTGACCTGATCACATGATCACATGACCGAAAAAATAAAAATAAAAAATAAAAAATAAAAAAAATAAAAAAAAAACCTGACCTGATCACATGATCACATGACCGAAAAAAAAAAAAACAACACAATTAGCAAATGGGGATAGATCAAGGATAATGGATGGACCGGAAAATAGATATAAATAATAAATGGCATTAATAGTGACGGTGTTAGATGGGTATAAGTATGAATGGGCCCGATCGCGAAAAATATATATATATATAATAATAGATGTGAATGTTAAGGGTCACGAAAAAAACATATACATATATATACATATACACACATATATATATATATACATACATACATATATATATACACATACTAATAATAAAATAGCATTAATATAGGCAGTGCTGCGGGAATAAACGGGGTATAAAGAAGAATAACGGGTCATAAAATATAATAAATATGAATAGAAAGGGTCACGGAAAATATATATTAATGATAAGTGCCATTAATGCAGGCAATGCTGCAGGAATAGGCGGGTAGACAAATGGCGAAGTATGTCTCCTTATAAATAATATGATATATGGAACATGTTACATGTATATAGAAAATTTCCGAAAGGTGATGATGATGGCAACTGTATATATCCAATTGATAATATTAGTATGATAGTTTGATAAGTAATATGAGATTAATACAAAAAAGGGAAAAAAGGGGAAGGGGAGGGCATAATGTTATTATGGGGGGGGGGGGGAAGATAAGGGGCAAATGAAAGAAAGGAAGAGGGAAGGGGAAACAGGAATGGGGAGGGGAGGGATTAGGGAAGAGAAAAAAAAAAAGGTGGGGGGAGGGGGGAAAAAGAAATAATAAAAGGAAGGGGAAAAAAGTTGACTATGGGGAAGAGATATGCCATGCTGATATGTATGACAGTAAAACATATACATCTATGCATATTAGTTTACACAAGTGTACGGATGATCACATACATGGAGCTTAATAGAATGATAATTTTTCAAAAAACAAAGTAATAACGTGAACTACATCAACTGTAAGGATGTAGTATAAGAATAAATGAATTAAATCAAATATACTAACATAGGTAATATATGGGCAATATGTCAGTATATGATACAAACGGTGGTTATATATATTCCGACAATAAAAATCAAATCAGTGCAATAAGGGTATTACCCAATAGATAAAAGGTTAAAATATTAAAAATATATAAATTCTACAAAATTCTAATTGCACATATAAGCCTCTAAGATAATACAATAAATAGTAAAAGAACAGGTGAAATGAGCATAAATGTGAGGAGGTAGGGTAATGTTATTTATAAAATAGTGGAAATCTCAATCCCTTCATTTATACCACCAGGCGAGAGAATGTCTAAAGTGTAAATCCAAAAAGTTTCCCTAGCGCATAACTTTTTGAACCGCTCTGCTGCTGGAAGTGAGCGGGGGATCTGTTCAATCACCCAGACCTTAAGGCCACTGGTGGATTTTTGGTGGGCTACACAGAAATGTCTGGGGACACTGTGGGGATCGGTGCCACCTTCAATTAGCCTCCTGTGTTCCCCAAACCTGACTCGCAAAGCTCGTATAGTGCGGCCCACATACATGAGGCCGCAGGGACAGCTGAGGCCATATACTACAAACTCAGAAGAGCAGTTGTAGAACTCTTTGAGTTGATAAGTTTTACCTTTCGTGGAGAAAGATTTTTGCCCATGGTGAACATATTTGCATGTTTTACATAAGTTTTTTTTGCACTTGTACATGCCAACCAAAGGTATGAGGACTAATGGGGTAGGAGTACAATCGCGAGTGCGAATCTTACTGGGAGCCAGCTTACTTTTGAGATTGGGTGCTCTGCGGTAAGTTACTTTGGGGCGAGCAGGGATAATAGATTTAAGGGCAGGATCCTGCAAGAGGATCTTCCAATGGTTGGCCAAGATACTTTCCATTTTTTTAAATTCAAAATGGAAAGTGGTAGTGAAGCGGAGAGAATGATTCTCTGTCTCACGAGCCTCTTTCGGGGGTTTACCCTTCAGATAAAATTGGAAGGCTTTGTCAATGAGGCCATCAGGATATCCTTTCTCGCTGAATTTTTTCTTTAGTAGCTTGCTTTGGTCTATATAGTCCACGTCTCTGGTGCAGTTCTGCCTAAGTCGGCAGAACTGTCCTTTGGGAATATTATTGATCCATTTTGGGAAATGGCAGCTCTTATGATGCAAATAGGAGTTGCCGGCTGTAGGTTTGACATAATTTTTGGAGATGATGGCTAAGGTCTCTTTATCAAAGGCCAACTCCAAATCCAAGAAGGGTAAGGTGGTAGGATCACTAACGGAGGTGAAAGACAGGCCAAACGAATTGTTGTTACAATAGTCTACAAAGGGTGGGATACTATCCACGGAACCGTCCCAAATAACAATAATGTCGTCAATATAACGACCGAAAAAAACGATATTGCCTGAAAATGGATTATTATTGTTGTAGATGTATTCTTTCTCCCAGAATCCCATCGCTAGGTTGGCATAAGAGGGTGTAAAATTAGCGCCCATAGCGGTTCCCTGTAACTGTAAGTAAAAGTCATCATCGAATTTAAAATAATTGTGAGTAAGGCAAAAAGTGGTGGCATCTACGATAAATGAGGCTTGTCGTGAGTTAATAAGAGGATCATGGGAGAGAAAGAACTCCAAAGCCCGGAGGCCAAAGGCATGGGGGATAGAAGTATAAAGGGAATTCACATCGAGTGAGAGCCAAATGTAGGTAGGTTCCCATTTGTACACTGAGAGCTGTTCTAGGAGGTGGCTCCCGTCTCTGATATATGAATCCAATTGCTGGACAATGGGCTGAAGAAATTGGTCTACGTATAGGCTAAGCCCCGTGGTGATGCTGTCCATCGCGGCCACTATAGGTCTCCCCGGGGGATTGTCCATGCTTTTGTGCACTTTTGGGAGGTGGTAAAAATAAGGAATGTGATAAAAGTTCTTTAAAAGGAAGGATTTTTCTACTTTATTAAGAACATTGTCAAGACAGGCAGCTGTGACTAGAGAGTCAATTTCTATAGCATAGTCCGGGGTGGGGTCTTTAAAGATCTTTTTGTAAGTGTTACTGTCGGAGAGTAGTCTCCTAGCTTCACCAAGATAGTCATTATAGTCCTGTATGACAATTACTCCACCTTTATCAGCTAACTTAATGACTATATCTCCAGCTTCAGTGAGGCATCGGAGGGCTCTAATCTCGAGAGGAGAGAGATTATTAGTTTTTTTGGGGGCTGCTGATTGACAAAGTTTTTGAAAATCTGCAAACACTACCCTATAAAAACTCTCAATATATGGGCCTTTGGAATGTACGGGGTTAAAAATGGACTTGGGTTTAAAAGCAGTGTGAATAACTGGAGGAGAAGTGGCTGGGTGTTGGGTGAGTAAGTAAAACAATTCCTCATCAACCAAAGGATCTTCCGTGTCATCGATGAAATTGGGATGATATAAGAATAAATTGGAGGTGATGGTAGGAGATATGGGAAGGGAAGTGGTGTTATTCAAATGATCCTTTTGTTCTTTTATATGGTAGTGCCTCTTAAGGGTGAGATTGCGTATATATCTATTTAAATCTTTGAAGAGTAAAAAAGGATTGGGTTTATTAAGTGGTGCAAAATTAAGGCCTCTACTGAGGAGGGAAGTATCAGCAGAAGAAAGGGCACGGGAGGATAAATTAAATATTTTTATAGTTTCCTGACCTTGATGGCATTGGGGTTGTTTTCTATTTCGTCCCCCTCTACAGCCTCTCCGGTGAGTTTTCTTTTTTTGTAGTTTTTGGGTGCTGTCAGAGGAGGACTGGAGACTAAAAAAGAAGACGGAATAGCAGAGCTTGAGTCAATAAGGGCAGGGATAATGGATGGATTGGGATGAACCACAGAATGATCAGCATGAGTATTAGTGGAGGGGACTTCCATGGTATCCATGGTAATGGTCGAAGGTGTGTTATTATGGGATACAATAGGACTAGGTGGAAAACCGGGGATGATAGCTGTGGGCTGAACTGATGATCTGTTGTAAAATCTATTCAAAGCGTGAATAAGACTGGCATTACCATAAGTAGGGATATGTCTTTTCTGTTTATTTATTGTATTATTGATCTTGGGCGTCTGCCCTTTTGTGAGGTCAGTGATTCTTGGGGCCAGGATAGGCCTCATGGGCCTATGAAATATCCCGGGACCAAACGGACTGGGTATTATTAAACTCATAAGGGGACGGGGGGGGTCAGGGCTGGAAACTGAAGGAACGAGCTGAGATGATGAATGAGATGATGAATGAGGGAAAACCTCTATAGGAGGATCAGGTCATGTGATCCAGGCCATCCCGATCACATGACCTCTCCATTCCTCCTGTCATTGGACACCACCTTCTCCCAGCCCCACCCCATCCAGCTCACTTCCTCATCCTTGTCCCTATATAAGGCGTCTATCCACTTCTGCCCTTATGTCATGTTGATAAAGGAGCGCGACTTGCCAGGACACCGCAAGTCCGCACGCTCACGAAACGCGTCCATTTTTGATGACGTCACCCTCTGCAGCTTAACCACATGTGCGCTCCTAGCCTCGCTCTTAACACACTACAGGATCGTTGTCCCCGGAAGCCGGCCGCTCCATCTTCAGAGACACTCCTGTCATTCTACGCAGAGCTGAGAACCCCCTGTGACCTGCTGCTGATGATCGTCATCCTGACATTTTAAACGCCTATGTTAATTCACCTAAATGTGAGTGTATTCGTATCTACTATTAAAAACTTGTTACACTATTGCACTTAGAGGCGCCTCTCTCCTTGTCTTCCACATATAACCATGGCATGTGTGAGCAATATATCATTTAGTGACAACTTTTTGTAATTTATTTTTTTTTGTCATTATTTAATCACTTGGGACAAAAAAAAAATATTCAATGGGCTCAACATGCCTCTCAGCAATTTCCTTGGGGTGTCTACTTTCCAAAATGGGGTCATTTGGGGGGGGGTTTGTACTGCCCTACCATTTTAGCACCTCAAGAAATGAGATAGGCAGTCATAAATTAAAAGCTGTGTAAATTCCAGAAAATGTACCCTAGTTTGTAGACGCTATAACTTTTGCGCAAACCAATAAATATACGCTTATTGACATTTTTTTTACTAAAGACATGTGGCTGAATACATTTTGGCCTAAATGTATGACTAAAATTGAGTTTATTCGATTTTTCTTATAACAAAAAGTAGAAAATATATTTTTGTTTCAAAATTTTCAGTCTTTTTCCGTTTATATCACACAAAAAAAAATCGCTGAGGCAATCAAATACCATTAAAAGAAAGCTCTATTTGTGGGAAGAAAAGGACGCAAATTTTGTTTGGGTACAACATTGCATGTCCGCACAATTTCCAGTTAAAGCAGCGCAGTGCCAAATTGTGAAAACGCCTCTGGTCATTAAGCTGCGTATTGGTCCGGTCCTTAAGTGGTTAAAAGAGTCATTAATTCTCCATTTATATGGGGTAGGTGCCATGCCTATGTGAGAAGTAGTGAAAGCAACAATGTGATGGTCAGACCAGGGGCATGTATGAATGTCAGCATTAGATGAATTAGCTAAAAGAAGTAGGGTTCCAAAAATATAGTCTAACCTTGCATAGCTTTCATGTGGATGAGAAAGAAAAGTATAATCCCTTATACCAACATTGTGAGCTCTCTATGTATCAATTAATTGAAGGTTGTGTAGGGAGCGGGTAAGAGATTTCGGAAATGCCTTTGACGAGGGGTCAACTCTGCTTCTATCAAGGACGGAATTTGCTGCTACATTAAAGTCTCCTCCCACAATTAGGTGGGGGGAGTGATATCTGTCCAGGACATCAAAAAATGTTTTAAAAAATTTAGATTGTGCCTCATTGGAGGCATAAATTGAGGCAATAGAGATATGATGACCATTTAGGATGCCTTTCAGGATCAGGAATCTGCTTTCTGGGTCTTTGTAAATGTTTAGAATTTCCATGACTAGTGATCTCCTTTATAAAGATGGCTGTACCACGAGTCTTGGAAATATATAGTTTGTACAATAATGTTGATTATAAGACCTGTCAAAATATTGTGGGTGATTATTGGTGGCAAAGTGGGTTTCCTGCATTAAAATAATATCCGCTCCCAACCTTTTATAATGACGGAATGCTTTTTTGCGTTTATTAGGCGAATTAAAACCTTGAAGATTGTGCGATATTACTTTAATCCCCATTATAGATGTAGTGGACCCCCCATAATCGGGGTCGCTATGCCTAAATGTAGGGGGTAGCCTGAGCAAATAGTTAGGCTCAGGCTGTTAGAGTTCTCTAAATTGGTCTCTGCTCTGTTGTGATGTTGCCTGGCAGTACAGTTCCCTGTGACCTATAGGTGGCGCTGTCGCCCAGGTCTCAGGTCGAACCACAGGTGGCATTGTAGCGCTATTGGGTGTCCCCTCTCGGCGGCCGTGCAGTGGGCGTGGTCTACCCACTGTACATGCTGGGAGAGGGTAGATAAGGGGCAGACGCCATTATTCGGGGAGCAGTTCACGCCTCCCGGCCATCCAGGCCAGGTGTGCGTGTGTGTGTTCAGTCCCCGACACCTTTAGCCCGAGGCTGCATCGTTCCAGGTAGGCCCAGCACCTTTAGCTGAGGCCTACACCAGAAGAGGAGTCCCAGGGTACCCAAGTGGGGGTAACCCACTCTGAAGGAGAGGAAACCAGGGGAGGACCTATCCAAGGGGATCAGTGAAGAAAGTCACTGTCTCAGGAGAGGCCTCCACAATCTGCCACAAGCCTTGTAACATGCCGCATTGGCAACTAAGGTCTCAAGTGTTACAAGTGCTGGGAAGTTCGGGACTTAGAGGCTAATATCCTGATCGTATCCTTAGGAAAATTATAAGCTAATGTTTGTGCTCCACACCGGCTGCTAGGACCGTGAGAGGGGACTATCCGGGTGAGAAAAACCCACTCAGGCCTGAGTGGCAATGAGTGATAGTTGGGTGTCGCGTGCCTGAACCTGCCTCCCTGTTCAATTCTCTATCTCCAACTTTCCTATCAAGTTCTACGCAAGTAAAATAAACCTTTCTTTATTGGGTTTAATACTGTGTGGACAATGGCCTTCTTGAACTTTCAAAGAGAATAGAATAGACTTTTCCCTACACTCTAGGGTGAGGAACCAATGGAAAGAGGTAACTCGCTGCAGGACCCAAATCAATTAACACCGCTCACCCTCTACAAAGATGGAGGATACTGGGCATGTGGCATGGTGTGTCCCATTCTGCTTGTGGAGGTAAGCGGGGCAGGGATGGTGAGTGCTACATAGACATCAAAGAAGTATATTGGTCTGATATGATAGTATGTGATGTTTACTACCATAAGGGTTGCAAAAACTATAAACATATAACCAGAGTAATTACCTATATTGTTCTTAAACTCGTGAAAAAAGGAGAATAGGGTACTTGAACAGTAGAACACTAGAAATGATAAACTCATAAAAAATAACAGTGCTACATTGCTCAACGTTGCTCTAACACAACACATTAAGTAAGAAAGAGAATTTGTGTTCGACCTTTTCAAAATTTTGACAAAATTTTGTATTTTAGTATAACTATGAGAAATATTTAGTATAGCTTGGGGGTCAGGGTGAGAAGCACTACCTGACCAAAAATAATATTGATGTGGACAATAATGTCCATTACTCACAAATGGTCGTAGAAGAGTTTCCACAGGTTGAACCATGCTTTTGGAGTCCTTTGTGAGTAGGGGGACAAACTAGCGGAGGCGGAGCAGATCAGCCTCAGCGAGGATTCTATAAACAAAAATATAAGTGCATGCTGTAACATATATTGAAAAAATTGGAAGAAAAGACAACCAAGAAAGGGAAAAGAAGTTAAATGTATACGATTGTATAAAAGGAACTATAATATACCAACCAAATACACCGTCAATCAAACTAGCAAATTTTCAGAACATTAAGAACTTTTCTTTGAACCTTGCACAAAATGAAAAAAAGTAAAAACGAAGGGAAAAAAATTCCCCAAAAAAAGCCGGGAAAATTTTTAGCCGCAGGAATGAGTCAGCTTTATCTTCAGGCGTCCAAATTTCTGAATGATTGTCGCCATCTTCTTTGATCCCGACGTGTAGCTGGGGTGGCCCAGATAGGTGAAGTATGAGGAGTGGTAGGAGGTCTTGCACCTGCACCTGGATCCAAAAGACCCAACTTCACAAGGAGATCTTTACCTTCCGAGACGTTGAAGACTGTAGGTGGTGTCATTGTGTGGCACTTAATTTAAATGGGAAAACCCCACCGGTATCTAATATGAGCTGATTGTAATACCGAAGTTATCTCTTTCAATTTGCGTCTCCTTACTAGGGTAGCTTGTGAGATGTCTGGAAAAATTAGAATTTTTGTGTCATTCAATTCAATGTTATGCATATTTCTAGATGCTCTTAATATGCTTTCTTTTGTGATGAAATCTTTCATGCATAGAATGATGTCATGTGAAGGTTTGTCTGGGGGTGGTTTAGGACGCAGGGCCCTATGAATTCTGTCACATGCAAATGAGGATGGAGGTAATTCAGAAAGGAGATTATGAAACAGTTTGGAAACCGCAGGCATCAGTTCGCTGACTGACTCTGGAATACCACAAATCCTTAGGTTGTTCCTGCGGTTTCGATTGTCCAAATCTTCCACTTGTGATTGTAAATATGAGTAGTTTTCAGCTAAAAGTTCAAAGTCTTTTCTGAGATCATTATGCGCAAGTGATAGCTCATCGTGTTTGGTTTCAAGAACATCTGTGCGTCCCCCCAGGATTGCTATTTCTTGCGTGAGTGTGCTTGTTGTTTTTTGGAGTTCATACTGTATTTTGTGAAATCAGCTTTTGTGATCTGAGAGGAGAACTCACTGTTTTGTGCGGAGGGCCACTAGCAGCTGTAGGAGATTGTACAGGCGGTGAACCAGCGCCTTTTTGAGACATTTTCTTGTGCTCCTTATTGCGCAGTGGATATGTGATCAAAGAGTGCTGTTGCGCACGGCGATTGTACGCCTTCTTGCCCGATGGCATGCACTAGTGTGAACTGCAGAGATGTTAATGAAAAATATAGCTATTTGAGGCGATAATTCCTTATAGTGTGGGTTAAATCCTCGCTGAACCCATGGGGCTCTTAATTGAAGATGGTGATCTGTATCGTGCCCCGTATGTGCTAGTTGTGATTGTGTCCTTTAGCTCATTCTGTTTCCTTAATCCTAGGATAATATTTCACTCCAACACTGCTGTGGGGCTACATGCCGCCTGATGAGGAGGCTACGGGCTCCTGTTAGGGTAAGGATCAGGCACATAGGAATTCGGGAGAACAAGTTTATGAGGTGTAGCAAGATGGCTGCTGCTGATTTTGATGCAGAGCGTAGCACCTCCTGAAGCAGTGAGGGGGACCCTAGATATGGACTACAGGAGGCAGTTTAATCTGTTGGGCATTTCCAGCATCTCTGTAGAAAGCAAGTCTGGCCTGTAAGGGTCAAAGCAGCCCAAGCCACACTGCCGTTGGGTGTAGCAAGATGGCCGCTCCTCGTGGATATGGGGACAGGGCCTCGGCAGTCACCCGGGCCTTCTCTAGGTAAGAAGTCACTTTAATCCCTGACCTGGATCTCCACACTTGCGGGCGGGGCGCTACTGACGTGCCGTGAGGCTTAGATCGGGCAAAGGGGGGACGAGGAAGCTATTGGTGGGCTCGAGGTGTAGCAAGATGGCCGCCTCTCACCAGTATCTCCGGAGCACCAGCCACTGTGGGTTTCCTCCAGCGACCATCCGATCACACATACACCATCTTCCCAGACCGAGGAAGCTGCCGCAGGTGCATCGGGATGGGGCTGCCGCTCGTCCCGCGAATCGCGGCACCCGAGCGTGGAGGATGCGGAGGCCTCAAGATGGCGGCGGTTCACCTATGTATGGAGCGGGCCGGGAAGCAGAGCGAACGGCCGGCCAGGATCTTCAATTCAAGTTGGGGTCTGCTCAGGGGATGCCCAAGGGCCCAGATGGATGTTTTGGAGGCTGTTTATGGAAGCGCTGGCTCAGGATGGCAGTGGATTCCAGCAGGGTCAGCAGAGCTCCACAGCAGCACGTCTTTCTCCGCTCGCATCCGGACCATCATGTTTACTTTTTAAGGATTTATTTAAATCTTTATATGTACTTATTTGTGAATTATCATTCTAATTCATACAGTATCTCACAAAAGTGAGTACAACCCTCACATTTTTGTAAATATTTTATTATATCTTTTCATGTGACAACACTGAAGAAATTACACTTTGCTACAATATAAAGTAGTGAGTGTACAGCTTGTATAACAGTGTAAATGTAATGTCCCCTCAAAATAACTCAACACACAGCCATTAATATCTAAACCACTGGCAACAAAAGTGAGTACACCTCTAAGTGAAAATGTCCAAATTGGGCCTAATTAGCAATTTTACCTCCCTGGTGTCATGTGACTCGTTAGTGTTACAAGGTGTGAATGGGGAGCAGGTGTGTTACATTTGGTATTATCGCTCTCACTCTTTCATACTGGTCACTGAAAGTTCAACATGGCACCTCATGGCAAAGAACTCTCTGAGGATCTGAAAAAAATAATTGTTGCTCTACATAAAGATGACCTAGGCTATGAGAAGATTGCCAAGACCCTGAAACTGAGCTGCAACACGGTGGCCAAGACCATAAAGCAGTTTAACAGGACAGGTTCCACTTAGAACAGGCCTCACCATGGTCCACCAATGAAAGTTGAGTGCACATGCTCAGCGTCCTATCCAGAGGTTGTCTTTGGGAAATAGACGTATGAGTGCTGCCGGCATTGCTGCAGATGTTGAAGGGGTGTTGGGTCAGCCTGTCAGTGCTCAGACGCTGCATCAAATCGGTCTGCATGGCTGGCGTCCCAGAAGGAAGCCTCTTCTAAAGATGATGCACAAGAAAGCCCGCAAACAGTTTGCTGAAGATAAGCAGACTAAGGACATTGATTACTGGAACCATGTTCTGTGGTTTGATGAGACCATGATAAACTTATTTGGTTCAGCTGGTGTCAAGCATGCGTGGTGGCAACCAGGTGAGGAATACAAAGACAAGTCTGTCTGGCCTACAGTCAAGCATGGTGGCACTGGTGAGCTACAGTTCATTGAGGGAACCATGAATGCCAACATGTACTGTGACATGCTGAAGCAGATCATGATCCCCTCCCTTTGGAGACTGGGCCGCAGGGCAGTATTCCAACATGATACCGACCCAGAACACGCCTCCAAGACGACCACTGCCTTGCTAAAGAATCTGAGGGTAAAGGTGATGGACTGGCCAAGCATGTCTCCAGACCTAAATCCTATTGAGCATCTGTGGGGCATCCTTAAATGGAAGGTGTAGGAGAACAAGGTCTCTAACATCCACCAGCTCCGTGATGCCATCATGGAGGAGTGGAAGAGGACTCCAGTTGCAACCTGTGAAGCTCTGGTGATCTCTATGTCCAAGAGGGTTAAGGCAGTGCTGGAAAATAATGGTGGCCACACAAAATATTTACACTTTGGGCCCAATTTGGACATTTTCACGTAGGGGTGTACTCACTTTTGTTGCCAGCAATTTAGATATTATTGGCTGTGTGTTTGAGTTATTTTGAGGGGACAGCAAATTTACACTGTTATACAAGCTGTGCACTTACTATTTTACATTGTAGCAAAGTGTCATTTCTACAGTGTTGCAACATGAAAAGATATCATAAAATATTTACAAAAATGTGAGGGGTGTACTCCATGTTTGGAATTTTTTTTTCTTTTCTTTTTTTTAGTACAGCTCTATGGCTACAACTGGTATAGATACTATGACATATATATCTCATTAGTTTGAGATTGGCAGCTTCTTATATTTCATGTTTTTCTCTTTTTGTTTCTATTTTTGGAACACAAGCACAGTTTTATTTTTATTTTGTTTTAGTGGCGACCTGGCCAAACTGCTGTAGCTAGAAAGCACAGTTCATGGTGGACACTTTTGTCCCTGTGTGCATTAAGCACTGAGCTTACCACCAATCCATCCCCACGGTTACCATAGGGGATGAAGAGATCAATTTGGTGTCACACTTGTGTTGTGTTGAAGTAGTGTACCGCAGGTAAGTCTAACGACTGGCAAAACTAACCCCCCCCCCCCCCGCACCGGCAAAGTGTCCCGTCCCCCCCCATGTTGAGGGCATGTGGCCTTGTATGGTACGAGGGGGATGGCTGCTTGCTCAGCCCTCTCTTTCCTGGCCTGCTGGGCTGCATGTTAGAATTGTGGCATTCTGTGCAGTAGTAAGGACCACCTACTGCCAACCCCAGACAAGAAGGATCTTATTCACCATGTGACCAGCTGGAAGACAGTTGTATTTAGGGTATGTTGTATTCTAATATTTTTTAATATATGGGGTGGGGCAGGGGGCTTCATGGAGCTGAACAGTCCCGGCTGGTGCAATCCGCCAAACACCTTCCCCCCCCCCCCCGGTCGGTCGATCGCGATCGGTCCCCACACTTACCCCATCTAGGTCATGGGATTCCTCCGGGTGGCGGGTGGCAGCTTCACACTGGGTCTCCTCCTTCCTCGGCTTCCCAGCAGAGCAGCTTCCCCTGCGTGTCCTCCTTACTCCTCCTCGGTGGCCAGGACCAGCTTGAGCCGGGATTGGCCGTGAAGAGAATCGGGTAGACAATAGCAAATATTAATTCGCTATTGTCACACAACTCGTGTTGAGCTCACCCTTTTTTTAAGCTGATTGGAGCCCGATTGGAATCCATGCGTTCAGCGCCTTGCATGTAAATTAGGAGCCGGGCGAATGGATTAGGAGGGCGTATGGACGGGCCGCCGCTGGAGATGAAGTTGGACTTTATTCTAATGTTGACTATATTTGCACTATGCATTAAATACAGTATATGCATTAAAATGTCAAACTTGAGTAACCAACTTATAAATAAAATACATTTATTATATTTCAGGAATGACTGCGAAAAAGATGCAATAACAATAGCGGTCATCAACAGTATGTCATCATTATATGCTTCTATTCCAATATTTTGTATCTTGGGATTCAAAGCAACACTTGCTTACTGGGACTGTTTGGACAGGTAACAATTATAAAATTTTTGCACATAGCATGTAATGGATTTTCCGTCAGGATAAACTCCAATGTATTTTTACGACGGAATTCCGTTCAAGCTGTCTTGCATACACACTGTCACACCAAATTCCGACCGCCAAGAACGCTGTGACATACAACACTACGACGAGCCAAGAAAAATTAAGTTCAATGCTTCCGAGCATGCGTCGACTTGATTCTGAGCATGCGTGTTTTTTTCTCCGTCGGAGTTCCCTACAAACGAACTGAATTTCCGATACAAATTTTTTCCCTCTGGAAAAAAAGAGAACATGTTCTCTTTCTAAATTCCAACGGAAAAAGTCCGATGGGGCACACAGTCGGAATATCCGATGAAAAAATTCCGTCTGACTTTTTCCATCGGAAATTCCGATCATGTGTACAAGGCATAAGTGTTATATTTTATATATAATTTGAATGAACAAAAATATGTAATTTTTATTTCAGCAATATCCTTTCCTTAATAAATGAGTTTGAAATAAGTGAATGGAACATTACAAGAGATAACTACAATGACGTTTTAGGTAGTCTCAATGCTACCTACCCTACAATAATTCATCATCTTAAGCTAAAAGAATGTAATCTTCAAGAATTTTTGGATCAGGTAATCATCTTTACTTATTAAAGGGGCAGTTTACCCACAATCATATTTATGATTAAGCACTGACCTTCAGTGTGAAACATGTAAGCAGTTACCCTGGCTATGCTGTGATGAATTTTGGTGTAATTTTTCCATCTTCTTACAATAAAGGCGACCGACCGTCAAGGTTTTTTGGAGTGCGGCTGTCCATATTTTTTATTTTTTCCTCTTTATATTTAGGTAACGGTGGAATCAAAATTTCACCTAGGCATTTTTTTTATCTCAGGAACTGTAATTACAACATTTCCCTGCCATACTTTTAAGTTTCTACCCACTCCTGGGCATCCCACTCATTCTCCTGCATTCTTCATAACATGGATATAAAATCTAGAAGAACTAGTGAGATTCCTTACAAATTGCTGCAACCTAAGTGAGAAGGTCAGCAGAATCCACAAGAGATTTACAAAACATAATTTTACCAAGAGTACAAACTATGGTCGTCTATGTAATGGAAATGATTTAAGCTGAACTCCTGGCAAACATAAAAATACACAGATAAAATGTAGATAAAGAAATTGTTTTACCAGCCAAATTATTTTGTATTTCTGTCCATCCAGTCCTGAGATTTAAACTACCCAGTCAGACAGCACAGTCAGGTGGATGACACTACTTTTTCTGTTAAAGTTGTGGACTGCAGAAGGTATACAGTAGAACCTCGGATTACGAGCATAATCCATTCCAGGAGAATGCTCGTAATCCAAAGTACTCACATATCAAAGCGAGTTTCCCCATTGAAGTCAATGGAAACGAAAATAATTCATTCCGCATTGACTTCAATGGCATGCAATACCGCATGTGGCCAGAGGTGGGGGGCATTGGAGAGCCTCGGAAACACACGGAAAGGCCCAAGGACAGCTCGGCTGACCTCGGGAACGGAGTATTTCCGAGTCTTTCCGAGCATTTCCATTCGGCTCCGCTTGACTCCGGCGCCCCCCCCCACCTCAGGCCAAATGCGGTACTGCACACTGCTTTGGCTTGAATCCTGCTTGTCTTGCGAGACAACACTGGCAAACCACCAAGTTAGGATTTTTAAAAATACAGTGCTCGTATTGCGAAACGCTCGTTAACCGCGTTACTCGCAATCCGAAGTTCCACTGTACTTTAGTTTCCTCTGTGCATCCCCAGCATGTTGACAGGACAGTGAAAGGACAGCAAACAAATAGAGCCATTTCTCTGTCGCTCTTTCTCCTATCATGCTGTTTTTTGTCAGTACATTTGCATGCAGTATAGATGGGTGGCTCTCAGTTCTGCTCCTCCATCTTCCCAGTCTCATTCATACAGGCCCATACAGCATTCATACAGGCCCATACAGCATGTATGAGGTATTTGTTTACATGTCTGGAGCTAATTGAAGGTGCATGCAGGCAGCCTTTAAAAGCAAATGGAGATGCAGCCACTGTATGGACATACCAGCACATCCAAGTTTGAAAGGCCTGCAGGGACGATGCATGGCCTTGAAAACACACTATCTGCATTTTCGGCCCTCCCTGCTGGCCTGTCAAACTGGGTTGTGCGGGTATGTCCATACAGCTGCTGCATCTCAATTCAATTGTATAGGCAGCCTGCAAGCAGGTCCAGACATGGAAATAAACACCTCATTCTTGCTGTACTTGCCCTTGTGAATGTGTGAATAACGACTTAGTGCTGTTGTAGAAAAGATTTGAAGAGGCAAGTCAATTTTAGGTTCAGGTCCTTACACTGGATGTACTAATAAATGATAGTTTTAATGACTTATAAAACAATACTTGGCTACATTAATTTAGATCTGCTGGGAGCTCAGCTTATAAGCAGGTGCTTACAAAATGCTCTTAGTGTTAAAATGTTTTTCTTCTGTTGGGGTATATGCTTATTTCAACTGTATTTATGTGCAAAAGCCATTTGTTACCATGTAAACATATGACACTGTGTCCTTGGTTGACCTGTGAGTTTGTGGTTTCTGAGAAGGAAGGGTTATTGCTGCTGGCCAGGTTTTCCCACTCTTTTCAGGAAGGTAACTGTCCCCTACAGCCTAGGTCATTTCATGTACGGTAAATAGGGGCTCATGGTGCCCTGGAGAGGTTGGTTAGGGGAAAATCTGCCAAAATGTAGCCATTAGTCTGTCGGATTCCACCGCCCCTTGGGGGGAGCCCAGTCAGGGTTCCCAATGGGGTAGGAAGCCTATGGACTTCTAATACCTGTTACTTATGAATTATTGCTACCTCATGTGGATTTACTGCCAGTTATAGAGTCTTGCATTGGAATAGACTCTTGTATGGATTTTAGTACCTAAACAAAGTATGACTATCTCATGGGATACTATTGAAGGACACTTAGAGAGCTATGTTAGGGATGTGTTGAAGATGTTATCAAGTATTGTTCAAATATCTCATTTAACTACTTCAGTAGAAAAAAATAATCTTTCTTGTTCTTTTAAATTGCCTTGTCTGAAGTCTCCAAAGGTGTGCATTAAAGGTATATCCAAAGAACAGGGCTTAAAACAGGGGACAGTTAGAAGATACAGTACATAGATCTAATGAGCAGAGAAGCTGTCCTAAGGAGGCTATATTGCCTTTGCAAAGGACTACTGTGTTTGTGTCACTTGCTTATGTATCCAACCAGCCAGGAAACGGGTGACATGGCAAGAGTAATGGATATTCTGGTGAGGGGGTGTTATGCTTGGCCCCTTTACTAGCGACTGGTTCCCCACATAATAGGACTGATTTTGTGACAGAGTACCCAGGGACCTAGTCTGGAATCATGGAGAGATAGAGATGTAGTAGGGGGCACAAGGAGAAGAACAAGCATTTGTGTCTCTTGCCACCTTACTTCCTAAGCATTCCATCAAGCATCAGCATGATCATTAATCTACCTGAATAATATAGAATCCTTTTTCTCTTGTAGAGCGTTTCTGGCACTGGTTTGGCATTCATTGTCTTTACTGAAGCAATTATTCAAATGCCGGGTTCCCAAGTATGGGCTGTTCTCTTCTTCATAATGTTATTTACCCTTGGTCTGTCTTCAATGTTTGGAAACGTGGAGGGAGTACTGACACCTATATTGGACCTTAAAATATTTCCAAAGTCTGTTCCAGTGGAGGCTATTTCAGGTAAATGTATGCACTAGACACGATATGTTTCAAACGTGCATTATGTCATCCATTATATATTTCAATGCAGTTTCATCTATCAACAAAAGTGTCCCGCAGTGAACAAAGGTAGGGTATGTGGTCTACAATGGCAACAATACTGCATAAGCCTTTTCACATTGTTGCCAATGCTTCTTAAAAATGTCACATCTTCTCTAAAATTGTCTTCCACATATCAGTTCAGCACTTTCTTTAACCACTTAAGCCCCGGACCAATACGCAGCTTAAAGACCAGAGGTGTTTTTACAATTTGGCACTGCGCTGCTTTAACTGAAAATTGCGCGGACATGCAATGTTGAACCCAAACTAAATTTGCATCCTTTTCTTCCCACAAATAGACCTTTATTTTAATGGTATTTGATTGCCTCTGCGATTTTTATTTTTTGCGATATAAACGGAAAAAATACTGAAAATTTTGAAAAAAAATATTTTCTACTTTTTGTTATAAGAAAAATCAAAATGTATTCAGCCACATGTCTTTAGTAAAAAAAAAATGTCAAGTGTATATTTATTGGTTTGCGCAAAAGTTATAGCGTCTCCAAACTAGGGCACATTTTCTGGAATTTACACAGCTTTTAATTTATGGCTGCCTATCTCATTTCTTGAGGTGCTAAAATGGCAGGGCAGTACAAAACCCCCCCAAATGACCCCATTTTGGAAAGTAGACATCCCAAGGAAATTGCTGAGAGGCATGTTGAGCCCATTGAATATATTTAATTGAATAATTACAAAAAATAAAATAAAAAAATGTTTACAAAAAGTTGTCACTAAATTATATATTGCTCACACATGCCGTGGGACTTTTTGGGAGCCTAGCCACGTATGGGGCCCTGAAAACCAAGCACTGCCTTCAGGATTTCTAAGGGCGCAAATTTTTGATTTCACTCCTCACTACCTATCACAGTTTCGAAGGCCATAAAATGTCAAAATAGCACAACCCCCCCAAATGACCCAATTTTGGAAAGTAGACACCCCAAGCTATTTGCTGAGAGGCATGTTGAGCCCATTGAATATTTTTTTTTGTCCCAAGTGATTGAATAATGACAAAAAAAAAAAATGTACAAAAAGTTGTCACTAAATGATATATTGCTCAAACATGCCATGGTTATATGTAGAATTGCACCCCAAAATACATTTTGATGCTTCTCCTGAGTACGGGGATACCACATGTGTGGGACTTTTTGGGAGCCTATCCGCGTACGGGGCCCCGAAAACCAATCACTGCCTTCAGGATTTCTAAAGGTGCAAATTTTTGATTTCACTTCTCATTACCTATCACAGTTTCGAAGGCCAAAAAATGCCAAAATAGCACAAAACCCCCCAAATGACCCCATTTTGAGAAAGTAGACACCCCAAGCTATTTGCTGAGAGGCATGTTGAGTCCATGGAATATTTTATATTTTGCCACAAGTTGCGGGAAAATTACAAACTTTTTCTTTTTTGCACAAAGTTGTCACTAAATTATATATTGCTCACACATGACATGGGCATATGTGAAATTACACCCCAAAATACATTCTGCTGCTTCTCCTGAGTACGGGTATACCACATGTGTGGGACTTTTTGGGAGCCTAACCGCGTACGGGACCCGGAAAACCAAGCACCGCCTTTAAGATTTCTAAGGGCATAAATTTTGATTTCACTCCTCACTACCTATCACTACCTATCACAGTTTTGAAGGCCATAAAATGCCAAGCTGGCACAAACCCCCCCCCAAATGACACCATTTTCGAAAGTAGACACCCCAATCTATTTGCTGAGAGGCATGTTGAGCCCATTGAATATTCAATTTTTTTGTCCCAAGTGATTGAATTATGACAAAAAAAAATAATTTTTTTTTTACAAAACGTTGTCACTAAATGATATATTGCTCACACATGCCATGGTTATATGTGGAATTGCACCCCAAAATACATTTTGCTGCTTCTCCTGAGTATGGAGATACCACATGTGTGGGACTTTTTGGGAGCCTAGACGCGTACGGGGCCCAGAAAGCCAAGCACTGCCTTCAGGATTTCTAAGGGCGCAAATTTTTGATTTCACTCCTCACTACCCAATAGTTTTGAAGGCCATAAAATGCCAAGATAGCACACAACCCCCCCAAATGACCCCATTTTAGTAAACACCCCAAGCTATTTGCTGAGAGGCATGGTGAGTATTTTACAGCTCTCATTTGTTTTTTAAAATGAAGAAAGAAAATTATTTTTATTTTATTTTTTCAATTTTCAAAACTTTGTGACAAAAAGCGAGATCTGCAAAATACTCACCATACCTCAGCAAATAGCTTGGGGTGTCTACTTTCCAAAATGGGGTCATTTTGGGGGGTTTGTGCCATCTGGGCATTCCATGGCCTCCGAAATTTACACCCTTAGAAAGCCTGAAGGCGGTGCTTGGGTTTTGGGGTACGCGGCTAGGCTCCCAAAAAATGTGGTATCCCCATACTCAGGAGAAGCAACAGAATGTGCATGTTTGAGCAATATATCATTTAGTGACAACTTTGTGCAAAAAAAATAAAACAAATTGTCTTTTTCCCGCAACTTGTGTCAAAATATAAAATATTCCATAGGCTGAACGAAAAAAAGAGATTGATCGGTGGGTATGCCCACCATTAGAATACCTCCCTTCATCCACCTACTTCTAATGATGGGCATACATGCATAATTTATATATGCCGAAGCATAGGGGCATCCTCTCGAAAAAAAGTTATGCCGCGTACACACGGTCTGACTTTTCCACGGGCAAACCTCTGTCGGAATTTCGACCGTGTGTACGCGGCATTAAGAGCAAAATCGCACCTCCACCCCTGCTGACCCCATGCTTCGGCATATATACTCTTTTTTTTTATTTTGAAATCACCTCCTACAGCGTTGGAGTCACGGCTTTATGTATCGTGGGAGCAAGTGCTGTTGCTGTCAAGATAAATAAATCCGCGCTGCAACTGAATGGCGTACCTGCTAAGCAAATGATGGTTAACATTAAAACAAAGTAACATTACAGTATAACAGTAAGACCTTACCATACCATACCTGCAAAGCAAATACCAAAAAAAAAACTAGTAAAATATAAAGCATTTTTTTAACGCAACCTGTGCCTAATATATATATATATATATATATATATATATATATATATATAATTTATATGCTGAAGCATGGGGGCATCCTCCCGCAAAAAAGTTATGCCGCGTACACACGGTCGGACTTTTCCACGGGCAAGCCTCCGTCGGAATTTCGACCGTATGTACACGGCATTAGGAGCAAAATCGCTCCTCCGCCCCTGCTGCCCCCATGCTTCGGCATATATGCTCTTTTTTTTTAACTGTGGTGGTGAAATCACCTCCTACAGCACTGGAGTCACGGCTTTATGTATAGTGGGAGCAAACACTGTTGCTGTCAAGATAAATAAATCCGCACTGCAGCTGAATGGCGCACCTGAAAACACCTGAAAACAAAAAATTACATACCTGAAAAGCAAGCATGATAAAACATAACAATAAAACAATGCAGAATAGAATACAGTAAAAAAGAGCAGAATAGAGAGAAAATAGAACAATAAAACGACGACTATTTTTTTTTTTTTTTTTATATTTTTTTTTTTTTTTTTTTTGTAACTGTAACAACTGTAACGGTTCGGGTCTCTCAAAATGCGATGGCATCTTGGGAGACCCTGTGTAAGTGTGTCCTAGTCTGTGAAATGCTGTACCCTACGCTAAAACTTCACTAGTGTGTGGAAGCGTTCAAAACATTTACCAATGCACAGACCAGGATTGTCAGGACATAGTGGACAAAAATAACGGGTGTCACGCCAAAATCCACGCTTGTTACAGACACAACATCTTTTTTGGGGGGCTCGTTGGGTAGGGGTACTCTCGAGGACATACGTAAAATGCCTCTCATGCAGCCGGCTTACTGCATTTGGTTGGGGATGGTGAGATGCAGAACCGCCTGGATACAGGAGGTCTGTGACTATCTCATACTGGAATTTGAGGAAGGATAAAGTCCCGCCTGAAGCTCTGTATAGCACATGAGCGTTCAGCAAAGCCAATTGAAATAAGGATAGAGACACTTTTTTGTACCAGCGTCTCGCCTTATGGGCAATGTGATACGGCGCCAACAACTGGTCGTTGAGGTCCACCCCTCCCATATTTTGGTTATATTCGTGGACACAGAGGGGTTTCTCCACAACACCAGTCGCCGTACGAATTTGGACTGTCGTGTCTGTGTAAAGGGAGGTAAGAAGGAAAACATTCTTATTATCTCTCCACTTCACAGTGAGCAAATTATTACACTTCAACCAGGCCCTCTCCCCCAGCCTAAGACGGGAATCTACAAGCCCCTGGGGAAAGCCCCAGCGATTAGGTCGCACGGTGCCACATGCCCCAATCTGATGATCAAACAAGTGACTAAACAGTGGCACGCTCGTGTAATAATTGTCCACATACAAGTGGTACCCCTTTCTGAATAAGTGTGACACCAAGTTCCACACTATCTTGCCAGCGCTCCCTATGTAATCTGGGCAGTTCTCCGGCTCTACGTGACTGTCTTTTCCCTCATAAACCATAAAGCTCCATACATAGCCTGTTGCCCTGTCACAGAACTTATAGAGCTTAACCCCATATCTGGCACGCTTGCTGGGAAGGGACTCATCAACGCAGACAACTTGATCGGGAGTAAACAAGGCTGCAAAACGTTCATTGAAGTGGTTTATGAGGGGCCGAATTTGGTAGAGCCGATCAAATTCAGGGTCTCCACGTGGACGACAAAGTTCATTATCACTGAAGTGCATGAACCGCAAGATCTGCTCGTATCGTTTCCTGGACATGGAGGCAGAGAACACGGGCATATGGTCAATTGGGCGCTTGGACCAATAGGCGCGCAGTGACGAGAATTTATGTGTGCCCATGTTGAGGGAAAGGTCCAGAAAGGTTTTAAATTCGGAAACCGTAATTGGTTTCCAATCTCTGGCAATGGAAGGCGACTAAAGACTAGCGGCGATGAATTGACCAGCATATAAATTACTCTGGTCCACGATATATCTATAGAGATCTTCAGGTGGAAACTGTCGCTGTTTTTCACGGAATACCGGGTTGGCCAGTGAATGCAGGAAGTACGGGTTCTGCAGAAGTGTTGGGCACCCAATCAGGATAGGCGAATTCTGCAGGAAGGGCACTATGGGCACGATGGGCCTGCCTTTGTCTTCTTCTTGGTGGCAGCGGGACACTACTTGTGCTTGCCACCTCGCCAGCTTGAACTGCACTTATGGGACTCGCCACATCACCAAGTGTTACTGCAGTGCTGGATGTACATCCAGGGTGTACTAGGCCGCAGGTGCTTGCCAGTTCACCAGAAGGAATAGAGCGCTAGTACTACTCTGCTCCATAATACGAGAGCCCTGCGGTTCTTGCTCCTCAACAACATCAGAAGATCGGGATCGGGTATGCCTGACCTTAGCAGGGACCTCATCTTCGTCGTCAGAGCTTTCTGACATGGAGCCACTGTCTTCTACGGGGTTGTATTCTGAGCCGGAATCTGACAGATGCGTGACCTCCTCTTCACTATCTGTCATGCTCAGAATCTCGTAGGCCTCTTTACTAGTGTACCTACGATTTGCCATTTTGGGCTCTAAATTTAGTGGTACACTAGTAAGATTCACAGGTAAAAAAGCACCTGACTGTCAGCAAATGTATCAAACGCTACCAAAAAAACTGTTAGCGATCGCAGGCACCCGCACGAAGGCAGGCACCTACGTGATTGTGCCTGTCCGTGCCATTCTGCCGATGTATATGTACATGGGGCGGTCGTTAAGTGGTTAAAGGTACCCTTAAAGTATATGTGAACTCTTAACTTATAAAACAACCCATTCAGTTTAAAATAAAAATTAAAGGCAAAACAGGTCTGAACCTGTCACTGCGAATGCTGCAGTTATGTGTGTTGTGTTTTGTAAGTGACAGTGATCGATCGATACTGCACTTGGGTGGGCTGGGCTGGGCTTGGGCTGGGCGGAGGGGTTAAACGCAGGTGCTAGCAGGTATCTGGGCTGATCCCGCTAACACTGCGTTTTTGGGAACCCTAAACCGCTGGGGACGCTAGTATAGATCTGATAAGATACTATACCACTAAGGGAGGTGTATGCTTTGCGCGTGGGTGTTAGCTTTACTGGCACTAACCTGACACTGCCTGGGGCGACGCAGACCCTAACTGACGCTAAAACCTAATTGATATCACCCGCCGGGCGATCAGGGGGTTTAACCTTTATTGGGTTATATACGACGGGTGCCCTGATGCTATAAAAAGCAAACTAACCAACCAGCGTCAACTGTAACACTTATACGGTGATCACTGGTGAAAGGGTTAACTAGGGGCAATCAGGGGGTTAAAAACTTTATTAGGTAATATATGGCGCTATATAAAAACCTGACGGGTAACCTAAATAACTAAATAACTAACTGGCTAACCAGTGTCACCAGTGACACTTATACAGTGATCACTGGTGAAAGGGTTAACTCTAGGGGCAATCAGTGGGTTAAAACCTTTATTAGATAATATATGGGGTTACCTGACGCTATAAAAACCTGGCGGCGAACCTAAAAATAAAAAACTGGCTACCTGGCGGCACCAGCGACACTAATACAGTGATCAGAAAAACGCTTAGTGACACTGGCGATAGGGGATAAAAAGGGTTACCTGGGGGGGCGATCAAGGGGTTAAACCTTTATTAGGGGGGGTTAGGGGGCTACCCTGGACCTATAGGGGCCTAAACCTAACTGCCCTGCAACTTTTTACTGTCACAGATGACACTAAATGCAGTGATCAGTAAATAAATGATCACTGCAATCAGTGACACTGTGACTGGGGGCTGGGGGGTGATCTGGGGGGTGAAATGTGTGCCTATGTGTACCTACGTGTCAGTGTAGTGTTGGTGCACTAACCTGATGTCTTCTCTCCTCTGCGCTCTGGACAAAAAGAGCGCCGCATGGAGAGATGACATCACTTCCTCTGCCTGTGTTTACATTACACAGGCAGAGGAAGCATTTCATTCGCCGGGAGCGATCGAAGAGGGGGTAGCCAGAAACCAATGGCTGCCCCCTCATCCCGGATCGCTCCTGAAGCGATACCAACAGCCCCATGTACGGGGAGGGGGTTCGAGCGGACCCCCCACCCGCACGAAGGCAGGCACGTATGTGATTTTGCCTGTCCGTGCCATTCTGCCGACGTATATGTACATGGGACGGTCGTTAAGTGGTTAAAGGTACCCTTAAAGTACATGTGAACTCCTAACTTATAAAACAACCCATTCAGTTTAATTTAAAAATTAAAGGCAAAACATTTGTGTGTGTGTGTGTGTGTGTGTGTGTGTGTGTGTGTGTGTATATATGTGTATATATGTGTGTGTATATATGTATATATGTATATATATATATATATTGTGAGGGGGTTAGCTCGACAGCGGGTGTGTGTGACCCCCGGGATGGGCTCCCCACACAAAAACAGGCCCAGCAAACGGAGGTTGTGGTTTTCAAAATCAAAAAGGTGCGGTTTATTTTCTATTTACAGTGACAAAACACAGCAAAGCAAAAGAAACATAAACAAAATAAATCCTGGTCAACTTGACCTCTGACTAAACATACAGGTTTCCTAATTAACAACTGGGATCAGCCTAGTGCTGTCCTAGTCCCTAAGTCCCTGGTTTTAAATGTCCAAGCAAATAGCCACACAGGCTTTGTCTCACCGCACAGGGGTTCACTCTCCCTAGACAGTCCACACAGGTCTGGTTCCAGGCATGAGCTAACACCTAATGAATCTGGGAGTTCTTATAGAGGCCTAAATGAGCTGACAAGCTTCAGCTGGTCTCATCAACTCCCTGTCTGCACGACGCCCCACACTCTCCCTAGAGGTATGAGTCATCCATGAGCCCACTAGCCCCAGCTGGGCTTATACAACTCTCCACCTAGTTGTATAAGTCGGCGTAAAGCCTGAATCTGGGCGAAATATATCTACCCCCCTGGATGCAACCAGGTGACTTTACCTTCCTGCTGTCACATACCCCCCCCCTCTTGTTTTAACCTCGGGGTTGGAACACCAGCAATCAGGCATTCATGTACTCGAGACAAAGCATCCACATTCCCCATTTGAACGCCAGGGCGATGCTTTACTGTGAAGTTGAATTCCTGGAGGGCCAGGAACCACCTATTCACTCTTCTATTTGTTTCCTTGTTTTGAGCCATCCACTTTAACGGAGCGTGATCCGTAACCAAGTCAAAGTGCCTACCTAGCAGGTAGTACCGAAGGGAATCTAGAGCCCACTTCACCGCTAAACACTCCCTTTCAACGGTGGCGTAATTTACCTCATGGGACTTCAACTTCCTGCTGAGGTAAATGACTGGGTGCTCTTCCCCGTTCCAGACCTGGGACAATACTGCTCCTAACCCCACATCTGACGCATCACTTTGTACGACAAAGTCTTTAGAGAAGTCGGGTGAGTACAACACTGGCTGGCTACATAAGGCTTGTTTCAAGAATTGGAATGCTGCCTCAGCCTCGGGGGTCCATTTAATCATGACCGACCCTTTCCCCTTCGTCAGGTTGGTTAGGGGCACAGCCTTAGAAGCAAAGTGGGGAATGAATCGCCGATAATACCCAGCGATTCCCAGAAAGGCTCGTACCTGCTTCTTGCTGTTGGGACGTGGCCAACTCTGGATGGCCTCGACTTTGTTGAGTTGGGGTTTTATTACTCCCCTCCCAATGGTGTACCCAAGATATTTGGCCTCTTCCTGCCCAATGGTACACTTCTTGGGGTTAGCCGTAAACCCTGCTTCCCGAACAGAGTCCAGGACTGCTTGCACTTTTGGCAGATGTGAGGCCCAATCTGTGCTATGGACAATTACGTCATCCAGGTAAGCCGCAGCATACTTCCGATGGGGCCTCAGCATCTGGTCCATTTTCCGCTGGAATGTGGCCGGCGCATTCTGTAACCCGAACGGCATTCTTTTATATTGGAACGCCCCGTCTGGGGTTACAAATGCGGTTTTCTCTTTGGCCGACTTGGCCAGGGGGATTTGCCAATACCCTTTTGTGAGGTCAAGAGTCGTCATGTATCGGGCTGTTCCCAGCCGGTCGATCAACTCATCTATACGTGGCATGGGGTAGGTGTCAAATTTTGTAACTTTGTTCAACTGGCGAAAATCGTTACAAAATCGCCAGCTCCCATCCGGTTTAGGCACCAACACAATGGGACTAGACCAATCACTTTGGGACTCCTCTATCACCCCTAAGTTCAGCATTTTCTGTACTTCCTCCCGTATTGCCTCCCGTCGGGCCTCTGGGATCCGATAGGGTTTTAACTTCACCCTTTCACCGGGCGGGGTAATGATGTCATGCTCTACCCCAGATGTTTGTCCCGGCAGCTCAGAGAATACCTCCTTGTTGCGAAGCACAAACTCCTTAACCTCCTGTTGTTGGGGTTGTGACAAGGTGGCTGCTATTCCAACCTCAGGAATCACGCAACCAGTTTGAGCTGGTGACCAAGTGTCTGCGACTAGGGACTCTCTATCCCTCCAGGCTTTCAACAGATTAACGTGATAGATCTGTTCGGGCTTTCGCCTTCCTGGTTGTCTGACCTTGTAATTCACTTCGCTCACTTTTTCCATTATCTCGTAGGGGCCTTGCCATTTGGCAAGGAATTTACTTTCAACCGTAGGGACAAGTACCAGTATCCTATCCCCCGGGGAAAAGGTACGGGTCTTGGCTCCACGGTTGTACACTCTCTGCTGTGCTAACTGCGCTTGGGCCAAATGTTCCTTCACGATGGGCATTACCTGTGCAATTCGGTCTTGCATCAGGGCGACATGCTCAATCACACTCCTGTGGGGAGAACTCTCACTTTCCCAAGTTTCCTTGGCAATATCCAACAGCCCTCTTGGGTGTCTCCCATACAGTAACTCAAAGGGGGAGAATCCCGTAGAGGATTGGGGCACCTCCCTAATAGCAAACATCAGATAAGGAAGTAGACAGTCCCAATCCTTTCCATCTCTATCCACCACTTTCTTCAACATTTGTTTTAGGGTTTTGTTGAATCTTTCAACCAGCCCATCGGTTTGGGGGTGATACACAGATGTACGTAATTGCGTCACTTTGAACAATTTACACAGCTCCTTCATAACCCGGGACATAAAGGGTGTACCTTGGTCCGTAAGCAGTTCTTTACAAATACCCACCCGGCTAAACACAAGAGATAGCTCTTTGGCTATGGTTTTGGCCGAGGTATTTCGGAGAGGGATCGCTTCTGGATAACGGGTGGCATAGTCCATTATAACTAATATGTACTGGTGCCCCCTAGCGGACTTGATTATAGGACCTACCAAATCCATGGCGATCCTCTCAAACGGGACCTCAATGATGGGTAGAGGGACCAGCGGGCTACGGAAATGTGGCATCGGGGCCGACCTCTGACACACAGGGCAGGAGGAACAATAATTTTCTATGTCCTTCATCACCCCCGGCCAATAGAATCTCTGTAATACCCTCTCTCGGGTTTTCTCTGTCCCCAGATGACCTCCAAGAATGTGCCCATGGGCCAACTCCAACACCAACTTCCTGTAAGGTTTGGGCACCACAAGCTGCTCAACGGTTTCTTCTGCCCTTTTTGCCACCCGATACAGTAGGTCCTTCTCTACGCTGAAGTATGGGTAAGTGCAGGTATTATCTGGGTTCACTAACTCGCCATCTATTTTCACTACGTTTTCCCGTGCCTTTATTAGGGCGGGGTCTTTCAACTGTTCTGTGGCAAAGTTTTCCCTGTGAACCTCAAGATCAGAAAACTCCACAGACGGTAGGTTTTCGTCTGAGGAGGTGGGCTCCTCTCCAGTTTCTTGAGTCTCCCCTGCCAATACTGATAAGGGAAATTCCGGAGAGTCCTCACCACTCTCAGGGGAGTTCTGGCTATCACATTCCTGGTACATAGGGGCACCAGTGGGGGGCTCAGGATCATCCCACAGTTCCCAGAACTTCAGAAAATCCCTTCCCACAATGGCGTCATGCGGTAACTGAGATACTAAGCCCACTGGATGAAAGAGGGTACCTTTGGGGGTCTCGAAACACACTGTAGTCACTGGATACTCTCGGGTGTCCCCATGCACACAAATAACAGCTACCTTGCTATTCCCAGAGACCTCTGTTTTAACTAACTCAGCCTTTATCAGGGTCACAAGGCTACCTGAATCCAGCAATACCACAACATTTCTACCATTAACACACATTTTGCATAAATGTTTCTCAGTTCCTCGAATGGCAGTGCATGCAACTGTCGCACACAGCGACTGACGTCTGCCCGTCAGAAAGTCACACTGCATGGGTTCCTCCACAACCGGGCAATTGGCTGCAATATGTCCCGCTTGCCGGCAGCGGTAGCAAACGATCCTTCTTGCCGCCTCTTGAGCCGCTGATTTCCCAGGCTGTTCTCGCCAAACTTGGGGTAGAGCTCCCACCCTCTCACTCTCTCCACCCTCACCCCTTGGAATCCTCTTATCCGCCCCTGGGGATGGTCTGGTCTTAGGGTGGAAAGTCCGAGTGTCTCTGGAAGAGGCCGTCAGGTTCTCTGTAGCCAAGTATTTCTCCACACGATCCACAAGACCATCGGCCGTCTCTGGGTCTCCATGGCTTACCCACTTTTGGATGGCAGTAGGAAGAGCTCTCAAAAACCGATCCATTACAACACGTTCCACAATCTTTGGTGCGGACAAAGTCTCTGGCTGTAGCCACTTTCTGCTCAGGTGAATGAGATCATACATTTGAGACCTGGGGGGTTTTCCAAGCTGGAAAGTCCAGTTATGCACACGCTGAGCCCGGACAGCCAGGGTGACACCCAGCCTTGCCAATATTTCAGCTTTTAGCATCACATAGTCTTTTGCTTGTTTAGGCTCTAGGTCATAGTAAGCTTTCTGCGATTCACCAGTTAACAGAGGAGCCACCAGTCCAGCCCACTGCTCCTCAGGCCACTTTTCTCTTTCAGCGGTCCTTTCAAATGTGGTCAAAAATACCTCTGGATCATCCTCTCCAGTCATTTTTGTCAATAAACGACTCACCCCAAAGGACGCGGTATTAGTGGGACGGCTTTCCTCACTGGTCTGCGGACGTTGCTGCATTACTGCTTCCATCTGTTGTTGTAGTCTCTGCTCTTGCTTCTGCAACAGGTCTATGAAGCGGGCCTCAGATTGCTGCTGGGCTTGTTGCTGAGCCTCCAGACTCTGTTGCAAAGTTGCGTTTGTCTGCTGCTGGGCTGCAAGGCTCTGTTGATGAGCTTGCTGCTGGGCTGCAAGGCTCTGTTGATGAGCTTGCTGCTGGGCTGCGAAGTTCTGTTGTTGAGCTGCAAGGCTCTGTTGATGAGCTGCAAGGCTCTTTTGCAAACCTGCATTTGTCTGCTGTTGATTGGCATTTGCTAGAGCCAGCTGTTTCAGTATCTCCTCCATGCTGGCTTAAAAAAAAACTGCCCGCATTCTCCACCAACTGTGAGGGGGTTAGCTCGGCAGCGGGTGTGTGTGACCCCCGGGATGGGCTCCCCACACAAAAACAGGCCCAGCAAACGGAGGTTGTGGTTTTCAAAATCAAAAAGGTGCGGTTTATTTTCTATTTACAGTGACAAAACACAGCAAAGCAAAAGAAACATAAACAAAATAAATCCTGGTCAACATGACCTCTGACTAAACATACAGGTTTCCTAACTAACAACTGGGATCAGCCTAGTGCTGCATCGGGGCCGACCTCTGACACACAGGGCAGGAGGAACAATAATTTTCTATGTCCTTCATCACCCCCGGCCAATAGAATCTCTGTAATACCCTCTCTCTGGTTTTCTCTGTCCCCAGATGACCTCCAAGAATGTGCCCATGGGCCAACTCCAACACCAACTTCCTGTAAGGTTTGGGCACCACAAGCTGCTCAACGGTTTCTTCTGCCCTTTTTGCCACCCGATACAGTAGGTCCTTCTCTACGCTGAAGTATGGGTAAGTGCAGGTATTATCTGGGTTCACTAACTCGCCATCTATTTTCACTACGTTTTCCCGTGCCTTTATTAGGGCGGGGTCTTTCAACTGTTCTGTGGCAAAGTTTTCCCTGTGAACCTCAAGATCAGAAAACTCCACAGACGGTAGGTTTTCGTCTGAGGAGGTGGGCTCCTCTCCAGTTTCTTGAGTCTCCCCTGCCAATACTGATAAGGGAAATTCCGGAGAGTCCTCACCACTCTCAGGGGAGTTCTGGCTATCACATTCCTGGTACATAGGGGCACCAGTGGGGGGCTCAGGATCATCCCACAGTTCCCAGAACTTCGGAAAATCCCTTCCCACAATGGTGTCATGCGGTAACTGAGATACTAAGCCCACTGGATGAAAGAGGGTACCTTTGGGGGTCTCGAAACACACTGTAGCCACTGGATACTCTCGGGTGTCCCCATGCACACAAATAACAGCTACCTTGCTATTCCCAGAGACCTCTGTTTTAACTAACTCAGCCTTTATCAGGGTCACAAGGCTACCTGAATCCAGCAATACCACAACATTTCTACCATTAACACACATTTTGCATAAATGTTTCTCAGTTCCTCGAATGGCAGTGCATGCAACTGTCGCACACAGCGACTGACGTCTGCCCGTCAGAAAGTCACACTGCATGGGTTCCTCCACAACCGGGCAATTGGCTGCAATATGTCCCGCTTGCCGGCAGCGGTAGCAAACGATCCTTCTTGCCGCCTCTTGAGCCGCTGATTTCCCAGGCTGTTCTCGCCAAACTTGGGGTAGAGCTCCCACCCTCTCACTCTCTCCACCCTCACCCCTTGGAATCCTCTTATCCGCCCCTGGGGATGGTCTGGTCTTAGGGTGGAAAGTCCGAGTGTCTCTGGAAGAGGCCGTCAGGTTCTCTGTAGCCAAGTATTTCTCCACACGATCCACAAGACCATCGGCCGTCTCTGGGTCTCCATGGCTTACCCACTTTTGGATGGCAGTAGGAAGAGCTCTCAAAAACCGATCCATTACAACACGTTCCACAATCTTTGGTGCGGACAAAGTCTCTGGCTGTAGCCACTTTCTGCTCAGGTGAATGAGATCATACATTTGAGACCTGGGGGGTTTTCCAAGCTGGAAAGTCCAGTTATGCACACGCTGAGCCCGGACAGCCAGGGTGACACCCAGCCTTGCCAATATTTCAGCTTTTAGCATCACATAGTCTTTTGCTTGTTTAGGCTCTAGGTCATAGTAAGCTTTCTGCGATTCACCAGTTAACAGAGGAGCCACCAGTCCAGCCCACTGCTCCTCAGGCCACTTTTCTCTTTCAGCGGTCCTTTCAAATGTGGTCAAAAATACCTCTGGATCATCCTCTCCAGTCATTTTTGTCAATAAACGACTCACCCCAAAGGACGCGGTATTAGTGGGACGGCTTTCCTCACTGGTCTGCGGACGTTGCTGCATTACTGCTTCCATCTGTTGTTGTAGTCTCTGCTCTTGCTTCTGCAACAGGTCTATGAAGCGAGCCTCAGATTGCTGCTGGGCTTGTTGCTGAGCCTCCAGACTCTGTTGCAAAGTTGCGTTTGTCTGCTGCTGGGCTGCAAGGCTCTGTTGATGAGCTTGCTGCTGGGCTGCAAGGCTCTGTTGATGAGCTTGCTGCTGGGCTGCGAAGTTCTGTTGTTGAGCTGCAAGGCTCTGTTGATGAGCTGCAAGGCTCTTTTGCAAACCTGCATTTGTCTGCTGTTGATTGGCATTTGCTAGAGCCAGCTGTTTCAGTATCTCCTCCATGCTGGCTTAAAAAAAAACTGCCCGCATTCTCCACCAACTGTGAGGGGGTTAGCTCGGCAGCGGGTGTGTGTGACCCCCGGGATGGGCTCCCCACACAAAAACAGGCCCAGCAAACGGAGGTTGTGGTTTTCAAAATCAAAAAGGTGCGGTTTATTTTCTATTTACAGTGCCAAAACACAGCAAAGCAAAAGAAACATAAACAAAATAAATCCTGGTCAACTTGACCTCTGACTAAACATACAGGTTTCCTAACTAACAACTGGGATCAGCCTAGTGCTGTCCTAGTCTCTAAGTCCCTGGTTTTAAATGTCCAAGCAAATAGCCACACAGGCTTTGTCTCACCGCACAGGGGTTCACTCTCCCTAGACAGTCCACACAGGTCTGGTTCCAGGCATGAGCTAACACCTAATGATTCTGGGAGTTCTTATAGAGGCCTAAATGAGCTGACAAGCTTCAGCTGGTCTCATCAACTCCCTGTCTGCACGACGCCCCACACTCTCCCTAGAGGTATGAGTCATCCATGAGCCCACTAGCCCCAGCTGGGCTTATACAACTCTCCACCTAGTTGTATAAGTCGGCGTAAAGCCTGAATCTGGGCGAAATATATCTACCCCCCTGGATGCAACCAGGTGACTTTACCTTCCTGCTGTCACAATATATATATATATATATATATATATATATCAGCTCCCCATGCAGCTTTGCAGCAGTATATCACTGCTAGTAGTCACCTTGTGGAGTGCAATCCACCTGCAACAGATCACTATAGCAGTGATCTGCTGCTGTATGGAAGGCTGATCAGAACTATGACAGCTCTGCTTGACCCTCCTTAGTGAATGGAAGTGCAGTGACATCACTCATGACACACACACAAAATGGGAGAGCTGTGTTTACTTCCACAGACTGCTCCTATCATTCCAGCTCCTAGGCTGAGCGCTGGATGCTGGTTGTCACAGGCAGCCCAAGGTTCCAACACTTACCACACTAGGACCTGCAGAAGCCACCAATCCCCACCGCCATTTTAAAACAGCACTGAGATAAATAGCCGTTATCACAATGCTGTTTTAGAAGAAGAACTTTTTCAAAATGGCTACTTGGAAATCAGCTGCTGAAACAAATAAAACCTTGAGAATAAATAGGTAATGTACAATATGATGTATATAGTGCAGCAGCCAGGACTATATGATGCTCTATGTGGTATATAGTCTGTTTAGAGTGCAGTGCTCAAGACTATGTAAGGTACAATACAGCACATAAAGTATAGCTGTCTACTTGTATTATCATGTACCTGGTTAGAGGCCAAAATGGCGACAGGGCTTCCCTTACGGCTTTGGTCCAATCACCCAAGGAATGGTGATGGGGTGTGAAAGGGTGAAATGTCACATGTCCCGAGAGTCCAGTCCAAAGGTGATCACTTCTGGTAGGAGATTTGGCAGTGAGGTACTTTTGTGGACTGTCGAGGAGATCACTTGGGAACAGCTGACAGAAACACCAGAACCTACGACCGGCTGGAGGCAGCATCTGAGGTAGCCAGTGCCTGACAACCCGGAAGGCAGGTATTAGACAGGACAGAAAGCAGAGTAATCGTCGGGAGACAAGCTAAAGTCAGCAAAAAATATTCAGCAGGTTCGTGGTCAGGAAGTAAACAAAGTCATTAACAGGTAATCTGCAAGATTGTGGTCAGAAAGCAAGCCAAGGTCATCAATGGGTAATCAGCAAATTCGTGGTTAAGAAGCAAGCCAAGGTCTGCAACAAGTAGAGAATTTATCAAAAGTTAGGATCAAGCCAGTTCACAACAGGAGGTCAGAGCAGAGAGGAATCCAGTGACAAACCAGGTCAGTAATAGGAAATCAAGAACAAACACAGGTTATAGTCAAAGGGAATAGCTGAAGATCATTCAGCAACCTCCTGTTTTGGTACTATTCTTAAAATTAGATTGGCTGGTGCCAAATCTGGGATCAGGCGTGCATTCATGCCCTTGTACATTTCCATGCAAACAATCGTGCCCATTGTGAGGGGGTTAGCTCGGCAGCGGGTGTGTGTGACCCCCGGGATGGGCTCCCCACACAAAACAGGCCCAGCAAACGGAGGTTGTGGTTTTCAAAATCAAAAAGGTGCGGTTTATTTTCTATTTACAGTGACAAAACACAGCAAAGCAAAAGAAACATAACCAAAATAAATCCTGGTCAAGTTGACCTCTGACTAAACATACAGGTTTCCTAACTAACAACTGGGATCAGCCTAGTGCTGTCCTAGTCCCTAAGTCCCTGGTTTTAAATGTCCAAGCAAATAGCCACACAGGCTTTTTCTCACCGCACAGGGGTTCACTCTCCCTAGACAGTCCACACAGGTCTGGTTCCAGGCATGAGCTAACATCTAATGAAGCTGGGAGTTCTTATAGAGGCCTAAATGAGCTGACAAGGTTCAGCTGGTCTCATCAACTCCCTGTCTGCACGACGCCCAGCCCTCTCCCTAGAGGTATGAGTCATCCATGAGCCCACTAGCCTTATACAACTCTCCACCTAGCTGTATAAGTCGGCGTAAAGCCTGAATCTGGGCGAAATATATCTACCCCCCTGGATGCAACCAGGTGACTTTACCTTCCTGCTGTCACATACCCCCCCCCTCTTGTTTTAACCTCGGGGTTGGAACACCAGCAATCAGGCATTCATGTACTCGAGACAAAGCATCCACATTCCCCATTTGAACGCCAGGGCGATGCTTTACTGTGAAGTTGAATTCCTGGAGGGCCAGGAACCACCTATTCACTCTTCTATTTGTTTCCTTGTTTTGAGCCATCCACTTTAACGGAGCGTGATCCGTAACCATGTCAAAGTGCCTACCTAGCAGGTAGTACCGAAGGGAATCTAGAGCCCACTTCACCGCTAAACACTCCTTTTCAACGGTGGCGTAATTTACCTCATGGGACTTCAACTTCCTGCTGAGGTAAATGACTGGGTGCTCTTCCCCGTTCCAGACCTGGGACAATACTGCTCCTAACCCCACATCTGACGCATCACTTTGTACGACAAAGTCTTTAGAGAAGTCGGGTGAGTACAACACTGGCTGGCTACATAAGGCTTGTTTCAAGAATTGGAATGCTGCCTCAGCCTCGGGGGTCCATTTTATCATGACCGACCCTTTCCCCTTCGTCAGGTTGGTTAGGGGCACAGCCTTAGAAGCAAAGTGGGGAATGAATCGCCGATAATACCCAGCGATTCCCAGAAAGGCTCGTACCTGCTTCTTGCTGTTGGGACGTGGCCAACTCTGGATGGCCTCGACTTTGTTGAGTTGGGGTTTTATTACTCCCCTCCCAATGGTGTACCCAAGATATTTGGCCTCCTCCTGCCCAATGGTACACTTCTTGGGGTTAGCCGTAAACCCCGCTTCCCGAACAGAGTCCAGGACTGCTTGCACTTTTGGCAGATGTGAGGCCCAATCTGTGCTATGGACAATTACGTCATCCAGGTAAGCCGCAGCATACTTCCGATGGGGCCTCAGCATCTGGTCCATTTTCCGCTGGAATGTGGCCGGCGCATTCTGTAACCCGAACGGCATTCTGTTATATTGGAACGCCCCGTCTGGGGTTACAAATGCGGTTTTCTCTTTGGCCGACTTGGCCAGGGGGATTTGCCAATACCCTTTTGTGAGGTCAAGAGTCGTCATGTATCGGGCTGTTCCCAGCCGGTCGATCAACTCATCTATACGTGGCATGGGGTAGGTGTCAAATTTTGTAACTTTGTTCAACTGACGAAAATCGTTACAAAATCGCCAGCTCCCATCCGGTTTAGGCACCAACACGATTGGACTAGACCAATCACTTTGGGACTCCTCTATCACCCCTAAGTTCAGCATTTTCTGTACTTCCTCCCGTATTGCCTCCCGTCGAGCCTCTGGGATCCGATAGGGTTTTAACTTCACCCTTTCACCGGGCGGGGTAATGATGTCATGCTCTACCCCAGATGTTTGTCCCGGCAGCTCAGAGAATACCTCCTTGTTGCGAAGCACAAACCCCTTAACCTCCTGTTGTTGGGGTTGTGACAAGGTGGCTGCTATTCCAACCTCAGGAATCACGCAACCAGTTTGAGCTGGTGACCAAGTGTCTGCGACTAGGGACTCTCTATCCCTCCAGGCTTTCAACAGATTAACGTGATAGATCTGTTCGGGCTTTCGCCTTCCTGGTTGTCTGACCTTGTAATTCACTTCGCTCACTTTTTCCATTATCTCGTAGGGGCCTTGCCATTTGGCAAGGAATTTACTTTCAACCGTAGGGATAAGTACCAATATCCTATCCCCCGGGGAAAAGGTACGGGTCTTGGCTCCACGGTTGTACACTCTCTGCTGTGCCAACTGCGCTTGGGCCAAATGTTCCTTCACGATGGGCATTACCTGTGCAATTCGATCTTGCATCAGGGCGACATGCTCAATCACACTCCTGTGGGGAGAACTCTCACTTTCCCAAGTTTCCTTGGCAATATCCAACAGCCCTCTTGGGTGTCTCCCATACAGTAACTCAAAGGGGGAGAATCCCGTAGAGGATTGGGGCACCTCCCTAATAGCAAACATCAAATAAGGAAGTATACAGTCCCAATCCTTTCCATCTCTATCCACCACTTTCTTCAACATTTGTTTTAGGGTTTTGTTGAATCTTTCAACCAGCCCATCGGTTTGGGGGTGATACACAGACGTACGCAATTGCGTCACTTTGAACAATTTACACAGCTCTTTCATAACCCGGGACATAAAGGGTGTACCTTGGTCCGTAAGCAGTTCTTTACAAATACCCACCCGGCTAAAAACCAGAGATAGCTCTTTGGCTATGGTTTTGGCCGAGGTATTTCGGAGAGGGATCGCTTCTGGATAACGGGTGGCATAGTCCATTATAACTAATATGTACTGGTGCCCCCTAGCGGACTTGATTATAGGACCTACCAAATCCATGGCGATCCTCTCAAACGGGACCTCAATGATGGGTAGAGGGACCAGCGGGCTACGGAAATGTGGCATCGGGGCCAACCTCTGACACACAGGGCAGGAGGAACAATAATTTTCTACGTCCTTCATCACCCCCGGCCAATAGAATCTCTGTAATACCCTCTCTCGGGTTTTCTCTGTCCCCAGATGACCTCCAAGAATGTGCCCATGGGCCAACTCCAACACCAACTTCCTGTAAGGTTTGGGCACCACAAGCTGCTCAACAGTTTCTTCTGCCCTTTTTGCCACCCGATACAGTAGGTCCTTCTCTACGCTGAAGTATGGGTAAGTGCAGGTATTATCTGGGTTCACTAACTCGCCATCTATTTTCACTACGTTTTCCCGTGCCTTTATTAGGGCGGGGTCTTTCAACTGTTCTGTGGCAAAGTTTTCCCTGTGAACCTCAAGATCAGAAAACTCCACAGACGGTAGGTTTTCGTCTGAGGAGGTGGGCTCCTCTCCAGTTTCTTGAGTCTCCCCTGCCAATACTGATAAGGGAAATTCCGGAGAGTCCTCACCACTCTCAGGGGAGTTCTGGCTATCACATTCCTGGTACATAGGGGCACCAGTGAGGGGCTCAGGATCATCCCACAGTTCCCAGAACTTTGGAAAATCCCTTCCCACAATGGCGTCATACGGTAACTGAGATACTAAGCCCACTGGATGAGAGAGGGTACCTTTGGGGGTCTCGAAACACACTGTAGTCACTGGATACTCTCGGGTGTCCCCATGCACACAAATAACAGCTACCTTGCTATTCCCAGAGACCTCTGTTTTAACTAACTCAGCCTTTATCAGGGTCACAAGGCTACCTGAATCCAGCAATACCACAACATTTCTACCATTAACACACATTTTGCATAAATGTTTCTCAGTTCCTCGAATGGCAGTGCATGCGACTGTCGCACACAGCGACTGACGTCTGCCCGTCAGAAAGTCACACTGCATGGGTTCCTCCACAACCGGGCAATTGGCTGCAATATGTCCCGCTTGCCGGCAGCGGTAGCAAACGATCCTTCTTGCCGCCTCTTGAGCCGCTGATTTCCCAGGCTGTTCTCGCCAAACTTGGGGTAGAGCTCCCACCCTCTCACTCTCTCCACCCTTACCCCTTGGAATCCTCTTATCCGCCCCTGGGGATGGTCTGGTCTTAGGGTGGAAAGTCCGAGTGTCTCTGGAAGAGGCCGTCAGGTTCTCTGTAGCCAAGTATTTCTCCACACGATCCACAAGACCATCGGCCGTCTCTGGGTCTCCATGGCTTACCCACTTTTGGATGGCAGTAGGAAGAGCTCTCAAAAACCGATCCATTACAACACGTTCCACAATCTTTGGTGCGGACAAAGTCTCTGGCTGTAGCCACTTTCTGCTCAGGTGAATGAGATCATACATTTGAGACCTGGGGGGTTTTCCAAGCTGGAAAGTCCAGTTATGCACACGCTGAGCCCGGACAGCCTGGGTGACACCCAGCCTTGCCAATATTTCAGCTTTTAGCATCACATAGTCTTTTGCTTGGTTAGGCTCTAGGTCATAGTAAGCTTTCTGCGATTCACCAGTTAACAGAGGAGCCACCAGTCCAGCCCACTGCTCCTCAGGCCACTTTTCTCTTTCAGCGGTCCTTTCAAATGTGGTCAAAAATACCTCTGGATCATCCTCTCCAGTCATTTTTGTCAATAAACGACTCACCCCAAAGGACGCGGTATTAGTGGGACGGCTTTCCTCACTGGTCTGCGGACGTTGCTGCATTACTGCTTCCATCTGTTGTTGTAGTCTCTGCTCTTGCTTCTGCAACAGGTCTATGAAGCGGGCCTCAGATTGCTGCTGGGCTCGTTGCTGAGCCTCCAGACTCTGTTGCAAAGTTGCGTTTGTCTGCTGCTGGGCTGCAAGGCTCCTTTGCAAACCTGCATTTGTCTGCTGTTGATTGGCATTTGCTAGAGCCAGCTGTTTCAGTATCTCCTCCATGCTGGCTTAAAAAAAACTGCCACTGGTTCTCCACCAACTGTGAGGGGGTTAGCTCGGCAGCGGGTGTGTGTGACCCCCGGGATGGGCTCCCCACACAAAACAGGCCCAGCAAACGGAGGTTGTGGTTTTCAAAATCAAAAAGGTGCGGTTTATTTTCTATTTACAGTGACAAAACACAGCAAAGCAAAAGAAACATAACCAAAATAAATCCTGGTCAAGTTGACCTCTGACTAAACATACAGGTTTCCTAACTAACAACTGGGATCAGCCTAGTGCTGTCCTAGTCCCTAAGTCCCTGGTTTTAAATGTCCAAGCAAATAGCCACACAGGCTTTTTCTCACCGCACAGGGGTTCACTCTCCCTAGACAGTCCACACAGGTCTGGTTCCAGGCATGAGCTAACATCTAATGAAGCTGGGAGTTCTTATAGAGGCCTAAATGAGCTGACAAGGTTCAGCTGGTCTCATCAACTCCCTGTCTGCACGACGCCCAGCCCTCTCCCTAGAGGTATGAGTCATCCATGAGCCCACTAGCCTTATACAACTCTCCACCTAGCTGTATAAGTCGGCGTAAAGCCTGAATCTGGGCGAAATATATCTACCCCCCTGGATGCAACCAGGTGACTTTACCTTCCTGCTGTCACACCATGTAACCTACAGACAAAGATTTTTGTTTTGCCTTTTGGTACATTTACACATCTTCTCTTAAAGCCATCCTGACATGTATAATGTACAACACATGTATAGAGTGCAGTGATGAATGTTCTATTTCAAATACCGATTATATGCAATGATATATCTCGTAGACCCAGTCTGTGCAGATATTTTGGCTGAATTGGCAGAATTCACAGGCAACTTAAATTTCAATACGACACTGCTTGGAAAGTCAAACTAAACTGAACATTAGAGTAGGGACTGTACTAACTAGCATCAAACAGGAGGGGGAACAGGAGAACATACCAAGTACAGTAATCCAAAAGAGAGGCTGCTGTGGCAGCACGCTCCCCATCTGGTATTGGTGAATACCATTTTATTTATAATGCAATTACATTGCAACAGCACAATAAACATGTCCTAAAATAAGTCCATGAATGTGGATGTTTTGTCCTCAGAACGAAAGAAAAATTTGAAAAAACTGGCAAAACACAAATACATACACTGAGGAAAAAAAATATTTGATCCCCTGCTGATTTTTTATGTTTGCCCACTGACAAAGAAATGATCAGTCTATAATTTTAATGGTAGGTTTATTTTAACAGTGAGAAACAGAATAACAACAAAAATATAAAGAAAAACGCATTTCAAAAAAGTTATAAATTGATTTGCATTTTAATGAGTGAAATAAGTATTTGATCCCCTATCAATCAGCAAGATTTTTGGCTCCCAGGTGTCTTCTATACAGGTAACGAGCTGAGATTAGGAGCACTCTCTTAAAAGGAGTGCTCCTAATCTTAGCTTGTTACCTGTATAAAAGACACCTGTCCACAGAAGCAATCAGATTGCAATCTCTCCACTAGGACCAAAGACCTGTCTAAGGATGTCAGTGACAAGCTTGTAGACGTACACAAGGCTGGAATGGGCTACAAGACCATCACCAAGCAGCTTGGTGAGAGGGTAACAACAGTTGGTGTGATTATTCACAAATGGAAGAAACACAAAATAACTGTCAATCTCCCTTGGTCTGGGGCGCCATGCAAGATCACACTTCGTGGAGTTTCAATGATCATGAGAACAGTGAGGAATCAGCCCAGAACTACACAAGAGTATCTTGTCAATGACCTCAAGGCAGCTGGGACCATAGTCACCAAGAAAACAATTGGTAACACACTACACCATGAAGGACTGAAATTCAGCAGCGCCCGAAAGGTCCCCCTGCTCAAGAATGCACATGTACAGGCCGGTCTGAAATTTGCTAATGAATATCTGAATGATTCAGAGCAGAACTGGGTGAAAGGGTTGTTGTCAGATGAGACCAAAATTGAGCTCTTTGGCATCAACTCGCCGTGTTTGGAGGAGGAGGAATGCTGCCTACGACCCCAAGAACACCATCCCCACCGTCAAACATGGAGGTGAAAAGATTATGCGTTGGGGGTGTTTTTCTGCTAAGGGGACAGGGCAACTTCACTGCATTAAAGGGACAATGGACGGGGCCATGTACCATCAAATCTTGGCTGAGAACCTCCTTCCCTCAGCCAGGGCATTGAAAATGGATCATAAATGGGTATTCCAGCATGACAATGACCCAAAACATGACAATGATCCATATCTTAATCCCATAGAAAATGCGTGAAGGGAGCTGAAGGTTCGAGTTACCAAACGTCAGTCTCGAAACCTTAATGACTTGGAGAGGATCTGCAAAGAGGAGTGGGACAAAATCCCTCCTGAGATGTGTGCAAACCTGGTGGCCAACTACAAGAAACGTCTGACCTCTCTGATTGCCAACAAGGGTTTGGCCACCAAGTACTAAGTAATGTTTTGTGAAGGGGTCAAATACTTATTTCACTCATTAAACTGCAAATCAATTTATAACCTTTTTAAATTGTGTTTTTGTGGATTTTTTTGTTGTTATTCCGTCTCTCACTGTTAAAATAAACCTATCAGTAACCACTTGCCGACCGCCCGCCGTCGTTATACGTCGGCTGTTTGAAGAGGAATATCGTTGATATGGCAGCAGTTAGCTGCCATAACCCCGGTATCCTCTTATTCAGCGGGTGGGCGGCTTCCAGATAAAAATGGTCTCTGCGACGGATTCGCCGAAAAATCACTTATCGGTGGCGGGAGAGGGCCCTCCCTCCCGCCGCGCTACGGTGCCCTCCACCGCTTACCAGAGTCTTCGGTAGCGGCGGAGGCAAATGGATCCTTCTCGGTCTGTGGTATGGAGCTGACTGAGGAGAAGATGGCCCCTGCTTGGCTCCATACCATTGCAGGGTGGAAGAGACTTCAAAACTTCACTTCCGCTCATAGCTCTTAAAGGGACATTTTTTTTTATTATTGCATTTTTAGTGTAAATATGAGATCTGAGATCTTTTTGACCCCAGATCTCATATTTAAGAGATCATGTCATGCTTTTTCCTATTAGAAGGGATGATTACATTTCTTGTAATAGGAATAAAAGTGACACAATTTTTTTTTAAAAAAAGAACAGTGTAAAAATAAAAAATAAAAAGTAAACTAAATAATATAAAAAAAAACTTTTAACGCGCCCCGTCCTGCCGAGCTCACGTGCAGAAGCGAACAGAGCAGCGCCCGCATATGAAAACGGTGTTCAAACCACACATGTGAGGTATCGTCTCGATCGTTAGAGCGAGAGCAATAATCCTAGCACTAGACCTACTCTGAGGCCTCGTACACACGGCCGATTTTCTCGGCAAGAACCAGCAAGAAACTTGCTGGCAGAGATGTCTTGCCGAGTAAATCGGTCGTGTGTACGCGGCTATCGGGTTTCTCGTCGAGAAAACCGACAAGTAACCTCGACGAGAAAATAGAGAACCTGCTCTCTATTTTCTCGTCGAGATTCTCGTCAGCCTGTTTCTCGACGAGAAAAGTGAGTGTGTGTACACTTACCTGTCCGCCGGGAAGCCCGCGCATGTTCGAAATGAATTCGACGCATGCGCGGTAGCTTCCTAGGCATAGATAGGGTATACCAAGATGGCGGCGACGGCATCGAATGTGACGAGCGCATGCTCATCGTAGTCGATGACGTCACCGCGTACGCTCCATTCAAAGAACCGCGGGTTCTTTGAATCGAGCGTGTGTACACTCGGCCGGGACAATTTTCTTGTCCAAGAATCTCGTCGAAAAAAAACGACATGTTTTTTTCGACGAGAATCTCGGCCGTGTGTACGAGGCCTGTAACTCAAAACGTGCAACCTGTAAAAAAAATTAAATCTTGCCTATGGAGATTTTTAAGGGTAAAAGTTTGTCGCCATTCCACAAGCGGGCGCAATTTTAAAGTGTGACATGTTGGGTATCAATTAAATCTTTCACAATTTAAAAAAAAATAAAAATAACTTGTTTCCCTCACTGTAAGTTCATTCAAATGAGATGAAGTCTGTGTCCTGCACCTGACACATATTGGAGTAGTCTCTGATTGCATCAATCACTTCTGCAAATGTAGAAAGAAATGCTAAGACCCTTATGAGTGGAAAAAGGATTGTGTCCTTAGCTGGTGTAAGGAACTTTTTGACAAGTCTTTCCTTAGGTGGCTCTGTTTCCAGATTGTGAAATGGAGATTATTCTTGAATGGTGATCAGTGTAGAAGACTCTAGTGGGTTCTTGGACTTTTTACTGTTAGCTGGTTTCCTGATTTGATGCTTGAGCTGTATCAGCTTGAGTCTTGATGGATGATTCTGTAGCTGAATTGCAGCTAGGTCAAGGCTCTGTTGCAGGAATGTAAAATAAGTCCCTTTTGACCTGAGCGGGCCTGAAAAACTGACAGGTGGACCCGCTTGGACCCTCCATTATCTTCTATGGAGCGGTGGATGTAAACAGACAGACATGTGCCTGTTTACACTCGCCAACATCCAATTTGATCCAATCAAGATGGATGGGGATCTGTTCCCCATTTGTCTGGCAGATCAAATCGGATGGCAGTCAGGTGTAAACGGACAGGCTATTTGTTTACATCCGATCGCCTATATAGCCGTCCACCCCATGTGGAAGAGACCTAAAAGTTTCTAAGTGTATAGTGTCAGGTGTAGTTTTATTGATGACAGAATTGCCCTGAAGTTTCACCTGGTCCTCTGTTAGCAACTCTGTAGCATCTACTGAAGAAGATAGTGATTTAGCCCTCGTTCACTTTAACAGCGGCTTTGAAATTGTGCGGCTGCATCTGAAATCATACGATTTCAAAGCCGCATGTCAAGTGCGACTTCGGGTGCGACTTGGAAGACATCTGTGCGGCTTCATGCACGGATGCTTATGCAAGTCACAACCAAAAACGCCAAAAGTAGTGCAGAAATTACTTTTTCAAATCGGTGCGACACTGCAAAGTTGGCGTCGCACCGATTTCTACAGTGCGATTGCTTATGTAGCACTACCCCCGTAGGAGCTTCTGGTTAGTTTTGGGTTTTGCACATTACCTCTTCAGCTTCAATGTCCGGGTAAGAAAGTCTGTAGTAATTAGGGTTGAGCGAACCTGAACTGTAAAGTTCGGGTTCGTACCGGACTTTTGGGTTTTTGGGTCCCCGACCCGAACCCGAATAATTGACTGTATGTTCTGGTTCCGGTCCGGTGTTCAGCGATGTAATGGTGCATTTTTAAAAGCTGCAGGGCAGCCAATCAACTTTCGTTTAACTGGTGTGCCCTTAGAAGCCATCACAGCCATGCCTACTAATGGCATGGCTGTGATTGGCCAGTGCAGCATGTGACCCAGCCTCTATATAAGCTAGAGGCACACAGCACAGCACGTCACTCTGCTTAACACAGTGTAGGGAAAGGTTCCTGGCTGCTGTTGCTGTGAGGGAGAGAATTACATGATATGAGTCCGTCCTGATTCTGAAATGTATTCTAATTAGTCAGCGATCTACATACATTTAGTTGTGTGCGTGCAGTGCACAAGCTTTTTACACTGTACTGAGAGAAAAGATAGACAGTGTAGGGCAAGGTTCCTGTTGCTGCTTTTAGGGAGAGAGAATTATCTAGGAGTCCAGATTCAGAAATCTATTCTAATAACTCAGCGATCTACATACATTTACCTGGTTGAGTTGCAGTGCACAGTCTTTTTACACTGCCATGAGCCCAGTGCCAGAGAAAATATAACTTTTATCTGCAAGCTCAGTGCACCAGAACTGCATATGTTACTGTGAGATACACCCTGTACATACTGTGGGTGTATTCTGCTCTTCCAAAAACACCCACTTATGCAGAAAACACTGCTAAATTTTTTTTTGCCCTATCTGCAGGTGTGAGATACACAATTTATATATTTTTCTTCTATTGTGCTATTCAAATAAAAAAAATTTAGGGCAAAAACATTTTTTTTGAATAGCATTTTCTGCATTTCTGTAGGTGTGATATACACCGTTTACATACTCTGGGTGTATTCTGCTATTGCAAAAACACACATTTAGTGCAAAAAAATTATTTTGCAGTGTTTTCTGCATATCTGCAGGTGTGAGATACACAATTTATATATTTTTCTTCTATTGTGCTATTCAAATAAAAAATTTTTAGGGCAAAAACATTATTTTTGAATAGCATTTTCTCAAGTCGTCTTCCAGGACGGCACAATGAGAGATGACTGGCTCCACCTGACAGGAAACACAATCAATTCAAAGAGGTTAAAGCACCCGCCCCTCCCCGTGCTCCTCAGTTCTTGATTGTGTTTCCCCACAGCGAAACCGTTTATTTTTTTCCCACAGACTGAAGGCCTGGGGCTGGAAGTCCCCCCCCGGGAGCTGAGCCGAATGCCTGGGAAGCCTCTGGGCCTAGCAGGACTCTATTGTCCGTCCTGGGGGGGTATCCCATTTCTCTTCTCAGGGAGGGCAGTAGAAGAGCCTCCCTGAGCACTGAAGGACCCTAGGTGCTGGGCTGTACCTGGGACTTCAGGGGCTATCTATCCTCCTTCCTCCCCCCTACCTGTCTGGGCGTCCTTTCTGGAGGGGGGGGGCTGGCAGGTCCCTCCGGTAATCCCTGCTCGCGCGGGCCGCTCGTTCTATGGCGCCGCTCTATGCAGGAGCGTATGATTGCGGCGCCATCTTCCCGGAGTCTGGGACATTCGTCCTCTAGCTTCAGGGATGACACCATCACGCGTCGCGTCATTTCCGGTCTCCGGCAAAATGGCGACGGCCGGCGTCTGCTTACCGGCATTCGGAGGGACGCCAGGAAGAGAGGCGCCCTTTTTCACTCCTCCAGTGCCTCTACAGTGACTTGCTCATCACACCTAAGCGGCATGGAACATGAGGAGAGGCCGACCACGGCCGCGGCTACAGAGGAGACCACAGGGGGTGAGTCAACCCAGCCAGCAGGGGTCATGATGGGGGAGGGTACCCCGACTCTTTCCCCTTGCCTGTCACAGGGTTCTTTCTAAATGCATTCCTGTGTACTCTTACATTGCAGGTGAGGACGTCACTGCCCAAGGGGTTGCTAGTCGTTCCTCTAGAGCCCCTGCCCGCTCCAAAAGATGCGGCAACTGTAATGAGAAATTACCTCCAAGCCCTTCTGCTTCAAGTGATCCAGAAGCTGGCGGGGAAGGAAACATCTCAGGTTATGAGAGACTTTCTCTCTGTCCAAACCCAGATGCTTGCCACCCTTAAGGATTTTCAAACCTCCCTTAAGGCTAAAGAGCCAGAGGAGTTCCTCCTCAACCAGATTAGGGAGAGGACACCCAAAAGCCTACGGCCACATCACCCTGAAAGCGCCCGATCTCGTCTGATCTCGGAGGCTAAGCAGGGTCGGGCCTGGTTAGTACCTGGATGGGAGACCGCCTGGGAATACCAGGTGCTGTAGGCTTAGGAATCCCTGAGATCCCTCCTGTCTCAGGACTCAGAGGCAGAAGAAGACTCGGAGATCCCTGATCAGGGACTTTCCGATGAGGGCCTGGTAGATAGTCAGGCTGAGGAGGAGGAAGAGGGCTCTAGGTCAGGAAGACACATCTTCTCAGCTGACAACATGTAAGGCCTCCTTGGTGCAATCTACGCCTCTGAAGAAATTCAGGAGCCGACGGAGCAGGTATCTGCACAGGATAGATTGTACCGAGGCCTGGTAAGGGCCCAACCCAGAGCCATTCCGGTTCATCAGACTCTCAAAGATGTGATCCTTTGAGAGTGAAAGGAACCTGAGAGGAAGCTTCTGAAGTATAAAACTTGGAAGCGTAGCTGTCCTTTTAAGGGGGAAGATGAGGAGAAATTCTTTAAAGTTCCCAGATTGGATGCCTCTTTGGCACAGGTGTCAAAGCAATCCGACCTCTCCTTTGAGGACGCGGGTAATATCAAGGAGAGGTTCCATGGTGTAATGGTTAGCACTCTGGACTCTGAATCCAGCGATCCGAGTTCAGATCTCGGTAGGACCTTCCTTTGATGGATCACCGTACTGAGACGACCTTGCGTAGAGCCTGGGAAGCCAATGCGGCAGCAATGAGCCCCGCGTTGGCTTCAGCTTGTATAGCTAGGAACGCGGATACATGGATAGCCAAGCTAATAGGACATGTTTCCCGTGTGTCCAAGTCCAGGGGAGTCCTAGACTCTCTACAGGTGATAGGTAGCGCAGTTCCAGGACCCGCTTATGTGGACTCCCATTGGAGGGCTCCCTCCTTTTTGGTACAGGGCTTGATCAAGCTCTGTCAAGATCTACTGAAAAGGGCAAGAAGTTTCCCACCAAACCTAAAAGGGACCAAAAAAGAGTTTTCGAGGCCCTCAGGGTAGAAACCGCTTCTCAAGCAAGAAGCCTGCCGGTAATAGGTAGTGGGGCGTTGGGAAGGATAAGCCGAAAGGAAGTATCCTCTTTTCCAACCAAAAATCAAATGAAAAGGACTTTAAGTGACGTGAGGGTAGGCGGGAAGACTTTCCCAATTCCTTTCCAGGTGGGAGAGTATTACTCAGAGCCCTCATATTCTCAACATTATAAGAGAGGGTTACAGGCTGGAGTTTCTTCACCCCCCCCCTCAAAGTTCCTATTAACATTTCTCCCCAGGGACCCCCTCAAGAAGGCAGGTCTTCTGCAAAACATCTCAGACCTAGCTGAACAGGGAGTGGTAGTTCCGGTACCTGCGGGTCAACGCGGAATGGGGGTCTACTCCCATATCTTCGTTGTCCCAAAATCCTCAGGCAAATACCGTTTGAGTAATAAACCTGAGACCCCTGAATACCTCTCTGTGTCATAAGAAATTTCGCATGGAGAGCATATACACCCTCAGGAAACTCCTTCTGAAGGAGGTATACATGGTAACGATCGACTTGAAGGACGCCTACCTACATGTCCCGTTCTTTCCAGGACATCAGGCCTTCCTTAGACTTTCAGTCAAGTCTCCTCAAGGAATTCAACACTGGCAGTTTGCTGCCCTCCCCTTTGGACTGGCTTCCAGCCCAAGGGTGTTTACAAAAATCGTAGCAGAGGTGGTCGCCTTCCTACACTTGCAGGGTATATCAATAGTCCCTTATCTTGACGATCTTCTACTCTACAACCAGAGTTGAGATCTCCTCCTCGCAGACCTGGCAAGGTTGTGAGTACCCTGGAATCCCTAGGTTGGATCATAAACAGGGAGAAGTCCTCGATGATCCCGGACCAAAGAAAAGTTTACCTGGGTTTCCTGATAGACTCCCTACAGAGGAGGCTCTTCTTGCCCCAGGAGAAGGCCTAGGGCCTCATGGCAGCGGTCTGGTCTCTGTTGGAGCCAGGAGAGTTCTCTTTCAGAGACATCATGAGGGTACTGGGTCTAATGACCTCTTGTATTCCTGTGGTCCCGTGGACTCAGCTCCACTCCAGACCTCTCCAACAATTCCTCTTTTCCTCCTGGGACGGAACAAGAGGGACTTTAGACCACAGAATCTCCATCCCAGAGGTAGTAAAGGACTCTCTGAGCTGGTGGCTTCTTCCTCAGAAGTTGCAGGTGGATCATCTATGGACTCAGACAGACCCCCTCAGGATAACGACGGATGCAAGCTCCTGGGGTTGGGGGGCCCACTTAGGCGAACTCCGAGCCCAGGGTTCCTGGAATCAGGATCAGTGACACGCCTCCTCAAACTTCCGGGAATTATTGGCGGTTGGGGAGGCCCTAAAAGCGTTCGAGGAAAGGACCTGAGACCGGGAGGTCCAGATCCTCTTCGACAATGCGACCACGGTGGCCTTCCTAAATCATCAGGGGGGAACCAGGTCTCCCTCCCTGCTGACCTTGTCTCTAGGAATTCTGGGCTGGGCAGAGCTGAACCCAGAGGTGTTCAACCTGGTGTGCCAACATTTTGGAAGGCCAGAAATAGACCTCTTTGCCCGCAAGGAGAACAGGAGAGTAAGAAGATTCTTTTCCCTGTCCCGGGAGTGGGGCTCAGGGGGGGTGGATGCACTGGCTCAGGTATGGAGTTTTCACCTGGCTTATGCTTTTCCCCCTCTGAGTCTCATTCCAAGAGTCCTACAAAAACTAGGTCTCTCAGAGACCAGACTCATTCTAATTGCTCCTTGGTGGCCCAAGAGAGCCTGGTTTCCCGCTCTACAGAACTGGTCTGTAGCACCTCCCCTCCATCTACCAGTTTGGGTGGACCTTCTCGGCAGGGACCAGTCTTTCACCCAGATCCCAGCTTCTTCAAGCTGACGGCCTGGTGCTTGAGAGGCAGAACCTGCGGGAGAGGGGATGTTCCGAGAGAGTGATTGATTAACACTCTCCTCTCAAGTAGAAAAGAGGTCACCAGACGTATCTACAGGAAGGTGTGGGGAGTCTTCTCTCACTGGTGTCTAGTGAGAAAGGTATCCCAGCAAGAAACCTCGGTCATCCTGGACTTTCTCCAGGATGGCGCCGACTTAGGTCTCGCTACCAAGACTCTAAGAGTACAGGTAGCAGCCTTATCGTATTTTTTGGACAAAAAGTTATCACTGGACCCTCTAGTTAAAGGATTTTTAATGGCCAGGGATAGATTGTCCCCGGTGCAGATCTCTAGAGTCCCGCCCTGGGACCTTACGTTAGTTTTGGAACAATTAACTAAGGCTCCGTTTGAGCCACTAGAAGATATTTCAGTTAAATTACTGACATTTAAGTTTGCTTTTCTTCTGGCAATTACTACAGCCAGAAGAATAGGCGACATGCAGGCTCTGACGATTAAAGAGCCTTTCTTTAGTTATTCGAGGACAGAGTTATTCTTAGGCAGGACCCCCTGTACCTCCCTAGGGTAGTGTCAAAGTTTCATAGATCACAAGAAATTATTCTTCCTTCCTTTTGTTCAAATCCACAAAATGAAAGAGAGGCCTCCTTTCATTGTCTGGATGTCAGACGGTGTCTGCTAGCTTATCTGGATAGAGTGGGTGAATTTAGGAAATCCAGCCATTTACTAATTAATTTTTTCGGACAGAAAAAAGGCCAACAGGCATCTAGAGCATCCATATCTAGATGGATCAGACAGACAATCTCCATAGCTTATGACCAGGCTGGTAAGACAGCCCCGAAAGTTAAAGCTCATTCTACTCGCTCTTTGGCAACCTCCTGGGCAGAAAGAGCCGGAGCTTCGGTGGAACAGATCTGTAAAGCTACGACTTGGTCAAGCCAGAATACATTCCTAAGGCATTACAGAGTGGAGTTGCTGTCACCTCAGGACCTGTCCTTTGGTAGAGAGGTCCTGCAAGCAGTCGTCCCACCCTAAGGTAGGCCTGAAGCTACTTGCTTCTCTCTCATTGTGCCGTCCTGGAAGACGACTTGAGAAAGTGACCAGTTACACTTACCGGTAACGGTGTTTCTGGGAAGTCTTCCAGGACGGCAGGCCTACTTCCCACCGCTTTGGTTGATACATTGGTTTGTATAGAGTTATTTGGGTGTGTGTTTTCTCTCTCGTGCACTGGTGTGGGTCTGTACTTTATCATAACTGAGGAGCACGGGGAGGGGCGGGTGCTTTAACCTCTTTGAATTGATTGTGTTTCCTGTCAGGTGGAGCCAGTCATCTCTCATTGTGCCGTCCTGGAAGACTTCCCAGAAACACCGTTACCGGTAAGTGTAACTGGTCACTTTCTGCATTTCTGTAGGTGTGAGATACATCGTTTACATACTGTGGGTGTATTCTGCTATTGCAAAAACACCCATTTAGGGCAAGATCCTAAATTTGGAAAATATGAGGAGAACGTCAAAGAAGGGACATGGTCCCAGTCATGGTGCTGCTGGTGGAGCTCCTGTTGCAGGGAGAGGACATGGTCGATCTGTGCCAGCTACACGCACAAGTGAAACACCTTCCACAGGTACGAGTAGGCGACAGAGCCTACAGCGGTATTTGGTCGCGCCTAATGAGGCTGTACGAATGTTGAGGCCAGGACAAGTACAGGTGATAGTAGATTGGGTTGCTGACAGTGCCTCCGGTTCCTTCACATTGTCACCCACCCAGTCTCCTGATGAAAGATCAGAGTTGGCACCTGCAGCCGATGTCCATCAGTCTTTCACCTCACCCCCTTGCAAATCAGCCAAGCAGTCTGAGCCCCAAATCATGCAGCAGTCTCTTCTGCTTTTCGATGACTCTGTTAGCAGGGTTTCCCAGGGCCATCCACCTAGCCCTGCCCCAGAAGTGGAAGAGATTGAGTGCACCGATGCCCAACCACTTATGTTTCATGAGTACATGGGAGGACCATCGCAGCACATCTCGGATGATGACGAAACACAGGTGCCAGCTGCTGCTGCTTTCGCAATTGTGCAGACCAACAAGGAGGGCAGGGGTGAAGACTGGGTGGAAGATGATGTGGAGGACGATGAGGTCCTCGACCCCACATGGAATCAACGTCATGCAGGTGACCAGTGTAGTTCGGAGGAAGAGGCGGTGGTCGCACAGAGACACCAGCACAGCAGAAGAGGGAGCAGGGTGCAAAAGCGGAGCGTCCGTCCCCTAGACAGTACGTCTGCTACTGCCCAATGCAGCAAGGGACCAAGCACACCAAAGTCAGGTCCAAGGAGTTCCCTAGCGTGGCAGTTCTTCAGACAGTGTGCTGATGACAAGACACGAGTGGTTTGCACGCTGTGCAATCAGAGCCTGATGCGAGGCATAAACGTTCTCAACCTGAGCACAACCTGCACGACCAGGCATCCAAGTGCAAAGCATGAGCTGCAGTGGAGTAGACACCTCAAAAACCAAGAAAGGTCTCTGGCTCCTCCTGCTTCCTCTTCTGCTGCAGTCTCGGCCTCTTCATCCACCTCTGTAGTGACAGTGGCACCTGCCAACCCGCAAACAGACGATCTGCCAGTAACACTAGCACCTGGGTCACCAACCATCTCCACAATGTCCCATGGAAGCGTTCAGCTCTCTATCTCCCAAACACTGGAGCGGAAGAGGAAGTACCCCCCTAGCCATCCGCGTTCCCTGGCCCTGAATGCCAGCATTTAAAAATTCCTCGCCTTTGAAATGCTGTCATTCCGTCTGGTGGAGACGCAGAGTTTTAAAAGCCTGATGGCAGTGGCTGTCCCACAGTACGTACGTCGTGCCCAGCCGCCACTACTTTTCCAGGCGAGCCATCCCTTCCCTGCACAACCAAGTGGGGGACAAAATCAGGTGTGCACTGCGAAACACCATCTGTGGCAAGGTCCACCTAACTACGGATGCGTGGACCAGTAAGCACGGTCAGGGACGTTATATCTCCCTAACAGCACACTGGGTAAATGCAGTGGCGGCTGGGCCTGAGGCAGATAGCAGTTTGGCGCATGTCCTTCCACTACTGAGGATTGCAGGGCGCTTCAGTTTGCCTCCTGTTGCTAACTCCTCCTACTCCTCATCCTCTACCGCCTCCTCCTCCAGTCAGCGTAACACCTTCACCACCAACTTCAGCACAGCTAGGGGTAAACGACAGCAGGTAGTTTTAAAACGTTCCTGTTTGGGGGGAAAACCCCACACCGTGCAGGAGTTGTGGAGGGACATGGAACAACAGACCGATGAGTGGTTGGTGGCAGTGAGCCTCAAGCCCGGCCTGGTGGTGTGCGATAATGGGCGAAATCTCGTAGCAGCTCTGGGCCTAGCCGGTTTGACGCACATCCCTTGCCTGGCACATGTGCTGAACTTGGTGGTCCAGAGGTTCCTGAAAAATTACCCCGATATGCCAGAGCTGCTGCAGAAAGTGCGGGCCGTCTGTGCGCACTTTCGGCGTTCTCACCCTGCGGCTGCTCGCCTGTCAGCGCTGCAGTGTAACTTCGGCCTTCCCGCTCACTGCCTCATATGTGACGTTCCCACAAGGTGCTGGCCAGACTGTGCAATCAGCAGCAGGCGATAGTGGAGTTTCAGCTGCAGCACGCACGCTTGAGACGCTCTGTGGAACAGCACCACTTCACCACTAGTGATGAGCCGAACACCCCCGGGTTCGGTTCGCACCAGAACCCGCGAACGGACCGAAAGTTCGAACGAACATTAGAACCCTATTAAATACAATGGATGCGAACGTTCGAATTCTAAAGTGCTAATTATAACAACTATTATGCATGTTATTGTCCTAAAAAGGGTTTGGGAACCCGGGTTCTGCACCAGGGGACATGTATCAATGCAAAAAGAAGTTTTAAAAACGGTCGTTTTTCGGGAGCAGTCATTTTAATGATGCATAAAGTGAAAAAAAAAAAGTCAAATATTCCTTTAAATATCGTACCTGGGGGGTGTCTAAAGTATGCCTGTGAAGTGCCACGTGTTTCCCGTGTTTAGAACTGTCCCTGCACAAAATGACACTTCTAAAGGAAAAAAAAGCCATTTAAAACTGCTTGCGGCTTTAATGTAATGTCTGGTCCCGGTAATATGGATGAAATTCTTTAAGAAAAATGGCATAGCTACCCCATGACCCCCCCCCCTACCCCAGCCCATTACCAGCCCCTTTGGGTCTTGTATGGATATTAAGGGGAACCCCGCACATAAAATAAAAAAGGCCCTATATACTCTGAACAGCCCTATACAGGCGGTGCATACAAGACAGGGACTGTAGGTTTGTTCTTATGTAGAGTCTGTTTGTAATTTTGAACAGGTACATTGTTGAAGTGTAGCTCCAGACCAAAAATCTATTTTTAAACTTTTTGGAAAACATAGGTAAGGGTTATCACCCCTGTAACATTTGTTTTGCTGTCTGTGCCCCTGTTCAGAACATTTCACCTCACTTTCCGTCCCAATGACAACTCTTTTTGAAATGTGGTCTTTTTCTTGAAACAAGGATTGCTGATAAAGCATCAGTACAGAGGAGACACCTTTCTCCCATATTTATTCTTACAGGAGAGAATTTTCCTTCCTAGTGGTAGATTTCCTCTCACTTCCTGTTGTCTTCTTGCGTTTGCAAGTAGGAGTCGTTTGTAAGTTGGATGTTTGAAAGTAGGGACCTGCCGTATATACTCTGCAGAAATAGGCCCCTTAGTTGTTGGTGTTGGCACAACACTGTAAGCACTCACAGTTACTCTTGGTTGGTGCTGGAACGCCCTGCTGTCAACTATTATATCAGGAATTTTAATTACATATAATTGTTGAACAGTGGTAGTAAAAATTGGGCCTTTGATGGTGGTGCTGGTGCCACAACACTGTAAGCCCTGACAGTTACTCTTGGTGGGTGCAGCAATGGGCCCTGCTGTGAATTATTAGATCAAGAATTGTAATTACATGCCCCTGTTGAACAGGGGCTGAAAAATTGGGCCTTAGGCACTGGTGGCACAACACTGCAACCCCTCACAGATACTGTACTTGGAGCACAGCAATGAGCCCTGTTGCAAAGTATTGCTTCAAAAATTGTAATGACACGCCCCTGTTAAACAGGGGCTGAAAAATTGGGCCTTAGGCACTGGTGGCACAACACTGCAACTCCTCACAGATACTGTACTTGGAGCACAGCAATGAGCCCTGTTGCAAAGTATTGCTTCAAAAATTGTAATGACACGCCCCTGTTAAACAGGGGCTGAAAAATTGGGCCTTAGGCACTGGTGGCACAACACTGCAACTCCTCACAGATACTGTACTTGGAGCACAGCAATGAGCCCTGTTGCAAAGTATTGCTTCAAAAATTGTAATTACACGCCCCTGTTAAACAGGGGCTGAAAAATTGGGCGTTAGGCACTGGTGGCGGCACCCATAAACAAAAATGATCTTACAAGCTATCATCATCAATCGTATCATTGAGGACTCGGAGGAGGAGGATAGCCAGTCAACATAACAGCACAGGCACTCAGCATCAGCATCAGTCTTGAAGGGATGTGACATGTTAAAATCAATTAGTCTGTTATATCAGCATCAGGTGTGTGGTAGCTGGTGGTGATCCAAGACTGGTTCATCTTGATGAAAGTCAGTCGATCAACCGAGTCGGTGGACAGGCGCACCCTGTGATCCGTGACAAATCCTCCAGCAGCACTGAATGTGCGTTCCGAAAGAACGCTGGATGCAGGACAGGCCAGTAGCTCAATTGCATACTGTGCAAGCTCTGGCCAGTGATCCATCCTCAAGACCCAGTAAGCCAGAGGATTTTTGGTGGGGAAGGTGTCCAAGTCTGACCTTGCCCCTAGATATTCCTGCACCATGTTTATCAGACGCTGGCGATGGTTGCTGGAACCGATCATACTTTGGGGCTGCGGACTAAAGAATTGTCTGAACGCATCGGTCAGACGGCCACCTTCCCCACCGCTCCTTCTTTGACTGGCCGAAGCCTCAGCAACTCGTTGTCCAGGACCAGGAGTTTGCAACCTCCCAGTCTCTGGGAACGCGTTGCACAGACCTTTCTGCAAGGCCTCCCGGAGTTGTCTCATCCTCTGCTCCCTCTGCGACGGTAACATAAGGTCCGCAACCTTACCCTTGTACCGTGGATCAAGGAGAGTGGCCAGCCAGTAATGGTCCCTCTCCTTGATCCGAAGAATACGAGGATCCTTCCGCAGACTTTGCAGGATCAGGGAGGCCATGCAGCGTAGGTTTGCTGAGGCATTCGCTCCGGAGTCCTCTGGGTCACTAAGGACGACATGATCCGCAGCCACCTCCTCCCAGCCACGTACAAGTCCACTGGTTTCTTGGGACTGTAAATCATCCCTAAAAGACTGCTGCTGATGATGCTGAGTGCCAGCCTCCACCTCCATGCTGACACAATCCTCCTCCTCCTCCTCCTCCTCCTCCTCCTCTTCCTGTGCGATGGGTGGGACAGAAGGAACACTGTCTGGGTAAAGGGGGCCTTGAGAGGCAAGGAAGTCCTCCTCTTCCTGCCTCTGTTCTGCCTCAAGTGCCCTGTCCATTATTCCACGCAGCGTGTGCTCCAACAGGTGGACAAGAGGTACAGTGTCACTGATGCATGCACTGTCACTGCTCACCATCCTCGTGGCCTCCTCAAATGGTGCCAGGACAGTGCATGCATCCCTGATCATGCCCCACTGGCGTGGAGAAAAAAAACCAAGCTCCCCTGACCCTGTCCTGGTGCCGTAGTCGCACAGGTACTCATTGATGGCCCTCTGCTGCGTGTGCAGCCGCTGCAGCATGGCCAACGTTGAGTTCCACCTGGTGGGCATGTCACATATAAGGCGGTTCTTGGGCAGGTTCAACTCCTTTTGCAGCTCAGCCAGGCGAGCACTGGCATTATAAGATCTGCGGAAATGCACACAGACTTTCCTGGCCTGCCTCAGGACATCCTGTAAGCCCGGGTACCTGCCCAAGAAGCGCTGCACCACCAGGTTAAGGACGTGAGCCACACAGGGCACATGGGTCAGTTGTCCCTGTCGGAGGGCGGAGAGGAGGTTGGTGCCATTGTCGCAAACCACCATTCCTGGCTTAAGCTGGCGTGGCGTCAACCACCTCTCGGCCTGGCCCTGCAGAGCAGACAGGACCTCTGCCCCAGTGTGGCTTCTGTCCCCCAAACACACCAGCGCAAGCACGGCATGGCATCTTTTTGCCTGCGTACTTGCGTAGCCCCGTGAACGGCTACGGAGCACCGCTGGTTCATAGGACAAACCACAGGAAGAGGCCATGGAGGAAGAAGAAGAGGAGGGGGTGGAGGAGAGAGGTGTGTCACAACCAGTAGTAGCATTTTGGAGGCGTGGCGGTGGGACAACCTCCAACACTACTGCACCTTGTCCTGAATCCTTCCCAGCTGCCAAAAGAGTGACCCAATGGGCCGTGAAAGAAAGGTAACGTCCCTGTCCATGCCTGCTGGACCATGAGTCAGCGGTAATATGCAACTTACCGCTGACCGCCCTGTCCAGCGAGGCCAAGACATTGCCTTCCACATGCCGGTAGAGAGCCGGAATAGCCTTCCGTGAGAAAAAGTGGCGTTTGGGAACCTGCCACTGAGGAACCGCACATTGCACAAACTCACGGAAGGGGGCCGAGTCTACCAACTGAAAAGGCAGCAGTTGAAGCGCTAGCAATTTAGCCAAGCTAGCATTCAACCGCTGGGCATGTGGATGGCTGGGAGTGAACTTCTTTCGACGGTCCAGCAGCTGGGGCAGGGAAATTTGCCTGCTAGAATCGGACGTCGGTGTACTGCTAGCAGAGTGGCCGCAAGTACTTGGCTGTGACACACCTAATTCTACACCTTCATTCCTCTCAGTGCATGTTTCAGAGAGGACTGAAGTTATAGTGGGGTTGGAGATCCCAGCTGATGCGGTGCAAGGAGAGGTCCGCTTTGTTCTTTGGTGTGGGTCTTTGAGGTAGGCTTGCCAACGAGCTGCATGGCAGGTCAACATATGTCTGGTCAGGCATGTGGTACCCAAGCGGCTGATGTTTTGGCCACGCGATATACGCTTGAGACATATGTTGCAAACAGCAGCTGTGCGATCTGATGCACTAGCCTCAAAAAAGGCCCACACCAAAGAACTTTTTGAATGACGGGCAGAGGCAGCGCCCTGCACAGGCGGAGCTCTGCGGTGTGATTCCGTCGGTGTACTGCCCTTACGCTGGCCACCAAAGGGCATCCTGCCTCGTTGGAGATGTGCCTCCTCCTCATCCTCCTCCTCCTCCTCTCTCCTATTAGGCACCCACGTGGAGTCAGTGACCTCATCATCCCCTCCCTCCTCATCACTGGAGCCAATCTGGCAGTATGCTGCAGCTGCTGGAACATGACTGCCAGATTGGTGTCCTTCTTGAGCATCCCCTCTGTCTGCTCTCACGCTACTGCCTTCCTCTAGCTGGGTTTCATCATCAGACCCTTCGAAACGCTGGGCATCCTCCTGGAGCATGTACCCAACACTGTGCTGAAACAGTTCGGGGGACTCCTCAGGAGGAGGACATGGTGGGTCTAGGGAAGGAGTGACTGATGATTTGTCTGACATTGATACCAGGGAAGACGACGCTTTGGCAGCTGCTTTTCCAGTACCCTGAGCCTGGGTGAGAGAGGATGAGGAGGAGGAGGAGGGCTTGGTCATCCACTCTACCAAGTCTTCGGCATGATGTGGCTCAACATGTCCAGCTGCCGAAAAGAAGGACAAGCGTGTCCCATGGCCATGTGCTGATGACAATGCACCGCGTCCACGACCAGCACTGTTGCCCCCAGACACAGAACCTGCTTGCCCTCTTTTATTGCCTCCTGACTGTCTGCCTCTCCTTGTTTGCCTTCCAGACATTCTAATAGATGGCCTGCAGGGAGATGGGAAAAAAGCAATAATGGCTACCTTCAGGTGTCCTTCTCTGTCCCTTGAAACAAGGACTTTCACAGTGAAATAAACTGACACTCTCCCTACCTACAGTTTTCTGTCCCTAGAATAAATGTTTTTTTTAAGCACAATATAGCACAAGGAGAATTCACTCACTGTCCTTCCAGGTCCCTGGAAACAAGGACTTGCAGAGTGAAAGAAAAAAAACACTCTCCCTACCTACAGTTTTCTGTCCCTAGAAAAAATGTTTTTTTTAATCACAATATAGCACAAGGACAATTCACTCACTGTCCTTCCAGGTCCCTGGAAACAAGGACTTGCAGAGTGAAAGAAAAAAAACACTCTCCCTACCTACAGTTTTCTGTCCCTAGAAAAAATGTTTTTTTTAATCACAATATAGCACAAGGACAATTCACTCACTGTCCTTACAGGTCCCTGGAAACAAGGACTTGCAGAGTGAAAGAAAAAAAACACTCTCCCTACCTACAGTTTTCTGTCCCTAGAAAAAATGTTTTTTTTAATCACAATATAGCACAAGGACAATTCACTCACTGTCCTTACAGGTCCCTGGAAACAAGGACTTGCAGAGTGAAAGAAAAAAAACACTCTCCCTACCTACAGTTTTCTGTCCCTAGAAAAAATGTTTTTTTTAATCACAATATAGCACAAGGACAATTCACTCACTGTCCTTACAGGTCCCTGGAAACAAGGACTTGCAGAGTGAAAGAAAAAAAACACTCTCCCTACCTACAGTTTTCTGTCCCTAGAAAAAATGTTTTTTTTAATCACAATATAGCACAAGGACAATTCACTCACTGTCCTTACAGGTCCCTGGAAACAAGGACTTGCAGAGTGAAAGAAAAAAAACACTCTCCCTACCTACAGTTTTCTGTCCCTAGAAAAAATGTTTTTTTTAATCACAATATAGCACAAGGACAATTCACTCACTGTCCTTACAGGTCCCTGGAAACAAGGACTTGCAGAGTGAAATAAACTGACACTCTCCCTACCTACAGTTTTCTGTCCCTAGAATAAATGTTTTTTTTAAGCACAATATAGCACAAGGACAATTCACTCACTGTCCTTACAGGTCCCTGGAAACAAGGACTTGCAGAGTGAAAGAAAAAAAACACTCTCCCTACCTACAGTTTTCTGTCCCTAGAAAAAATGTTTTTTTTAATCACAATATAGCACAAGGACAATTCACTCACTGTCCTTACAGGTCCCTGGAAACAAGGACTTGCAGAGTGAAATAAACTGACACTCTCCCTACCTACAGTTTTCTGTCCCTAGAATAAATGTTTTTTTTAAGCACAATATAGCACAAGGAGAATTCACTCACTGTCCTTCCAGGTCCCTGGAAACAAGGACTTGCAGAGTGAAAGAAAAAAAACACTCTCCCTACCTACAGTTTTCTGTCCCTAGAAAAAATGTTTTTTTTAATCACAATATAGCACAAGGACAATTCACTCACTGTCCTTACAGGTCCCTGGAAACAAGGACTTGCAGAGTGAAAGAAAAAAAACACTCTCCCTACCTACAGTTTTCTGTCCCTAGAAAAAATGTTTTTTTTAATCACAATATAGCACAAGGACAATTCACTCACTGTCCTTACAGGTCCCTGGAAACAAGGACTTGCAGAGTGAAATAAACTGACACTCTCCCTACCTACAGTTTTCTGTCCCTAGAATAAATGTTTTTTTTAAGCACAATATAGCACAAGGAGAATTCACTCACTGTCCTTCCAGGTCCCTGGAAACAAGGACTTGCAGAGTGAAAGAAAAAAAACACTCTCCCTACCTACAGTTTTCTGTCCCTAGAAAAAATGTTTTTTTTAATCACAATATAGCACAAGGACAATTCACTCACTGTCCTTACAGGTCCCTGGAAACAAGGACTTGCAGAGTGAAAGAAAAAAAACACTCTCCCTACCTACAGTTTTCTGTCCCTAGAAAAAATGTTTTTTTTAATCACAATATAGCACAAGGACAATTCACTCACTGTCCTTACAGGTCCCTGGAAACAAGGACTTGCAGAGTGAAATAAACTGACACTCTCCCTACCTACAGTTTTCTGTCCCTAGAATAAATGTTTTTTTTAAGCACAATATAGCACAAGGACAATTCACTCACTGTCCTTACAGGTCCCTGGAAACAAGGACTTGCAGAGTGAAAGAAAAAAAACACTCTCCCTACCTACAGTTTTCTGTCCCTAGAAAAAATGTTTTTTTTAATCACAATATAGCACAAGGACAATTCACTCACTGTCCTTACAGGTCCCTGGAAACAAGGACGTGCAGAGTGAAATAAACTGACACTCTCCCTACCTACAGTTTTCTGTCCCTAGAATAAATGTTTTTTTTAAGCACAATATAGCACAAGGAGAATTCACTCACTGTCCTTCCAGGTCCCTGGAAACAAGGACTTGCAGAGTGAAAGAAAAAAAACACTCTCCCTACCTACAGTTTTCTGTCCCTAGAAAAAATGTTTTTTTTAATCACAATATAGCACAAGGACAATTCACTCACTGTCCTTACAGGTCCCTGGAAACAAGGACTTGCAGAGTGAAAGAAAAAAAACACTCTCCCTACCTACAGTTTTCTGTCCCTAGAAAAAATGTTTTTTTTAATCACAATATAGCACAAGGACAATTCACTCACTGTCCTTACAGGTCCCTGGAAACAAGGACTTGCAGAGTGAAATAAACTGACACTCTCCCTACCTACAGTTTTCTGTCCCTAGAATAAATGTTTTTTTTAAGCACAATATAGCACAAGGAGAATTCACTCACTGTCCTTCCAGGTCCCTGGAAACAAGGACTTGCAGAGTGAAAGAAAAAAAACACTCTCCCTACCTACAGTTTTCTGTCCCTAGAAAAAATGTTTTTTTTAATCACAATATAGCACAAGGACAATTCACTCACTGTCCTTACAGGTCCCTGGAAACAAGGACTTGCAGAGTGAAAGAAAAAAAACACTCTCCCTACCTACAGTTTTCTGTCCCTAGAAAAAATGTTTTTTTTAATCACAATATAGCACAAGGACAATTCACTCACTGTCCTTCCAGGTCCCTGGAAACAAGGACTTGCAGAGTGAAAGAAAAAAAACACTCTCCCTACCTACAGTTTTCTGTCCCTAGAAAAAATGTTTTTTTTAATCACAATATAGCACAAGGACAATTCACTCACTGTCCTTCCAGGTCCCTGGAAACAAGGACTTGCAGAGTGAAATAAACTGACACTCTCCCTACCTACAGTTTTCTGTCCCTAGAATAAATGTTTTTTTTAAGCACAATATAGCACAAGGACAATTCACTCACTGTCCTTAGAGGTCCCTGGAAACAAGGACTTGCAGAGTGAAAGAAAAAAAACACTCTCCCTACCTACAGTTTTCTGTCCCTAGAAAAAAAGTTTTTTTTTAAGCACAATATAGCACAAGGACAATTCACTCACTGTCCTTCCAGGTCCCTGGAAACAAGGACTTGCAGAGTGAAAGAAAAAAAACACTCTCCCTACCTACAGTTTTCTGTCCCTAGAAAAAATGTTTTTTTTTAAGCACAATATAGCACAAGGACAATTCACTCACTGTCCTTCCAGGTCCCTGGAAACAAGGACTTGCAGAGTGAAAGAAAAAAAACACTCTCCCTACCTACAGTTTTCTGTCCCTAGAAAAAATGTTTTTTTTAATCACAATATAGCACAAGGACAATTCACTCACTGTCCTTACAGGTCCCTGGAAACAAGGACTTGCAGAGTGAAAGAAACTGACACTCTCCCTACCTACAGTTTTCTGTCCCTAGAATAAATGTTTTTTTAAGCACAATATAGCACAAGGACAATTCACTCACTGTCCTTCCAGGTCCCTGGAAACAAGGACTTGCAGAGTGAAAGAAACTGACACTGTCCCTACCTACAGTTTTCTGTCCCTAGAATAAATGTTTTTTTTAAGCACACTATAGCACAAGCACAAAACACACTGACACTCTCCCTACCTATCCTTCTCTTTCCCTAAACTAAAGGAATCCAGGTTAAGCAAGAAAGAAATAACAGTCACTGTCCCTGCCTATGCTGCTCTATCCCTGCTCCGGAACACACTACACTAGGCCGCCGTGCTGGCGGCCTTTTATAGTGTGGGGCGTGTACTAAACACCCTCAGCAATAATTGGCCACAGGCATCCTGCCTGTGGCCAATCATTGCTCTCCTCGCTGCCGGCGCTGTGATTGGCCAAGCATGCGGGGTCACAGTGCATGCTTGGCCAATCACAGCGCCTGGATGACACTGCGATGGCGTAGTGCATTGTGGGCCGTTCGCGTCACTCGAATTTGGCGCGAACGGCCCAAATCGTTCGATCTTCGTCGAACGATCGAACAGCCGATGTTCGAGTCGAACGTATGTTCGACTCGAACACGAAGCTCATCCCTATTCACCACCAATAACTGTTTTGTGTAGTCCACCAACATGGCCAGTGCCAATGACGCCGTTCTCAGCGTTACTATCCCAGTTCTATGCCTCCTTGAAAAAACACTTTGGGCGATGATGGAAGAGGATGTGGCACAGGAGGAGGAGGAAGAGGGATCATTTCCAAGGCTTTCAGGGCAGTCATTCACAAGTGGCTACGAGGGTGGGTTCCTGCACCAACAAACGCCAGGTACACAATTGTCCGGCAGCAAGGGCACAGTTCTGGAGGATGACGAGGTGGAGGATGAGGAGGAGGAGATGGAGGAGGAGGAACCATGTTCACAGCAGGGTGGCACCCAGACCAGCTCATGGCCATCACGGGTGCATGGCTGGGGGGATACAGAGGACACAGACGATACACCTCCCACAGAGGACAGCTTTTCTTTGCCTCTGGGCAGCCTGGCACACATGAGCGATTACATGCTGCAGTGTCTCCGCAACGACCGCCGAGTTGCCCACATTCTAACTGGTGCTGATTACTGGGTGGCCACCCTGCTGGATCCCCGTTACAAGGACAATGTACCATCCTTAATTCCCTCACTGGAGCGTGATCGTAAGATGCCGGAGTACTAGCGCACGCTGGTAGATGCGCTGCTGGTGGCATTCCCACCTGACAGCGGGGGTACGGTGGAAACACAAGGCGAAGGCAGAGGAGGAGGAAGAGGTCGCCAACGCAGCCGGGGCACCAGCAGCACCTCAGAAGGCAGGGTTAGCATGGCTGAAATGTGGAAAAGCTATGTCAGCACGCCACAACAACCAGCACCACCAGCTGAGATGGAACGTCTTAGCAGGAGGCAGCATTTCACCAACATGGTTGAGCAGTATGTGTCCTCAGGCCTACACGTACTGGATGATGGGTCTGCCCCCTTTAACTTCTGGGTCTCCAAATTGGACACATGGCCTGAGCTTGCCCTTTATGCCTTGGAGGTGCTGGCCTGCCCTGCAGCCAGTGTATTATCTGAACGTGTATTTAGCAAGGCAGGGGGCGTTATCACAGACAAGCGCAGCCGCCTGTCCAGAGCCACTGTGGACAAGCTCACGTTCATTAAAATGAACCTGGCATGGATCCCACAGGACTTGTCCGTACCTTGTGCAGAATAGACATGTATACCGGTGTTCTGACAAAAACTGTCCGGCCATCGGATAGTGACTGACCCATACTGCACAGGCGCAGTGCTTGCGCAGTACGGAGGACAAGGAGATTCACAAAATCTCTGAAGATGAACGGCGCCTGCGCAGTAAATGCAGGTTCAAGCCCCACCATCCAAGTGGACATACGGTAGCACATAGTAACAGGGCCCCTCACGGGCTTGCTTCGCTCGCCACGCTTCGGGCACGGCCTCGCTTGGCTCGGCTTGAACCTCGGATGGTGTGGCTTGAACCTGGACTCACCGCGCAGGCGCCGTTCGTCTTTGGAGATTTTTGAAATCCTCTTGTCCTACGTACTGAGCAAGCGCAGTACAGGGCGGACACTATCCGACGGGGGACAGAATTCGACACATCACCGGCCTTACCCAGCCATTGTTGTATTTTTGAACCAGTGTTGGCTACCTCGTCCTCCTCCACCGCCGCTTCCACCTACACAGCCACATCCACCGCCACCTCAACCTCTTACTCCATATGGACCTCGTCCTCCTAGGTCAAGATTATAATTTTAAAAAAAAAATAATTTCAAAGTATTTTATTTTCCCACTAGCTTATCCATTAAATTGAATAATTTTTTCCAGAAAGGGCGTATTCTGGGGCATTCTCACCATATGTGTGGCATCGTGCCGTTGAGTTTCTAAGGTTCTTAATGACTTCCTGTACCTCTTCTGCTGAGAAGGGGGCCTCCAGCATATTTTTTTATTTTTTTTAATGTTATTTTAAGTTATTTCCCTGTCCACATTTTGCAGAGAACTTGCAATGCTCTTAACAACATTTTGCTGCCATTTTCAGCCCTCTAGCCCTTTCCATTACTTTTTTAGAGCCATTTTAGTCCTCAAAAGTTCGGGTCCCCATTGACTTCAATGGGGTTCGGGTTAGGGGTCAAGTTCGGGTCAAGTTCGGTCCCGAACTCGAACTTTTTTCTGAAGTTTGGCCGAACCCGTCGAAACCCGAACATCCAGGTGTCCGCTCAACTCTACTAGTAATGCAATGTCCACACAGATGTAAAACCTTCAACAGTCAGGCTTTATTTTCTTATGCAGCAAACGTTGAGAAAGTAGAAGGTAGAGAAGAGCAGGGGAAGGTTCAGGCACTCGTCACAACTATGCAAAGGTGTCAGTTTAAAGTCACTTACCACTCTCAATGTTAGAGACGGTATTGGTCACCCGGATATTCCCCTCTCACATGGCCTAGCAGCCGGAGTGACACACGAACCAGCAACAGGGCAGTCTCTGCCACAGACTGCCCAGGATGAATTTGGACTCTGTCACAGACCTTTGGAAGTTTAGCAAAGTCTCTGCCACAGACCTTTTAATGTTGAGCAAATGGATAGTCCGGGAATCCTCTGCCACAGGATTTTAAAGTCCCAAATTTCCAGCCGTGCAGTGAAAGAGCCTTTAAGCCAATCCGGCGAACTGCAGGGCTTGTAATATAGCGGATCCCTCCTCAAAGTTACCAGGCCTCACCCAAGACTTCAGCACTTTGCCGGTCTCCTCCAGGGCAGGTCCTCCCCTGGTCTCCTTCACTAAGGCAGCTTCCTCCCATTGGATGGACAGCTTGGGATCCCCTTTCCTGATGTAGGCCCCAGCCAGACTAGCTGGGCCTACTAGATAGCGATGCAGCCTCGAGCCAACGTGGCCCCAGAGACCAGAACCACACACATAACTCATGCCCGGAGGGCCATGAGGCAAAAACGAACCTCAATCATGGGCGTCTGCCCCTTAAGTATCCCCGCCCAGCAGGCACAGCGGGTTGACCACTCCCACTGTACCGTTGCCGAGAAGGGTCACTCAATGCACCGTGATTTGGCCGTGTTCCAACAGGTGCCTGAGGTGGTAATGCCACCTTCAGGCAAATAGGGAAACTACGATCGGGTGAACCACAGCTAGAACAGAAGCAAATCTCAATATGATTCAACAGTCTGAGCCCAACTACTGGCTCAGACATCCCTCTAAATTTAGGATAGCGTCCCAACCTTTTGGGGAGGGCGCTACATACACCCCCCTCCACAAAAAGACACTGTCCCCAGTGTGTAAGAGAACTGATAGGAACTCTCCTGCGCAGGCGCGCGTTCGCCAGCAGTCTCGGAATACTGGCGCGCGCACCCCCGGGCTGCAGCAGCCCTTCCAGAGTGCTAGTACACATGCGCGTGGACAACGTGCACGCTCGGGTGCGCGCCCCTAATCTCCTTTGGCGGCAGTCTGCGAGGATCTTACCTGCTGGTGGTAATGCATGTTCCACGGACTGTAGTACCGGTGTCCACCAGCGGGTGTATTCCGGCAGTGTGGGACAGGCAGCACTTCCTGCCCTCAGCTTTGACCTGAAGCCTGATTACAAGACTTCCTATCTATTTAAGGAAGTCCTGACTCTCTCAAGCAAGTGCTGACTGGTCTTCAGCTGTGTCCTGAAAACTTCCTGGTTCCTGTTATGCTGCTTGATAACCGTTGCTGACTGTGGCTTTCCCTGACTCTGTCTTTGGACTCTGAAACACTTCCTGATTACTGGCTTCTGATCCCGGCTTCCACTGACCCTGCTTCTGATTGATCCTTTGTACCGTGCCGCCTGTCTGTTGCTGAACCCTGGCTATCCTCCTGACCTCTGTTCCTGTGAGCTTCGTTCCCAGAACCTGCAAGTGGGTTTGAGTTCCCCTCAAACCTCTACCCATCCTCCAAGTGTTCCTGTGTCCGGTGTCTGTCCGGCTGTCTGGGTCTCCAAGCCACATCTGTTCCAGCAAGTCCTGCAAGCAACTTCCTCAGGCACTCGTGTTCCTCCTGGCCCTAGCCACCATCTGTTCCACCCTCAGTGGGGCTTGGACTGGAGATACAAGAGAGGCCGACCTCATCATATCAGACTCCTACCAGGTACGTAAAAGTACCAGTCAGCCAGGGATGGAGTCTGAAAGGGAGGTCTCTCCACCAGAGGACTTGTTTGAGACAATCTCTACACTCACACATGTCGTGCAGAGTTTACAGAGCGATCTCAGTCGCATGGAGGAGCGACTCTCTGACAAGATAGGAGTCGCATCAGCTTGCGTTTCTCCCTCTGTCGCAGATCCCTCTGCTCAAACCGATTCAAGTTCCTTCCATGGAATTATTCCTCTCCCGAAACCCAGAGTGCCTATTCCCGAACGATTTTCCAGAGATCGTACGATGTCCAGAACCTTCCGGAACTCCTGCGAGCTCTACTTCTCCCTGCTGCCCCGGACCTTTAGATCTGAAGACATTAAAGTGGGATTTGTGATCACCCTTCTCGTGAACGAACCACTCTCCTGGGCTCATCACCTCCGGGAGCAGCATGACCCAGTTCTGGCAACCACAGTTTCGTTCTTCTCGGCTATGGCTCAGCTATATGCTGACCCCTTCCGCCAGCAGTCTGCAGAATCCAAGCTTGGCAGGTTACAACAGGGGTCAAGGCCTGTTGAGGAGTATATCACTGACTTCCGTATCCTGAGTGCTGACACTCGATGGAACGATCCTGCTCTTCGCCATCAGTTTAGGCTTGGTCTTTCCGACACTCTCAAAGATGAACTGGCCAGAATTGAAGTTCCTACATCCTTGGAAAGACTGATTAGCTCAGCCATCCAAATCGACCGGCGACTACGTGAGAGGCAATACGAAAAGACTCAAGGAATCCTTTCTGTGACTTCTACACCCAGCATATCTGCTGCCCCGTTGAGCACATCTTTTGGAAAGAAGGCTCAGCATAAGACATGCCACAGGAGTTTCCCCAGATCGCCTCTTTCCCCGGCAGAACGTCTCAGACGATTACGTGCCAATCTATGCCTCTATTGTGGAGAAGCAGGTCACTTCATACAGACTTGCCCGGCAAAAACCAGTAGAACCTGCCTTTGTCAGCTTCCTGTGGAGCATCCTTCTGGAGAGGTTCGGTCTCACATCTCTCTCCCAGTTAATCTTTTTGTTGCCGGAAGGACACTCTTAGTATCCGCCATAATAGACTCAGGGGCCTGCAGCTGTTTTGTGGATTCCTCATTTGTTTCTTTACACCAGCTTCCCGTGTGCCCCAAGAAACAGGGATTCCGGGTTCACCTGGCCGATGGCTCTGGTATTAAATCAGGCCCGGTCACACAAGAGACTGCACCTATTTCCTGTCAAGCCTCCTCTGGTCACCATGAATTCCTTCGGTTGGATGTCATAACCTCACCTATGTTCCCCATCATTCTTGGCATTCCCTGGCTAAAGGCACATAATCCGCACATTGATTGGCTTACAAGAGACGTCTCCTTTTCCTCCAGCTATTGCCAGACGCACTGTTTCCCTGAAAGGACTGCTAGTACCACTCCTCTCCTGAGTCTACAGCCTGACCCAGAAACCATTAATCTGGTTCCTGCTGCTTACCACGAATACCTGGACGTATTTAACAAGAAGGGTGCGGACACCCTTCCACCCCATAGGACTTATGATTGCCCTATTGATCTCTTACCAGGGGCGGAGATTCCTTTTGGTCGGATCTATCCCCTCTCCGAACCTGAACTGGAAGCCTTACGTGTCTATATCGACGAGAGTTTGAAAAAGAAGTTCATTCGGCCCTCCACGTCACCAGCAGGTGCCGGTATCTTCTTTGTAGAGAAAAAGGACCACTCCTTAAGACCTTGCATTGACTACCGGGACCTTAACAAAGTTACAGTCAAGAACCGGTACCCCCTTCCGTTAATTCCTGAACTTTTCCAGAGGCTGCGGGGGGCACGGATATTCTCCAAGCTAGACTTAAGGGGTGCATATAATCTCGTCAGAATCAGGGAAGGGGACGAGTGGAAGACGGCTTTTCGAACTCGCTTTGGCCACTTCAAGTACTTGGTCATGCCATTCGGGCTCTGCAACGCCCCAGCTACGTTTCAACACCTAGTGAATGACGTTTTTCGGGATTATCTTGATCTATTCGTCATAATCTACTTGGATGACATCTTGATATTCTCTGAATCCATGGAATCTCATCAAGCTCATGTTAAGAAAGTGCTGGCCCGACTCCGAAAACACTGTCTTTATGCCAAAGCCGAAAAGTGTGACTTTGAGAAACAAACTGTTAATTTCTTGGGACTTGTCATCTCTGCCGACGGTATCTCCATGGATCTGCAGAAAGTTACTTCCGTTCTGGAATGGCCTGCCCCTACAGACAGAAAAGCTGTTCAGAGGTTTGTGGGGTTTGCTAATTTTTACAGAAAATTCATCAAGAACTTCTCTGGTATCATCGCTCCCATCACACAACTAACTAAGCAACACATCCCTTTCTGTTGGACACCAAAAGCTCAAGAGGCCTTTGAACAGTTAAAACTTTTTTATTTACCTCAGCTCCCATCCTGAAGCACCCTGATCCATCCTTGGCCTATGTATTGGAGGTTGATGCTTCTGAAAGTGCAGTCGGGGCTATATTGTCCCAACGTCAGGGCCTGAAATCCTTACTCTACCCTGTGGCTTTTTTCTCCAAGAAATTAAATCCTTCCGAGAGGAACTATGATGTGGGAGACCGGGAACTGCTGGCCATCAAGGCCGCACTTGAAGAGTGGCGGTACCTCTTGGAGGGTGCTGCCCACCCAATCCTCATATTCACGGATCACAAGAACCTAGAGTACTTGAGAACAGCTAAGCGATTAAGACCTCGACAAGCAAGATGGGCGCTGTTCTTCTCCCGTTTCTCATTTCATATTACTTTTCGTCCTGGTTCTAAGAATGGCAAACCAGATGCCCTGTCCCGTATGTTTAATGATCCTGTGAGTCCCTTGGAGCCTGATACCATTCTCCCGGCCAATCATTTTTTGTTTCTTCAAGCTGATCTGTTATCTCAAATTAAGACCAGTGTGGTTAACCAACCACCCTCCCAGGACTTGGCTCTTCAATCAATGAATGGCCTTTTCTTCCATAAGGAACAAATCTTTGTCCCGGAGCAGTTTCGAGTGTCCATTCTGAGTCGCTGTCATGACCACCCTCTAGCAGGACATTTCGGGATCCGCAAGACTGCCGATCTGGTCTCCCGTACCTTCTGGTGGCCCGATTTAATGCAGGACTGTAAAAATTACATTAGATCCTGTATTACATGCCTTCAAAACAAAACCGACAGAACTAAAACTTGGGGTCTCTTGGAGCCTCTTCCCATACCTCAGAAACCATGGAGTATGATCTCAATGGACTTTATTGTAGAACTCCCTCCGTCTGAAGACTTCACTACCATCTTTGTCGTGGTAGACCGCCTGACCAAGATGGCGCACTTTGTACCCTTACAAGGAACTCCTTCCGCTACTGAGACTGCCTCCGCCTTCATCAAAGAGGTCGTTAGATTGCACGGTATTCCTGATGGCATTATCTCCGACCGTGGGGTGCAGTTCACCTCTAGATTCTGGAGGGCCCTATGCGAAGCACTTAATATTGAACTCTGCCTCTCTACAGCTTACCACCCACAAACCAATGGACAGACTGAGAGGACGAATCAAACCCTTGAACAGTATCTACGGTGTTTTTCCTCTTTTGCTCAAGATGATTGGTTATCCCTCCTTCCGCTTGCGGAGTTCTCATATAATAATACCATCCACTCAGCAACCAAACAGTCCCCCTTTTTTGCCAATTTTGGGTACCATCCCTCTTTTCTGCCGGAAATACCTGTTGAGTCTTCTTTACCTGCTGTGCAAGACCGATTAGACTTCTTCAGTACTAACAATCAGGTTTTACAGGAGACGATCTCCAAGACCCAGGCTAGCAACAAGAAGTTTTTCGACAAAGAAGAGGGGTAACCTGGATTTAAAACCTGGGGACAAAGTCTGGCTGTCCACGGCAAATCTAAAGTTAAGCTGTCCTTCTAAGAAACTCGGTCCAAAATTTTTGGGCCCTTTTCCTGTCAAGCGGAGGATCAATGCAGTAGCTTTTGAATTGGTGCTACCCAAAAGCATGAAGATACATCCAGTATTCCACGTTTCTTTGTTGAAACCCACCACGCCTAATCCCTTCCCTGATCGGGTGTCTGGAACCCCTCCTCCGATTCTCATCGAAGGTAATGAGGAATTTGAAGTGGAGGCCGTGCTGGACTGTAGACGTAGGAGTAACCAGATGCAGTTCCTTGTTAAATGGAAGGGCTACGGCCCTGAGGAAAATTCTTGGGAACCAGCTTCTGATGTTCATGCCCCAAGACTGGTACAAGCCTTCTTTCAACGCCACCCGGAAAAGAGAGACTTGAGGGGCATCCGGAGGCTGCCCCTAAGGGGGGGCAATGTAAGAGAACTGATAGGAACTCTCCTGCGCAGGCGCGCGTTCGCCAGCAGTCTCGGAATACTGGCGCGCGCACCCCCGGGCTGCAGCAGCCCTTTCAGAGTGCTAGTACACATGCGCGTGCGCGGGGACGACGTGCACACGCAGGTGCGCGCCCCTAATCTCCTTTGGCGCCAGTCTGCGAGGATCTCACCTGCTGGTGGTAATGCATGTTCCACGGACTGTAGTACCGGTGTCCACCAGCGGGTGTATTCCGGCAGTGTGGGACAGGCAGCACTTCCTGCCCTCAGCTGTGACCTGAAGCCTGATTACAAGACTTCCTATCTATTTAAGGAAGTCCTGACTCTCAAGCAAGTGCTGACTGGTCTTCAGCTGTGTCCTGAAAACTTCCTGGTTCCTGTTATGCTGCTTGATAACCGTTGCTGACTGTGGCTTTCCCTGACTCTGTCTTTGGACTCTGAAACACTTCCTGATTACTGGCTTCTGATCCCGGCTTCCACTGACCCTGCTTCTGATTGATCCTTTGTACCGTGCCGCCTGTCTGTTGCTGAATCCTGGCTATCCTCCTGACCTCTGTTCCTGTGAGCTTCGTTCCCAGAACCTGCAAGTGGGTTGGAGTTCCCCTCAAACCTCTACCCATCCTCCAAGTGTTCCTGTGTCCGGTGTCTGTCCGGCTGTCTGGGTCTCCAAGCCACATCTGTTCCAGCAAGTCCTGCAAGCAACTTCCTCAGGCACTCGTGTTCCTCCTGGCCCTAGCCACCATCTGTTTCACCCTCAGTGGGGCTTGGACTGGAGATACAAGAGAGGCCGACCTCATCATATCAGACTCCTACCAGGTACGTGACACAGTGGCTGAGAAAAAGGGAAAACCTCAAGCCTGAGGTTTTAGTACCTGAACCAAAAAAAACTGGGGAGGGAAAAGAAAAGGGGGGAAAATACACAGAATATAATAAAAGGAATGACATAACTCTCCAGATATGACATTGATATACTACACATTATATATTGTGACAGCAGGAAGGTAAAGTCACCTGGTTGCATCCAGGGGGGTAGATATATTTCGCCCAGATTCAGGCTTTACGCCGACTTATACAACTAGGTGGAGAGTTGTATAAGCCCAGCTGAGGCTAGTGGGCTCATGGATGACTCATACCTCTAGGGAGAGTGTGGGGCGTCGTGCAGACAGGGAGTTGATGAGACCAGCTGAAGCTTGTCAGCTCATTTAGGCCTCTATAAGAACTCCCAGCTTCATTAGATGTTAGCTCATGCCTGGAACCAGACCTGTGTGGACTGTCTAGGGAGAGTGAACCCCTGTGCGGTGAGACAAAGCCTGTGTGGCTATTTGCTTGGACATTTAAAACCAGGGACTTAGGGACTAGGACAGCACTAGGCTGATCCCAGTTGTTAGTTAGGAAACCTGTATGTTTAGTCAGAGGTCAAGTTGACCAGGATTTATTTTGTTTATGTTTCTTTTTCTTTGCTGTGTTTTGTCACTGTAAATAGAAAATAAACCGCACCTTTTTGATTTTGAAAACCACAACCTCCGTTTGCTGGGCCTGTTTTTGTGTGGGGAGCCCATCTCGGGGGTCACACACACCCGCTGCCGAGCCAACCCCCTCCCAGTTGGTGGAGAACCAGTGGCAGTTTTTTTTTAAGCCAGCATGGAGGAGATACTGAAGCAGCTGGCTCTAGCAAATGCCAATCAACAGCAGACAAATGCAGGTTTGCAAAAGAGCCTTGCAGCTCATCAACAGAGCCTTGCAGCTCAACAACAGAACTTCGCAGCCCAGCAGCAAGCTCATCAACAGAGCCTTGCAGCCCAGCAGCAGACAAACGCAACTTTGCAACAGAGTCTGGAGGCTCAGCAACAAGCCCAGCAGCAATCTGAGGCCCGCTTCATAGACCTGTTGCAGAAGCAAGAGCAGAGACTACAACAACAGATGGAAGCAGTAATGCAGCAACGTCCGCAGACCAGTGAGGAAAGCCGTCCCACTAATACCGCGTCCTTTGGGGTGAGTCGTTTATTGACAAAAATGACTGGAGAGGATGATCCAGAGGTATTTTTGACCACATTTGAAAGGACCGCTGAAAGAGAAAAGTGGCCTGAGGAGCAGTGGGCTGGACTGGTGGCTCCTCTGTTAACTGGTGAATCGCAGAAGGCTTACTATGACCTAGAGCCTAACCAAGCAAAAGACTATGTGATGCTAAAAGCTGAAATATTGGCAAGGCTGGGTGTCACCCAGGCTGTCCGGGCTCAGCGTGTGCATAACTGGACTTTCCAGCTTGGAAAACCCCCCAGGTCTCAAATGTATGATCTCATTCACCTGAGCAGAAAGTGGCTACAGCCAGAGACTTTGTCCGCACCAAAGATTGTGGAATGTGTTGTAATGGATCGGTTTTTGAGAGCTCTTCCTACTGCCATCCAAAAGTGGGTAAGCCATGGAGACCCAGAGACGGCCGATGGTCTTGTGGATCGTGTGGAGAAATACTTGGCTACAGAGAACCTGACGGCCTCTTCCAGAGACACTCAGACTTTCCACCCTAAGACCAGACCATCCCCAGGGGCGGATAAGAGGATTCCAAGGGGTGAGGGTGGAGAGAGTGAGAGGGTGGGAGCTCTACCCCAAGTTTGGCGAGAACAGCCTGGGAAATCAGCGGCTCAAGAGGCCGCAAGAAGGATCGTTTGCTACCGCTGCCGGCAAGCGGGACATATTGCAGCCAATTGCCCGGTTGTGGAGGAACCCATGCAGTGTGACTTTCTGACGGGCAGACGTCAGTCGCTGTGTGCGACAGTCGCATGCACTGCCATTCGAGGAACTGAGAAACATTAATGCAAAATGTGTGTTAATGGTAGAAATGTTGTGGTATTGCTGGATTCAGGTAGCCTTGTGACCCTGATAAAGGCTGAGTTAGTTAAAACAGAGGTCTCTGGGAATAGCAAGGTAGCTGTTATTTGTGTGCATGGGGACACCCGAGAGTATCCAGTGACTACAGTGTGTTTCGAGACCCCCAAAAGGTACCCTCTCTCATCCAGTGGGCTTAGTATCTCAGTTACCGCATGACGCCATTGTGGGAAGGGATTTTCCAAAGTTCTGGGAACTGTGGGATGATCCTGAGCCCCCCACTGGTGCCCCTATGTACCAGGAATGTGATAGCCAGAACTCCCCTGAGAGTGGTGAGGACTCTCCGGAATTTCCCTTATCAGTATTGGCAGGGGAGACTCAAGAAACTGGAGAGGAGCCCACCTCCTCAGACGAAAACCTACCGTCTGTGGAGTTTTCTGATCTTGAGGTTCACAGGGAAAACTTTGCCACAGAACAGTTGAAAGACCCCGCCCTGATAAAGGCACGGGAAAACGTAGTGAAAATAGATGGCGAGTTAGTGAACCCAGATAATACCTGCACTTACCCATACTTCAGCATAGAGAAGGACCTACTGTATCGGGTGGCAAAAAGGGCAGAAGAAACCGTTGAGCAGCTTGTGGTGCCCAAACCTTACAGGAAGTTGGTGTTGGAGTTGGCCCATGGGCACATTCTTGGAGGTCATCTGGGGACAGAGAAAACCCGAGAGAGGGTATTACAGAGATTCTATTGGCCGGGGGTGATGAAGGACATAGAAAATTATTGTTCCTCCTGCCCTGTGTGTCAGAGGTCGGCCCCGATGCCACATTTCCGTAGCCCGCTGGTTCCTCTACCCATCATTGAGGTCCCGTTTGAGAGGATCGCCATGGATTTGGTAGGTCCTATAATCAAGTCCGCTAGGGGGCACCAGTACATATTAGTTATAATGGACTATGCCACCCGTTATCCAGAAGCGATCCCTCTCCGAAATACCTCGGCCAAAACCATAGCCAAAGAGCTATCTCTTGTGTTTAGCCGGGTGGGTATTTGTAAAGAACTGCTTACGGACCAAGGTACACCCTTTATGTCCCGGGTTATGAAGGAGCTGTGTAAATTGTTCAAAGTGACGCAATTACGTACATCTGTGTATCACCCCCAAACCGATGGGCTGGTTGAAAGATTCAACAAAACCCTAAAACAAATGTTGAAGAAAGTGGTGGATAGAGATGGAAAGGATTGGGACTGCCTACTTCCTTATCTGATGTTTGCTATTAGGGAGGTGCCCCAATCCTCTACGGGATTCTCCCCCTTTGAGTTACTGTATGGGAGACACCCAAGAGGGCTGTTGGATATTGCCAAGGAAACTTGGGAAAGTGAGAGTTCTCCCCACAGGAGTGTGATTGAGCATGTCGCCCTGATGCAAGACCGAATTGCACAGGTAATGCCCATCGTGAAGGAACATTTGGCCCAAGCGCAGTTAGCACAGCAGAGAGTGTACAACCGTGGAGCCAAGACCCGTACCTTTTCCCCGGGGGATAGGATACTGGTACTTGTCCCTACGGTTGAAAGTAAATTCCTTGCCAAATGGCAAGGCCCCTACGAGATAATGGAAAAAGTGAGCGAAGTGAATTACAAGGTCAGACAACCAGGAAGGCGAAAGCCCGAACAGATCTATCACGTTAATCTGTTGAAAGCCTGGAGGGATAGAGAGTCCCTAGTCGCAGACACTTGGTCACCAGCTCAAACTGGTTGCGTGATTCCTGAGGTTGGAATAGCAGCCACCTTGTCACAACCCCAACAACAGGAGGTTAAGGAGTTTGTGCTTCGCAACAAGGAGGTATTCTCTGAGCTGCCGGGACAAACATCTGGGGTAGAGCATGACATCATTACCCCGCCCGGTGAAAGGGTGAAGTTAAAACCCTATCGGATCCCAGAGGCCCGACGGGAGGCAATACGGGAGGAAGTACAGAAAATGCTGAACTTAGGGGTGATAGAGGAGTCCCAAAGTGATTGGTCTAGTCCCATTGTGTTGGTGCCTAAACCGGATGGGAGCTGGCGATTTTGTAACGATTTTCGTCAGTTGAACAAAGTTACAAAATTTGACACCTACCCCATGCCACGTATAGATGAGTTGATCGACCGGCTGGGAACAGCCCGATACATGACGACTCTTGACCTCACAAAAGGGTATTGGCAAATCCCCCTGGCCAAGTCGGCCAAAGAGAAAACCGCATTTGTAACCCCAGACGGGGCGTTCCAATATAAAAGAATGCCGTTCGGGTTACAGAATGCGCCGGCCACATTCCAGCGGAAAATGGACCAGATGCTGAGGCCCCATCGGAAGTATGCTGCGGCTTACCTGGATGACGTAATTGTCCATAGCACAGATTGGGCCTCACATCTGCCAAAAGTGCAAGCAGTCCTGGACTCTGTTCGGGAAGCGGGGTTTACGGCTAACCCCAAGAAGTGTACCATTGGGCAGGAGGAGGCCAAATATCTTGGGTACACCATTGGGAGGGGAGTAATAAAACCCCAACTCAACAAAGTCGAGGCCATCCAGAGTTGGCCACGTCCCAACAGCAAGAAGCAGGTACGGGCCTTTCTGGGAATCGCTGGGTATTATCGGCGATTCATTCCCCACTTTGCTTCTAAGGCTGTGCCCCTAACCAACCTGACGAAGGGGAAAGGGTCGGTCATGATTAAATGGACCCCCGAGGCTGGGGCAGCATTCCAATTCTTGAAACAAGCCTTATGTAGCCAGCCAGTGTTGTACTCACCCGACTTCTCTAAAGACTTTGTCGTACAAAGTGATGCACCAGATGTGGGGTTAGGAGCAGTATTGTCCCAGGTCTGGAACGGGGAAGAGCACCCAGTCATTTACCTCAGCAGGAAGTTGAAGTCCCATGAGGTAAATTACGCCACCGTTGAAAGGGAGTGTTTAGCGGTGAAGTGGGCTCTAGATTCCCTTCGGTACTACCTGCTAGGTAGGCACTTTGACTTGGTTACGGATCACGCTCCGTTAAAGTGGATGGCTCAAAACAAGGAAACAAATAGAAGAGTGAATAGGTGGTTCCTGGCCCTCCAAGAATTCAACTTCACAGTAAAGCATCGCCCTGGCGTTCAAATGGGGAATGTGGATGCTTTGTCTCGAGTACATGAATGCCTGATTGCTGGTGTTCCAACCCCGAGGTTAAAACAAGAGGGGGGGTATGTGACAGCAGGAAGGTAAAGTCACCTGGTTGCATCCAGGGGGGTAGATATATTTCGCCCAGATTCAGGCTTTACGCCGACTTATACAACTAGGTGGAGAGTTGTATAAGCCCAGCTGAGGCTAGTGGGCTCATGGATGACTCATACCTCTAGGGAGAGTGTGGGGCGTCGTGCAGACAGGGAGTTGATGAGACCAGCTGAAGCTTGTCAGCTCATTTAGGCCTCTATAAGAACTCCCAGCTTCATTAGATGTTAGCTCATGCCTGGAACCAGACCTGTGTGGACTGTCTAGGGAGAGTGAACCCCTGTGCGGTGAGACAAAGCCTGTGTGGCTATTTGCTTGGACATTTAAAACCAGGGACTTAGGGACTAGGACAGCACTAGGCTGATCCCAGTTGTTAGTTAGGAAACCTGTATGTTTAGTCAGAGGTCAAGTTGACCAGGATTTATTTTGTTTATGTTTCTTTTTCTTTGCTGTGTTTTGTCACTGTAAATAGAAAATAAACCGCACCTTTTTGATTTTGAAAACCACAACCTCCGTTTGCTGGGCCTGTTTTTGTGTGGGGAGCCCATCTCGGGGGTCACACACATCCGCTGCCGAGCCAACCCCCTCACAATATGTACACTACCACCCATCACTATCTGTCTAATCCCACCCCATTCTCCCATGGTCTTGACAGCAGATCCAGTACCTAAGAGAAAACACAAAGAATATGCATAGCAAACATATATTTCTAAAGTATTAGACATATGTACACAGAAGCAGAACTGCATCTCTGTGAAAATACAGTTTTGCTTCTTTAAGTTTTAAGTTCTAATTGTTGTGTCAGCACAAAAAGTCTTTCCCTAATTCGGCAAACCACTGCCACCTACTGTCAGAGGCATCACAATGTCCTTTTTGAGCATGGGCTGGAACATAAGCATACTATAGAACCATTGTTGAACACAGCGTTTCTCAGCAACCCTATTCTATCTGACTGACCCCCAAAGTTCAGTTAGATGGGGAAAAAAAAGTTCTTTAGAGATAAAAGAAAAACCGTTCTCTGTCTTTTTTTTTTCTAGAGCAACAAATCTCTTATGGCAGAGAACAGTCACCTTGATCCAGAGCGTTCTCCACTTGTAGAAGAACAGGAGGCAAAAACAGCAAAGTAAAGTTACTCATTCAAAAATGTCACAAGTAGAAACTAGGATCCGGCAGGGTCACGGATTTCCACTGTTTGTCCAGGGTGGTGATAAAATATACTGCATCATCCCTTCCTGGGTAGCGGAGAACAACTCGATCGGCGTGAATGTGCCGGCCGTAGCTCCAGTCCAAACGGCAACCCTTAAACCGATCAGCCATGGCAACCGAGTGCTCAAAGTTCTTGAACGGCTTGGGTACTTTAAGGTAGTCCCAGATGGCGTCCCCGTACCATTGCTTGCGGCGAGCTTCAATTTCTAACATTAGTTCTTGAGGCACGTAGGGGAACTCCAAGCCGTACTCGGTAGCTACACTTTTCATTAAGATCCGCTGTAGGCGGGTGAGCTTAGGTAAAGACCCAGGGTTTCCCGTCCCGGGCAGTACATATGAGTCCGGTGACCTCTGGACCAAAGACGTAGCAGATTGAGACCAGGGTCCTTCGTTAGGTACAGTCTCTTTATTTACAACAGGGGTTTCCACCCGGGGTGTGGTGTCCCCAGATCTCATGGGTGAACCCTCTTGGAGGCTGCGTATCGGGGTGATACATTTTCTATTGTCCCACCCCCTCTCCTGAAACAGTCTCAATCAGCTCGTCATGCCCAACATCTGAGGAAGAGTCCAATTCCGAGGAATCCCACTCCTCAGCAGGTAGATAATTACGGGTGGGTAGAAAAAATGGCATAAGGCACCCAAAAATTAATTACATCAAAATAAATACAACCAAATGCAGCTCCAAAATTAGTGTGGACTAAAACTGTGAAGAAAAAGGTACAAAGGGCGCAAAAAGTGTAAAATAATTGTCTATATACACCACTTGAGTGTACAAACAATGTTCATTAGACAGATGGATATAAATATTGATGTAGTAGCTGTATTCCAAGTGATAGATTCCAACCACCGTGCTCTCAGAAAGTGCAATGTACATATAAAGTGCTTCACCCAACGTGACAATCAAAATCTGCTTACCAGATGTAAGCGGCCATTAAAGACCATCAGGCACATAGAAATTTCTCTCAGGATCCTTCCTTGTTCAATCTCTCCCATACGTATTCAGTTCCCCATAAAGATCGCAGAAATAACTTCTTAAAGTGGTTGTAAACCCACTTTATAAACAAAGACCTACAGGTAAGCCTAGATTAAGGCTTACCTGTAGGTGCATGAAATATCTCCTTAACCTACACGGTTAAGGAGATATTTGCATTTAAATGCGGCGACGCTGACGTCACGCGCATGCGCATGGGGTTAACCCCATTCACAAATTCGGCTAGGTCGCAACATTCGACGACGTAGCCGAATTCGACGGCTCACGCACGCATGCGCGGAGTGACGTCTTTGCCGCTCCGGCCAATCACAGCGCCGGAGCGGCGCTGTGATTGGCTGGAGCGGCGATACCCGGAAGTAACCTTCCGGCTATCGCCGCAGCGATGGATGTGGCTGAAGAGGGAGACGAGGACGGCTTTGGGGGCCCCGATCTAAGGTAAGTGATGCATAATGAGCTATTATGCTAGTCATATTAGCTCATTATGGCTTTCTCTTACAGCTAGTTAAAAAAAATAAAAAATTTAGGAGGGTTTACAACCACTTTAAGGGGAAGGTATTAGATTCCTCCACTCTGCAGGGAATCAAACGGCTCCACCGGAATGAGCCACAAAAGACCAGGGATAGTGTAATACCGTTTTATTTAAAATGGAGCAGGGTAAAACAGTGTACATAGGCAGGTACACTCACAGCTATAGAAAGGAGGCAGCGGCCGGACTATTCACTAAGTGATCTGGAGACCGGCATGCAACAAAGCTGTTAAAATGTAGAACTTCAGCTCCAGAGTAATGTATGTTGTAATGTATGTTGTTACTCTGGAGCCGTGTATGTTGTAAGTTTTACATTTTAACAGCTTTGTTGCATGCCGGTCTCCAGATCACTTAGTGAATAGTCCAGCCGCTGCCTCCTTTCTATAGCTGTGAGTGTACCTGCCTATGTACACTGTTTTACCCTGCTCCATTTTAAATAAAACGGTATTACACTATCCCCGGTCTTTTGTGGCTCATTCCGGTGGAGCCGTTTGATTCTCTGCAGAGTGGAGGAATCTAATACCTTCCCCTTAAGAAGTTATTTCTGCGATCTTTATGGGGAACTCAATACGTATGGGAGAGATTGAACAAAGAAGGATCCTGAGAGAAATTTCTATGTGCCTGATGGTCTTTGATGGCCGCTTACATCTGGTAAGCAGATTTTGGATTGTCACGTCGGGTGAAGCACTTTATATGCACATTGCACTTTCTGAGAGCACGGTTGTTGGAATCTATCACTTGGAATACAGCTACTACATCAATATTTATATCCATCTGTCTAATGAACATTGTTTGTACACTCGAGTGGTGTATATGGACAATTATTTTACACTTTTTGCGCCCCTTGTACCTTTTTCTTCACAGATAATTACGGGTAGCTACAGTCACTTTGTCCCCAGTCTCCTTGCCGGTTCCTGACGTAGACTTCCCGGAGACTTCACCACTCACTAGGTCAGGTTCCGGCAGGCGCTGAGGTAGGCCTCAACAGCGGCCGCGGGAGGCCTTAACGTAGCCCACCTTCCGTTTTGCAGGCGGGATGGAGACACAAGTGGTGACGGTGGCAGCGTCCGCTGCAAGGTCCGCTGGTGGCTCCGTAATGGTGGCGACATCCACTCCAGCTTCACTTGCTACAGCAGATGCAAGATGCGCGGGCTGTACCGCGGGGGCAAAGGCAACCTCCTCAAGAGTAACGGTGCCTGTGACCCAGTCCACCCGATAAGCGCGGGGTGGTACGGTGGGTTTTTCCACCTCGAAGAGAAATTCCCGGCAGGACAGGCATCTACCAAAGGGGCGCAACTGCACGGCCAGTCCGTTGCATCCAGGGCAGAGCATGCCCAGGGCCTCCACATCCCGGCTTGTATAGAGCGTGAAGCGGCCTCCGGGGCTTGAGTCGGATCCCCGTATCCGTAAGCGGGGCTCCAAGCTGAGCAGTGTCCATAGTGTTGGGCACTGGGAACATCCTAGGTCCCGATATGGCTGGGGCCCATGAAAACGAAGACATGCTGCTCTTCTTGCTCAATCCAACAATCTCTGCTCTTTGGCGCCAAACACACTCACGTGTCTCACGAAGGTGGCGGGAACTCCTCCCAGTTTTGTTATTTTTGCACGTAGCTCTCGGGCTTTCTTCTTTCTGGCCCCGCCCATGAACTACGCAGCTAGCAAAGCAATCTGTGCCCCTTGACCCCTTCTTCTCTCGTTAAAAGCGCAGTCCAACACTTTTCTCAATGGCAGACTTTCCAAAAATCAAAAGAACAGTAATCCGGTTGTCAGAGGCAATGGCAAAAATCCCAGAAGAGCCCCCACATGTAGCACTACCCCCGTAGGAGCTGCTGGTTAGTTTTGGATTTTGCACATTTCCTCTTCAGGTAACATCAGCTGTTTGCCTGTTCGGCGAAGCCAGAACTTTGTGGGCCGTTCGCGCAATATTTGTGTGGCGCGAACGGGCCACAATGCACTGCGCCATCGCAGTGCATTGCTGGCTGATGATTGGCCAAGCATGCACTGTGACCCCGCATGCTTGGCCAATCACAGCGCCGGCAGCGAGGAGAGCCATAATTGGCCACAAGCAGGATGCCTGTGGCCAATTATAGCTCAGGGGGGTTTAGTACACGCCCCACACTATATAAGGCCGCCAGTGCGGCGGCCTCGTGTAGTGTGTTGGCGTGCAGGGAGAGAGCAGGATAGGCAGGGACAGTGTCAGTGTCATCTTTGCTTGTTAACCTGCAGCAGTTACAGTGGGTGTAGTGTGCCTCCTGCACAGTATACACCTGAAGCTACCCCTTATTGCTGGTGTTGGTGTTGTTCTGTTGTGTAACACAGGCATTTGCAAACAGTTACAGTGGGTGTAGTGTGCCTCCTGCATAGTATACACCTGAAGCTAGCTACCCCTTATTGCTGGTGTTGCTCTGTTGTGTAACACAGGCATCTGCAGCAGTTACAGTGGGTGCAGTGTGCCTCCTGCACAGTATACACCTGAAGCTACCCCTTATTACTGGTGTTGGTGTTGTTCTGTTGTGTAACACAGGCATCTGCAAGCAGTTACAGTGGGTGTAGTGTGCCTCCTGCACAGTATAAACCTAAAGCTACCCCTTATTGCTGGTGTTGTTCTGTTGTGTAACACAGGCATCTGCAGCAGTTACAGTGGGTGTTGTATGCCTCCTGCACAGTATACACCTGCAGCTACCCCTTATTGCTGGTGTTGGTGTTGTTCTGTTGTGTAACACAGGCATCTGCAAGCAGTTACAGTGGGTGTAGTGTGCCTCCTGCACAGTATACACCTGAAGCTACCCCTTATTGCTGGTGTTGTTTTGTTGTGTAACACAGGCATCTGCAGCAGTTACAGTGGGTGTAGGTGCCTCCTGCACAGTATACACCTGAAGCTACCCCTTATTGCTGGTTTTCCCATCTCCCTGCAAGCCATTAGTATGTCTGGAAGGCCAACAAGGAGAGGCAGACAGTCACAAGCCAATAAAAGAGGGCAAGCAGGCTCTGTGTCTAGGGGCAACAGTGGTCGTGGATGCGGTGCATCGTCATCAGCACGTGGCCATGGGACACGCTTGTCCTTATTTTCGGCAGCTGGACGTGTTGAGCCGCATCATGCCGAAGACTTGGTAGAGTGGATGACCAAGCCCTCCTCATCCTCCTCATCCTCTCTCACCCAGGCTCACGGTACTGGCAAAGCAGCTGCCAACGCGTCCTCTTCCCTCGTATCAATGTCATCAGTCACTCCTTCCCTAGACCTACCATGTCCTCCTGAGGAGTCCCCCGAACTGTTTGAGCACAGTGTTGGGTACATGCTCCAGGAGGATGCCCAGCGTTTTGAAGGCTCTGATGAGGATACTCAGCTAGAGGAAGGCAGTAGCGTGAGCGCAGAGAGGGGATGCTCAAGAAGGACAGCAATCTGACAGTCATGTTCCGCCAGCTGCAGCATACTGCCACGTTTGCTCCAGTGATCAAGAGGGAGGGGATGATGAGGTCAATGACTCCACGTGGGTGCCTGATAGGAGAGAGGAGGAGGTGGAGGCACATCTCCAACGAGGCAGGATGCCCTCCGGGGGCCAGCTTAAGGGCAGCACACCGACTGAATCACACCGCAGAGCTCCGCCTGTGCAGGGCGCTGCCTCTGCACGTTATTCCAAAAGTTCTTTGGTGTGGGCCTTTTTTGAGTCGAGTGCATCAGATCGCACCGCTGCTATTTGCAACATATGTCTCAAGCGTATCTCGCGTGGCCAAAACATCAGCCGCTTGGGCATTACATGCTTGACCAGACATATGTTGACCTGCCATGCAGCTTGGCAAGCGTACCTTAAAGACCCACACCAAAGAACAAAGCGGACCTCTCCTTGCTCCTCATCAGCTGGGATCTCCAACCCCACTATACCTTCAGTCCTCTCTGAAACCTGCACTGAGAGGAATGAAGGTGTAGAATTAGGTGTGTCACAGCCAAGGAGTTGCGGGCACTCTGCTAGCAGTACACCGACGTCCGATAGTAGCAGGCAAATTTCCCTGCCCCAGCTGCTGGACTGTCAAAAGAAATTCACTCCCAGCCATCCACATGCCCAGCGGTTGAATGCTAGCTTGGCTAAATTGCTAGCAATTCAACTGCTGCCTTTTCAGTTGGTAGACTCGGCCCCCTTCCGTGAGTTTGTGCAATGTGCGGTTCCTCAGTGGCAGGTTCCCAAACGCCACTTTTTCTCACGGAAGGCGATTCCGTCTCTCTACCGGCATGTGGAAGGCAATGTCCATGCCTTGCTGGACAGGGCGGTCAGCGGTAAGGTGCATATTACCGCTGACTCATGGTCCAGCAGGCATTGACAGGGACGTTACCTATCTTTCACGGCCCATTGGGTCACTCTTTTGGCAGCTGGGAAGGATGCAGGACAAGGTGCAGTAGTGTTGGAGGTTGTTCCGCCACCACGCCTCCAAAATGCTATTACTGGTTGTGACACACCTCTCTCCTCCACCCCCTCCTCTTCTTCCTCCATGGCCTCTTCCTGTGCTTTGTCCTCGGAAGCAGCGGTGCTCCGTAGGCGTTCAAGGGGCTACGCAAGTACGCAGGCAAATAGATGCCATGCTGTGCTTGCGCTGGTGTGTTTGGGGGACAGGAGCCACACTGGGGCAGAGGTTCTGTCAGCTCTGCAGGGACAGGCCGAGAGGTGGTTGACGCCACGCCAGCTTAAGCCAGAAATGGTGGTTTGCGACAACGGCACCAACCTCCTCTCCGCCCTCCGACAGGGACAACTGACCCATGTGCCCTGTGTGGCTCACATCCTTGACCTCGTGGTGCAGCGGTTCTTGGGCAGGTACCCGGGCTTACAGGATGTCCTGAGGCAGGCCAGGAAAGTCTGCGTGCATTTCCGCCGATCATATAATGCCAGTGCTTGGCTGGCTGAGCTGCAAAAGGAGTTGAACCTGCCCAAGAACTGCCTTATATGTGACATGCCCACCAGGTGGAACTCAATGTTGGCCATGCTGCACACGCAGCAGAGGGCCATCAACGAGGGGTTGCAGTGTTTTGGCACCCAATCCTGTGCGACTACGGCACCAGGACAGGGTCAGGGGAGCTCGTTTTTTTTTTCACCACGCCAGTGGGGCATGATCAGGGATGCATGCACTGTCCTGGCACCATTTGAGGAGGCCACGAGGATGGTGAGCAGTGACAGTGCATGCATCAGTGACACTGTACCTCTTGTCCACCTGTTGGAGCATACGCTGCGTGGAATAATGGACAGGGCACTTGAGGCAGAACAGAGGCAGGAAGAGGAGGACTTCCTTGCCTCTCAAGGCCCCCTTTATCCAGACAGTGTTTCTTGTGTCCCACCCATCACACAGGAAGAGGACGAGGAGGAGGATTGTGTCAGCATGGAGGTGGAACCTGGCACTCAGCATCAGCAGCAGCAGTCTTTTAGGGATGATTTACAGTCCCAAGAAACCCGTGGACTTGTACGTGGCTGGGAGGAGGTGGCTCTGGATCATGTCGTCCTTGGTGACCCAGAGGACTCCGGACGAATGCCTCAGCTAACCTACGCTGCATGGCCTCCCTGATCCTGCAAAGCCTGCGGAAGGATCCTCGTATTCTTCGGATCAAGGAGAGGGACCATTACTGGCTGGCCACTCTCCTTGATCCACGGTACAAGGGTAAGGTTGCGGACTTTATCTTGCCGTCTCAGAGGGAGCAGAGGATGAGACATCTCCGGGAGGCCTTGCAGAAAGGTCTGTGCAACGCGTTCCCAGAGACTGGGAGGTTACAAACTCCTGGTCCTGGACAACGAGTTGCTGAGGCTTCGGTCAGTCACAGAAGGAGCGGTGGAGAAGGTGGCCGTCTGACCGATGCGTTCAGACAATTTTTTAGTCCGCATCCCCAAGGTATGATCGGTTCCAACAACCATCGCCAGCGTCTGATTTACAGGGTCCAGGAATACCTAGGGGCAAGGTCAGACTTGGACACCTTTCCCACCGAAAATCCTCTAGCTTACTGGGTCTTAAGGATGGATCACTGGCCAGAGCTTGCACAGCATGCAATTGAGCTACTGGCCTGTCCTGCATCCAGAGTTCTTTCGGAACGCACATTCAGTGCTGATGGAGGCTTTGTAACCAATCACACGGTGCGCCTGTCCACCGACTCAGTTGATCGACTGACCTTCATAAAGATTAATCAGTCTTGGATCACCACCAGCTACCAAGCACCTGAAGCTGATGTAACCAATTTTTTTTTTTTAAATGTCACATCCCTTCAAGACTGCCTATGCTGATGCTGACTGACTGTCCTGTTATGTTGACTGACTATCCTCTTCCTCCTAAATGATCCTGCTGATAGCTTGGAAGAACATTTTTGGTTCTGGGTGCCGCCACCAGTGGCTAAGGCCCAATTTTTTAGCCCCTGTTTAACAGGGGCATGTAATTACAATTTTTTTATGCAATGCTTTGCAGCAGGGCTCATTCCTGCACTCCAACTAGAGTATCTGGGAGAGGTTGCAGTGTCGTGGCACCAGCACCACCACCAAAGGCCCAATTTTTCCTACCACTGTTCAACAATGGCATGTAATTACAATTCCTGATATAATAGTTCACAGCAGGGCGTTCCAGCGCCCACCAAGAGTAACTGTGAGGGCTTACAGTGTTGTGCCAACACCAACGCCTAAGGGGCAAATTTCTGCAGAGTATATACGGCATGCCCCTACCTTCAAACATCCAACTTACAAATGAATCCTACTTGCAAACAGAAGGAGACAACGGGAAGTGAGAGGAAATCTACCCCTAGGAAGGGAAATTCTCTCCTGTAAGAGTTAATATGGGGAAAAAGGTGTCTCCTCTCTACTGATACTTTATCACCAATCCTTGTTTCAATAAAAAACCCAAATTTTCCAAAAACATTTGTCATTGGGATGGAAAGTGAGACGAAATGTTCTGAACAGGTGCACAGACAGCAAAACAAATGTTACAGGGGTGTTAACCCTTCCCTATGTTCTCCAAAAAGCTTAAAAATAGATTTTTTTTGGCTAGAGCTACACTTAAAAAATGTACCTGTTCCAAATTACAAACAGATCCTACTTAAGAACAAACCTACAGTCCGTGTCTTGTTTGCACCGCCTGTATACTGCTGTTCAGAGTATATAAGGCCTTTTTTTATTTTGGGTGCGGGGTTCCCCTTAATATCCATACAAGACCCAAAGGGGCTGGTAATGGGCTGGGGTAGGGTGTGTGGGGGGGGGGGGGTGATGGGGTAGCCATGCCATTTTTCTCAATGATATTCATCCATATTGCCGGGACCAGACATTACATTAAAGCCGCAAGCAGTTTTAAATGGCTTTTTTTCCTTTTAGAAATATCATTTTGTGCAGGGACAGTTCTAAACACGGGAAACACGTGCCACTTCACAGACATACTTTAGACACCCCCCAGGTACGATATTTAAAGGAATATTTCACATTTTTTTTTCACTTTATGCATCATTAAAATCACTGCTCCTGAAAAAACGACCGTTGTTAAAACTTATTTTTGCATTGATACATGTCCCCTGGGGCAGGACCCGGGTCCCCAAACCCTTTTTAGGACAATAACATGCATATTAGCCGTTATAATTAGCACTTTAGATTTCGAACGTTCGCGTCCATTGTATTTAATAGGTTTCTAAAGTTTGTGCGAACTTTCGGTCCGTTCGCAGGTTCTGGTGCGAACCGAATCCGGGGGGTGTTCGGCTCATCCCTACTCTCAATGTTAGCGTGGGTATTGGTCACACGGATAGTTCCCTCTCACATGGCCTAGCAGCCGGAGTGACACACGAACCAGTAATGGGCAGTCTCTGCCACAGACTGCCCAAGATGAATTTGGTCTCTGCCACAGACCTTTGGAAGTTCAGCAAAGTCTCTGCCACAGACCTTTTAATGTTGAGCAAATGAATAGTCCGGGAATCCTCTGCCACAGGATTTCAAAGTCCCAACCTTCCAGCCATGCAGTGAAAAGAGCCTTTAAGCCAACCCGGTGAACTGCAGGGCTTGTAATATAGCGGATCCCTCCTCAAAGTTACCAGGCCTCACCCAAGACTTTGCCGGTCTCCTCCAGGGCTGGTCCTTCACTAAGGCTGCTTCCTCCCATTGGACGGACAGCTTGGGATCCCCTTTCCTGATGTAGGCCCCAGCCAGATTAGCTGGGCCTACTAGATAGCGATGCAGCCTCGGGCCAACGTGGCCACCGAGACTAGAACCACACACACATACCTCGCGCCCGGAGGGCCACGAGGTGAAAACGAACCATATTCAATGGTGTCTGCCCCTTAAGTATCCCCTCCCAGCAGGCACAGCGGGTCGACCACTCCCACTGTACCATTGCCGAGAAGGGTCACTCAATGCACCGTGATTTGCCCGTGTTCCAACAGGTGCCTGAGGTGGTAACGCCACCTTCAGGCAAATAGGGAAACTACGATCGGACGAACCACAGCTAGAACAGAAGCAAATCTCAACAGTCTGAGCCCAACTACTGGCTCAGACATCCCTCTATATTTTAACTAGCGTCCCAACCTTTTGGGGAGGGCGCTACACATTGCATGCGACTTGTCATGCAATTTGACCTGTTAAATCGCATTACAAACCGCTACAATGTGAACGAGGGCTTAGAGTCATTAATTACATTAAACATGTTGCAGAACTCTGAAGTAGCAAATGAACGTGTGCTTTGTTCATCTAAAACAGCTTATTTCAACCAGGGTTCTCTATTTCAATCCAGATTTTCTCAGAGGTGCCTTGGCAAAATTCCTAAAAGCTGCCCAAAAATGGTATACAAGCCAGTGGGTTGATGAAGCCTGCCTTTTAGTTAAACAAAGCTACAGGTTTTCATTGTGCACCATTACAATATTTTAGGACGTCGGGCATCTGTACAGCATTCTTGTTTGTTCCTCCCCTGTCCCTCACCATCAGCACTGGGGTCACATTAGCTGAGTGAGGGAGAAAAACTGAGGGAGAAACATTAGAATCAGTACCAGTGTGCGAATGTGTATTTGCTTTGGAAGAATAAATCACCTAATGTTGGGTGAGCTATGCGTATTGGTGTTGCTGCGGCAGGGGCGGATCCAGGGGGTACCGAGACAATTGGTCTCCCCCCCCCCCCTCCGAGAAATTAGTGGCAGGTGGGCAGATCAGTTAGCAGGGCCGGCGGGAGAGTCGACGGATCAGTTAGCGGGGCCAGCAGGTGAGCCAGCGTATCAGTTAGCGGGGGCGGCGGATCAGTTAGCGGGCCGGCAGGTGGATCAGTCAGCATGCCAGCGGGTGAGCGGCCAAACAGGTCAGTCAGGTGAGTGGGCGGGCAGGGGAGCAGAGAGATGACATCGTCTCTCACCGCCCGCCCTGCATCACCGCTCTCCTGCCCTCACTGTGCAGCCGCGGGCAGCAGAGAGAGTACATAATCTCTCTGCTGCCTGCCTTCACGCTGGGACACAGCAAGTGAGAATCTACACCATGTAGCTGTAGCAGGCAAGTGACACAGAAAGTGACAATCTGCATCTGGTGGCAAGGTGAAGTGGCAAGTGACACAGCAATTTACCATCTGCATCTGGTGGCAAGGTGACATGGCAAGTGACACAGCAAGTGACAATCTGCATCTGGTGGCAAGTTGACGTGGCAAGTGACACAGCAAGTGACAATCTGCATCATTTGGCAGGTGACGTGGCAAGTGACAATCCGCACCTTGTAGCAAGCAAGTGACACAGCAAGTGACAATCCGCAACGTGTGGCAGGTGACGTGGCAAGTGGCAATCCGCAAAGTGTGGCAGGTGACATGGCAAAGGACAATTCGCAGTGTGTGGCAGGTGACGCAGCAAGTGACAATCTGCATCTGGTGGCAGATGACAATCCGCAACGTGTGGCAGGTGACGTTGCAAGTGACAATCAGCATCTGGTGGCAGGCGACGGTGGCAAGTGACAATCAGCATCTGGTGGCAGGCGACGGTGGCAAGTGACAATCCGCAACTTGTGGCAGGTGACGTGGCAAGTGACAATCCGCAACTGGTGGCAGGTGACATGGAAAGTGACAATCAGCATCTAGTGGCAGGCAACGGTGGCAAGTGACACACTCGGGGCTCCCACTAATTCTGCATTAAAGTGAGTTAAACTATTTTATTTTATATTCCAATGTAATAGAAATAATGCGCTTCAATTATCCTGACACCATAACAACCATGGTGCCATGATGATTGAAGCGCCAACACCAGCCATTTCCCCGATAAATTGCCTACAAAAAAACATATTTTCTGGCAGTGCCCCTCCCGAGACTAGACTCTGGATCCGCCCCTGTGCTGCGGTATGTAAAACTATTTGTTTTTTGCATTTTTGAATGGGGTGCCTCGAGATTGTATAGAATTTTAAAATGTGCCTTGACTAAAAAGGTTGAGAAACGCCTATATAAAACGGCATACATCCTGACAGATTGCCTTGGTTACCCTCGAGGAAACACACATTTTCTTCGATGCTCCGCTCTCACCAATGACACAAGATTAGCAGGGCATTGTGAACTTGATCAGTCTGCCAGGTAGGAGCTGTACCACAGAGCAGTTTTGAAATAAACAGACAAACAGTTTGCGACCTCTGGACTCACTGTGCTTGAGATACAGGGCACATGTCTTGTCTTCAATGGCATCCCTAGGGGGGGCAGAGGGGGCCCTGGCCCCCCAACATTATGCTGTGCCCCACCATGTGCCCCCCCAAAAAAAAAAAAAAATTATTTTTTTTTGTATTTCGCTCGGGCTGCTGCTGGGGTAACATAGTCTCTCCTGAGAGGGAGAGCGTCCCCAGTCAGCTCCTGCGGGGGATTCCTCCCCCCTCCCTCTGCTCGCAGACACTGCAAAATGCGAGTACTCACACAACCACAGCCGCCCAATCTGCTCCTTCCCCTGCATCCTCATTGGCACGGAGAAGAGCGAGTTGCAGGAAGGACTCCACGAGCACTGTGGGGGGGAGGGGGCCCAAGCCTTCATCTCAGTTACTGAAAAAAACAGACTGATTTCTCCAGTCCTTAGGACAGAAGAACCAGCCTGTAAATTCCGAGAGTGGTGACTGCAAGCTGAGCCGAGTGTCAGTCTATGACACTCTTTCACAACGCAGGGAGTCCAGCCACCACCCCCTCACTCTCCTCACATACGAGCAGGGAGGAATACAGCTCCTCCTCCTCCTTCCTGTCCCGCCCACACTATCCCGGCGTGCTGTGTCTGAAGAGAGGGGATGTGTGGGCGGGAAATATGAAAATCAGCAGCATTCCTGGCTGTGTGAATGATGCCTGAGATTCTAGCCTGGACCTGTGGGTGTGTGCACTGCAGACTGCAGCACACTGTAATCACTGAACTGCATTATCTCCATCCCTTCTCTCCCCCATCTGTCTCCCTCCCCCTCTCCTGTTCTTTCAAGACCTTCACAATTTACTTTCACTTTCAGTTAGGCAGGTAATATACGGTGCAAATTTATTTCTTGCATTCACAGATTGCAGGAAAGAAACTTGCATAATTCCCCCATCAACACAGACAGTGCTGACAGGGGAATATCCCTCCTGCCCAGCAATTGTATTCTCCCGACAAACAGTGATTATCACTAGTGGCTATAGCAACCACTAGTGATAATCATAAGAGAATCTGCTCATTAATGGTTCAAATCTCAGCCAGTTCCTGCTGAACCAGCTGAGATTTAAACTGTCTATGTCTGGTCTTAGCTCTTAGGCAGCCCATACATTGATCACTTTTTTCATTCAACTATTAGGTTGAATGAAAAAAAAAAGAAATGATCCAATTCCCCCATCTACACATTATAGGTGGATGGGGGAATCCTCCCAGTGTGGACCAGTGCTGGAACAATCAGAGTTGCTGTCCTGTCCCGGCTATTCACAGCGCTGGTCTCTGTCTCCATGGCAGCGGCGGCAGCACATTGGAACCCAGTGCTGGTTACTTTATGGGGCTGATGTACAGTAAGGTGACCAGATTTTTAAAATGAAATCCGGGGACATATTTTATTTTTATTTTTTTATTGGCTAATGGTAAACTATTTTATAAGCATATTTTCCTCAAATGATATATGCAGTGTATGTGGTGTTTATGGAATGATTGTATGATATATACGTTCTTTCCCATATTTCGTCCATGAGATGAAAAAAAAAAAAAATACTTCTTAGAATTTTTGGGATATGACTACCAAATGTTATGAAGAGAAGATAGAGAAAAACTTGGGAGGGATGGGGTCCCAAAATTTAAATCCAATCCAGGCAGGGGTGGCTCCAGACAATGTTTTTTGGGGTGCTATGGTGGTGCTTGAAGTAAAACTGAGGGTGCTAATGCGGTGCGCTACCACACACCTGTGGGAGTGGCCAGCAAGTCGCGGTTTCATCATGGCGTTCAATGATGATCAGTATGTCCTGGCCTCTGTATACCAATAAAAAGCCATAAAATGCAGCACAACCCTACACTTCATTTATACATTTCTACAAATGGACTTATAAGTGAAATGGTAAAACCTATAAATGAATATCCAATGCAAATCAACCAATGTATTGCAATTTAGTAGTGATGATGTCACCTCCTCTGCAAAAATATTTTGAGAATTTGCAGAGCAAATAATGGTGAAACCCCCTACATACAAAAATAATAACAGAGACGCAAATCAACCCATGTATTAGAATATAGTAGTGATGGTGTCACCCTCTCTACAAAAGGTAAGAAATATTGCAGAGCTGCAATGTGCAAATAGTGGTAAAGCCACCTATATATAATCATAATAATGTACACTTGATGTATATATTTTACATTTTATTATTATGATTATATATAGGTGGTTTCACCACTATTTGCACATTGCAGCTCTGAAAAATGTATTACCTCTTGCAGAGACTGTGACAACATCACTACTATGTTCTAATACATGGGTTGATTTGTGTCTTTGTTATTATTATTATTGTATGTAGGGGGTGTCACCGCTATTTGCACATTGAAGCTCTGCAATTTCTCAAAATATTTTTGCAGAGGGGGTGACACCATCACTACTATATTGCAATACATTGGTTGATTTTCACTGGATATTCATTTATAGGTGTTACTATATCACTTATAAGTTCTGTAGCGGGTGTTTGAATTTATGTGAGGACTCTGGTGGTGTGGGGTTCCTTGGGGCCTGCAGGTGGCGTTGTTGCCTTGGGCCGGAGTTGAACTCACATCGCAAACTGTGTCTTGTTGTCCTCCCCTGGAGCTGGTACAGCGGGGCGGGGAACCCCCTGTGACGCAAAGGGAGAGGTCATAAAAGGGGCTGACGTCCTGTTTTGGGAGAGAGAGTCGGAGGACGCGGCCGCACCCAGGCACCTTCAGCTTGGGTGCTGGCGTTCCGGTGTTTCAGGCCTAGGCACCCTTGGCCTAGCTGGAGCAGGGATGGAGTCCATCTCAGGCACCTTTAGCCTGGGGTGAGGTACTATGGCGGATGCCTGGGGCTCAGTACCTTCGACTGAGTTCTGCGAGGGTGGAGGAATCCGAGGGGGCCCTAACTCCTTGGGTGCCCGTGTCTGAGTTCGTGAGGACTGGTGCGCAGTAACTTCTCTGAAGAGCCCGGCGCAGCATCGCTGGTGATGGAGAGGCCTCCACTTCTCCCTTGGACGGATTTCTTCCTCTGACAGGGGCAAAGGCCTCGTACACACGGCCGATTTTCTCGGCAAGAACCAGCAAGAAACTTGCTGGCAGAGAGGTCTTGCCGAGTAAATCGGTCGTGTGTACGCGGCTATCGGGTTTCTCGTCGAGAAAACCGACAAGAAACCTCGACGAGAAAATAGAGAACCTGCTCTCTATTTTCTCATCGAGATTCTCCTCGGCATGTTTCTCGACGAGAAAAGTGAGTGTGTGTACACTTACCTGTCCTCCCGGAAGCCCGCGCATGTTCGAAATGAATTTGACGCATGCGCGGTAGCTTCCTAGGCATACGTAGGGTATACCAAGATGGCGGCGATGGCATCGAATGTGACGAACGCATGCTCGTCGTAGTCGATGACGTCACCGCGTACGCTCCATTCAAAGAACCGCGGGTTCTTTGAAACGAGCGTGTGTACACTCGGCCGGGACAAGTTTCTTGTCCAAGAATCTCGTCGAAAAAACGACATGTTTTTTTCAACGAGAATCTCGGCCGTGTGTACGAGGGCAAAGTGAGCGAAGGTAATTCACGTTCTATATTACCTAGTCAGTGGCAGTGACTATTCACCACTGGTGACAGCACAGTGGGCAGCAGCAAGAAGGGAAAGGATTGTGCCTCGATCTGTCCCCATCACTCCAAATGAGAAAGATTGTTTTATTGGCTTGGCAAGAAGAATAAAACTGAGTTGTACCAATTCATTGTGTGGAATTTGGGTTACTAAAGCAAAGGAGTCGGGGACGAAGGACTGGACTTGACTCTAGGACACCTACACAAAAGCCCAATCTCTGGCCTTCACCTCCCAGTTACGGAGGACATGGGCCGTGGTGTGTATCATCTCTCTCTCCCAGGTACCCCTAGACAACAGTCATATGACCGATAAAGAAAGGGAGAGAGGTGAGGCCGCTACAATTCATTTGTACAATTTTATAGATGAAGTATAGGGCAGCGCTGCATTTTTTGCTTTTTATTGATTCGCGTTAGATGAGGGAACCAGCTAAAAAGATTCTCTTATTGCTTTTGAGATATTTTTAGTTGCATGGTAATTGATTTACCTGATTTTTTTATGTCCTCTGTATACTGGTAACCACTGGCCATGCATATTGGTGGTCAGTGTGCCCCCTGTATGCTGGTGCTACATGCAGAGTGCAGGTGGGTGCTGGATGCAGGGCTCAAGAGGATGCTATGTAGAGAGTGCAAGGTTCAGGAGTGCGTTTTGGAAAGAGTGATGGACAGAGACTGCAGACATACTACAGGAGATGTTCAGAGACTGCGGATATTATACAGCAAATGGTCAGAGACTGCGGATATAATACAGGAGACGGTCAGAGACTGCGGATATTATACAGGAGAGAGACTGCGGATATAATACAGGAGACGGTCAGAGACTGTGGATATTATACAGGAGAGAGACTGCAGATATTATACAGGAGAGAGACTGCGGATATTATACAGGAGATGGTCAGAGACTGCGGATATTATACAGGAGAGAGACTGCGGATATTATACAGGAGAGAGACTGCGGATATTATACAGGAGAGAGACTGCGGATATTATACAGGAGGGCCAGCACAATTTGTTGTTAGAGATGGGCTGGACATGTTCAAAATTCCACATGCCAGAGCCTGCCAGGAAGCCCACACTGCACAGCAGCGCTAATCACAGGCAGTGAGACATTTCCCGGTCCGCAGCTGTACAGATCAGGAAATGTCTCACTGGCTGTGATTAGCACTGTGGAGTGTCGGCTTCCTGGCGGGATCGGGCATGTGGGATTTCAAACACACCCGAGCCCATCTCTATTGGTTGTAGACAGTTGAGCTCCCTGCAGGTTGCTTAGCAGCAGTGGAGCCTTCTCTGACATGCTGATCGGGATGCAATCCAGGTGATGCTCCTAGTCAAATCCTAGTGTTAAATATCAGTGATTTTATTGATCAAAGCCCACACTTTACAGGCATAGAGCCCACATGGCTGCTGAACATACGGTTGATTATATATATGTGGTTGTACTCTTGATGCTAATAAATACTGTGTTTATTAGATCTGACTGGGAGCATCACCTGCATTACTGCTGCTAGGTGACCAGCTGGGGGCTCGGCTCTCTATAACCAATAGTGCCAGCCTTCCCCTGCATGCACCCATAATGTCACCAGCACTAGGTCCTAATAGACTGCCTCCGCTGCCAAGGAGACAGATGCCAGACCAGCGCTGTCAATAGCAGGGACAGGACAGCTGGGGAACCCCACAGTGGCAGAACACCAGGGCCCGATGGCAAGACAACCTTTGCAACCCTGATAGTTCTCCCACTGCTGTGGACCTTTATATTTTCTTGGTGTGCTGGTGACATATATCTCTTGTTTTCTGCCACCCTGGGGGGCCCCAGTATAGTGGGAAGGGAGCTCACTGTAGAACATGTGAAAAGGCCCGTTGTGGGAGCGTAGTAAAGGGCCCCAGGATATATATACCGTATTTATCGGCGTATAACACGCACTTTTTTCCCCTTAAAATCAGGGGGAAATTGTGGGTGCGTGTTATACGCTGATACCCACTGATCCCGGCGATCTCCGCTGACTGAGCGGAGCGCAGCGATCGCCGCCGAGATACACATAGCCGAGTGTACTCGGCTATACTCGGCTTTTCTCGGCTCTGCTCACAGTCACGCCCAGTCCCGCCATTGGACCTGTGATATGTCCATCATAGGGCGGGACTCGGCGTGACTGTGAGCGAAGCCGAGAAAAGCCGAGTATAGCCGAGTACACTCGGCTATGTGTATCTCGGCTCCGCCCAGTCCCTGCGTTCTCGGCGGCGTTCGCCCCGCTCCTCCCAGTCTCTGCGGCGATCTCGGCGGCGCCAATTTTGAAAACTGGGGCAAGGCTGCACTGGACACTGGGCAAAGGCTGCACTTAGCAAAGGCTGCACTGGACACTGGGCAAAGCTGCACTGGACACTGGGCAAAGGCTGCACTGGACAAAGCTGCACTGGACACTGGGCAAAGGCTGCACTGGGCAAAGGCTGCACTGGACACTGGGTAAAGCTGCACTGGGCACTGGGCAAAGCTACACTGGGCAAAGGCTGCACTGGGCAAAGGCTGCACTGGACACTGGGTAAAGCTGCACTGGACACTGGGCAAAGCTGCACTGGGCAAAGCTGCACTGGGCAAAGGCTGCACTGGACACTGGGCAAAGGCTGCACTGGACACTGGGCAAAGGCTGCAATGGACACTGCTGGCAAGGCTGCACTGACAAGGCTGCAACGGACACTGGTAAGGCTGCATTTAAATGTAAGTTTTTTTTTTTTGCCCTAAAATTCCCTCCTAAACTTGGGGTGCGTGTTATACGCCGGTGCGTGTTATACGCCGATAAATACGGTGTGTATATATATATATATATATATATATATATATGCATTTTATAGTTGGCCCCCCTACTTTTGTCCCTGCCCCCCCTAAATATGAAAGCTGGAGACGCCACTGCTTGTCTTGGGTGCCTGACCTACTGGATGGTTCTGTGACATCTCTGTAATATTTCTGATTTATGCCGCGTACACACGACCATTTTTAATGATGAGAAAAATAAAAATAAATTTAATGGTCATTAAAAATGATTGTGTGTGGGCTTTCCAGCAGTTTTCCCGACGAGAAAAACGCAGAGAATCATGACGAGAAAAATTGGAACATGCTCTAATTTTTCACGTCGTTTTTTACATCGTCGTTTTTCTCGTCATGAAAAACGGCCGTGTGTGGGCTTTAACGACGTGAAAAAAAATGCGCATGCTCAGAATCAAGTATGAGACGGGAGTGCTCGTTCTGGTAAAACTAGCGTTCGTAATGGAGATAGCACATTCGCCGCCCTGTAACGGACTGAAAAGCACGAGGCTGAAAAGCACGAATCGTCGCTTAACAAACTTTACTAACATGAAGGGTGGCGCCATCCGAATGGAACTTACCCTTTATAGTGCCGTTGTACGTGTTGTAAGTCACCGTGCTTTACTCAAACATTTTTTTCCATGATAGTGTGTAGGCAAGGCAGGCTTGAGAGGAAACACGAAAAATCACGTCGCAAAAAATGCAGTTTTTTTCAATGACATTAAAAACGGTCGTGTGTACGCGGCATTAGAATACGGAGAATCAGTCAAATAAAAAGCTAAAGAACATTTTTTTGCAAAGCAAGGTATTTTCTGGTTGTAATTTTTGATCAAGTAAAAATAAGTAACCTGTGTGTAGCACCATTAAGAACTACAATCAAACATGTATTTATGGCTATGGGAATATATAAATAGGACAAGATGCATTGCCTCTACCCAGGAAAGGGCATCTGTAAACAGAGGGTATTCCCTTCTTGGAAAATAATCAATAATTTTAATCAAAGTAATTGGGAGCAGATGAATTACTGTAGCCAGAACATAACATTACCCATAATAAGTATATAGATGCAGACCAGTATGGAAATAATATGAGCCCTATATATTAAAAGATTATCAACTTCAATTAGGGATGAGCTTCGTGTTCAAATCGAACATACGTTCGACTCGAACATCGGCTGTTCGATCATTCGACGAAGATCGAATGATTTGGGCCGTTCGCGCCAAATTCGAGTGACGCGAACGGCCCACAATGCACTACGCCATCGCAGTGTCATCCAGGCGCTGTGATTGGCCAAGCATGCACTGTGACCCCGCATGCTTGGCCAATCACAGCGCCGGCAGCGAGGAGAGCAATGATTGGCCACAGGCAGGATGCCTGTGGCCAATTATTGCTGAGGGGGTTTAGTACACGCCCCACACTATAAAAGGCCGCCAGCGCGGCGGCCTTGTGTAGTGTGTTCTGGAGCAGGGAAAGAGAAGCATAGGTCATTATTTTTCCTTTACTAATCCTGGATTCCTTGTGTTTAGGGACAAATAAGGATAGGTAGGGAGAGTGTCAGTGACAGTGTGCTATTCTGTGCTAATCCTTGTTTGTAGGGACAGAGAGGTACAATGAGGGAAAGTGTCAGTGTGCTATTTTGTGCTAAATCTTGTTTGTAGGGAGGGACAGAGTAGGACAGTGAGGGAAAGTGTCAGTGTGCTATTCTGTTCTAAACCAATTTTGCTGTTCCATATTTTCAATCCTTGAGTTTAGGGACAGAGAAGGACACTCGTGGCAATTATCAGTGTGCTATTCTGTGCTAAATCTTGTTTGTAGGGAGGGACAGAGTAGGACAGTGAGGGAAAGTGTCCTATTCTGTTCTAAACCAATTTTGCTGTTCCATATTTTCAATCCTTGAGTTTAGGGACAGAGAAGGACACTCGTGGAAATTATCAGTGTGCTATTCTGTGCTAAATCTTGTTTGTAGGGAGGGACAGAGTAGGACAGTGAGGGAAAGTGTCCTATTCTGTTCTAAACCAATTTTGCTGTTCCATATTTTCAATCCTTGAGTTTAGGGACAGAGAAGGATAGGCAGGGGACAGTGTCAGTGTCATTGTTGCTAAGCCTCCTGCACAGTATACACCTGAAGGTAGCCCTTATTGCTCTTTTTCCCATCTCCCTGCAGGCCATCCATTAAAATGTCTGGAAGGCAAACAAGGAGAGGCAGACAGTCAGGAGGCAAAAAAGAGAGGGCAAGCAGGCTCTGTGTCAGGGGGCAACAGTGCTGGTCGTGGACGCAGTGCATTGTCATCAGCACATGGCCATGGGACACGCTTGTCCTTCTTTTCGGCAGCTGGACATGTTGAGCCACATCATGCCGAAGACTTGGTAGAGTGGATGACCAAGCCCACCTCATCCTCCTCATCCTCTCTCACCCAGGCTCAGGGTACTGGCAAAGCAGCTGCCAAAGCGTCCTCTTCTCTGGTATCATTATCTTCATTAGTCAATCCTTCCCTAGACCCACCATGTCCTCCTCCTGAGGAGTCCCCCGAACTGTTTGAGCACAGTGTTGGGTACATGCTCCAGGAGGATGCCCAGCGTTTTGAAAGATCTGATGATGATACCCAGCTACAGGAAGGCAGCAGCGTGAGAGCAGAGAGAGGGGATGCTCAAGAAGTTTAAATTTAAATTACACAGTGAAGGAAGTTCCCCACTCAGACCAATGACGTAGGCGGGGTCGGACATACCGAGGGGGCGGACCTGATGGGGAACTTTGTTCGCTGTGTAATACATGAATAGACCCGCCCCTTCTCACGTTCCGCATCTGGTCCGCTGAACGGCCCTGATGGGGAACTTTAGAAGGGGCGGGTCTATACATTTAAAACACTGCGGAGGAAGTTCCCCATCAGGTCCGCTCAGGCACAACCAATGACGGACAGCGCTGGACATCGAGATCGCCGCGGGACACTGGATTTCATCGCTGGAATGTTTTTTTTTTAATTTTAATTTTTTAATAAAGGACTTTTCCAAGGTGTTTGTGTGTTTTTATTAAAATTTTTTGACACTTTCTTCGTGAAATGGTAGGGGTACAATGTACCCCTTACCAATTCACATAGGGGGGGCCGGGATCTGGGGTCCCCTTTGTTAAAGGGGTCTTCCAGATTCTGATAAGCCCCCCGCCCGCAGACCCCCACAACCACCGGGCAAGGGTTGTGGGGATGAGGCCCTTGTCCCCATCAACATGGGGACATCCTCCCCATGTTGAGGGCATGTGGCCTGGTACGGTTCAGGAGGGAGGGGGGGCGCTCTCTCGTCCCTCCCTCTTCCCCTGTGGCTGGCCAGGTTGCGTGCTCGGATAAGGGTCTGGTATGGATTTTTGGGGGGACTCCACGCCATTTTTTTAAAAATTTGGGGTGGAGTTCCCCTTAAAATCCATGCCAGATCTGAAGGGCCTGGTATGGAATATTTAGGGGGAACCGCATGCCATTTTTTTTTTTAATTTGCGGCGGGGTTCCCCTTAATATCCATTCCAGACCTGAAGGGCCTGGTAATTGAATTTGGGGGAACCCCCACGCTTTTTTTTTTTTTATCAATGACTTTTCTATGTATTGCCGGGAGCCGACTATTCATTAATAGCCGCGAGTGAGTTTTAAATGACTTTTTTTCCTCCAAAAATTACACTTTGTGCAGGGACAGTTCTAAGCACGGGAAACATGCGCGACTTTACATGCATATCATACACACCCCCCAGGTACGAAATTTAAAGGAATATTTCACTTTTATTGTTTCACTTTAAGCATTATTAAAATCACTGCTCCTAAAAAAACGGCAGTTTTTAAAACTTGTTTTGCATTGATACATGTCCCCTGGGGCAGGACCCAGGTCCCCAAACACTTTTTAGGACAATAACTTGCATATTAGCCTTTATAATTAGCACTTTAGATTTCTCCCATAGACTTTTTGAATTTGCCGCGAACACCCCAAATTGTTCGTTGAACGGGCGAACAGGCAATGTTCGAGTCGAACATGAGTTTGACTCAAACTCGAAGCTCATCCCTACTCTTTACCAGGATTGGAGATGCAGTGTGTCAGACTTACACGCCACACCACTGATCGCCGCGCTGTGTGGCCCTGCAAGCGTGCGCTAGCGACTTATCCTGCTGGACGTCATATGACGTCCAGTCAGGATAACTTAACCACTTCCCAGCAGCCATTCTGCTATATGGTGGGCGGTAAGTGGTTAATAACCGTACATACATCCAATGTACAAACAAGTATTATCAACAAGGGGCTTAACTATAGTTTTGGTGGAATTGTGCACATACCCAGGTAAATATTGTTATTAATAAAGATATCTACAGATGAATGTTGCAGCAAAGTCTAGTTGCAGGGGCCCCTGAGGAAGATTACGATGCCGTGTCCGCCCTAGTGTCAAAGTCCCGAAGACAAGATTAGCAGTGACGGGGAGATCCTTCATCCATTATCTGATGTGGCATGGATGTGGCACGGATGAGCACTGATGTGGCATAGATGAAGCATGGATGTGGCACGAATGAGTACTGATGTGGCACGGATGAGCACTGATGTGGCATGGATGTGGCAAGGATTAGCACTGATGTGGCATGGATGTGGCACGGATAAGTACTTATGTGGCATGGATGAGTACTGATGTGGCATGTATGTGGCACTGATGAGCATGGTTGGGCATGGATGAGCACGGCTGGGCACGGATGAGCACAGATGGGCATGATGGCTGGGCATGGATGCGCATGGATGAGCATGAATGAGGATGGCTGGGCATGAATGAGCATTGCTGGGCACGGATGAGCATGGCTGGGCACGGATGAGCATGGCTGGGCACGGATGAGCATGGCTGGGCACGGATGAGCATGGCTGGGCAAGGATGAGCATGGCTGGGCATGAATAAGCATAAATGAGGCATGGAGGAGGCTGAATGGGCACAGATCAGCGCTGTGGGCACTTCACATCCAGCCCACAAGTGCTGCTGCATCGGCTCCCTCCTCTCCTCACACGCTGTACCGATCTGTGTGAGGAGAGGGGAGGAGCTAAACCAAACATGTGCCGGCTTGTTTTGCAAGTGATCACTTCATCATTGAACGGAGCGATCACGTGGTAAAGGGCCGCCATCTCAGACACACTGTGTGTGTGCCCCAGGGGGCACGTGGGAAGCGCGAGTTTTGGAGGACCTCCCTGGATGCCCTCCCAGAACTAGCCGAGTGATTAAAGTGATTGTAAATGACCACCTTGTAAAACACAACCCATTCAGTTTAATATAGATATGAAAGGCAAAACATTTTTGTATAGATATAAAAAAGGGAAAAAAAAGGTATTTATAATTTTTTTTATATAAGTGATCACATTCCCTATGCATCAGCACTGGGGGAGAGGAAAAGCAGCAGCACACTGAGCTTCCCACTGACCGACTGTGGAGTGGGGGGTGTGTCAGGACAAGTCTGATCATTGGAGGAACCTACTCTGCTTTCCCAGCGTAGCTAGAGAACTGACCACTGTGTGTTCTCCTGATTAGTGTGGTAAATTTTTTAAAGGAAAGCAAGAGGACTAGCAGGAACACCCGTGTAGCACACAGACCCTTTTCCCTTGCTTTGGCTTAATTGCAGGAAAAAGGCACACTGTACTATATGCCCGTACCAACCTGATTGAGGAGGTTAAGCAGTGTTATGTATTTGGGTCCCACAGCTAGGTTCTTCCGTCAGTTGGTTCTCGTCTCCTAGGATATAGGGACAAGTCTCTGTATTCCCCCCAAGTAATTCCAATATCCACACCACCTTAAACTCCAACGTTGAGTTAATTTTCTCAATGTTCAGCAGATAGGAAAGGGTGGAAGAGAGACAGGACAGCAAGGTTTGGGAGGTTAGTCCAGGCACAATGGATAGCACAATCACTACTGTATCCCTGAGTAGGTTTAGCTCACCCGGATAGTCTCCTACAAAGTGGATCCTAGCAGCCGAAGTGATGCTCGAACGTTTGATCAAGTTCTTTTCCTAGATGCGATCGGGAGACTCTCTGCCACAGAATCTATCAGACCCCGAACCTCTTAGCTTTTGGTACATAAGGACAGGTGCCAGCAGCAGCACATTACTAGGCCCTTGGTGGATAGAAGAATCCCTCCAGAGAGTTACCGGGCCCCTTCCTTCACCGTGAACTCTCACCGGTCCGTCAGAAAGGTCCTCCTCCGGTCTCCTCTTCTTATGCCGCGTACACACGACCGTTTTTAATGTCATTGAAAAAAACTGCATTTTTCTCGACGTGATTCTTCTCAAGCCTGCCTTGCCTACATACTATCGTGGAAAAAAAATGCTCGAGTAAAGCGCGGTGACATACAACACGTACGACAGCACTATAAAGGGGAAGTTCCATTCGGATGGCACCACCCTTCATCTTAATAAAGTTTGTTGAGAGACGATTCGCGCTTTTCAGCCTCGTGCTTTTCAGTCAGTTACAGCGTGACGAATGTGCTATCTCCATTACGAACGCTAGTTTTACCAGAATGAGCGCTCCCGTCTCATACTTGATTCTGAGCTTTCCCCTTTTTTTTCACGACGCTAAAGCCTACACACGGCCGTTTTTCATGACGAGAAAAACGACGAGGTGAAAAACGACGAGAAAAATTAGAGCATGTTCCAATTTTTTCATGGCCATTTTTCACATTGTGAAACATGCTCTGAAGCCCACACACGATCATTTTTAATGACCATTTTAAAAAATTGCATTTTTCTCGTCATTAAAAACGGTCGTGTGTACGCGGCATTAGAAGCGGGCTCCCTCGCGAGGGACACCCTGGGACTCCTCTTCCCAGAAGTGGGCTCCAGCTAAAGGTGCTGGGCCCAATGTTGAAGACGCAGCCCCAGGACTAAAGGTGCCTGGGACTGATGCACACGCGGCCCCATGGCCTGGAGGGCCATGCGCCACGCACCCGGACTCCGACTCTGGAACGAAGACCCCTCCCAGGCGGCGTCTGCCCCTTATGTATCCCCTCCCGGCATGCACAGCAGGTTGACCATGCCCACTGTACCGCTGCTGAAAGAGGACACCCTAAGGCACAGCACTAACACCAGTGGTTCGACCCATTATGGAAGTGCCACCTACAGGCCACAGGGAACTGCACACCAGTATACCATCCTGGAAATAAAGCAGCACAACCTATAAATTGAGAACGGTCTGAGCCTAACTACTATCTCAGACCAGCCCCTAAATTTGGGTACATAGCACCCCTAAATGGGGTGGGCGCTACACCAGGGATTTCACAAAAAGGAAGCAATACAAAGAGAACAGGAAAATTTGTTATACAAGTACATGGTACAGCAGGTACATATCAGGAATATGAAGTGTTGGGGTAACAAACGCTTTAAGATACATTCAGAAAACTAAAGTGATACTAAAGCCTCGTACACTTGATCAGACAGTTCGTCCATTTTTTGTGGCATGCTAGTCTCATGTCGAAAGTGAAGAGGTTACTAACAATACGAAAATTTTCGTACCACAGAATACAACTTCAGAAGTGACGTAATGTGTTGAAATGTTTTGTATGTGTTCTTTAGTCTCTGAGCATGCGTAGTCTTGCTCTTACAAATTTTTTTGTACTAATTAAACGTAAATCTGACATTGAGCTCAGGTACGACAACATTTTTATAGTCTGCACATCCAGCTTTTGTCTGACAAAAAAACTGAATCGGCTGTCAAAAGCACCATACTAACGATCCGAATATCGGCAGATCGTTCGTCGTACAAAATTTTACTTATGATTTTTGTATCGTGTGTACGGGCCTTTAGTCTGAGATCCCTTTCTGTGTCTTTCTACATTCCCCCTCCACAAAATTAGACTGATCTTTGTAAACTATACTTTGGCAGGTCTATAGAGAAGCCCGGAGCTGATACGAGGTATAGGCAGAGGGCTGGCATGACTGGAGTAGCAGGGAACCTAAGAGTTAAAACTTTAGGGGAGTGAGGAAGTGTGGGGAGTGGGGGTGGCCTGAACAGCTAGTTTTTCCCGGGGTAGGAGGAGCCGCAGGGAACGTGCAGGTCACTCACAGGTCAGCGTGTTGAGAGGAAGCTTGTGCAGCAGCTCCTCTCTCCCCAGCATGTCAGATATGGCTGATTTCATCGCGCAATTGCGTGCAGCGGCGGCATCCCGAGGGGCAGACTGGATCCAGGAGCAGATCGCAGCCATCGCCCGGGAGCCTGTGTTAGATCCGGAAGAAGGTACTTCTGGGGGCCGGCGTGCTAGGAGGTCAAGGACTACTGAGCGCTTCTCTCCCCCCACTTCCCCCCGAGCTCAGCGCCATTTTGGGTGCCCACCTCAGGTGGCCCCTCCAGGCACCCCTGCCCCGACACACATCCCGGCGGTGAGGGGTAGCGCTGGGAGGAATCCCCGTCGCAGGCGGAGCTCGTCTGGCGGTGACCGAGGCGCAGTCTCCCCCCCCCCCCCCGGTCCCGCCAGCGCGTCGCGGGAGAGTTAATCGTTCGGCTGCCCCCCCTGGGGATGCTCCGGTCAGGGAGGCAGCCCGGCGTGGAAGAGGTCGTCCGCGGGCGCTGGCCTTTGTTCCTGTGCGGCCGGTGGTCCCCCCCCACATCTCGGCTTCCTTGGACGGGTCCGCTCTCCGGCCGGGGGGTGGAGATAGGATGGAAGACGACAGGACAACTGTGCGTAAAACTTCGGGTGCTGCTGGAGCAGGAGCGAAGCGAGGCCCGGGGGCTGGGAACGGCGCTTCCAGACCTGTAGCCGGCGCCTCTTCGTTAGTGGTCCCGTCAGCGGCAAGTCGGCTTGATGCAGCTGTCCTCCGGTCGGAAGGGGAACTTTCCAGCTCCGAGGACGAGCGGTGGGATGCGGAAGCAATGGTGGATGCAGGACGTGCGGCTGTGGGTCCTTCTCCTGTGCAGCCGGGTAAGTCACATGCTAACACTCTTTCTTCTTTGCAGGCTGTATTTGGGGGTTTGCTGGGGTTTGGGGCGGGGGGCGGCGGGGGGCTGGGTGTTTCCCCTCCCCGGCCAGTGTTGGTTAGCACCCCTACACCTCACGCAGCGGCCGCCGTGGCTGCTCCGTCGGGTGCAGGGGGGGAATTACAAGGTCTTTTGTCGGGTTTGCGCTCTCTAGTTCAGCAATTTGAGGTGGGGCCGGTCAACTCTTCCCCGGTGTCCGGGTGGGTTCCCGTTCAGTCCACACCGGTGGTAGCAGCGGGGTCAGGGGATGTAGCGGGTCAGACGCCGGAAAGGGGGGCGGTGGGTCCCGCGGTTCCCCCAGTAGCAGACAAGCAGGCTAGTGAAAAAGATTCTGATAAAACAACGGACATCGTGCGTTTTGCGGATGCTGCCAAATGTGAGGTGTATGTGTGTTTTGAGGGCCCACTGGGGTCACATCTCAAGTCGGAGGTGAGGGAAAAAATCTGGAAAGGTGAGTACGTGGAGATTTTTTCCTTATTGCCCCTTGAGAAGTTTAACCTGGATAGGGTTAAACCTGATGAGTCAAAAAAGGAGGAGGAAGAAAAGCGCCGTTATCGCCTTATTCCTCGCTCCTTTGTTAACTGGCTTCAGGCGTTTGCCATATTAGCCAGTGTAATTGGTGTGAAACAGCCTGAGTGCTGCTCGGCGCTGTTTTGCTATCAGGATGCCATTGGGGAGGCTCACAGGGTTTATGGGGGTCAGGCTTGTCTGCGGTACGATGGACAATTTCGTCAGCGTAAAGCCATTCGCCCGTCTATCCGCTGGGATCATAAAGATATCAGCTTATGGATGAAGCTCATGTCTTTGGCGCGCTTCCCCACGGCGTTTTTTCAGGGGAAGGTCGGTGGTTCAGAGTCCCCAGGGCAGTCGGCCGCAAAGAAAAAAGGGGTATGTTGGCAGTACAATGAAGGAGCCTGCAGGTTTGGAAACGGTTGCCGTTTCAAGCACGAGTGCTCCGGCTGCGGAGGTAGCCACTTATTGTCCAGGTGTTTTAGACAAGGTAAGGGACGGGCTGGGGACGCTTCAGGAAAGAGGGAGGACTCCGGTGATGGTAGTAAGGATGCTTCCTTTTCTAAATAGATACCCGGACCTGGCCCCTCCATTGTCGAACTTGGTTGTATCTTCCTTGGGGGTGGTCCCCAAAAAGGAGCCGGGAAAATTCTGGTTAATTCACCATTTGTCCTTTCCAAAGGGGGGGTCTGTCAACGATGCCATTGATCCAGAGGCCTGCTCGGTGTCATATACTTCATTTAATGCGGCCGTGTGCTGGGTCAGGCGGTATGGTAGGGGGGCTCTTATGACAAAGACGGATGTGGAAGCGGCGTTTCGGCTCCTGCCCGTTCACCCTGACAGCTTTTACCTGCTGGGATGCAGTTGGCAGGACTCGTTCTACGTTGACCACTGTCTGCCGATGGGCTATTCGGTCTCATGCTCGCTGTTTGAGACGTTCAGTTCATTCCTGGAATGGGTGGTTCGGGATGTGTCGGGCATCAATTCTATCATTCATTATTTGGATGATTTTTTGTGCGTAGGTCCTCCGTCGTCAGGGGTGTGCGGGGTTTTGCTGGCTACATTGCAGCATGTCGCCGATTGCTTTGGGGTCCCTTTGGCGCCGGATAAGACGGTGGGTCCTGTGTCCGAGATCAGTTTTTTGGGCATTGTGATCGATTCCCGGGCCATGGAGTGCCGACTGCCGGAGGACAAGTTACATGACCTCCAGGCGGCGGTTCGTTCAGTGGCTGGTACACGGAAAATTCAGTTAAGGCAGCTTCAGTCCCTGTTGGTAAAGCTGAATTTTGCGTGTTGGATCATTCCGATGGGTCGGGTGTTTTGCGGTCGCCTATCGTCTGCCACGGCGGGGGTGTTTTCCCCCAAGCATTACATCACTCTCAAACGGGAGCACCGGGAGGACTTGCGTGTTTGGCAGGTCTTCTTGGATTCGTACAATGGCCGGTCGGTATGGATGGCAGGCCCCGTTAGCAATTTTGACCTGGATTTTTATACTGATGCGGCCGGGTCGTCTGGTTTTGGGGCGTACGTGGCGGGGCGTTGGTGTGCGGATAAGTGGCTGGAGGATTGGCGGGGGGCTGGGTTCCTGCGCAACTTGGTTTTGCTGGAACTGTTCCCGGTCGTTGTGGCATTGGAAATTTGGGGTGATATCTTTCGGGATCGGAAGATTCACCTTCACTGTGACAATTTGGGGGTGGTGCAGGTTATTAACAACGTTAATGCTTCCTCGTTGCCAGTTGTATGCTTGTTGTAACACTTGGTATTGCGCTGCTTACAAATTAATGTTTTTCTTTATGCGGTACACATTCCAGGGGTTACTAACGCAGTGGCTGATGCTTTGTCTCGATTTCAGTGGGACAGGTTCCAGGAGTTGGCACCGGGAGCGGAGCAACGCGGGTTTTCTTGTCCCCAGCATCTCTGGCACCTGGCGTTGGAACCATCGCAGGTCTGATACAAAATTCTGTGAGCTGTGGTACGTGGTCTGCATATGCAAAGATCTGGCAGGAGTGGTGTGATCTGCTGGGTAGAGTGGGGCACGTGTCAGGGGATGGGGTAGTCCCCTTATTGTTATACTTCATTGGTTTATGTTTTGAGAGGGGAGTGTCGGCCTCTGCCATGGATAGGAAGATAGCTGGTTTGGCCTTTTGGTTTAAAATGACGGGGGGTGGGGATCCCACTAAGTCGTTCAGGGTTCGTCAGGCTTTGAAGGGTTACAGAAAAGGCAGGAGGTCCCGGGACAGCAGGCGCCCGGTCACATTTCCCATGTTACACCAGTTGCTGGTTCAGGTGAGTAGGGTTTGTTCTTCCAGCTATGAAGCTAGCCTGTTTAGGGCGGCTTTTGCGTTAGCCTTTTATGGAGCTTTCCGGTTGAGGGAACTGGTCAGCCCTTCCAGGAGGGTTGGGGGTGGTATTCTGGTATGTGACGTTCGTTGTGAGGTTGCGGCGGTGGCGATTTACCTGCGGCGGTCTAAGACAGACCAATTGGGAAAAGGTAAGTATGTTCACGTGTACGAGGTTCCATCGGCGTTAGTCTGTCCGGTGGCAGCAGTACGGGAGTTTTTGTCAGTTCGCCCGCCTGTGGGGGGATCGTTTTTGGTGCACCAGGACGGCTTGTCCTTATCAATGTTCCAGTTTCGTTCAGTGTTCAGGAAGTGTCTGTTGGAGGGGGGGGTACGACCCTTCGGATTATTCGGCCCACTCCTTCCGCATCGGGGCTGCCACGGAGGCAGCCAGATGGGGTTTGGACAAGTCGGTCATAAAACGAATAGGGCGATGGGAATCAGAACGTTTTAAGCTGTATGTTCGCCCTCAATTGGTTTAGTTAATTAGTATATAAGGTTATCTTGGAAGTGGGGTGGGAACTGTTATATGGTGGTGGTGTTTCCATGTGCTCAAAATTTTTCTTTCAGAATATGCCGTTGGCCTCGTGTGAATCATGGGCCACTCATATGTTTATTGGGGGGCCCTACGGGCAGACGTTCGGCTGAACGGCCGCCAGTTGGGAGTTCCAAGGGAGGTGGCGAAGGTGCGCTGGATCGGGATTTCGGGCATGCTGTGGAGCAAGGTGTTACCGGAGGTACATAAATATTCCCGCCTGGATCGGGCCCCTGATGTACTAGTACTGCATGTTGGGGGCAATGATTTGGGAGTCAGGTCCATGCGGCATTTGGTCAGGGATGTTAAATTTGATGTGCTGCGTATCCGCGCTGATTTTCCCCAAACCCAGGTAGTGTGGTCCGATATTATTGGCCGCACGTCTTGGAGGTGGGCTCGGTCAGTGGACAGGATTAACAGGACTCGCATCAAAGTGAATAAGGAGGTGGGCAGGTTTGTTGTACGCAATGGGGGGATGGTGGTCCGCCATAGGGACTTAGAAGTGGACACTGTTCGGTATCTTAGGGAGGATGGTGTTCATCTGAATGCGGTGGGGATTGATTTATGGTGTTTGGCGTTGCAGGATGGCATACAAAGGGCCCTGCTTTGTGTGGGTCGTCCACAGGTGTAAGGTTTCACAACTGTGGGCGGTGGCGGTTGGGGATTCTTGGAGGCAGTAGACAATGTGACCATTTGGCAGAAGTGGCGAACCATCAAGGTATGGGATCCTCGGGTGATGGCAGCTAACCGTGGTTTAGCTGGCATCGGTTGATGGGCACCAGCGTGGGGAAGGTTCAGAGTGTAGGATCCTTGAGCCGGTGCACTGCGGCTGGGATCTTTGAGAGCTACGCTGGTACAAGGAAAATAAAAGGTCAATGCCTTCAATTGTCTCCAACAGGGTGCAACTATATTTGTAAAGGATTGTTTTTAGTGATTTAAAATATTTGGGTTTATTGTTATGGTTTAATGTGTTAATAAAATGGCCAAGCGGCCAATTTTACTCCAAAGTGGTGTCGCCTGGTTATTTATAGTTTAAGGTATAATTTGGGGGGTAAGAAGGTAATGTAGGTTTATTTGACCTACTATAGTCATGCAGCTCATCATCAAATGACTTGGAAGTTGATAAGTTTATATCAAAGCTTTAATGCCTCTGTTTTTTTTTTATCTCCTCTAGGCTTAATCTGCCTGATATCATTTGGACTTTCTCTTATTTTTACAATGAGATCTGGAAATTATTGGCTTCAAATTTTTGACACCTTTACAGGTTCCTTGACACTTCTTATAGTTGCATTTTTTGAAGTAATTGCTGTTACATATGTGTATGGAATTAAAAGGTAAACAGATTGCAACTTTTCACGTATTTATGTATCTTAAATTGCTTGCTTTGACATAAAAATACAGAGGATTGAGAGAGAGTTTGACAGCTTTCCTATACTGTCCCTATACTGACACTATGGCTGCTCTGCTGCCCATTCCCAAGCTGAGTGGGATGACTTACCCAAAACCCCCCTTATAGGCCCATCTAAACCTGCTGGCCATAGTTTGAAGGCTATGCAGTGCATTATGGTTTTTAGAAAATTATCCCAGGTGATTCAGTACATAAATTTGCTGGGACCGTGGATCTCAAATTTACATATAATCACTATTAGTACTGAATATTTATGGAATACCCACTTTCATAGTTGCCAACATTGTAAAAAAATGTAGGCGGAGTCTTATTATAATTAGGAGGCGGGGCATTGGTTTGTAGGCATGGCATAGCGAAAAAGAAAATTGACGGGAAAATGGGCGTGCTTTTAGCAAAATAGTGGGTGTGGCTTAAATGGGCATGGTTCTAAGGGGGTGTGGTTAGAGTCTGAGATAAGGGAGAGAAAGGGAAAGAGGGAGAGGAGAGATGGAGGGACAGCAAGCCCAGGTCCTACACCACAATAGAAATATGTGTATTCCAGAATGTTTAACCACTTCAATACCAGGCACTTACGCCCCTTCCTGCCCAGGACAATTTTCAGCTTTCAGCACTGTCACACGTTGAATGACAATTACGCGGTCCTGCAACACTGTACCCAAACAACATTTTTATCATTTTCTTCCAACAAATAGAGCTTTCTTTTGGTGGTATTTGATCACCTCTGCGGTTTTAATTTTTTTGCTAAACAAGCAATTTTTTTGTTTTTTTATTTGTTTTTTTGTTTCTGTCATAAAATGTAGTTTTCCCCTTCACTGACGAGCACTGATGAGGCGGCACTGATGGGCACTGATGAGGCGTCAATGATGGGCACTGATGAGTTGGCACTGATAAAATGGCACTAATGGGCACTGATAAAGTAGCACTGATGGGCACTGATGAGGAGGCACTGATATGTAGAATTAATGGGCACTGATAGGTGGCACTGATATGCAGCACTGATGGGCACCAATAGGCGGCACTGATATGCAGCACTGATGGGCACTGATAGGCGGCACTAATAGGCGGCTGTGATGGGCACTGACAGGCGGCACTGATAATGAGGTACTGATAAGTACTGACAGGTGTTACTGCTGGGCAGTGATTGGCACTGTGGTGGGCAGTGATTGGCACTGTGGTGGGCACTGGCAGAATTTAATGTTTGTACATTGCTGGGCACTGGTTGGCAGGTGATTGGTACATTTGAGGGGGCTGTGCTGATAATCAATGTGCTGATTATCAGCACAGACCCCCCCTCTGACAGGGAGAGCCGCTGATCGGCTCTCCCTGTCAGCACGAACCGAGGAATGCCTTTTACCGACACTTCCTGGTTCACGTGATGATCAGCTGTGATTGGTCACAGCTGATCACGTGGTAAGAAGCCTCTAACAGAGGCTTCTTATCACGATCGGAGATGCGGAGTGTCAGACTGACACACCGCACTCGCGATCACCGCGCTGCGCGCCGGGATGTTATCCTGCTGGACGTTATATGACGCCCAGTCAGGATAACAGAACCACTTCTCGGCTGTCATTCTGCATACGGCGGGCGGGAAGTGGTTAACAATCAGCAGATAAAGATACTCCAAACATCTGGTGTTAGTGCTTCAATCATCCCGGCACCATGGTTGTTATGGTGTCAGGATGATTGAAGTGCATTATTTCTATTATTACTCACCATATTATAACTCACCATAATGCAGAATCAGTGGGAGCTCTGAGCGTGTCACTTGATACGTCGCCTGCCACCAGATGCCATCAGGTGCCCCCAGCGGAGTCCCTCCTCACATCAGTGTCCCCATCAGCGGAGCCCTTCCTCACATCTGTGTCCCCATCAGCGGAGCCCTTCCTCACATCTGTTTCCCCATCAGTCGAGCCCCTCCTCACATTTTTGTCCCCATCAGTGGAGCCCCACCTCACATCTGTGTCCCCATCAGTGGAGCCGCTCCTCACATCTGTGTGTCCCTGGCAGCGGAGCCCTCCTCACATCTGTGTGTCCCTGGCAGCAGAGCCCCTCCTTACATCTGTGTGTCCCTGGCAGCGGAGTCCTTCTCACATCTGTGTGTCCCTGGCAGCGGAGCCCCTTCTCACATCTGTGTGTCCCTGGCAGCGGAGCCCCTCCTTACATCTGTGTCTCTGGCAGCGGAGCCCTCCTCACATATGTGCCCCTGGCAGTGGAGCCCTCCTCACATCTGTGTGTCCTTGGCAGCAAAGTCCTCCTTCATGCCGCGTCTGTCCCCTTCAGCGGCAGCTAGTCAGTTCCCAGCTTTCTCATGTGTTCACTGGAGAGGGGAGGGGCCTCTGGGCCATGCAATCAATCGCCTTTAGTGTACAAGAGAATTGTCTACTTGTACACTGAAGATAGACGCCGATTGGCTGCCCCTCCCCTCTCCACTGAACACAAGGGGATTAGTCCTCACAGCGGTGGCGGCCATCTTTTTGTAGCCCGTTGGCCGTTTTGCTAAAACATTACCAATTTTCCCAGGACAAAAGCAAAATCCAGAGAATTTAATCGACGAGGGTCCCAAAATCGGGATTGTCCTGGGAAAAATCGGGACTGTTGGCAAGTATGCACTTTAAGTGAAGCAATGCTTGAAGGCAATATATTTATCTCTGTGGTATTGAAACAACAGGGCTCAGTTGTAGTTAATTGTTTTAATCTGGAAACGATTGTAAATGTCTAAGGCCTGATTCACACCTATGTATTAGTGCTTTTTGAATTTGCAGATTTGAACTACAGTCCATTTAACATGGTTTTCTATAGAACACGTTCTGTAGTGCTAATCTGCAAAATGCAAAAAGCACTAAAAATGCATAGGTGTTAATCAGGCCTTAACTACTTGCCGACCAGCCGCCGCAGTTGGCTGCGCGAATCACCGTCATTGTAGGTTGGCCGCTTTAAGAAGCTATAGGGGGCGTGCCACCGATGTGCATGGCTAGCGGCTGCGATGTCCACTGGTCACCCTGCGGTCGCTCCTCAGATAGCCCGAACGGGGATCTGTCAATGTAAACAGACAGATCCCTGTTCTGACAGGAGAGTAGAGAGAGATCTGCTGTTCCTAGTGATCAGGAACAGCGATCTCTCTCCTCCTCCTGTCAGTACATTTCCCCCACAGTTAGAATCACTCCCTAGAAAACACTTAATGCCTTGATCACCCCCTAGTGTTAACCCCTTCCCTGCCAGTGACATTTATACAGTAATCAGTGGCTATTTTTAGCTCTGATCGCTGTTTAAATTTCACTGGTCCCAAAAAAGTGTCAAAAGTGTCACAGTCCCGCTGAAAATGACAGATCACCACCATTACTAGTAAAAATAAATAAATAATAAAAATGCCATAAATCTAGCCCCGATTTTGTAGATGCTAAAACTTTTGTGCAAACCAATCAATATACGCTTATTGCAAAAAAAAAATTACCAAATATATGTATTGAAATTATATCAAAAACCTAGAACTCATAAAAGTCCATATGATAAAACAGGATGATTAAATATGGATAAAGTGTCCAGATACACATGAAGCATTTGAGTGACAGAGGGCGTTGAAGTCAATAGGTGACGAAACCGGTCAGGTCTCTGAAATCAGGAAGTATCGAGTGCGCTCCACGGCCAGCTGTCCCTTACTAGTAGGGATGAGCTTCGTGTTCGAGTCGAACATACGTTCGACTCGAACATCGGCTGTTCGATCGTTCGACGAAGATCGAACGATTTGGGCCGTTCGCGCCAAATTCGAGTGACGCGAACGGCCCACAATGCACTACGCCATCGCAGTGTCATCCAGGCACTGTGATTGTCCAAGCATGCACTGTGACCCCGCATGCTTGGCCAATCACAGCGCCGGCAGCGAGGAGAGCAATGATTGGCCACAGGCAGGATGCCTGTGGCCAATTATTGCTGAGGGGGTTTAGTACACGCCCCACACTATAAAAGGCCGCCAGCGCGGCGGCCTTGTGTAGTGTGTTCCGGAGCAGGGAAAGAGAAGCATAGGCAGGGACAGTGTCATTTTTTTTCCTTTACTAATCCTGGATTCCTTGTGTTTAGGGACAAATAAGGATAGGTAGGGAGAGTGTCAGTGTGTTATTCTGTGCTAAACCTTGTTTGTAGGGACAGAGAGGTACAGTGAGGGAAAGTGTCAGTGTGCTATTCTGTTCTAAACCAATCTTGCTGAACCATATTTTCAATCCTTGAGTTTAGGGACAGAGAGGTAGAGTGAGGGAAAGTGTCAGTGTGCTATTCTGTGCTAAATCTTGTTTGTAGGGACAGAGTAGGACAGTGAGGGAAAGTGTCAGTGTGCTATTCTGTTCTAAACCAATTTTGCTGAACCATATTTGAAATCCTTGAGTTTAGGGACAGAGAGGTACAGTGAGTGAAACTGACAGTGTGCTATTCTGTTCTAAACCAATTTTGCTGTTCCATATTTGAAATCCTTGAGTTTAGGGACAGAGAAGGACACTTGTGGAAACTATCAGTGTGCTATTCTGTGCTAAATCTTGTTTGTAGGGAGGGACAGAGTAGGACAGTGAGGGAAAGTGTCAGTGTGCTATTCTGTTCTAAACCAATTTTGCTGAACCATATTTGAAATCCTTGAGTTTAGGGACAGAGAGGTACAGTGAGTGAAACTGACAGTGTGCTATTCTGTTCTAAACCAATTTTGCTGTTCCATATTTGAAATCCTTGAGTTTAGGGACAGAGAAGGACACTCGTGGAAACTATCAGTGTGCTATTCTGTGCTAAATCTTGTTTGTAGGGACAGAGAAGGACAGTGAGGGAAACTGACAGTGTGCTGTTCTGTGCTAAACCAATCTTGCTGAAGCATATTGCAAATCCTTGTGTTTAGGGACAGAGAAGGATAGGCAGGGGACAGTGTCAGTGTCATTGTTGCTAAACCTCCTGCACAGTATACACCTGAAGGTAGCCCTTATTGCTCTTTTTCCCATCTCCCTGCAGGCCATCCATTAAAATGTCTGGAAGGCAAACAAGGAGAGGCAGACAGTCAGGAGGCAAAAAAAGAGGGCAAGCAGGCTCTGTGTCTGGGGGCAACAGTGCTGGTCGTGGACGCGGTGCATTGTCATCAGCACATGGCCATGGGACACGCTTGTCCTTTTCGGCAGCTGGACATGTTGAGCCACATCATGCCAAAGACTTGGTAGAGTGGATGACCAAGCCCACCTCATCCTCCTCATCCTCTCTCACCCAGGCTCAGGGTACTGGCAAAGCAGCTGCCAAAGCGTCCTCTTCTCTGGTATCATTATCTTCATTAGTCAATCCTTCCCTAGACCCACCATGTCCTCCTCCTGAGGAGTCCCCCGAACTGTTTGAGCACAGTGTTGGGTACATGCTCCAGGAGGATGCCCAGCGTTTCGAAGGATCTGATGATGATGATGATGATGATGATACCCAGCTAGAGGAAGGCAGTAGCGTGAGAGCAGAGAGAGGGGATGCTCAAGAAGGACACCAATCTGGCAGTCATGCTCCAGCAGCTGCAGCATACTGCCATATTGGCTCCAGTGATGAGGAGGGAGGGGATGATGAGGTCACTGACTCCACGTGGGTGCCTAATAGGAGAGAGGAGGAGGATGAGGAGGAGGCACATCTCCAACGAGGCAGGATGCCCTTGAGTGGCCAGCGTATGGGCAGCACACCGACGGAATCACACCGCAGAGCTCCGCCTGTGCAGGGCGCTGCCTCTGCCCCTGCCCGTCATTCAAAAAGTTCTTTGGTGTGGGCCTTTTTTGAGGCGAGTGCATCAGATCGCACAGCTGCTGTTTGCAACATATGTCTCAAGCGTATATCGCGTGGCCAAAACATCAGCCGCTTGGGCACCACATGCTTGATCAGACATATGTTGACCTGCCATGCAGCTCGTTGGCAAGCCTACCTTAAAGACCCACGCCAAAGAACAAAGCTGACCTCTTCTTGCACCGCATCAGCTGGGATCTCCAACCCCAGTATACCTTCAGTCCTCTCTGAAACCTGCTCTGAGAGGAATGAAGGTGTAGAATTAGGTGTGTCACAGCCAAGTACTTGCGGGCACTCTGCTAGCAGTACACCAACGTCCGATTCTAGCAGGCAAATTTCCCTGCCCCAGCTGCTGGACCGTCGAAAGAAGTTCACTCCCAGCCATCCACATGCCCAGCGGTTGAATGCTAGCTTGGCTAAATTGCTAGCGCTTCAACTGCTGCCTTTTCAGTTGGTAGACTCGGCCCCCTTCCGTGAGTTTGTGCAATGTGCGGTTCCTCAGTGGCAGGTTCCCAAACGCCACTTTTTCGCACGGAAGGCGATTCCGGCTCTCTACAGGCATGTGGAAGGCAATGTCTTGGCCTCGCTGGACAGGGCGGTCAGCGTTAAGGTGCATATTACCGCTGACTCATGGTCCAGCAGGCATGGACAGGGACGTTACCTTTCTTTCACGGCCCATTGGGTTACTCTTTTGGCAGCTGGGAAGGATGCAGGACAAGGTGCAGTAGTGTTGGAGGTTGTTCCACCGCCACGCCTCCAAAATGCTACTACTGGTTGTGACACACCTCTCTCCTCCACCCCCTCCTCTTCTTCTTCCTCCATGGCCTCTTCCTGTGGTTTGTCCTCGGAACCAGCGGTGCTCTGTAGGCGTTCAAGGGGCTACGCAAGTACGCAGGCAAAAAGATGCCATGCCGTGCTTGCGCTGGTGTGTTTGGGGGACAGGAGCCACACTGGGGCAGAGGTCCTGTCTGCTCTGCAGGGGCAGGCCGAGAGGTGGTTGACGCCACGCCAGCTTAAGCCAGGAATGGTGGTTTGCGACAATGGCACCAACCTCCTCTCCGCCCTCCGACAGGGACAACTGACCCATGTGCCCTGTATGGCTCACGTCCTTAACCTGGTGGTGCAGCGGTTCTTGGGCAGGTACCCAGGCTTACAGGATGTCCTGAGGCAAGCCAGGAAAGTCTGTGTGCATTTCCGCAGATCTTATAATGCCAGTGCTCGCCTGGCTGAGCTGCAAAAGGAGTTGAACCTGCCCAAGAACCGCCTTATATGTGACATGCCCACCAGGTGGAACTCAACGTTGGCCATGCTGCAGCGGCTGCACACGCAGCAGAGGGCCATCAATGAGTACCTGTGCGACTACGGCACCAGGACAGGGTCAGGAGAGCTCGGGTTTTTTTCACCACGCCAGTGGAGCATGATCAGGGATGCATGCACTGTCCTGGCACCATTTGAGGAGGCGAGGAGGAGGAGGAGGAGGAGGAGGCTGCATGGCCTCCCTGATCCTGCAAAGTCTGCGGAAGGATCTTCGGATCAAGGAGAGGATGAGACAACTCCGGGAGGCCTTGCAGAAAGGTCTGTGCAACGCGTTCCCAGAGACTGGGAGGTTACAAACTCCTGGTCCTGGACAACGAGTTGCTGAGGCTTCGGGCAGTCAAAGAAGGAGCGGTGGGGAAGGTGGCCATCTGACCGATGCGTTCAGACAATTCTTTAGTCCGCAGCCCCAAGGTATGATCGGTTCCAGCAACCATCGCCAGCGTCTGATATACATGGTCCAGGAATACCTAGGGGCAAGGTCAGACTTGGACACCTTCCCCACCGAAAATCCTCTGACTTACTGGGTCTTGAGGATGGATCACTGGCCAGAGCTTGCACAGTATGCAATTGAGCTACTGACCTGTCCTGCATCCAGCGTTCTTTCAGAACGCACATTCAGTGCTGCTGGAGGATTTGTCACGGATCACAGGGTGCGCCTGTCCACCGACTCGGTTGATCGACTGACTTTCATCAAGATGAACCAGTCTTGGATCACCAGCAGCTACCACACACCTGATGCTGATATAACAGACTAATTGATTTTAAAATGTCACATCCCTTCAAGACTGATGCTGAGTGCCTGTGCTGTTATGTTGACTGGCTATCCTCCTCCTCCTCAATGATACGATTAATGATGATAGCTTGGAAGATCATTTTGGTTTATGGGTGACGCCACCAGTGGCTAAGGCCCAATTTTTCAGCCCCTGTTTAACAGGGGCGTGTAATTAAAATTGTGGATGCAATACTTTGCAACAGGCCTCATTGCTGTGCTCCAAGTACAGTATCTGTGAGGGGTTGCAGTGTTGTGCCACCAGTGCCTAAGGCCTAATTTTTCAGCCCATGTTCAACAGGGACATGCAATTATAATTATTGATCTAATAATTCACAGCAGGGCCCATTGCTGCGCCCACCAAGAGTAACTGTCAGGCCTTACAGTGTTGTGGCACCAGCACCACCATCACCACCACCACCACCAAAGGCCTAATTTTTCAGCCCCTGTTCAACAGGGGCATGCAATTATAATTATTGATCTAATAATTCACAGCAGGGCCCATTGCTGCGCCCACCAAGAGTAACTGTCAGGCCTTACAGTGTTGTGGCACCAGCACCACCATCACCACCACCACCACCACCAAAGGCCTAATTTTTCAGCCCCTGTTCAACAGGGGCATGCAATTATAATTATTGATCTAATAATTCACAGCAGGGCCCATTGCTGCGCCCACCAAGAGTAACTGTCAGGCCTTACAGTGTTGTGGCACCAGCACCACCATCACCACCACCACCAAAGGCCCAATTTTTCAGCCCCTGTTCAACAGGGGCATGCAATTATAATTATTGATCGAATAATTCACAGCAGGGCCCATTGCTGCGCCCACCAAGAGTAACTGTCAGGCCTTACAGTGTTGTGGCACCAGCACCACCATCACCACCACCACCACCACCAAAGGCCTAATTTTTCAGCCCCTGTTCAACAGGGGCATGCAATTATAATTATTGATCTAATAATTCACAGCAGGGCCCATTGCTGCGCCCACCAAGAGTAACTGTCAGGCCTTACAGTGTTGTGGCACCAGCACCACCATCACCACCACCACCAAAGGCCCAATTTTTCAGCCCCTGTTCAACAGGGGCATGCAATTATAATTATTGATCGAATAATTCACAGCAGGGCCCATTGCTGCGCCCACCAAGAGTAACTGTCAGGCCTTACAGTGTTGTGGCACCAGCACCACCATCAAAGGCCCAATTTTTACTACCACTGATCAACAATTATATGTTATTACAATTCCTGATATAATAGTTGACAGCAGGGCGTTCCAGCACCCACCAAGAGTAACTGTGAGTGCTTACAGTGTTGTGCCAACACCAACACCTAAGGGGCCAATTTCTGCAGAGTATATACGGCAGGTCCCTACTTTCAAACATCAAACTTACAAACGACTACTACTTGCAAACGGAAGAAGACAACAGGAAGTGAGAGGAAATCTACCCCTTGGAAGGAAAATTCTCTCCTGTAAGAATTAATATGGGAGAAAGGTGTCTCCTCTCTACTGATGCTTTATCACCAATCCTTGTTTCAATAAAAACACCACATTTCAAAAACAGTTGTCATTGGGACGCAAAGTGAGGTGAAATGTTCTGAACAGGGGCACAGACAGCAAAAAAAATGTGACAGGGGTGATAACCGTTCCCTATGTTTTCCAAAAAGCTAAAAAAAAGTAATTTGGCATGGAGCTACACTTAAACAATGCAGCTGTTCAAAATTACAAACAGATTCTACATAAGAACAAACCTACAGTCCCTGTCTTGTATGCACCGCCTGTATACGGCTGTTCAGAGTATATAGGGCCTTTTTTATTTTGTGTGCGGGGTTCCCCTTAATATCCATACAAGACCCAAAGGGGCTGGTAATGGGCTGGGGTGGGGGGGTGGGGTTGATGGGGTAGCTATGCCATTTTTCCTAAAGATTTTCATCCATATTACCGGGACCAGACATTGCATTAAAGCCGCAAGCAGTTTTAAATGGCTTTTTTTCCTTTAGAAATGTTATTTTGTGCAGGGACAGTTCTAAACACGGGAAACACGTGGCACTTCACAGGCATACTTTAGACACCCCCCAGGTACAATATTTAAAGGAATATTTGACTTTTTTTTTTCACTTTATGCATCATTAAAATGACTGCTCCCGGAAAACGTCCGTTTTTAAAACTTCTTTTTGCATTGATACATGTCCCCTGGTGCAGAACCCGGGTTCCCAAACTCTGTTTCGGACAATAACATGGATAATAGTCGTTATAATTAGCACTTTAGAATCCGAACGTTCGCATCCATTGTATTTAATAGGGTTCTAATGTTCGTGCGAACTTTCGGTCCGTTCACGGGTTCTGGTGCGAACCGAACCCGGGGGTGTTCGGCTCATCACTACTTACTAGGAAGAAAGACTGCAGCGCCACGCTCGCAACGCGGGCGCCCTCTTGGGACAAGATAGCGGTGAATACACTCTTTACTTTACATGCTTTTAACAAGTGAATGAAATGTACGTGCATTTGAAACAGGGATTTTGTATTGGGGGATCTTTCTATTAAAGCAGTATTACACTATATGGTGCCTTTGTGTTCCTATATGTTTACCTGAGGATTTTAACCCATGCTACCCTGGTGGTGATGACGGAGGTTGGAGTGAGAGTACCTACTGATTAAAGGCCTACTTTTTTCATCTTTTTGGTGAGTTTGTACCCCGGAGGGGGAGAGTGCCTCACTTGTGGTGAAGATCTGGGATTGGTGTAGGGTGCACTACAGACTATATCCATAGAAGAAACCATCACTTTAGTTTGACTGTTGCTAAGTCATCACTCAAATGCTTCATGTGTATCTGGACACTTATCCATATTTAAGCGCTGTTTTTTATATGGACTTTTATGAGTTTTAGGTTTTTGATATAATTTTATTATTCTACTGTATGTATATTTATGAGTTTTCTCATTTTATATATTTTAAATAGCTGCTGTTTTCATACTTTTATATCATAGTTTGACCAACTCTGATATTTATTTGGCTGTTCATCTTTTACCTATTGTCCTTTTAGCTGTTTTAGCTGAAGGAAGTTTTACCAGGAATCGCAATCTAGCACCTTGGCGCCGAGAAGTGCAATTTGGGCCATTTTTTTATAAATATATGTATTGACCTAAACTGATGAAGAAATATATATATTTTTTTTTTTTAATTGGGATATTTATTATAGCAAAAAGTTAAAAATATATTTTTTTTCAAAATTGTCGCTTTTTTTTTGTTTATAGCGCAAAAAATAAAATTCGCAGAGGTGATCAAATACCACCAAAAGAAAGCTCTATTTGTGGGAAAAAAAGGACATAATTTTTGTTTGGGTACAAAATCGCATGACCGCGCAATTGTCAGTTAAAGTGATGAAGTGCTGTATCGCAAAAAATGGCCTGGTTATTAAGGGGGCAAATCCTTCCGGTCCTTAAGTGGTTAACACATACTTTTTACTTAAAGCATATGTGAACCCTTACCTTGTAAAACAACTAATTTAGTTTAAAATAAGCAATCACAACATCTCTGTTATTGCTGTCTGTTCCCCCTAACCACTTCAGTCCCGGAAGAATTTGCCCCCTTTCTGACCCGGCCATTTTTTGTTATATGGCACTGCTTCGTTTTAACTGACAATTGCGCAGTCATGCGATGTTGTACCCAAACAAAATTGATGTCCTTTTTTCCCCACAAATAGAGCTTTCTTTTGGTGGTATTTCATCACCTCTGCGCCGTATAAATGTCAATGGTCCTAAAATAGTGTCAAAAGTGTCCGATCTGTCCGCCGCAATGTCGCAAATCACCACCATTACTAGTGAAAAAAAAAATAATAATAAAAATGCCATAAATCTGTCCCCTATTTTGTAGACGCTATATCTTTTGCACAAACCAATCAATATACGATTATTGCGATTTTTTTAATAAAAATATGTAGAAGTACACATATCGGCCTAAACTGAGGAATTTTTTTTCTTTTTCTTTTTTTAAATTGTGATATTTAATATAGCAAAAACGACAAAATATTTTGTTATTTTTTTCAAAATTGTCGCTCTTTTTTGTTTATAGCGCAAAAAAAAAAATCCGCAGAGGTGATCAAATGCCACCAAAAGAAAGCTCTATTTAGGGGGAAAAAAGGACATACATTTTGTTTGGGTACAACGTTGCACAACTGCGCAATTGTCAGTTAAAGCGACGCAGTGCCGTATCGCAAAATATGGCCAGGTCAGGAGGGGGAAAATCCTTGGCTGTGGCTGAAGTGGCTGAAGTGGTTAAAAGCAAAATTTTGAATTACATTCAAACGTCATTTGTGTTTGTTAGAAAATCTACTAGTGTATGGTAAGCTTTATGCCTCGTACACACGACCGTTTTTTCCTGCGATGAGAGCTTTTGACCGGGAATGTGTATGCTCCATCGCAGTTTTTCCGATGGGAAAACTGCCAGAAAAAAAAAGAGAGCAGGATCTCTTTTTTCCCGTCAGGAAAAAATTCTAGCGGGAAAACTGTTCGTCTGTATGCTTTTCCGACGGGAAAAAAACGTGCATGCTCGGAAACAATTCAACGCATGCTCGGAAGCATAGAACTTAATTTTGACGGCTCATCGTAGTCTTTTACGTCACCGCGTTCTTGGCAGTCAAAAGTTCACCGGACTTTTGTGTGACCGTGTGTATGCAAGGCAGGCTTGAGAAGAATTCCGTCAGGAAAGCCATTTTTTTTTTCTCCAACGGGAAAACCGGTCGTGTGTACAGGGCGCCAATGCATACAAATGCTGCAAAATTTGATTTGCGAATCTCTACCTTTTTGGGTGTCATGCATAGGCTAAATAATATGCTAAAAGTATGGCAATATAAATGAAGTACTTATTAAAACAGACTGGCTTTGATAAAAAATAAATATGATCATATTTTAGCAACTAATTTAATTGAAATATCTATTTAACTGTTTTGGGTTTAGGAAAAGCCTCATAATTTTTGAAAATGTAGTTTAATAGCATGTATTTAGAAAGAAAATAAAAAAAGTTGTGCAATATATTTGCTTTGAATAACTTCCACCAACAACATTAATGTCCCCAAGGTTCAGTGAAGATATCAAATGGATGACTGGAAGATATCCAAATATATATTGGCAAGCAACGTGGAGATTTATTAGTCCGTTGCTAATGGGAGCAATGTTTTTGTCGTATATAGTCGTTCAATTTTGGACACCTTTAACTTATGAAACATGGGATCCTAGTTATGTAAGTATGTGATATAATCAAGAATAAAATAATCTTTATGTTTCCTTACTATTGAGCAGTTATACTTCATGGACTGGGTATTAGGAGCATCAAATAAACCAGGCATGTCCAAAGTCCGGTCCGCGGGCCAATCGCGGCCCGCGTTCCAGGTTCGGACGGCCCGCATGGTCATTTTGACATGTATATCTTTTGTGTTCTGTCCATCATAGTAGGCGGGACATTCTATTAAAGAGGCAGTGGATAAAACAGGAGTTTCACCTGTATGTCTGTCGGCGCTCGTCCCGCCCCCTCCGTCTCCTCCAAGGCTGCAGATGGGCATGAATCAGGCTGCAATGGTGAGTCTGCATTCATGTCAAGGGGGTGCTGCATTCAGGGCAATGGGGGTGCTGCATTCAGGACAATGGGGGTGCTGCATTCAGGACAATGGGGGTGCTGCATTCAGGACAACGGGGGTGCTGCATTCAGGACAACGGGGGTGCTGCATTCAGGGCAAGGGGGGTGCTGCATTCAGGGCAAGTGGGGTGCTGCATTCAGGGCAACGGGGGTGCTGCATTCAGGGCAACGGGGGTGCTGCATTCAGGGCAGTGACCCTTATTTTGATTCACAGTTCTTTATTTAAAATTTAAGATTTTTTTAAAGTGAAGGTGCGTGTTATACGCTGATAAATACGGTATATCCAAATAACACGCCTGAGCTCATCTCTTTACCACACACAGCCACAAAGGCAAGAGAATTCTTGTTGGGCAGTGTATTAGTGCTCGAACGAACACACTTAGACAGAATTTTAATGGCTCACAGAATGTCAGGCAAAATGATCGGCCCTCACGTATGTTCACTTCATCAAATCTGGCCCTCTTTGAAAAAAGTTTGGACACCCCTGAAATAAACATAGGCAGCATTTGTACAGAATTATAACAATGTGCCCTAGCTTACTACACAGTCCAAGTGCCATTCTAACAGAGAAATTGACCAACTCCACAAGACAATAGCTTTTGCTCAAACAGCTGCCATTGTATGGCCTCTCTCTGCCAGCCTGTCAGTTTTCTTTCCCAAATATTTACACCTCATTCACATTGAATGTGGCTTTAAAATCGTGCGACTTCATCTGAAATACCACAATTTTAAGGCTCCATGTACACAGAAGCTGATAAACTGCAGTTAATGGGCGTTTTGCCGTTTTTTTAAAAAGCCCATTAACTGCACTCTATGTTAGCCTATGTGTTCATGTACACATAACGTTTTTTAGCTTTAATGAGCAGTGGAGTTAATGGGCTTTTTTCTGAACGCAAGAAATTTGCGTTCAAAGTGCCGTTTTTCGGCAGAAAAAACGCAAAAAAAAACGAAAAACGCTGGCCGCGAGCGTTTTTCAGCGTTTTTCGGTCCATTGAAAAAATATTTTTTTTTTTTTTTTTTTTTTTAAAAGCTAAAAAAAGCTACACTGAAAAACGCTAATAAAAGCTAGTAAAAAAACGCTGATAAAAGCTAGCTTTTTTCTGCTGCTTTTAAAAACGACCGTTTTTGAGCTTCTGTGTACATGGAGCCTAAAGCCGCATGTCAGTGCAACTCTGAAGACACCTGTGCGGCTTCATGCACAGATGTTTATGCAAGTCACACCCGAAATTGGCAAAAGTAGTGCAGGAACTACTTTTACAAATCGATGTGTCACCACCAAGTCGGCATCACACCGATTTGAACATGGCCATTGCCGACAATAGGGTGCGACTTGTCATGCAATTTGACCTGACAAATCCCATGACAAGTCGCTCCAATTCGAACAAGGGCTTAGAGTAAGTCTGTAAAGGTAGAGGCTTTCTCTATAAAGGATAACCATACCAGTAACTTAATTATGCCATATTTTCAAGAAACACAGTAGTGCAATTAACACCCAACCTTTCCTTGGAGTTTTAACACATACAGTATATAATTGCAATCTAGGAAAAATGTAAATCCCTTCCCCTTTGCATTCCAGCTTCTCTCACTAATAGATATGTATATACTGTGTTATTCTGGATCACACCTTTCTTTCCACTAATGCAAACCATACTGGACAATACAGGTTTCTTTACAGCAGGGGTCTCAAACTGGCGGCCCTCCAGCTGTTGCCAAACTACAAGTCCCATGAGTAGGGTGACCAGACAACCCTGGTTTCAGGGGACAGTATCCGGATTGGATTTGAACAGGGGCTGGGGCAATTTCAAAGACAGTCAGTGCAGAATAAAAAAAAAAATCTGAATTACACCCCCCCCCCCCCGCTCCTACTAGCTAAGGGGGTGTATTTTTTTCCATTATCTGTGCCCCTTTCTGATGATCAGATGATCATGTGCTGGTCGGAGCGGAGGGAATATTTCTTCAGTTTCGGGCGTGTGCCCATTCAGCTCCACTTGCATGTTCTTCTGCCTTGGCTCAAGTACCGGCCAGCCGCCTGCCTGCTTACCTTCTTGCCTTCCCTGGCAGAGTGATCTTCCTCCGCTCCCCATCCAGCAGTAGCCGGGGCCCAGAGAGTAAGTAAGACTTGACAGGCTGTGAGGCGGGCAGTGGCGGCTGCTACAGACAGAGAGTCGCTGATTGTCGCCATTACTAGTAAAAAAAATAATATGTCCCCGGATTTCATTTTAAAAATCAGGTCACCTTACCCATGAGGCATTGCAAGACTGAGGCCTCGTACACACGACCGATTTTCTCGTCGTAAACAGTCAAGAAAAGTGCCGCGAGAGTTTTTTTGTCTAGAAAAACGTTCGTGTGTATGGTTTTACGACGAGAAACTTGACGAGAATCTCGACGAGAAAATAGAGAACCTGCTCTCTATTTTCTCGTCAGGAGTCCAGATTTCCTCGTCGTGTTTCTCGTCGGCCTGTTTTGTGACGAGAAAATGGTTCGTGTGTATGCTTTTACGACTCTTCCAAAAGCGCGCATGCTCACAAGCAACTATGAGACGGGAGCGCATCTTCTGGTAAAACAAGCCTTCGTAAAGGAGATAGCACATTCGTCACGCTAAAACGAACTGAAAGCACGAAGACTGAAAAGTGCGAATCGTCTCTTCCCAAACTTTTACTTCACACACGGTAACACGAGATCAGCAAAAGCAGCCCAAGGGGTGGCGCCAAGAAAAAAGATCTTCCCCTTTATAGTGCCGTCGTACGTGCTGGACGTGAGCGCAGAGAACCACGAGGAAATTGGGAAATGACAGTGTGTACGCATAGAAAGCTTGACGAGAAAATCGACAAGCTTAACAAGAATCTCGTCGAAAAAAACGACGTGTTTTTTACGACGAGAAAATCGGTCGTGTGTACGAGGCCTCACAGTTACAAGCATGACTCCCACAGGCCAAGGCATGATGGGACTTGTAGTTTTGCAACAGCTGGAGGGCCACCAGTTTGAGACCCCGTTTTACAGGGTATCCTTGTGAAGATGTACCTTAGCCTCTGTATCTTGAAGGGAAACGTTTTTTTTTCCTATAACTCACTGCTAATGGAGACTAAAAATGCCTGTTTCCAAAACCTGTTAATACTCCTGGTAAGGTCTTCAATAAGCCTAGCCAGGTTCCCCTGCCACAAACTGCAGTGTGTTTCTGCATTTATGCTTTAGTTGTAAAAAAAATAAATAAATATATTTAAAAAAAAAAGTTCTATTACAGCTATTCTCAGCCTTTTTAACATGGAGGAACCCCTGAAATAACTTTCTGGTCTCAGGGAACCCCTGCTAATAACGTCCGATGGATGGTTTTCATCAGACCAACCGATCGTGTATGGTACCCATCGGTCTTTTTTCTATCGGTTGTAAAAAATAGAACTTGTTTTAAAATTTTCCGATGGATAAAAAAAACGATCGAAAACTCATTGCATGAACCTATGTATTGTTGTGTATTGTTGTATTGAGTGACGGGCGCAGGAGAGAGAGGGGGGGGCGGCGCTCCTGCGTCAATTTTGGACGCACCGCCACTGATTATACCCATGTTTTAAACAAAATAAATTACTCTCAAAATTTTCTTTATACATCAGTCAAATAGAGGGCTCACTGGATAGCGAAGACTTGTAAGTATCTCCGAGTCAAAATCTGCATTCCAAATAGATCCTCAGCTTGTTTTAAATCAAGTGGACCTGTGAATATACTTGCACTGATCAGAAAGAATTTACCCTCTTCTTTTACAAAGTGAGTTAAAAACATCTTAATACACACTGTGTTTTCAACCCCCCCCCCCCCCACAACGATGGTACACAGAAGGGGTCAAAAAACATCTGATGAAACCTATGTCCTGACGGCTCCATGTCAGCACAGCTGGGTATAGGTTTCGCTACCACCCCACCCCTCCCCCATGCTTCCAGAACTCGTATATTATTTAGACCATCTGCAGCCTCTGCATTCTTCTTTTTTCCTCCTATGTGCAGGGCATGCTGGCTTCTGTTTGTAGCCAGAATTAGGGAGTGTAGCATTATCCCTCCCCTGTTTGGTTGTTAGTTCCCAGCTGTGACATGGAGCCATTGGGAAAACTGAAAATTTAATGACAGATACTTACCATAATTTTTCTTTTCCCGAAGAGCTCCATGGCAGCATAGATCCCACCCAGCTTGGTAGGACTAGTTACAGAATGCGGAGGCTGCAGGTGGGCTCAAATTTATATGAGTTAGGTCCTGGAAGCATGGGGGGCGGAGACTATACACAGCTATGCTGCCATGGAGCTTGTCAGGAAAGGAAAATTACGGTAAGTATCTGTCATTCAATTTTCCTTTTTTCAATATCACTCTACCACTTCCCTCCATATTTAGCCAATACTAGATCCACCTCAGATAAAACTTTACACTTTATCTTCCTTTTCGGGGATTTGCAACAAGAGCAAAACAAAATCACCTACATAGTGTAAAATCTTTAAAACCAGTGCTTTTATTAGGTTTATTATATTTGTTATTAATAAATCAGTGCTTTATTATTATTCACAGAATCATAAAAAGTTGTATTCTACTTTTAAAACAGTATAAAAAAAGGAATACAACTGTTGCAAATCTTGTAAAAGGATGATAAAGTGGAGAGTTTTATCCCAGCTGGATCTGGTATTGGTAAAATATGGAGGAGAGTGGGGGAAAGATATTGAAACATGCGTTTTCGATTGGCCATTTCTGTGTACCATCAGTGGGTCGCTTGGAAACACAGTTGGGTTGATTTTCTAAAAGGGGAGAGTGTAAAACTGGTGTAGCTGTGTATGGTAGCCAATTAGCTTCTAACATCAGCTTGCAGTGCAGACATGGACAGAGCCCGCTCTGCTGTATGGGCAGCTGGGAATAAACGGACTCCACTGTTTGGTTACACCTGATGATTACCTTCAGAACTGATCTGTCTAAATGAAAGAGGGTGGATCCTCTTCCATTTTTATTTTTTTTTGTAGACCGGATCAGTTTCAGGAGTAGGTGGGTGTAAACGAACACAAGTCCATTAATACCCGCTTGTCCATAGGAGTACATGGACCTTCCGGTCAGGTCTATCTAAAAAAGTGACAGGTGGACCTGAATGGATCGCCCGTGTGAAAGGGGCCTTGTGTGTTTCAATCCACACAGCACGCCTGAAAAATATTTCTTACCTTTTACATGTTTCTCCGGAGGTGTCAGGTTGACTGCAAGGTTTTTTGAACGATAAGTAAGCTTGTCCCTAGTCTGTCCTCAATAACATACAATGCAGGAAGTCCAACCACTAGAACTTTAAGGCCTCGTACACACGACCGATTTTCTCGGCAAGAACCAGCAAGAAACTTGCTGGCAGAGAGGTCTTGCCGAGTAAATCGGTCGTGTGTACGCTGCTATCGGGTTTCTCGTCGAGAAAACCGACAAGAAACCTCGACGAGAAAATAGAGAACCTGCTCTCTATTTTCTCGTCGAGATTCTCGTCGGCATGTTTCTCGACGAGAAAAGTGAGTGTGTGTACACTTACCTGTCCTCCCGGAAGACCGCGCATGTTCGAAATGAATTCGACGCATGCGCGGTAGCTTCCTAGGCATACGTAGGGTATACCAAGATGGCGGCATCGAATGTGACGAGCGCATGCTCGACGTAGTCGATGACGTCACCGCGTACGCTCCTTTCAAAGAACCGCGGGTTCTTTGAAACGAGCGTGTGTACACTCGGCCGGGACAAGTTTCTTGTCCAAGAATCTCGTCGAAAAAAACGACATGTTTTTTTCAACGAGAATCTCGGCCGTGTGTATGAGGCCTTAGCCTTTGTTTGGACAGACAGTGTTCAAAACGATCAAAAACTAAAATCAGAAGTACTGAGTAATCCTGAACCCAGCACTCAATGGAAAAGAGTTAACTGCACTGACAGCCGCTATTATAAAAAATAAAATACAGTATAAAATTATGCCTAGTTAAAAAAACATGGCATTAACAGTGCTTCTTATGAATACCACAAAATATTCAACTATATAATATCTCATATAACGCTGTAAATTATTTTCTCACATATATTTGCAATCATATACACAAAAAATGTGATACTGTGTCCACCAGAAAGTCCATCAATCCACTGCAAGTTAGCATGAAAGAGTGTGGTAAAAACCCACTCCTCCTATCCAGTGAAAATGAAATTAAATGAATCTGAAGCGTTGCAGTGTGTTGCTATTCCAAACCAGTTCTTATTATGTGACACATACGATGTTACACCTTCACCAATCCACCTCGTGCACACTCCTTTGGATGTCTGCTTACCAGAGGTAAATGTAATCAGAGCCCGTAGAATCCTTTCCAAAAGGTAAACTGCAGCGCTCTTTCTGGAAACTCTGTCACGTACCAAGTGTGACCAGAACTGTGCAGCTAGCAACAGAGGAGCACCAAACACGTATAAGTGAAATATAAAGATTTATTAAAGATAAGTGTAATATATATATATATATATATATATATATATATATATATATATATATATATATATATATATATATAAAACCACCTCCAATACCACACAGTGCACAACAACCAATACCAAACAGAACCCACAATTATTAACAGTAACAGACAAATATGTACAAGTAATGGGGGAACCAGAATCATAAACAGGGCCAGGCCGAGGTCATACACAGGGGGATCAGCAGATGGGGTAAGGATGGATCAGGACAGGGAGACAGGATCAAGCAGGGGGCAACCAGGCTGCAGAGCAGGGATCAGGGATTAGAACGGACACAACAGGTTCAGGATCAGGTTACAGGGATCAGGATACATGGATCAAGGTTCAAGCAGACAGGCTACAGGTCAGGGCACGAGGACGATACCAGGGCAGTGTGTGTATACACCTGCCGGGTATTTATAGGAATGCCTGATTAGCTTCAGGTCACACCTGATCGGAGGGAGGGCAGTCTGCTCCACACTGCCAGGATCCATCCGATGGTGGATACAAGTACTGCGTCCAAAAGCTAATACAACACCAGCAGGGAAAGAATCTCCTGACAGTTACAAACTGCCAGGAGACACCTGCTGGTGGACCACAGTACTGCAAGATAAATAATAAATGCCACCAGCGGATGGAACCTTTCCTGACAGTACCCCCCCTCAAAGGAGCGGCCTCCGGACGCTCCAACTAGCTGTTGCCGGAGAAAGTTCATGGCAATCAGCTGGGTAGTAGGCAAAGTCACATCCGGGCAGACAATCACATCAAGCTGGGCAGCAGGCAGGAACACCTCGGGCTGGGCAGCGGGCTCCGGGTCATCGAGCTGGGCAGCAGACAGGAACACTTCGGGCTGGGCAGCAGGCCCCGGGTCATCGAGCTGGGCAGCAGGCAGAAACACCTCGGGCTGGGCAGCAGGCTCCGGGTCATCGAGCTGGGCAGCAGGCAGGAACACCTCGGGCTGGGCAGCAGGCTCCGGATCATCAAGCTGGGCAGCAGACAGGAACACTTTGGGCTGGGCAGCAGGCTCCGGGTCATCGAGCTGGGCAGCAGGCTCCGGGTCATCGAGCTGGGCAGCAGGCAGGGACACTTTGGGCTGGGCAGCAGGCTCCGGATCATCAAGCTGGGCAGCGGACGGGATCATCTCAGGCTGGGCAGCGGACGGGATCATCTCAGGCTGGGCAGCAGACGGGATCATCTCAGGCTGGGCAGCAGACGGGATCATCTCAGGCTGGGCAGCAGACGGGATCATCTCAGGCTGGGCAGCAGACGGGATCATCTCAGGCTGGGCAGCAGACGGGATCATCTCAGGCTGGGCAGCAGACGGGATCATCTCAGGCTGGGCAGCAGACGGGATCATCTCAGGCTGGGCAGCAGACGACATACCCTCGAGCCGGGAAAAGGGCTCCACAACCTCGGGCCGGGAAACGGGCACCACAACCTTAAGCCGGGAAACGGGCACCACAACCTCAAGCCAGGGAACGGGCACCGCAGCGGGCACCACAACCTCAGGCCGGGAAACGGGCACCACAACCACAGGCCGGGAAACAGGCACCGGATCTTCCGACTGGGACACTGTCATCAGGGCTTCAGTTTGGAAGGCTGGCACGGGAACGCCATGTTGGCAGGCTGGCACAGGGTCTTCAGGCTGGCAGGCTGGTACAGGGTCTTCAGGCTGGCAGGCTGGTACAGGGTCTTCAGGCTGGCAGGCTAGCTCGAGAACCGCAGGCTGGAAGGCTGGCTCGAAAACCGCAGGCTGGAAGGCTGGCTCGAAAACCGCAGGCTGGAAGGCTAGCTCAAGGACCGCAGGCTGGAAGGCTGGCTCAAGGACCGCAGGCTGGAAGGCTGGCTTGAGAACTGCAGGCTGGAAGGCTGGCTTGAGAACTGCAGGCTGGAAGGCTGGCTTGAAAACCGCAGGCTGGAAGGCTGGCTCAAGGACCGCAGGCTGGAAGGCTGGCTCAAGGACCGCAGGCTGGAAGGCTGGCTCAAGGACCGCAGGCTGGAAGGCTGGCTCAAGGACCGCAGGCTGGAAGGCTGGCTCGAGAACTGCAGGCTGGAAGGCTGGCTCGAGAACTGCAGGCTGGAAGGCTGGTTCTGGAACTGCAGGCTGGAAGGCGGGCTCAAGGACCGCAGGCTGGAAGGCTGGCTCAAGGACCGCAGGCTGGAAGGCTGGCTCAAGGACTGCAGGCTGGAAGGCTGGCTCAAGGACTGCAGGCTGGTGGGTGTGGAGGAAGGTGGGATTACTGGTTGGATTGTGTGGGTAGGGAAATACTTCCGCTTCTTTTTAGATTTGGTCACTGCAGGTTTGCACATAACGGGGGGAGTATATGGAAAAGATGGAATCGAGCAAATGGAAGAATATGGCAGGGATACGGGGACAGTGGCTGGAGGAGGTTCTTGTGGGCTTGCAGGCAGGTGGGTTGAATGCAGGATAGGTGCAGGGAGCAGAGACTGGATATTGATACCTGGTGGGAAGTAGTGTGTACTGAACTGTGACTGGGGTTGCCATGGGTGATGGAGAAATAGACTCTTGGGCAGGCAGGTGTCTGGCAGCAGAGATGTTTTTTGTGGGCTGGCTGGGGCCGATTGCAAAATATCAGACCATGCTGAGAGTAGTGGCTGCACAAACTGCAGTTTACATTCTGCCTGTCTGACAAGGGATTGTACACAATCAACACACTCTATTTTCTGTTGGGAACAAGCTGTGTAATGTTCAAAAAAGTATGGGGAGTCATCCTCCAGAAGCCAAACCAAAGATACGACCTGATTAACATTAAAGGGGGGAGAAAAATCATCATGGCCCTCTGGGATACAAGGCAAAGCCAGCTCTGTGCAGATTTTAATTAAAGGTTGAACATCCCCAAACATCATACAGCCCTGATCAACCCAGGAGTGAGCTAAACAAATAATCTCTAGCAGCTGATCACTGGTCCACTCTTTCAGTGTCTGACGGAGATATTCACCACTCTCTGACGCCAGCAGAGTATAATAAGGAATCATATCAGAGTTCATTTTAGCAGAGTAACAGAACCAAAATGGGTCTTCTGTGCAGCTACTTCTGATCATTAATGGCCCTGGTATACTGTCACGTACCAAGTGTGACCAGAACTGTGCAGCTAGCAACAGAGGAGCACCAAACACGTATAAGTGAAATATAAAGATTTATTAAAGATAAGTGAAATAATATATATATATATATATATATATATATATATATATATATATATATAACCACCTCCAATACCACACAGTGCACAACAACCAATACCAAACAGAACCCACAATTAATAACAGTAACAGACAAATATGTACAAGTAATGGGGGAACCAGAATCATAAACAGGGCCAGGCCGAGGTCATACACAGGGGGATCAGCAGATGGGGTAAGGATGGATCAGGACAGGGAGACAGGATCAAGCAGGGGGCAACCAGGCTGCAGAGCAGGGATCAGGGATTAGGACGGACACAACAGGTTCAGGATCAGGTTACAGGTTCAGGATCAGGTTACAGGGATCAGGATACATGGTTCAAGCAGACAGGCTACAGGTCAGGGCACGAGGACGATACCAGGGCAGTGTGTGTATACACCTGCCGGGTATTTATAGGAATGCCTGATTAGCTTCAGGTCACACCTGATCGGAGGGAGGGCAGTCTGCTCCCCACTGCCAGGATCCATCCGCTGGTGGAAACCAGTACTGCGTCCAAAAGATAATACAACACCAGCAGGGAAAGATTCTCCTGACAGTTACAAACTGCCAGGAGACACCTGCTGGTGGACCACAGTACTGCAAGATAAATATTAAATGCCACCAGCGGATGGAACCTTTCCTGACACTCTCCTTATCAGGTCCACTTCAATGAGGTGCATGTGTCATGTAAGAATGCAAGAGGATACTTTCCATAGTGTTAAAATATTTATTATAAAACACCAATCCCCCTCACACAAAATGATGCTTACTAGATAAACAAAAAGATCCAGCATATAACAGCATTGCATCAAAGCTCATCGCTGATCGGAGTTCCAAGCGAACCGCCCACTGCAATGAGTCCCGGGATGATGCTAACTGCGCTGAGCTGGTGTGTTGCGTGGTCATGCACTGTCGCGTTTCGTCATTCCGTCATAAGAGGGCGTCAAAGCTTGTTACAATTGATAATGAAAACCTTCCTGCACAGTACAGACAGGGTTCATTATGGTAAACACATCTGCCCAGCCCAGCCCCCTTGTAAACAAAATAAAAAATATCTAGGATTTTTTTCCATGCTGGAGGGTCAAGAATATAGGATTTAAAAAAAGGTAAGCTGCAATTTTTATTTATTATTTTTATGCTATGTAACAAATATAAGCTAGGTGTTATCCCAGTTAGGCTACAAATGTGGAAAAAAACTTTAAAACCACTTAAGGGCCGGAAGGATTTACCCCCTTAATGACCAGGCCATTTTTTGCCATTTGGCACTGCGTTATTTTAACCCGAAAAATCGGGCGTGCAAGGATGTACCCAAATAAAATTGATGTCCTTTTTTTCCCACAAATAGAGCTTTCTTTTGGTGGTAGTTGATCACCTCTGCGGTTTTTATTTTTTGTGCTATAAACAAAAAAAGACCCACAATTTTGAAAAAAATATATATATGTCAAGGTCACCTGTGGCCAGGTGACAGATGCACACCGTAGGGGGACAGGAGTGCACCGGAAGGTAGTGAACCCTATGGCTGGCTTCTGCGGATAGGAAACTGGGTGATTGTGGAAAGCGGGACCAGAGGAGCACAACCGGGATCCTAACGGAAGCTAGAGCCAAAATTCCCCAGGGCGCGGAGTCTAAGACCCAGCAGGTCTTCTCCAGAGCCTCTAGTGGTGAGGATGTTATGCTGCAGGCTGGGACCAGGTCGCGGCCCCTGGAGTTTCCTAGCTCACGCCCCGTAGGATAAGGGGAAAAGAGGGGAAGCAGCAGCACAAGATATGAGAGAAACGAATAACAAGCTGAAGGTCAGGGGCCACAAGCAGACAAGGATAACGAAAGAACGAGCCGAAGGTCAAGGGTCACGAGCAGACAGGGATAGTCGGGGACAAGCCAAATATGTAACAGAGAGACAGACGTAGCACACGGCAGGCAGGAACCCAAACACACAATGCCTAACAAACACGTTGATCAGCAAAGCAGGCTTGCAGTGCACAGGTTAATATAGTGTTCTGTGATAGGGCCTGGGGTGGAGTCAGGCTGGGAGGAGATTATAAAGGAAGCCAGGTGAAAGGGCTCAGGCCTCTAAGATGAACACATGGGAAGGAAGGTAAGCTGACAGACAAACACTACTGCATATCCATGACAGTACCCTCCCTCTTATGGGCCCTCCCCCGCCTGGGCCCAGGCTTAAAGGGAAATCTCTGATGAAACCTTCTCAACAGATGAGGTGCAGCGACATCAGATGCAGCGATCCAAGACACCTCCTCAGGACCAAAACCTCTCCAATGCACAAGGTACTGAAGAATGCCTCTGCAGAGCCGAGAATCCAGAACTTGTCTAACCTCGTACTTAAGATTATCCTCAGAGACCGAAAACGAGGTAAGGAGATGACAAGAAGATCTATTGAGGACCAAAGGCTCTCTAGGAATAAGCAAGGGCATGAGAGGATCAACAGGAATCTGAGGAGGGTCCCCTAGACCCTTAAAGGGGAACTGGTCATCTTGCACAGGACCATCAGACTGGGCAGATGTCAGTGGAACCCTGAAGTCAGGTTGGTTAGAAAGTGACATGTCGCCGGAGTCAAGCTGAATAGCTGAAGGACAAGCAGAATGTCCCGAACAAGAAAAAGTAGGAGGCTCACTGGGCATGGGCTGGACTGGCATAACTAGTACAGAGGCAGAGTGAATAGCTGAGTCAGGTGTAGCGACTACCTGAATCGCATCGCAAGACGTAGCGACTGCAGGACTTGTAGACAAGCTAGCCTGGCTGTGCGTCCAAGGGTGGTTAGGGACAGAGAAATGTAAATGGTTATGCAACCTGGAATGAATGACCGGCTCAGATTCACAGGGGGCAACCTTGGGTAGGCAGGACGAGGAACAGGAGGGACCCCAAGCCAGGATCTTTCCAGTAGTCCAGTCCACATGAGGAGAATGGAGCTGTAACCATGGGAGACCCAAAATTATAGGCGTTGATGCCTTGGGTAAGATAAGGAAGGATATCCACTCCTGGTGGAGTGTCCCTACCGACATCTTAACAGGGAGGGTCTGGAAGCGGATAGGTCCCCCTGGGAGAACAGTACCATCAATCGCCAAGACCACCAATGGTGTGGTGAGGGGCAAAAGAGTAAGTCTCATGGACGATGCCAGTCCATGAAATTACCAGCGGCTCCGGAATCCAGATATGCTGAGACCGAATGAGAAGAAGCACCAACATGAAGGAACACAGAAAGCAGAAGACGAGAAGGGGAAGGTGATATTTCTGGGTCCAATACTCCACTTTCCAGATGAAGTGGACCCGAACGTTTTTCTGGACAAAGAGAGCAAGTGTCACGAAAATGACCTTTGCCCCCACAGTAAAGACACAGACCAAGAGTTCTGCGCCTAGCACGTTCCTCGGGGGATAGCCTGGTCCGACCCAGCTGCATGGGTTCCTCAGCTGGTAGGAGATGCTCTACGGGTCGAAGAGAGGGGAGCTCAGGCTGACTAAGAACCAAGGAGTGCTGGCGTTGCTTTTCTAAGGTCCTCTCCTGAAAGCGAATATCGATCTGGTTACACAAGGAGATAACGCCGGCCAGATCAGTGGGGATGGTTCTTCCTGCTAATTCATCCTTCACTCTATCAGACAGGCCATGCAAAAAGGTTGCGACTAAGGCCTCATTGTTCCAGCTTAACTCAGCCGACAGTATGCGGAAATGAAGGGCATACTGTCCCACAGAAGTAGACTCTTGGCGGAGACGTAAAAGGGCGCTGGCCGCTGAAGAGACACGAGCCGGTTCTTCAAAGATATTCCGAAAAAGTTTCAAGAAGCCAGACAGGCTAGAAACCACTGGATCATTCAGTTCCCACAGAGGGGCTGCCCAGGCTAAAGCTTCACCAGAGAGGAGGGAAATTATATAGGCTACCTTAGCCCGATCAGACAGGAAGTTTTGGGGCTGGAGCTCAAAATGAATCGTGCATTGGCTAAGGAACCCCCTGCAAGCCTTGGAGTCCCCAGAGAAACGGGATGGAGCTGGCAGTTGTAGTGAGTGTGTGGCTGCGACTGGTGCAATAGGTGCAGCCGCTGGTTGTATTTGAGGTTGCGGATTCAGGGTTCCCAAGGAGGCCTGAAGCTGCTCGAAGCGAGAAGTCAGATCCTGGAGGAATCGCATCACCTGAGTCTGATTCGATTCCTGGGTTTCAAGTCTGCAAACTATGCCCTGCAATGGATCATACGCGGGGACCGGGATGTCAGCCGGGTTCATGGCTAATCAAACTGTCAAGGTCACCTGTGGCCAGGTGACAGATGCACACCGTAGGGGGACAGGAGTGCACCGCAAGGTAGTGAACCCTATGGCTGGCTTCTGCGGATAGGAAACTGGGTGGTTGTGGAAAGCGGGACCAGAGGAGCACAACCGGGATCCTAACGGAAGCTAGAGCCAAGATTCCCCAGGGCGCGGAGTCTAAGACCCAGCAGGTCTTCTCCAGAGCCTCTAGTGGTGAGGATGTTATGCTGCAGGCTGGGACCAGGTCGCGGCCCCTGGAGTTTCCTAGCTCACGCCCCGTAGGATAAGGGGAAAAGAGGGGAAGCAGCAGCACAAGATATGAGAGAAACGAATAACAAGCTGAAGGTCAGGGGCCACAAGCAGACAAGGATAACGAAAGAACGAGCCGAAGGTCAAGGGTCACGAGCAGACAGGGATAGTCGGGGACAAGCCAAATATGTAACAGAGAGACAGACGTAGCACACGGCAGGCAGGAACCCAAACACACAATGCCTAACAAACACGTTGATCAGCAAAGCAGGCTTGCAGTGCACAGGTTAATATAGTGTTCTGTGATAGGGCCTGGGGTGGAGTCTGGCTGGGAGGAGATTATAAAGGAAGCCAGGTGAAAGGGCTCAGGCCTCTAAGATGAACACATGGGAAGGAAGGTAAGCTGACAGACAAACACTACTGCATATCCATGACAATATATTTTTTATTTTTTGCTAAAATACATATCCAGTAAAAGCAAAACAAAATTTCTTCATCAGTTTAGGCCAATATAAATTCTGCTACATATTTTTGGTAAAAAAAAAAATCCCAATAAGCATATTTTGATTGGTTTGCGCAAAAGTTATAGCGTCTACAAAATAGGGGATAGATTTAGGGACTTTTATTTATTTTGTTATTGTTTATCTGGTAATGGTGGCGATCAAATCAGACCCTAAGTGACACTTTTTGGGGACCAGTGACACCAATACAGTGATCAGTGCTAAAAAAAAAGCACTGATTACTGTATAAATGACCCTGGCAGGGGCGATCAAAGGGTTAAAGCGTTTGTTAACCCAAAAAAAAATATGTATCCTTGTCCTTTAACCACTTAACGACCGCCCACCGCCGATTTACGTCGGCAGAATGGCACGGACAGGCAGAATCACGTAGATCTACGTGATCGCCTTTGTGCAGTTGGGGGGTCCATCCGGACCCCCCTTCACTGCAGTGAGCGGCCGTTAAGTGTTCGGGAGCGATCAGGCATGAGGGGGCGGCCGCTCGATTCCGCCCCCCCCCTCGCGATCGCTCCCGGCCAATGAAATTGCTTCCTCCGCCATGTGATGTAAACACAGGCTGGAGGAAGTGATGTCATCTCCCTCGCCGCGGTCTTTTCGTTCCCGGCGCCGAGGAGTGAAGACAGAGGTTAGTGCTCCAACAGTCCACTGACACGTAGGTACACATAGGCACACAAATCACCCCCCAGTCACCCCCAGATCACCCCCCAGGTCACCCCAAAGCCCCCAATCACAGTGTCACTGATTGCAGTGATCATTTATTTTACTGATCACTGCATTTAGTGTCATCTGTGATTGTAAAAAGTTGCAAGGCAGTTAGGATTAGGCCCCTTTAGGTCCAGGGTAGCCCCCTAACCCCCCCTAATAAAGGTTTAACCCCTTGATCACCCCCCAGGTAACCCTTTCACCCCCTAACTTCAGCGTCACTAAGCGATTGTTTTTCCGATCGCTGTATTCGTGTCGCTGGTGTTTTAGATAGGCAGTTATTTTTTTTTTAGGTTCGCCGCAGGTTTTTATTGGTGTCAGGTACCCCCATATTTAACCTAATAAAGGTTTTAACCCCCTGATTGCCCCTAGTTAACCCTTTCACCAGTGATCACCATATAAAGGTTACGGGTGACGCTGGTTGATTAGTTTGCTTTTTATAGCATCAGGGCACCCGCCGTATATAACCCAATAAAGGTTTAACCCCCTGATCGCCCGGCGGGTGAGATCAATTAGGTTTTAGCGCCAGAGAGGGTCTGCGTCGCCCCAGGCAGTGTTAGGTTAGTGCCAGTAACGCTAACACCCACGCGCAAAGCATACACCCCCCTTAGTGGTATAGTATCTGATCAGATCTATACTAGCATCCCCAGCGGTTTAGGGTTCCCAAAAACGCAGTGTTAGCGGGATCAGCCCAGATACCTGCTAGTACCTGCGTTTAGCCCCTCCGCCCAGCCCAGCCCAGCCCACCCAAGTGCAGTATCGATCGATCACTGTCACTTACCAAACACAACACACATAACTGCAGCGTTCGCAGAGACAGGCCTGATCCCTGCGATCGCTAACAGTTTTTTTGTAGCGTTTGATATATTTGCTGACGACAGTCAGGTGCTTTTTTTCCTGTGAATCTTACTAGTGTACCCCTAAATTTAGAGCCCAAAATGGCAAGTCGAAGGTACACTAGTAAAGAGGCCTACGAGATTCTGAGCATGACAGATAGTGAAGAGGAGGTCACGTATCTGTCAGATTCAGGCTCAGAATATCTTCCCGTAGAAGACAGTGATGTCAGCGGCCCCACGTCAGATAGCTCTGACGACGAAGTTGAGGTCCCTGCTAAGGTCAGGCGTACCCGATCCCGATCTTCTGAGGTTGTTGAGGAGCAAGAACCGCAGGTCTCTCGTATCATGGAGCAGAGTAGTACTAGCGCCGCTATTCCTTCTGGTGAACTGGCAAGCACCAGCGGCCTAGTACAGCCTGGACGTACATCCAGCACTGCAGTAACACTTGGTGACGTGGCGAGTCCCATAAGTGCAGTTCAAGCTGGCGAGGTGGCAAGCACAAGTAGTGTCCCGCTGCCACCAAGAAGACAAAGGCAGGCCCGTCGTGCCCATACTGCCCTTCCTGCAGAATTCGCCTATCCTGATTGGGTCCCCACCACTTCTGCAGAACCCGTACTTCCCCCATTCACTGCCCAACCCGGTATTCAGGTGGAAACAGCTGATTTTATGCCAATCGATTTTTATTCGCTGTTTTTCACGGAAGATCTCTATAGATCTATTGTGGACCAGAGTAATTTGTATGCTGGTCAATTTATCGCCGCTAACCCCCAGTTGCCTAAAATTGCCAGAAATTGGAAACCAATTACGGTTTCCGAATTTAAGACCTTTCTGGGCCTTTCCCTCAACATGGGCACACATAAATTTCCGTCATTGCGTGCTTATTGGTCCACGCACCCAATTGACCACATGCCCGTGTTCTCTGCCTCCATGTCCAGGGCACGATACGAGCAGATTTTGCGGTTCATGCACTTCAACGACAATGAACTTTGTCGTCCACGTGGGGACCCTGAATACGACCGGCTCTATAAAATTCGGCCCCTCATAAACCACTTCAACGAACGTTTTGCAGCCTTGTTTACTCCCGATCAAGTTGTCTGCGTTAATGAGTCCCTGATTAAATTTTCTGGCCGCTTGTCTTTCAAGCAGTACCTTCCCAGCAAGCGTGCCAGATACGGGGTCAAGCTCTACAAGTTCTGTGACAGGGCAACAGGCTATGTAGTGAACTTTACGGTTTATGAGGGAAAAGACAGTCAGATTGAGTCGGTCAACTGCCCGGATTACATAGGGAGCGCTGGCAAGATAGTGTGGAACTTGGTGTCACCCTTATTCGGAAAGGGGTACCACTTGTATGTGGACAATTATTACACGAGCGTGCCACTGTTTAGTCACTTGTTTGATCATAAGATTGGAGCATGTGGCACCGTGCGACCTAATCGCCGGGGCTTTCCCCAGCGGCTTGTAGATGCCCGTCTTAGGCTGGGAGAGAGAGCCTGCTTGAAGTGTAATAACTTGCTCGCTATGAAGTGGAGGGACAATAAGAATGTTTTCCTTCTTACCTCCCTTCATGCAGACACGACAGTCCAAATTCGTACGGCGACTGGTGTTGTGGAGAAACCCCTCTGTGTCCACGAATATAACCAAAATATGGGAGGGGTGGACCTCAACGACCAGTTGATGGCGCCGTATCTAATTGACCGTAAGGCGAGACGCTGGTACAAAAAAGTGTCTCTATCATTATTCCAATTGGCTTTGCTGAACGCTCATGTGCTATACAGAGCTTCAGGCGGGACGTTATCTCTTCTAAAATTCCAGAATGAGATAGTCACAGAACTCCTGTATCCAGGCGGTTCTGCACCTCACCATCCCCAACCAAATGCAGTAAGCCGGCTGCATGAGAGGCATTATTCGTATGTCCTCCCGAGTACCCCTACCCAAAGCCACCCCCAAAAAAGATGTTGTGTCTGTAGCAAGCGCGGATTTAGGCGTGACACCCGTAGTTTTTGTCCACTCTGTCCTGACAAGCCTGGTCTTTGCCAAGGTGAATGTTTTGAACGCTACCACTCAAAAGTGAAGTTTTAGCGTAGGGTACAGCATTTCACAGACTAGGACACACTTACACAGGGTCTCCCAAGATGCCATTACATTTTGAGAGACCCGAACCATTACAGTTGTAAAGTTACAAAAAAAAGTGTAAAAAAGAAAAAAAAAACGTAAAAAACAAAACACAAAAAAAAAATAAAATAAAAAAACCAAAAATAGTTGTCGTTTTATTGTTCTCTCTCTCTCTATTTTCTCTCTATTGTTCTGCTCTTTTTTTACTGTATTCTATTCTGCAATGTTTTATCATGCTTGCTTTTCAGGTATGTAATTTTTTGTTTTCAGGTGCGCCATTCAACTGCAGCGCGGAATTATTTATCTTGACAGCAACAGCGTTTGCTCCCACGATACATAAAGCCGTGACTCCAGTGCTGTAGGAGGTGATTTCACCACCACAGTTAAAAAAAAGAGCATATATGCCGAAGCATGGGGGCAGCAGGGGCGGAGGAGCGATTTTGCTCCTAATGCCGCGTACATACGGTCGAAATTCCGACCGTGTGTACGCGGCATAACTTTTTTGCGGGAGGATGCCCCCATGCTTCGGCATATATATATTTTAGGCACAGGTTGCGTTAAAACATTTTTTTATTTTTTACTAGGTTTTGTTTTGGTATTTGCTTTGCAGGTATGGCATGGTAAGGTCTTACTGTTGTACTGTAATGTTACTTTGTTTTAATGTTAACCACAATTTGCTTAGCAGGTACGCCATTCAGTTGCAGCGCGGATCTATTTATCTTGACAGCAACAGCGTTTGCTCCCACGATACATAAAGCCGTGACTCCAACGCTGTAGGAGGTGATTTCACCACCACAGTTAAAAAAAAGAGCATATATGCCGAAGCATGGGGGCAGCAGGGGCGGAGGAGCGATTTTGCTCCTAATGCCGCGTACATACGGTCGAAATTCCGACCGTGTGTACGCGGCATAACTTTTTTGCGGGAGGATGCCCCCATGCTTCGGCATATATATATTTTAGGCACAGGTTGCGTTAAAACATTTTTTTATTTTTTACTAGGTTTTGTTTTGGTATTTGCTTTGCAGGTATGGCATGGTAAGGTCTTACTGTTGTACTGTAATGTTACTTTGTTTTAATGTTAACCACCATTTGCTTAGCAGGTACGCCATTCAGTTGCAGCGCGGATCTATTTATCTTGACAGCAACAGCGTTTGCTCCCACGATACATAAAGCCGTGACTCCAACGCTGTAGGAGGTGATTTCACCACCACAGTTAAAAAAAAGAGCATATATGCCGAAGCATGGGGGCAGCAGGGGCGGAGGAGCGATTTTGCTCCTAATGCCGCGTATATACGGTCGAAATTCCAACGGAGGCTTATCCGTGGAAAAGTCCGACCGTGTGTACGCGGCATAACCTTTTATGCCGCGTACATACGGTCGAAATTCCGACGAAGGCTTGACCGTGTGTACGCGGCATAACTTTTTTGCGGGAGGATGCCCCCATGCTTCGGCATATATGCCCATCATTAGAAGTGGGTGGATGAAGGGAGGTATTCTAATGGTGGGCATACCCACCAATCAATCTCTTTTTTTCGTTCAGCCAATAGGCTGTATGAAAAAAAAGATTACAATACATGTCCAACAAGGACCAGCAACGTACTGGTATGTTGCTGGACTTTGAATGTTTATACCAGAATGATGCCTGCGGGTTTAGGTATCATCTTGGTATCATTCTTTTCAGCCAGCAGCCGGCTTTCATGTAAAAGCAATTCTAGCAGATAATTAGCCTCTAGACTGCTTTTACAAGCAGTGGGAGGGAATGTCCCCCCCCCGGATATAAAAAGCGCCATTGGGAAATTGGGAAAGCATTTTATCACACCGATCTTGGTGTGGTCAGATGCTTTGAGGGCAGAGGAAAGATCTAGGGTCTAACCCCCCAATTTTTTTCAAAAAAAGAGTACCTGTCACTACCTATTGCTATCATAGGGGATATTTACATTCCCTGAGATAACGATAAAAATGGTAAAAAAATAAAATATGGAAGGCACAGTTTAAAAATAAAATAAAAAAGCCAAATAAATAATAAAAAAAAAAAAAAAAAAAAAAAGCACCGCTGTCCCCCCCTGCTATTGCGCAAAGGCGAACGCAAGCGTTGGTCTAGCGTCATATGTAAACAGCAATTGCATCATGCATGTGAGGTATCACCGCGAAGGTCAGATCGAGGGCAGTCATTTTAGCAGTAGACCTCCTCTGTAAATCTAACGTGGTAACCTGTAAAGGCTTTTAAATGCTTTTAAAAATGAATGTAGTTTTGTCGCCGCTGCGCGTTTGTGCGCAATTTTAAAGCATGTCGTGTTTGGTATCCATGTACTCGGCCTATGATCATCTTTTTTATTTCATCAAACATTTGGGCAATATAGTGTTTTTTAGTGCATTAAAAATAAAAAAAGTGTGTTTTTCCCCCAAAAAATGCGTTTGAAAAATCGCTGCGCAAATACTGTGTGGAAAAAAAAAATGCAACACCCACTATTTTAATCTGTAGGGCCTTTGCTTTAAAAAAATATATAATGTTTGGGGGTTCAACATAATTTTCTTGCAAAAAAAAAATTTCTTTCATGTAAACAAAAAGTGTCAGAAAGGGCTTTGTCTTCAAGTGGTTAGAAGAGTGGATGATGTGTGACATAAGCTTCCTAATGTTGTGCATAAAATGCCAGGACAGTTCAAAACCCCCCCAAATGACCCCATTTTGGAAAGTAGACACCCCAAGCTATTTGCTGAGAGGCATGTTGAGCCCATTGAATATTTTTTTTTTTTGTCCCAAGTGATTGAATAATGACCAAAAAAAAAAAAATGTACAAAAAGTAAGTTGTCACTAAATTATATATTGCTCAAACATGCCATGGGCATATGTGGAATTACACCCCAAAATACATTCTGTTGCTTCTCCTGAGTACGGGGATACCACATGTGTGGGACTTTTTGGGAGCCTAGTCGCGTACGGGACCCCAAAAACCAAGCACCGCCTTCAGGATTTCTATGGGTGTAAATTTTTGATTTCACTCCTCACTGCCTATCACAGTTTCGGAGGCCATGGAATGCCCAGATGGCACAAAACCCCCCCAAATGACCCCATTTTGGAAAGTAGACACCCCAAGCTATTTGCTGAGAGGTATGTTGAGTATTTTGCAGATCTCGCTTTTTGTCACAAAGTTTTGAAAATGTAAAAAAAGAAAAAAAAAAAGAAAAAAAAATGTCTTTCTTAATTTTCAAAAACAAATGAGAGCTGTAAAATACTCACCATGCCTCTCAGCAAATAGCTTGGGGTGTCTACTTTCCAAAATGGGGTCATTTGTGGGGGTTTTGGGCTATTTTGACATTTTATGGCCTTCAAAACTGTGATAGGTAGTGAGGAGTGAAATCAAAAATTTATGCCCTTAGAAACCTTGAAGGCGGTGCTTGGTTTTTGGGGTCCCGTACGCGGCTAGGCTCCCAAAAAGTCCCACACATGTGGTATCCCCGTACTCAGGAGAAGCAGCAGAATGTATTTTGGGGTGTAATTTCACATATAACCATGGCATGTGTGAGCAATATATCATTTAGTGACAACTTTTTGTACATTTTTTTTTTTTCTTTTTGTCATTATTCAATCATTTGGGACAAAAAAAAAATATTCAATGGGCTCAACATGCCTCTCAGCAAATAGCTTGGGGTGTCTACTTTCCAAAATGGGGTCATTTGGGGGGGTTTTGTGCCATCTTGGCATTTTATGGCCTTCAAAACTGTGATAGGTAGTGAGGAGCGAAATCAAAAATTTATGCCCTTAGAAACCTTGAAGGCGGTGCTTGGTTTTTGGGGTCCCGTACGCGGCTAGGCTCCCAAAAAGTCCCACACATGTGGTATCCCCGTACTCAGGAGAAGCAGCAGAATGTATTTTGGGGTGTAATTTCACATATGCCCATGGCATGTGTGAGCAATATATCATTTAGTGACAACTTTGTGCAAAAAAAAAACAGTTTGTCATATTCCCGCAACCTGTGGCAAAATATAAAATATTCCATGGACTCAACATGCCTCTCAGCAAATAGCTTGGGGTGTCTACTTTCCAAAATGGGGTAATTTGGGGGGGGTTTTGTGCTATTTTGGCATTTTATGGCCTTCAAAACTGTGATAGGTAGTGAGGAGTGAAATCAAAAATGTACGCCCTTAGAAATCCTGAAGGCGGTGCTTGGTTTTTGGGGCCCTGTACGCGGCTAGGCTCCCAAAAAGTCCCACACATGTGGTATCCCCGTACTCAGGAAAAGCAGCAGAATGTATTTTGGGGTGCAATTCCACATATAACCATGGCATGTGTGAGCAATATATCATTTAGTGACAACTTTTTGTACATTTTTTTTTTTCTTTTTGTCATTATTCAATCATTTGGGACAAAAAAAAAAATATTCAATGGGGTCAACATGCCTCTCAGCAAATAGCTTGGGGTGTCTACTTTCCAAAATGGGGTCATTTGGGGGGGTTTGTGCCATCTTGGCATTTTATGGCCTTCAAAACTGTGATAGGTAGTGAGGAGTGAAATCAAAAATTTATGCCCTTAGAAACCTTGAAGGCGGTGCTTGGTTTTTGGGGTCCCGTACGCGGCTAGGCTCCCAAAAAGTCCCACACATGTGGTATCCCCGTACTCAGGAGAAGCAGCAGAATGTATTTTGGGGTGTAATTTCACATATGCCCATGGCATGTGTGAGCAATATATCATTTAGTGACAACTTTGTGCAAAAAAAAAAAAGGTTGTCATATTCCCGCAACTTGTGGCAAAATATAAAATATTCCATGGACTGAACATGCCTCTCAGTAAATAGCTTGGGGTGTCTACTTTCCAAAATGGGGTCATTTGGGGGGGTTTTGTGCTATTTTGGCATTTTATGGCCTTCGAAACTGTGATAGGTAGTGAGGAGTGAAATCAAAAATTTGCGCCCTTAGAAATCCTGAAGGCGGTGCTTGGTTTCCGGGGTCCCGTACGTGGCTAGGCTCCTAAAAAGTCCCACACATGTGGTATCCCCGTACTCAGGAGAAGCAGCAGAATGTATTTTGGGGTGCAATTCCACATATAACCATGGCATGTGTGAGCAATATATCATTTAGTGACAACTTTTTGTAATTTTTTATTTTTTTTTGTCATTATTCAATCACTTGGGACGAAAAAAAAAAATATTCAATGGGCTCAACATACCTCTCAGCAATTTCCTTGGGGTGTCTACTTTCCAAAATGGGGTCATTTGGGGGGGTTTTGTACTGCCCTGCCATTTTAGCACCTCAAGAAATGAGATAGGCAGTCATAAATTTAAAGCTGTGTAAATTTCAGAAAATGTACCCTAGTTTGTAAACGCTATAACTTTTGCGCAAACCAATAAATATACGCTTATTGACATTTTTTTTACTAAAGACATGTGGCTGAATACATTTTGGCCTAAATGTATGACTAAAATTGAGTTTATTCGATTTTTCTTATAACAAAAAGTAGAAAATATCATTTTTTTTCAAAATTTTCGGTCTTTTTCTGTTTATATCGCAAAAAATAAAAATCGCAGAGGCAATCAAATACCATTAAAAGAAAGCTCTATTTGTGGGAAGAAAAGGACGCAAATTTCATTTGGGTACAACATTGCATGTCCGCACAATTTACAGTTAAAGCAGCGCAGTGCCGAATCCCAAAAACAGGCTTGGTCCTAATGGCCCGAAATGGTCCGGGGCTTAAGTGGTTAAAGCATGTTATATGACACAGTGCTTGTCCTGTGTCATTTGGCCACCTATAACACCTAAAAAACCTGTCTGATCCTGCCAGTTTCTACCCTGCCCTATGTAAACTGACCATGGTATATCATGGCTGCTGAGCTCTGGCACCGTGGTCAGTTTACGTGCCTCCATCATCCACAGCCCTGCTTTCTGTCTCCTCTGTGCTCCTGTGTCCTCCCCCCTCTCCTCCCTGCCTGTCAGCTTGTGACAGTGCCGCCCCCTCCAGACCGCAATAGACCTTGGGTTATGCAGCAGGACAATGATCCAAAACACACAAGTCCACCTCTGAGTGGCTAAAATAAAAAACAAAATGAAGGTTTTGGAGTGGCCTAGTCAAAGTCCCGGCTTATATACAATTGGGATGCTGTGGCATGACCTTTTTCAGACCGTTCATGCTGGAAAACCCTTCAATGTGGCTGAATTAAAAAAACAATTCTGCAAAGAAGAGTGGGCCAAAATTGCTCCACAACAATGTGAAAGACTTCTTGCCAGTCATCCCAAATGCTTGAGTGCAGTTGTTGCCGCCAAGGGTGGCACAACCAGTTCTTAGGCTTTTAAGTTAATGGCTCATTGGCTACTCAGCAAAACACATACTTCAAATGTGCTTTTTAACTGCAGCAACTTTAATGCAGAAGCCCGGCTCGCTGGTCTGGAGCCGGGTGTGGAATGCGAGCGCCCAGTGGTTAAATCACTAGGCCACATTACACCAGCCACGACACAGTCACTGGTCTACACCACTTCTCCTATAGCTCGAGCCAAAGTCACCAGCCTACACTACACCCCAGCCTAAAGGCAACAATGTATGCCTACCCTCTTCCTGGCCTAAGGTGACCAACCTACAACCCCTGATCCCCCCCACCTGAATCTTCTCTCACTACATGAACTAAAAGAAAAAGACCTATCCCACTCCCTGAACTGTTGCCCACATCTGTCACCTATCTGATAACCAGATCCTGCAAATAAATAGAGATATTAAGATTTGCAACTCTAAATCAACTGAAAAAAACTAGTGTGTTAATGATTATTTACTTTATTGTGATCAGTATTCACTGAGTGTGCATTTTTGTTCTTTTTTTCTCTCTTTCTTTTTAATTATAGTAGCTGACTTAAAATACAATACATTTTAATTTTTTTGGTAGAATCTGTGCTAGAATATGTACTGCAAAGTTTATAATGGTGGTAACCTTATAACATTATATATTTTATTCCCATATAGGAAGATTTCCCTATGAAGAAGGTACAAAGCTATCCAGGTTGGGTTGTAGCCATCTGCGTATTGTTGGTAGCCATACCATCCATGTGCATACCATTAGTTGCGCTGGTTCACCATGTTAAAGGAAAACTGACAAATAAACCAAATTATGAACCAAGAGATCATGCAAACAATTTAAGTTAGAAGAAAATAGGCTTGTGCTGGTATACTTTATATTACTGTAAATTGTATGTAATAGATACATTCTTTACATAGATGACGTTTTTTTTTGCCTGCAGTTATGATGTTAAGTAGTATAAGGAATAAAGAATAAAAAAAAAAAACCAATGCAAATGGTGGGGCATATGGTGTATAAGGTAAATGATTATACACCATTTATATTTTTTAATGGCAGGGTAGTCTGCTTATAGCACTGACTTTAGCAGTTGGTTCTCCAAATTGTGGTGGTCACAATTCATAAAAAATTCCTCAGAGACTAAGCAAAACAAATCGGTATTTGCACCGTTTTGTCTGGACCAACTTACCCTATTTATACTCTTTTGCCTAGTACACACGAGCGGGTTTTCCATCGGATAATAAACCAATGGTTTTCCTCTCAGGCTGCCTTGCATACACACGCCCAGACAAAAGTCCGCCCGTCCAAAGAGCCGTGACGTACAACACGTACGACGGCACTATAAAGGGGAAGTTCCATTCCAACGGCGCCACCCTTTGGACTGCTTTTGCTGATCCTCATGTTAGTAAAAGTTTGGTGAGAGACCATTTGCGCTTTTCAGCCTCGTGCTTTTCAGTCCGTTACAGCGTGATGAATGTGCTATCTCCATTACTAATGTTAGTTTTACCAGAAAGAGCGCTCCCGTCTCATCCTTGATTCTGAGCATATGCTTTTCTGCCCGTCGGGAAACCATACAGACAAACAGATTTCCCACTCGGATTTTTGGCCTAATGGGAAAAAAGAGATCCTGATCTCTTTTTTGGCCGGCAGTTTTCCCGTCGGAAAAACTGCGATGGAGCATACACACGGCCGGGATTCCCGACCAAAAGCTCTCATAGCAGTTTTCCTGTCGAAAAAAACGGTTGTGTGTACGAGGCATTTAGCTAACGGTCCAAAGAAAGAGGTGATTTCAAGCTGAATAGTTCATCCAAGAAAGATAACAGGAAGACTGCTCATATGAAATATGCTTTGGAGACAAGCTTCACATGCAAAAATCAACCTGCAGGACTGGAACTTTGTCAGACATAACAATCTATTTCTTCATCTCATTACCTGTATAACTGAACTATCATATACAATATGCACTACTCTTGTAAAGTATTGATTTCCATATTGTCTAACACCTCTCGTATGTATATTTTTCAAACCAATAAACTTTTCAAAAAAGTAAGATCATTCTTCATCTTTCAAAAGTCACCCAAACGTTGTGAAAAGATGGCTCTGGGCCCAATTCAAACAAGGTGAAACAAAAGGTGCATCCAACGACTGTTTCATGTACAGCAATATGCTCTGACCATTCTGCCTATTGGGGGGGGGGGGGGGTATCATGTTCCACCTCCATATCCTGTCAGGATCTTGAACTGAATCACCTTCTTAAACAGTAAAATTTTAGGTAGGTGACATCTAATTTACATTTCTACAGTCCATTATTTATTCCATCAAACTTTTAGTTTGTGGCAGGTTCAATTTATGTCTGTAACTACATATATCCTCTGTTTGAAACAAAAGGATCCTTATGTAACATTTCTAAATATAATTTATTCAGTGGCAACACTTACATTTTCATGCACCTTTTTTCATTCTACTTGCATATCTTGGTCTTTGTTAAGCATGTACCTATATACTTTGATTTGTTTAATAAAAGTCTCTAACTTTCAATGACAGATAATGAAATGAGCATTTTTATAAAGGGGAGTTCCAGCCTTTTTTATGTTTATTAAAAGTCAGAAGCTACAAACAGTGTAGCTGCTGGCTTTTAATAAACAGACACTTACCTGTTCCACTGTCCAGCGACGCGGCCGAACGGAGCTTCGCTCCTCTTCCCCACTCTCCACCGGCGCCTCCAATCTAACTGTGGCTACCTGGCCATGACAGCTTTCGGCTTCACGGCCGGGCACTCACTGCGCATGCACGAGCCGCGCTGCGCAATCTGAGTGGACAGGCGATCGTCTGGGACCTGTCACGTGTCCCAGGTGATTGCCTAAAGGGAGGGGCCGCCTAAGCGGTCCCTGGGCGGAAGGAGGAAGTGGGACAGGAAGTCCCACTCCTACTGAAGCCCCCACTCCCCCCCCCCCAAAAAAAAATGACATGCCAAATGTGGCATGTAAGGGGGCGAGGAGTGGTTTAAGAGGAAGTTCCACTTTTGGGTGGAACTTCGCTTTAAAACTAGAGCAAGCGCTAACAGTGACCACAGACAACACTTTAAAATGCTTTGCGTGAAAGTGACGTCATCACGGCTCTGGCCACTCACAGCGCCGGAGCCGTGGGTATACAACCGCTTTAAAAGATAGTCTGAAATCTTTGTACAAATCACTAGCACATACACAGTACAGTTTATACAGCAATTACAAAAAAAAAAGTATTTAGAATAGTTAGAGTTCTGATTGGATGGGTGATTCTAGAATGTAAACATGGCAAATATTGGTGTGTCACTGGAAGGGTGAATATGGAATGTAAATATGGAAAATATGAGTGTGCCATGAGCAGACACTATTTTGTCCATTAAAAATGAATATCTAAATGTTGTTAAATATTCATTTACATGTTTTACTTTTTTTAACTACAACATCCTATAAGCATTTCCTGGGTTAGTTTGCTTTCAATATATTCAGCAAAAATATATATTTTTTGCCTTTGTGTATTTACTTCAGAATTCTACAAACTAGGTCCTATTCAAAGTTAGAGGAATTCATTTTTAGCTTTTTGCCCACTAGATTGTGAGTGACGCGCACGTGTAAACCCAAAAAACTTTATTAATAATCTAGGCTAGGGCAACAATAAAATATTGGTGCAAGTTTGATGGGTGCAAAGTGCTTTAATGTGTTTCTAAAGGGTTTTGCAGAGTAGTAACTGTAATAACTAGAAAAGCTACAATTTCTGGGGAAATTGTGTGAAGTGTTCTTGTCTCCACCAGTAATCTACAACTGGAGTGGACGGAGTAACTGGGTGGAGTGGCTTGAGCAACTGTTGTGTGGTTGGAGTGGCTGTAGTAACTGTGAAAAGTGTTAAAAAGCATAATATTTGAAAAAGTAGTAGAAAAAAAATTAAGAAGTCCCATCATTAGCTAAAAGAGCGGAACAATTTTTTCAAAAATCTTTTTTTTTTTTTTCAAAAATTATTATATATTTTTTTTCAAATTTTTTTTTTTTTAATTATTTCTTTTTTAAGAATTTTTTTTTCATTGGGGGGGGGTCATAAACAGCTGAAAACAGTATCCAAAATGTTTTTGTTTTTTTCAAAAATGTTTTTTTTTTCAAAATGATTTTTGTTTTTAAAAAATACATATATTTTTTTTTAAAGATTTTTTTTTTCAAAAATCTTTAGTTTTTTCAAAAAAAAATTTTTTTTTTTAATTATTAATGATTTTTTTCAAAAATTATTATTTTTTTTATCATGGGGGGGGGCTCATAAAAAGCGGAAAACAGTATACGTTGTATTACAGTACAAAATAGAGGTACATAGTAATTAATTTACAGATAACAGAATCAAATAAGTAAGCAAAGTTGAACATTAGAAATGCCTTAGAGAAATAAGAGGCGACGTGCATTGTCTTTCCCCCCTAGACACCCCAACTGGGAACATACTGTGTCCTGAGGGAAAGACTACACAGCCAACCTCCATGTTACAACAATTTGTGATACAGAATCTCCCCTCCGAGCTGTGTGGGAGGAGCACTAATGCTATAATTCCCCTCAGAGCTGTGTGAGAGGAGCTACAATTCCCCTCAGAGCTGTGTGGGAAGAGCTATAATTCCCTCAGTATTGCCAAGGAAACCAATGTTTGTTTATGCAGGCTCTAACCACAGGTCACAGTATTTTCAGCCTCTCCTGAATATTTGCCATTCTTCAAACGGTCGTATTTTAAAGACTATAAATCCTACAGCGAAGAGCTTTGTATTGTGGGAATCACAAGACCCAGGCCTACATTTTGATATATAGTATGTCTCTGAAATATTAAAATTAAAGGCACAGTCACAGCTTAGAAATTGCCCTTCAAATTTGAAGTGGCTAGAGGGGAGTTTCGATGAATGTCAATGGGTGGCGTGAGTTGCAAACAAATCATCATATTGTGAAAACTATGAGGACTATAGCTTAGCTTTGGACATGTGTAGTGGCAGCAGGGATAGCTGAACGTTTTGATATAAAATTTGTGTAGGTGGGCTTGAAAATGAGGGAGTGGTGGCAGTTTAGAAATCATGTCCTGATTTTTCAGATTTTGTCAGCTCACACTCTAGTTTCGCCATTCATTCCTATGGGACAAATTTCGCCGCAAAAACGACAATATTTCGTGAATGATTCGGCAAAACGTTCCACAAAGTAATAGCACACCATTCAGGAACAATCCGCACGTTTCGGTATATTACTTGTCTATGTAGTGTAAAAGCTGTGGGAGGAGTTAGGGTGCTAAATCTGGCTATAATAAGAATAATATATATGTGAGATAACAATAAGTGCTCTTGCTATGCAAGAACACTTAATAATAATATATATGTGAGATAACAATAAGTGCTCTTGCTATGCAAGAACACTTAATAATATATATGTGAGATAACAATAAGTGCTCTTGCTATGCAAGAACACTTAATAATATACTGTACATGTGTAGTGGTACCCCCGTAGGAGCTGCTGGTTTAAATTGTGGGTCTTTGTACGTTACCTTACTGTTCCAAGTGTTCGGCTCAGGGGTTCTCCTTGAAGAGTCTATCCATAAGAAATGTCTGCACCAACACAAAGTCTCTTTCAATGGTTTTATTTGAATAAAACATTCCAACAGATGGGATAGAGGAATGGGGAGGACTCAGGTATCTTACTTGTCAATCACGGAAACTTCCTAGGTCCAGAGGAGCGACTGTCTCCACGCTGGACTCAGCCACCACCGGATAGGCCCAATCTCACTGGCCTAGCAGCCAGTGCGAAGCTTAATCAATAGAATAGTCTCTGCCACAGACTTGGTATTGGAATTTGCTCAATAGAATAGTCTCTGCCACAGACTTGCATAACCCCTTACTGGGTTAGCTCCCTCAGAAAGAAGACAGCTCTCAGTGCCAGAATCTTTCAGCCGCTCCGGCAGCACAGTGAGGTAGATTTTAGGATCCGAGTGCATCCTCCAATTGAGTCCTCAATTGCTCGGTCCCTTCCATCAGGCAAGGCGACACAGGATCATCCCTTGATCAGTAGGCCCCAGCAACTCCTGGGCCTACATCTCAGTTACGAGGCCTCGGGCCAATGTGGCCCCGAGGTGGGAACTGCTAACACATCCCTGAGGCCAGGAGGGCCCTCAGGTGAGGATCGAAGAAAACGACCCCCAATTCTCCTCCTCTCTAATAGCGTCTGTCACTTAAATACCCTCTCCCAGCATGCACAGCGGGTTCACCACGCCCCTGGGCTGCTGCTAGGAAAGAGGTACCCAATACATCCAGCCTGTTGCCTTTCCAACCCTGACCAGCGGTGACAGCGACACCCACCGGTGGGGGGGGAATCATGCAACCAACCGAACTGAAACAGTGCCACAAATTAAATAACAATCTCTCTGGGCTAAACTAATGCCCAGACAACTAAATTTCAACATATAGCGCCCACTCATTGGGAGCAGGGCGCTACACATGTAAAACAAAATTCCAATGAATTATTAGAAAAAATATATTAAATTAACAGAGAAACGTGCTGTCCTAGTGACCCACATGCTTCTTAGTCCCGGTTCACATGTATGTGGCTGTGTTTTTCAGGCACAATTTTCAGTGCATTTTGCGTTTTTAAACCAGTGTTTTTTATGCATTTCTGCATGCAGTTTTCATGCATTTAAAAAAAAAAACAATTTAAACGCACTGTAAAACACACTGTATATAGCTGGTTGCTAAGGAGGGAGCCGGGAATCTGGCCGCTGAATCCTTAGCAACCAATGAGTCATCAGCTGTCAGTGGGATTCCATGCTGAAAGCTGAATGTAAAAAAAAAAAAAAACAATTGCTGGAAAAAAAATCCACGGTGTGGGGTTTCCCCCCAGGTCCATACCAGGCCCTTCAGGTCTAGTATAGACCCCAAAGCACTTTGCCCCCATGTTGATGAACCCTAGCCTGTGGTTGTCGGAGTCTGCGGGAGAGGGGCTTATCCAAATCTGGAAGTCCCCCTTTAAGAAGGGGCCCCCAGATCCCGCCACCCTCTATGTGAATGGGTATCGGGTACATCATACCCCTACCCATTCACCAAAAAATGCAGTTAAATGTAATAAAAACACAAGAGCCGGTTTTTGACAATTCCTTTCTTAATAGCTCTTTCTCTAGCCGTCTCCTCCTTCCCGCCAACTCCTCCTCGAGCTACATAGTTACATAGTAGGTGAGGTTGAAAAAAGACACAAGTCCATCAAGTCCAACCTATGTGTGTGAGTTTATGTCATATTACATTGTATAGTCCTGTATGTTGTGGTCGTTCAGGTGCCTATCTAATAGTTTTTTTTAAATTAATCGATGCTCCCCACGGAAACCACTGCCTGTGGAAGAGAATTCCACATCCTAAACCCTTTTACAGTAAAGAACCTTCTACGCAGTTTAAGGTTAAACCGCTTTTCTTCTGATTTTAGTGAATGGCTGTGTGTCTTATTAAATTCCCTTTCGCGGAAAAGCTTTATCATTATTGTGGGGTCACCAGTAGACTTGTGCACAACGGAAAAATGTGTTTCTTTTCAGTCCTGTTGATTCGTAATCATTCGTAATTTTGCTAGAAGGGATTTTTCGTGTTCGGACTAATTCGTATTTTCGCAAGCGACATTTTTCGTTGAATCGGAATGATTCGTATTAATGTAAGCCTTATTTTTAGTTGATTTATAATTCGTACTTTCGGTAGAGTACATTGTTTTTAGTTGATTCTGGACACATATATACTGCCGTCGTACGTGTTGTACGTCACCGCGCTTTGCTCGAGCATTTTTTTTCACGATAGTGTGTAGGCAAGGCAGGCTTGAGAAGAATCACGTCGAGAAAAACGCAGTTTTTTTCAATCACATTAAAAGCGGTCGTGTGTACGCGGCATTATTGTGCTTCGAATGGATTCGTATATTCGTAACTTTTTTCATAACAAATTATGCCGAAGACATTCGGGCATTCGCTATTTGCGATATAATTTATTTCGGATTCGGTTTTATTCGTAATTGCTTTGTTCGGGAATTCGAATGCTTCCGAACGTCCGAAAGTTGCTAAATTTGGACGAATTTCGATTTGTTACGAAACGAATTGCACAAGCCTAGTCACCAGTATGGTATTTGTACATTGAAATCATATCCCCTCTAATGCGTCTCTTCTCCAGAGAGAATAAGTTCGGTGCTCGTAACCTTTCCTCATAACCAAGGTCCTCCAGTGCCTTTATTTGTTTTGTTGCCCTTTTCTGGACTCTCTCCAGTTCCAGCAGATCCTTCCTGAGGACTGGTGCCCAGAACTGGACAGCATACTCCAGGTGCGGCCGGACCAGAGTCTTTTAGAGTGGGACAATTATCATTTTATCTCTGGAGTTAATCCCCTTTTTAATGCATGCCAATATTCTGTTTGCTTTGCTTGCAGCGGCTTGGCATTGCATGTCATCTACTAGGACCCCCAAGTCCTTTTCCATCCTAGATTCCCTCAGAGGATCTCCCCCATGTGAGTAGACTGTGTTCATATTTTTGCCACCCAAATGCCTTATTTTACATTTTTCAACATTAAATCTCATTTGCATGTAGTTGCCCACCCCATTAATTTGTTCAGATCTTCTTACAAAGTTTCCACATCCTGTGGAGAAGTTATTGCCCTGCTTAGCTTAGTATCATCCGCAAATACAGAGATTGAGCTGTTTATCCCATCCTCCATTCGTTTATGAATAAATTAAATAGGATTAGTCCCAGGACAGAACCCTGGGGGACCCCACTTTTCACCCGGACCATTTTGAGCACTCCCCATTTATTACCACCCTCTGAACTCGCCCCAGTAGCCAGTTTTCAATCCATGTACTCACCCTATGGTCCATGCCAACGGACCTTAATTTGTACAGTAAAGGTTTATGGGCAACTGTATCAAATGCTTTTGCAAAATCCAGACCATGTCTATGAGTCTTCCTTTATCTAGATGGCAGATCATAGAAGGTTAATAGATTGGTTTGGCAAGAATGATTCTTCATTAATCCATGCTGATTACTGCTAATGATACCATTGTCATTACTAAAATCTTGTATATAGTCCCTTATCATTGTATATAGTCCCTTTTTTAAATATTGGTGCTACATTGGCTTTTCTCCAATCAGCTGGTACCATTCCAGTCAGTAGACTGTTCGCAAAACTTAGGAACAATGGTCTGGCAATTACTTGACTAAGTTCCTTAAAGCGGTTGTATACTCTCTGTATTTGAACTTTTACCTACAGGTAAGCCTATAATAACGCTTACCTGTAGGTAAAAAGAATATCTCCTAAACTTGTACGGTTTAGGAGATATGCCCCTCGCAATGAGCCGCTGACTGCAGCGGCACATGCGCAGCGGGGATCCTCGGCTAAAGCCCGGCAGCCGCCGGACCTTGCCGGCGCACGGGAGTGACGACATCGCCGCTCCAGCCACTCACAGCGCTGGAGCGGCGATACAGGGAAGACACGCCGAGGCAAGATGACATCTCCCTCAGCGTGGACCAGGTAAGTTACCGACGCCTCGTTCTAAGGTAAGTATTTCATAATGAGCTAGTATGCGGTGCATACTAGCTCATTATGCCTTTTGCCTTTCAGGAATGTAAAAAAAAAAAAAAAGCAACAGCGGGTATACAACCGCTTTAAGGACCCTTGGGTGCAAGCCATCTGGTCCTGGTGACTTATTAATGTTAAGTTTTTTAAGTCTATTTCTAATTCTGTCCTCTGTTAGCCATGATGGTGCTTCCTGTGACATGTCATGAGGATAAACATTGCAGTTTTGGTTACTGAAGTCCCCCGATTCCCTTGTGAAGACTTCCCTTCATCATACTTTATGGGACCAATATGATCTGACCTCACTTTCTTACTATTTATGTACTGTAACCTGGGGGTAGCTCTGTAATAACTACCAACCAGTTTATTGAAAGCAAACAGTTAATTTATTTCAATCACGACTAAACAAAACAACAGCTTACTTCAGCCACAGTAAATAACAGTCCAAAATCCTGGTATTAATCATTTAAGCAGGCTCACCGCTAGTTTTTTTTGGTCCCATACAGGGGTTAGGCTTCTCCAGAGCAAGGGAGCCAGGCAGGTCAGACAGAGGGGGTCAGCAGTCTGTGTCTCCATAGGTCCAAGAGCTAACACTTGCTGCACAGCTTGTGAGATACACTCTCTCTCTCTCTCTCTCTCTCTCTCACTTCCTTGACACAGGTGCTGATTTCCCTCTGCTGCTTTTCAAGCCTCCGTTCTCTGGGACTTAAGCCCTTTGGTACCAAAGTCCTAGTAATCAGGGTTTGAAGACTCTGCAACTGTCCCCCTCAAGCCCCTTTCACACTGGGGCGGGGGCAGCCTCGGCGGTAAAGCAGCGCTATTTTTAGCGGTGCTTTTTCTGTCAATTTCGCTGCGCTATTCGGCCGCTATCGGGGTGCTTTTACCCCCCACTAGCGGCCAAGAAAGGGTTAAAACCACCGCAAAGCGCCTCTGCAGAGGCGCTTTGCCGGCGGTATGGCCGTGGAGCCCCATTCATTTCAATGGGCAGGAGCGGTGGAGGAGCGTATACACACCGCTTCTTCACTGCTCCAAAGATGCTGCTAGCAGGACTTTTTTTACCGTCCTGCTAGCGCACCGCTCCAGCGTGAAAGCCCTCGGGGCTTTCACACTGGAGAGACAGCAGCGGCGGTTTCAGGTCGCTTTGCAGATGCTATTTTTAGCAATATAGTGCCTGCAAAGCGACCCAGTGTGAAAGGGGTCTTAAAGGGGGAATGTACCTGCCATCCAGGACACATTCCCGGTGTCCTGTACAGTACTTTAAGAATTTCTTGGGATTTTTTTTACTCTCCTCCGATATGTGCTTTTCGTGTTCTATCTTAGCCGCCCTGATTGCACCCTTACATTTCTTGTTGCATTCTTTGTAAAGTTGGAATGCTGATGGTGATCCCTCAGCCTTGTATTTTTTGAAGGCCTTCTTATTTGCTTTTATATGCAATTTTACGTTGAGGTTAAGCCACCCAGGACTTTTATTAGCTCTTTTAAATTTATTTCCCATTGGGATGCACTGGCTAAAGCCCTTATTTAATATGCTCTTAAAGCATACCCATTTTTCATTCATGTTCTTTGTTCCTAAGATTTTATTCCATTTATTATCTTCTAGCAAGGATCGTAGTTTAGGGGAGTTGGCTCTTTTGAAATTCAGTGTCTGTGTTTCCTATTTGTGTGATTTATACTAAAACAAATTGACCTGTGATCGCTGTTTCCTAAATTGGCCCGTATTTCCACATCCGTGATCAGGTCTGTAGTATTGGTAACCAGTAGGTCTAGTAACGCTTAGTTTCTAGTTGGTACATTTACCATCTGACTCATGAAATTGTCCTGCAAGACATTTAGGAACTGGCGAGCCTTAGATGAATGCGCGTTTCCTTCCACCCAGTCTATGTTTGGATAATTAAAATCTCCATTATAATGACACTTCCCATTCTTTCGACTAATCCAAATTGTGATAGGAGGGCTGCCTCCGCCTCCTCCCTCTGATTAGGGGGCCTACGGCATACTCCCAGTATACCTTTCCCCCTTAGTTTCCTACCTTTGTAGCTCTACCCATAAGGATTCCACCTCCTCCCTTGCTCCCTTAGTGATGTAATCTCTCACATTCACTTGTACACCATTTTTGATATAGAGGCATACCCCTCCCCCTTTTTTTACCCTCTCTATCCCTGCAATATAGGGAATACCCTTGAAAGGTTGCCAGCCAATCATGAGAGCTGATGAACCAAGTCTCTGTAATTCCTACAAAATCTAAATCCTCCTCGTATAATAGCTCTAGTTCTTCCATCTTGTCTGCCAGACTCCTGGCATTGGTGAACATGCCACGTAGTTTAGACCGGTCACATACTATCTCCTTATTGGGTGCTCTGGGGTTGCAAATAGGACTTGTTACTATGCTTACCTCGCATTTAGGTGCTTTAGCAACCTACCACTAATGCCCCCAATACTACCCTCTGGAATATGTTCTGCTTACTATTTCTAGCTCTGGATCTCTCCCACTGAAGATACCGTATATACTCGAGTATAAGCCGAGTTTTTCAGCACATTTTTTTATGCTGAAAAAGCCCCCTCGGCTTATACTCAAGTCAGGGTCCCACTTACCTATCGATTGGCTGTGTTGCTGCCGGGCTGCATTCTGGGGGTTGTAGTCTTCAGAGGTAGGCAGAGGCGAGTGACTCACTGGCTCGGGCTGGGCGATGGATGACTGCTAGCAGGGGCGGTACAAGGGGTTGGAGGGGGCACCAGATTGTGAGCAGGAAAATCTGCCCACAAAATCTAGTTATACCACTTGTATGCCCCTGTTGCCAGCCCAAAACAAAGATTATGCGCCCCTGCTCGTTGCTCTGTGGCAGAAGATACACCCCTTTCCAGGCTTCCTTTTTGAGTTCCTTGCGTGTATGTTCGGGTTAAGGTCCGGTGTTCGGCGATTTAATGGCGGATTTAGAAAAGCTTCAAGGGGCAGCCAATCACCTTTTGTTTAGCTGGTGTGCCCTTAGAAGCCATCATAGCCATGCCTACTAATGGCATGGCTGTGATTGGCCAGTGCAGCATGTGACCCAGCTTCTATATAAGCTAGAGGCACACAGCACAGCACGTCACTCTGCTTTAGACAGGATAGGGAGAGGATCCTGGCTGCTGTTGCTTATTAGGGAGAGATTGAAATACATGAGTTAGTCCTGATTCTGCAATCTGAGAGAAAAGATAGAGAGACAGTGTAGGGGAAGGTTCCTGATGGTGCTTTCAGGGAGAGAGATTTATATAGGAGTCCAGATTCACAGATCTAATAACTCAGCGATCTGCATAGGTTTACCCGTTTGTGTTGCAGTGCACAGTCTTTTTACACTGCCATGAGCACAGTGTCAGAGAAAATCTAACTTTTATCTGCAAGCTCAGTGCACCAGCACTGCATATATTACGTTGAGAGATACACTGTTTCCATACTGTGGGTGTATTGTGCTCTTGCAAAAAGACCCATTTAGGGCAAAAAATAAATAAAAATTGCAGTGTTTTCTGCATATATGCAAGTGTGAGATTTACAAATTGATATATTTTTCTTGTATTGTGCTATTCCCCAAAAAAATTTTTAGGGCAAAAACTTTTTTTTTAATAGCATTTTCTGTATTGCTGTAGGTGTGAGATACACCGTTTCCATACTGTGGGTGTATTGTGCTCTTGCAAAAAGACCCATTTAGGGCAAAAACTATATTTTGCAGTGTTTTCTGCATATCTGGAGCTGTGTGAAATAAACAATTTATATATTTTTCTTATACTGTGCTATCCTAAAAAAATAATTGTAGGACAAAAACATTTTTTTTTGACTAGCAATTTCTGCAGTTCTGTAGCTGTGAGATACACATGTATAAGGCCCCTGCCATGGGCCGGGTGAATAAGGCCTCCGATACAGTCAGGATAACCTTGAGCTTCTCCTTCTAAGAACTTGCCCATATCAAGCGGAAGACATCTCTCCAGGGAGTCAACAGACCCTTCCTTCACTGTGCCTCCAGCATCGGGCCATCGGAAGGTTCCTTCCTTCCCTGGAACAGGGTCCCCTATACGAGGCGGCACCCAAAGACTCCTCGACCCTTAGCGGACTCCAGACAAAGGCTCTGGACCCCAGGCTTTACTCCCGCCCCTAGGCCTCCATACCCAGGGCAGCAGGAACTCCAGGATAGTACCTCACCCCGGGCTAAAGGTGCCCGAGATGGAACAGGAACACATGCACCCAGGCCGAAGGCACCTGGGCGCGGACCCCACTGGACATCAGCCCCCCAGGTCAAAGGTGTCTGGGGCTCGGACCCCGATCAGGAGGCGTCTGCCCCTTGTATATCCTCTCCCGGCATGCACAGCAGGTTCCCCGCCCCGCTGTACTACTGCCAAGAGGGGACACAAAAGGCACAGCACTGTATCGGCGGTTCAACCCTAGCCTACCATGGCAGCGCCACCTGTAGGCCGCAGGGAACTGCACACCAATACTGTCCCTCAAGGACAAAATGGTCCATGAATCCTACAGAATTAGGGTGTTTGAGCCTATTTACCACTCAAACACTTCCCTTAAATTTAGCATCCCGCTACATTTTTATTTCAAAGTATTTTATTTTCCCACTAGCTTATCCATTAAATTGAATAATTTTTTCCAGAAAGGGCGTATTCTGGGGCATTCCCACCATATGTGTGGCATCGTGACGTTGAGTTTCTGAGGTTCTTAATGACTTCCTGTACCTCTTCTGCTGAAAAGGGGGCCTCCAGCATATTTTTTTTTTTTTAATGTTATTTTAAGTTATTTACCTATCCACATTTGTTTGCAGAGCACTTCCCATGCTCTTAACAACATTTTGCTGCCATTTGCAGCCCTCTAGCCCTTCCCATTACTTTTTTAGAGCCTTTTTAGTCCTCGGAAGTTCGGGTCCCCATTGACTTCAATGGGGTTCAGGTTCGGGGTCAAGTTCGGTCCCGAACTCGAACTTTTTTCCGAAGTTCGGCCGAACCCGTCGAACCCGAACATCCAGGTGTCCGCTCAACTCTTGCAGTGTGGGGGAGGGGGAGAAGGGGGTATAGCCTTTTTTTACTTACCTGATTCTATGCTCCAGCGAGTTCCAGTGTTCTCCTCCTCCCTAAGGCCCCTTTCACACTGACATGTTTTTCAGGCGGTTTAGTGCTAATAATAGCGCTGCTATACCGCCTGAAAAAATCGTGCCCTGCAGTCTTCAGTGTGAAATCCCAAAGGCTTTCACACTGAAGCGGTGCGCTAGCAGGACCGCTCCAAAAGTCCTGCTAGCCGCATCTTTACAGCGGTGAAGGAGCGGTGTGTTCACCGCTCCTTTACTGCTGCTGCCCATTGAAAGCAATGGGAAACCGCGGTAATACCGCCCGCAATGCGCCTCTGCAAAGGCGCATTGCGGGCGGTATTAACCCTTTTTCGGCCAATAGCGGGGGTTAAATTCACCCCGCTAGCGGCCGCATACCGCGGTAAAAACGAAGGTATAGCGGCGCTAAAAATAGCGCCGCTATACCCACAGCGCACCTTCCCGCCCCAGTGTGAAAGGGGCCTAACACATCATCACATATAAAGGAAGATTAACCCTGTATGGTATGAAGTTGAGGCTGGAATGCCATGCTAAAATACTCGAAATAACAATGAACAAAAATTATATGCAATATGAGTAAACATTAAATAAAAAAGTAGTCCCAAAAGGAAATCAGAAGTCTCAAAAATGATAGCTGTGATGAAAAATGTCCCAAAACAAAAGTGAATCAGTAAAGAAGATCTTAATGTACACCAAAAATTCTACAAGTGCTCCACCACCTGTATGCGCAATAAGAACTGTTACCAGAGTTGGCGGACACTTTGATCATAAATAAATTTAAGAAACAAAAAAGGTAGCCTTGGGACTTTAGGTGAGGTGGAAAAGATGGGCTCATGCTCACACAAATAGCAATAAAAAACAATTTATTAGTTACATAGTGTTAAATGACAAAGCGGAGACAGCAATAAGTGTGCGTCGCCAGGCATAAGAGCCAAAAATGTCTTAAACATAGTACAAATAATTGTTACAGTACAAGTATATTACATCCATGGTACAACAATGCAAAAGATAGATAGAAATGTTTAGCTCGTGAAGCCACAGTGCGTATGGTGGAAGAAATGCTCAGGCAATAATAAAGCAAACAGTACAAAAGCTCATGTATAAAAAAGTAAATATTAGAAACATTATGTAGGCATAGTGGCCGACAGAGGTGGTCCTCACAATGTGCGAGTGCACAGAAGCATCCTGAGTGCCCTACGCGTTTCGCGAGCACCGCTCGCTTCTTCAGGGGCAGATGCATAATCGTTGTATCTGTGGTGGGATACAAGAATTTGAAGTGAGTAACCTTGTTGAACTAATAGTATGAGGCCCCCCCCTCATACTATATACTCATATTGCATATAATTTTTGTTCATTGTTATTTTGAGTATTTTAGCATGGCAACAGGGTGAGTTGGGTCAGACCAAAGGGAGACCTCATACTCACCATTGCTGAGGACTGTAGAACCGAGCACTGCATGTCGAGATGGTGGAAACTCACATGTCCAGGGTGGGGGCTGAGGGGGCGGAGCAACACAGATATCGCCACAAGGGAAGGTCCGGATGAGACAGCACAGACTGGTGGAAAGAGTCTGGCCAGTGGACATGGTGGCCCCCAAAAAAGTAGATATGTCTAAAAATAATGTATATATAGAACAAAATGAGTAACACCAAAAAACATGTGGGTAGCAAGCAAGATAGGCCAAAAAGCCAAAAAGATAGTTAATGGTGATAGAACACCCATAAATGTATGATGTATAAAAATAACCTTGCTGCAACACGCTATGATGTGGATATAGAAGATAGTGAGAAAATTGGGAACAAATTTCAATACTGGGGGCCAATGAGTGATGCTAACAAGCTGGACGGCAATATAAACAAAGGGGGGTGTCATGGTGAAACACACCTATACTGCTGGCATAATTAGTTAAAAAATGTGTCAGACAAGGTGTAAGAGTATACTTTGCATTCAAAGTTGCAAGACCATTTATGGAGTTGCTGAGTATATGGAGACAATACCTTAATGTGAATGAAACACTGATGCCAGCAGTAAGAGCCATTGAGGAGCCTCCCAGCGATGTGACCACTGCACAAGACAAACCGCAAATGCGGATCCCAGCTGTGCAAAAACAGCCGGACCTATATCCCTCGGGCGGCCCCGGAGCTCCGCCCCCAGCGTCATGTATGGATATGGACGCAGCGGCGTCATTACGATGCCGACTACCGTAAGGTGACCAGATTTTTTAAATGAAATCCGGGGACATTTTTTTTTACTAGTAATGGTGGCAATCGGCGACTCTCTGTCCATCGCCGCCCGCCTCACAGCCTGTCAAGTCTTACTCTCCGGGCCCCCGGCTACTACTGGGTGAAGAGCGGAGGAAGATTACTCCACCAGGGACGGCACAGAGATAAACAGGCAGGCGGCTGGCCGGGACTTGAGTCAAGGCAGAAGAACATGCGTGCGGAGCTGAATGGGCACCCGAAACTGAAGAAATATTCCCTCCGCTCCGACCAGCACATGATCATCAGAAAGGGGCACAGATAATGGAAAAAAATACACCCCCTAAGCTAGCGGAGCGGGGGTGTGTAATTTTTTTTTTCATTCTGCACTGGCTGTCTTTGAAATTGCCCCAGCCCCTGTTGAAATCCAATCCGGGGACAAAACCGGGGACAGACTTGGTCCGGGGACAGTGTCCTCAATCCGGGGACTGTCCCCTGAAACCGGGGATGTCTGGTCACCCTAGACTACCGTCCATCCAGGATGTTCCACACAGCCCAGCCAACAGCGTCAAATGACGCTGTGGTGTGGGCGTGGAAAACATGGCGCCGATGCGCCGGGTGGCCGCGCCCATCAATAGTGACAGGCGGGGGCAGCAGGAGGTCACAAAGTACCTCCCTTTGGCGCATCGCAGCCCCCGACCCAGAACACAGGACACGCCACCATACAGGGACAGGAGTGCGAGGGAAACAGCCTTGGGCAACCCCCAGGGCGAATGTGCTGATGCTGATTGGCCGACACTGGACAGTGCATAACAATGTATGCACTGTGCAGTACTGGATGGAGGGTGGCACTCGAACCATGGGCAGGGTAACCATAAAAATAGTGTACCCCAAACCTGGTAACAAGGACTTGTTGGGTGTCTAGCACCCATATAGAAAAACTACATAGAGTGTAGCGATGGAAAACATTGGATGTCACAGTGAGCAAAGCCCAAGGGCGCATCAGACCATATTGGGGGCTGTGGGTGTCTACCACCCGAAGTAACAGAAAAGGGGAGAAATAAGGTCTGGTGCGACCACTTAACCACCTCCATCCCTAATAATGTAGAAACAAAAAAGGTAGCCTTGGGACTTTAGGTGAGGTGGAAAAGATGGGCTCATGCTCACACAAATAGCAATAAAAAACAATTTATTAGTTACATAGTGTTAAATGACAAAGCGGAGACAGCAATAAGTGTGCGTCGCCAGGCATAAGAGCCAAAAATGTCTTAAACATAGTACAAATAATTGTTACAGTACAAGTATATTACATCCATGGTACAACAATGCAAAAGATAGATAGAAATGTTTAGCTCGTGAAGCCACAGTGCGTATGGTGGAAGAAATGCTCAGGCAATAATAAAGCAAACAGTACAAAAGCTCATGTATAAAAAAGTAAATATTAGAAACATTATGTAGGCATAGTGGCCGACAGAGGTGGTCCTCACAATGTGCGAGTGCACAGAAGCATCCTGAGTGCCCTACGCGTTTCGCGAGCACCGCTCGCTTCTTCAGGGGCAGATGCATAATCGTTGTATCTGTGGTGGGATACAAGAATTTGAAGTGAGTAACCTTGTTGAACTAATAGTATGAGAGGGGGGGGGTGAGTTGGGTCAGACCAAAGGGAGACCTCATACTCACCATTGCTGAGGACTGTAGAACCGAGCACTGCATGTCGAGATGGTGGAAACTCACATGTCCAGGGTGGGAGCTGAGGGGGCGGAGCAACACAGATATCGCCACAAGGGAAGGTCCGGATGAGACAGCACAGACTGGTGGAAAGAGTCTGGCCAGTGGACATGGTGGCCCCCAAAAAAGTAGATATGTCTAAAAATAATGTATATATAGAACAAAATGAGTAACACCAAAAAACATGTGGGTAGCAAGCAAGATAGGCCAAAAAGCCAAAAAGATAGTTAATGGTGATAGAACACCCATAAATGTATGATGTATAAAAATAACCTTGCTGCAACACGCTATGATGTGGATATAGAAGATAGTGAGAAAATTGGGAACAAATTTCAATACTGGGGGCCAATGAGTGATGCTAACAAGCTGGAGGGCAATATAAACAAAGGGGGGTGTCATGGTGAAACACACCTATACTGCTGGCATAATTAGTTAAAAAATGTGTCAGACAAGGTGTAAGAGTATACTTTGCATTCAAAGTTGCAAGACCATTTATGGAGTTGCTGAGTATATGGAGACAATATACCTTAATGTGAATGAAACACTGATGCCAGCAGTAAGAGCCATTGAGGAGCCTCCCAGCGATGTGACCACTGCACAAGACAAACCGCAAATGCGGATCCCAGCTGTGCAAAAACAGCCGGTCCTATATCCCTCGGGCGGCCCCGGAGCTCCGCCCCCAGCGTCATGTATGGATATGGACGCAGCGGCGTCATTACGATGCCGACTACCGTCCATCCAGGATGTTCCACACAGCCCAGCCAACAGCGTCAAATGACGCTGTGGTGTGGCCGTGGAAAACATGGCGCCGATGCGCCGGGTGGCCGCGCCCATCAATAGTGACAGGCGGGGGCAGCAGGAGGTCACAAAGTACCTCCCTTTGGCGCATCGCAGCCCCCGACCCAGAACACAGGACACGCCACCATACAGGGACAGGAGTGCGAGGGGAACAGCCTTGGACAACCCCCAGGGCGAATGTGCTGATGCTGATTGGCCGACACTGGACAGTGCATAACAATGTATGCACTGTGCAGTACTGGATGGAGGGTGGCACTCGAACCATGGGCAGGGTAACCATAAAAATAGTGTACCCCAAACCTGGTAACAAGGACTTGTTGGGTGTCTAGCACCCATATAGAAAAACTACATAGAGTGTAGCGATGGAAAACATTGGATGTCACAGTGAGCAAAGCCCAAGGGCGCATCAGACCATATTGGGGGCTGTGGGTGTCTACCACCCGAAGTAACAGAAAAGGGGAGAAATAAGGTCTGGTGCGACCACTTAACCACCTCCATCCCTAATAATGTAGAAACAAAAAAGGTAGCCTTGGGACTTTAGGTGAATTTAAAGAAGACATGTGAATTTAAATGGTCCCTGTTATAGGTAGGGATGAGCTTCGAGTTCGAGTCGAACTCATGTTCGACTCGAACATTGCCTGTTCGCCCGTTCGCCGAACAGCGAACAAATTGGGGTGTTCGCGGCAAATTCGAAAAGTCTATGGGAGAAATCTAAAGTGCTAATTATAAAGCCTAATATGCAAGTTATTGTCCTAAAAAGTGTTTGGGGACCCGGGTCCTGCCCCAGGGGACATGTATCAATGCAAATTTTTTTTTTTTAAACGGCCGGTTTTTCGGGAGCAGTGATTTTAATAATGCTTAAAGTGAAACAATAAAAGTGAAATATTCCTTTAAATTTCGTACCTGGGGGGTGTGTATGATATGCATGTAAAGTCGCACATGTTTCCCGTGCTTAGAACAGTCCCTACATCATTGGCTTGAGCGGGGATCTTCCTTCACTGTGTAAATTTAAATTACACAGTGAAGGAAGTTCCCCGCTCAAGCCAATGACGTAGGCGGGTCCGACATACCGAGGGGGCGGACCTGATGGGGAACTTCTCTCACTTTGGTAATACATGTATAGACCCGCCCCTTCTCATGTTCCGCATCTGGTCCGCTGAGCGGACCTGATGGGGAACTTTAGAAGGGGCGGGTCTATACATTTAAAACACTGAGGAGGAAGTTCCCCATCAGGTCCGCTCAGGCAAAACCAATGACGGACAGCGCTGGACATCGGGATCGCCGCGGGACACTGGATTTCACCGCTGGAATGTTTTTTTTCGTTTTTTTGAATAAAGGACTTTTTCAAGGTGTTTGTGTGTTTTTTTTTTACATATTTTTACGCTTTCTTCGTGAAATGGTAGGGGTACAATGTACCCCTTACCAATTCACATGGGGGGGGCCGGGATCTGGGGGTCCCCTTTGTTAAAGGGGTCTTCCAGATTCTGATAAGCCCCCCGCCCGCAGACCCCCACAACCACCGGGCAAGGGTTGTGGGGATGAGGCCCTTGTCCCCATCAACATGGGGACATCCTCCCCATGTTGAGGGCATGTGGCCTGGTATGGTTCAGGAGGGAGGGGGGGCCGCTCTCGTCCCCCCCTCTTCCCCTGCGGCCGGCCAGGTTACGTGCTCGGATAAGGGTCTGGTATGGATTTTTGGGGGGACTCCGCGCCATTTTTTTTAAATTTGGGGTGGAGTTCCCCTTAAAATCCATGCCAGATCTGAAGGGCCTGGTATGGAAATTTGGGGGAACCCCACGCCATTTTTTTTAAATTTTCGGCGGGGTTCCCCTTAATATCCATTCCAGACCTGAAGGGCCTGGTAATTGAATTCTGGGGGACCCCCACGCTTTTTTTTTTTTTATCAATGACTTTTGTATGTATTGCCGGGAGCCGACAATTCATTATAGCCGCGAGTGAGTTTTAAATGACTTTTTTTCCTTCAAAAATGAAATTTTTTGCAGGGACAGTTCTAAGCACGGGAAACATGCGCCACTTTACATGCATATCATACACACCCCCTAGGTACTAAATTTAAAGGAATATTTCACTTTTATTGTTTCACTTTAAGCATTATTAAAATCACTGCTCCCGAAAAAACGGCCGTTTTTAAAACTTCTTTTTGCATTGATACATGTCCCCTGGGGCAGGACCCGGGTCCCCAAACACTTTTTAGGACAATAACTTGCATATAAGCCTTTATAATTAGCACTTTAGATTTCGAACGTTCGAGTCCATTATATTTAATAGGGTTCTAAAGTTCACACGAACATTTTGTCTGTTCGCAGGTTCTGGTGCGAACCGAACAGGGGGGTGTTCGGCTCATCCCTGGTTATAGGGAATATGCATCCTCTGGATCACCACCATATCCTCTTGAGCACCTCATTGGCAAATGGAGTTACCCAGCATGAAAGGAAATTCTGGGGGAGACACATAGGGGTTGATTTACTAAAGGAAAATCCACTTTGCACTCAAAAGTGCACATGGAAGTGCAGTCGCTGTAGATCACTGTAAATCTGAGGGGAAGCTCTGAAATTAGGGGAAGCTCTGCTGATTTTACCATCCAATCATGTGCAAGCTAAAATGCTGTTTTTTATTTTCCTTGCATGTCCCCCTCAGATCTACAGCATCTGCACTTCCATGTGCACTTTCAGTGCACTTTCAAGTGCAAAGTGGATTTTCCTTTAGTAAATCAACCCCAGTGTGTGAAACTGTATAGAAACTTTTAATAAAACAAGTACAGACTACTTACAAAATCACAGATGATAAGTGCTTATAAAAACAATCAATCCCAGAAGTTGAATAGACCACTTCCTGGTTTCGGAATATGTGATGATGTCACATGCGGTAGCTCCACACACCCAAGCTACCGCTCATGATATCATCACGTATTCCGAAATGAATAAATAATAATAAACAAACAATGTCAGTTTACAAGCTGCAGTGTGTGTGTGCATGATGCCTAAGTCTAAAAATCTATCAAGTCCCATGCTGCTGTATGACGAAATCAAGCTCAAAGGTTCATTGTGCAGTGCAGTAATTAAAAACAGATCAATTTATTATAACAAGTGTGACAGCAGGAAGGTAAAGTCACCTGGTTGCATCCAGGGGGGTAGATATATTTCGCCCAGATTCAGGCTTTACGCCGACTTATACAACTAGGTGGAGAGTTGTATAAGCCCAGCTGGGGCTAGTGGGCTCATGGATGACTCATACCTCTAGGGAGAGTGTGGGGCGTCGTGCAGACAGGGAGTTGATGAGACCAGCTGAAGCTTGTCAGCTCATTTAGGCCTCTATAAGAACTCCCAGATTCATTAGGTGTTAGCCGATGCCTGGACCCAGACCTGTGTGGACTGTCTAGGGAGAGTGAACCCCTGTGCGGTGAGACAAAGCCTGTGTGGCTATTTGCTTGGACATTTAAAACCAGGGACTTAGGGACTAGGACAGCACTAGGCTGATCCCAGTTGTTAGTTAGGAAACCTGTATGTTTAGTCAGAGGTCAAGTTGACCAGGATTTATTTTGTTTATGTTTCTTTTGCTTTGCTGTGTTTTGTCACTGTAAATAGAAAATAAACCGCACCTTTTTGATTTTGAAAACCACAACCTCCGTTTGCTGGGCCTGTTTTTTGTGTGGGGAGCCCATCCCGGGGGTCACACACACCCGCTGCCGAGCTAACCCCCTCACACAAGTTATCAAGATGCACTCACACAACGTGTAAAAAGGAGGGCATGAAATCCTCTCACAGTGAGGTCACTGAACCGCTCAATCCACATGTATGCCTAGTGCCAAGAAAGCCTGGCCAGTCTACAGAGGAGACATTGCTGCTGTAGCTGTAGCTGGTTCCAGGTTCTTCTTTTCAGAAGCTGTAGGAGGGCTAGATGCACTTTAGGGGTCCCATCAACTAGCCGGTCTGAGTAGATCGCTCCACCATGGATACCATCTGACCTGCATATTTGGGGTATGAATGATGATCCTTCTCAAGGCGCTAACTTAATCCTGGATGCAGCGTGACTCGGCTTGCGGTACTGCAGATACCAGCAAGCCTAAGTAAATAAGTAAAGTTGTGGAAGTCACTTTCCTGCAACACAGTTAGTTGTGTTAAAGTGGAAGTAAACCCTCCTATCGTTTTCAGCCAAGGAAGCTGCCATCTTGGCCTCTGTTTAATCTTCAACTGCCAGCTGCACATGTGACCAGTTATGACAACAGCCATTGGATGGTTTGACAGTTCGGTTGAGAGCACAACCAATGTGGCAGTTAGCATTTCCGGCATGCCGGGAATTTAACAGTTTTTTTTAAACTGTTAAATCAATGGGTTTACTTCCACTTTAATGGGCAGGTGCCCTCTCACCACATAAGGCCTTGCCTCGCTGGTATCCTCCGACAGGGCCCTCTTGGTTCGCAGCCTCCGGACGAGTCATTGTCCCTGGTCCTCCGCTTAACCAGTCACAAGACGTTGGTGGATAGGTGACTCTGGATGCTCAGGAGTACAGAGTTGTCCCTCTCCATGGTCCGATCAGCAGGGATGTAGCTGGGATCCCTCCGACAGCCGGTCCGGCCTCCGTCACTTTTAGGCCCAGGCTTTTCCGGCCTAAGCACCCTTGCTGCAGCCCGCTTGCAAGATGGTGTCTCCAGAGACCGAATCCAAGCCCCGCCTCTCCCTTTATAAGGTCCTCCCAGCAGGCAGTGCGTGGCGCCACGCTCCTTCCCAGCAAGTGGCGTTATGGGCCTTGTAGTCCATTCCTGGCCCGTAGCAATAGAGTCTCTGTCTCTCCGCACCACAAGATCCGTCATGCATTGTCCTACCATAGCTGAACCCAACAACTTGCAGCAATATGGGGCACACGGATAATGGAAAGAGCTAAGTTCTTATAGGCACAAACTGTAGTCCATGAGCTACGTGCAAAAGTAACACCTTGCTACACACTCCCCCCACTTTAAATCTTTGGTCCCCAAAGACAGCAGCAGTTTGTAACCTGTTACATGCTTTGTTTAGATACACGAGGAGAAAAGGACCAGTTAGTGTGTGCATGAAATAAGGCAATTCACATTTTCATAAGAGTTGGGCAGAGGAACCCCCCACCAGGCTTTGGAAAGGAGGTTGTTCTGCCTACAGGCCATCTTAACAGGAATAGCCCAAACAGATGTGCCAGGGGGTGAGCCGGGGTTGTCCTCCACTAAAGGGGTAGTGGAGGAATCAGGCTCTTCCGTTCTTTTAGAGGTGAGCACAGCCTCCTCAGGGCATTCACCCAATTGATTATAAGTCAGTCTCTTGGGTGGGTAAATAGCTCTTCTTTCTCTCTGCTCTCTGGGTATCAAAGTCTCAGGTACACTAGGCTCTTGCTCCTCCACAACTTCCTCTCCTTGTTCAGATACAATTGGCATTGTCTCTTCCAAATCTTCCTGTTCTCCTTCAAAAAGGGGTAGAACTTCTTCGGGTTCTTCCAATGTCTGAGAGGCCTGATCATCCTCCAGCTCTTCCGAAAGCAGATTGTGTGGCACAAACTCAGGAGCTTCTGGCCCAAGAGTCCCAATATCACACATCTCCGGTGGGGACGATGAGGAGGTTGTAGGTTCTTCTAACAGTTGAGACGACCACAACCAATCTGATTCCCCCTCCTCATCTTCAGTGTCTTCCTCCTCCATATCCTGAGGTATGGACTGTGACCTAGTGACAGGCCGAGACCTTTGGGAAGTTGAAGGGGCATCCTGTGTATCTGACATTGGTGGTAGGTGAACCGCCTCTGAGAGGGGCAGTAAGTGGTTCCGATGCCATGTCTTTAGTGGACCTTCAGGTTGGATTTGATATACTGGGAGTCCTGGCAGTTGCTTGTGGATTACATAAGGCTGTGACTTACAAGCATGTTAAGGAGGGTTCGGTTAAACCTTTCCGGTTGAGCATCTCCTTTGGGGTGGTAGGGAGTAGTTCTGGACTTTTTGATGCCCAATAGATCTAAAAGTCTTTTAATGAGGCTGCTTTCAAAATCTCTTCCTTGATCCGAATGGATACGCTGAGGCAAACCATAATGGACAAAGAACTTCTCCACCAGGACCTTGGCCACTGTTGATGCTTGCTGATCTTTTGTTGGGAAAGCTTAGGCATATCTTGTAAAGTGGTCTGTCACTACCAGAATTTTCCCCTGTCCACTCAGATCCGGCTCTAGACAGAGAAAGTCAATGCACACCAGCTCCATGGGTCCCTGACTCTGAAGATGGTCCATTGAGGCAGTTCGGGAGGGTAAGGGGTGTTCCTTTGGATGCATCGGATACAAGAGTAGCAATAATCCTCAACTTCGACCCGCATGTAAGGCCAGTAGAATCTGTCTCTTACTAGATGGAATGTTCTTTCAGGCCCCAGATGACCATAATTGTCATGGAGAGCAGTTAGGACCATCTCCCAGTGCTTCCTGGGCAGGAACAGTTGCCATTTCTCTTCCAGACCATCAGAGGGGCCCCTTCGGTAGACCACCCCTTGATGTAGCTGCAACTGGCCCCACTCTCGGTGCAACAGTCAAGCCTCTTTTGGAGAGTCTGTGAGAAGCATATCAGGGCATTTGTCCTCCAAGGCCTTCAAGACCAGTCTTCCAAGGGGGTCTTCCCTGATAACCCTTGGGGCATGCGGTCAAACTCGAAGAACCCCACTGGGGTAATGAAAGCAGTCGTTTCTTTGTCCTCCGGATGCATGGGGATCGGATAGTATCCACTCTTGAGGTCCATCACACTAAACCACTTGGCTCCTGGCAGGCTCTGCAAAGCATCTTCTATCCGGAGAGTGGTATACTGGTCAGGAATGGTTCTTCTGTTTAGTGTTCAGTAGTCAATGCATAGCCTCAGGGAACTATTTTTTTTTTCGTACCACAACTATCAGGGAAGCATAGGGGCTCCTGGATTCTTTGATGATCCCTGCTCTTTTGAGTTCCACCAGTTGTTCCCTTAAATCCTCCAAGTCCCCCAGAGGAACCCGTCGGACCCTTTCGCTAAATGGTTTATCTTCCTGCAAACGGATCTTGTGAGTGGCACTCTTAGCACATCCTACATCAAATACATTCTTGGAGAATGCAGCCCGCCATCGGGCAATTTGGAACCTGGCCCTCTCTCTCCATTCTGGTGGGAGGGCGGCATCTTCCGGATAGAATCCCCCCATTGGGATCTCACCTTTCTCTTCCTCTTTCAGGTCAGATGGCGAGACTGGGGTGGCGGTGTTTACTTGGCCCAGTAGCATCCTGGCTGGTACCTTCACTGGTAAAGTGGTTGTGTTGCGAATGCTCACCGAGACCTTCCCATGATTTCTCTTCAGGGCCTTCAATGGGACCACTTCGGGGATCATCTCTATCCCCCTTTTTTCCCTTCCATTGGTCTGGTTCAAGGACAACAAAGGGACCTGGTTGTTTCCAAGTGAGTTTGACAGATGCTCTCATGCAGGTCACTTCTCCGGGCTGCAGTATTCGTTCTCCTCTGTCCAAACACCAGATCTTGCCCACCCTTTCCGTGGGAGCTCTCTGTTCCAATACCAGGCGTTGGTAGGCTTGTTTTAGTAGGGGATGCATTCCTGCCGTTGGAGTACCTTGCTCTTGGGCTAAAGGTGTCAACAGTTTCCTGACTAAATCAGTGTTGGTCCCTATGATGAGGGAACTTTTACCAGCCCCTGGCATGCGAGGGCAAACCACTGCCAAGGTGTCAAAAGTCTCTGTTTCTCCAGCCACTGAGGGATCAAAGGTTAGCTTGATTGGGTAAATAACCATCATAGGGGAAGTTTTGGGTTCCAATGCCCCATATCTCCAGTTCTTCTAACTTCTGCAAGGGTAGGTGTTTTAGATGTTTATCGTAGAAGTCTCTATACAGGAGGGTCACCTGAGCCCCAGTGTCCAGGAGGGCCTTTGTGTAAATTCCTTCTACTTGGATTGAGACTACTGGGGAGGGCCCCACTAACTTGACAGGAAACTTTCTGAATGTGGCCTGCTTGGCCGGTTCAGCGATTTGCACCTTTTCTTTTTTTTTTTTCTTCTTTTGGCTGTAACTCATTCCTTGTTGGGTCTGGTGTGCATTGACTCCCCGCTGCCGAGTAGGCCAGGCCGATGGGCGGGAGACATTAACTCGCTCGGAGGCAACAACCAGAGTCCTGGTTAAAAGGTCAAGACTCCTGGTGTTGTCTTCTTGCATCGTTGAATTTCATGGAGTTAGCTGAAACTGGTGGGCACCCGGTTGACTCCTTCACCGGGGCCCTCTGAAGTTTTCCGCCGGCTTGCGGTATTAAGCTGCAGCTTTTTCAGGGCTTGGACATGCTTCCCTATAATGCCCAACTCCTCCACAGTTGAAACATGTAATCAGCTTCCTTGGTCTCTGTACTTGGGTAACAGTAGAGCAGAGAGACTTCTTGGACTCCTCTTCAGTGGGCAACCCAGTTGGCTGATTGGTCAGTATAGACATAATTTCTATTAGTTTGAGATACTTGAGTCTTTAACAGCTCGACCTGAGGGTCACCATCATCAGCATTGATCATCCTGACTCCGGCAGCAGATTCAGCTCTCTGACTCTTCTTTTTGCTATCTAGCATAACTTCTTCCTCCCTTACAATTCAAATCAAGTCTGGATATTTCAGAATACCACCATCTTGTCGAGTCCTTAACAGGAGGGTAATGGGGTCTAAAGGCTGAGCCCCTCTCAACACTTGTTTTGCTCAGATCTTGTCCACATCCCGAGGGTCCAACCCCTTTTTCAACAGGATCTGATGTATGATCTTGTCCAGGCGCAATTTCTCCCCTTCTCTCTGGTAAGAGTGCTCCATTTGGTAAATGAGGTTAGCGGCTTTCTCCGTGCGGCCGAATACATCCTGCAAGATATTCAGGTAGTCTTGGGCAGTACAGATCTTCTTGCTAAGCTTCAAGTTTCTGATAGCTTCCAAGGCAGGTCCCTTTAGACTTTCGGTGATCCTTTGTTTCTTTTGAGGCTCCGGTATGTCCCATTCATCCAGGGCTTGGGTAGCCTGATCCAGCCATTCCTCAAAACTGTCTTCTGATGAAGGTACTGGCTGTCTTCCTGAGAAGATTATGAGTTTCCTGTATCCTGCAGCTGAGAAAGCCTGGGGGTCCTTCTGGCACTTCTTGACAAATTCCCCAAGGACAGCACAAAGTTCAGGCCCAATGGTGGCCAGAGGTGACTTGGCGGAAACTTCTGGTCTGCTAGAATCAGCAGGACTGGATGAGGAAGGACCTTGTTTGGGTACCCCTGTGTGTAGCACATTAAGTTCTCCCTTGCTGGCCAACTTTACACTTGGACCCTTGAAGGGCTTGGGAATCTCTTGCTTCCATTCGATCAGTGCATAGGTATTTGGTGTTCCGGAGTCTGTCTTTACAGCAATGACCCACGCTTTCTTGTCTGGGGACAATACCTTCATGGCTTGGCTTAACTGTTCTTCGTCCCAGGACTCTCCTGGAATTTCAAGGACTATGCTGAGCTCTGAGCAGGAGTTTTCTTCCTTGCACCACGCTATAGCAGCGGCAGAGTCCATTTTGGTGCCGGTAGAGGTTCTGTCTAGGGGGGGTTTTAGGTTGCAGAGTCACAGGAATCCCGGACGAGCCCTCAAGTGTAGCACTACCCCTGCAGGAGCTGCTGGTTAGTTTTGGGCCTGTACTCTGCCCAGGGCTGCCATCAGGGGGGTATAGGCAGTAGGGGTGTCGAATTTAATCTCAGCATCGATGCACCGCGATTCGGCCATCCGCGATTCGGCATCGATGCTGTGACCACAAATAATCGATTATGGGGGGGGGTTAACTGCGCGCCGCACTGTGCCCTGCCTCTCTGAATAATGCCCAAAGCAGCCGAAGGCGCTATGCCCTGCCTCTAAGTTGAACTGAGCCGTGGGCATTAGCCGCGCCCTCCCACTAGCGTCACCCCCAGCCGCGTCGCCGTGAGATGAGCTGCCTGCTACAGGAGAGGAGGAGACATGAGGAGCGAGTGTCCCCGACTCCCGGTCTCTAGAGATTCGTCCTCGGCTCACTGTCACACAGGCTGCTGCGGGACACCTGAGCCAGCGTCCCACGCTTGTCCTCAAAACAGGCTGCTTCGGGCAGTGGGAGACCCGAGCGAGCCAGAAGAATACTGGATGGCCGCGCTTGTCCTCCTCACAGGCTGCAGCAGGAAACCAGTGCATGCACACTCTGTCCTCATCATCATTAGGTACAATACTGAAGTCAGACTAATTATGGTTTATGTATGTCTAATTGTCTTAGTGATTGATTTACATCACAGCTTCATTGATACCTTTTTTTTTTCTGTATGATTTATGATTTTGCTCATCACTGACCCCACACATGCAGCCATGCATTGCATGTGTGGGGTCAGTGATGAGCAAAATCATAAATCATACAGAAAAAAAAAAAGGTATCAATGAAGCTGTGATGTAAATCAATCACTAAGACAATTAGACATACATAAACCATAATTAATTAAATGGCATACATTGTCGTTTGGGGGGATGTTATGGGGACATTGTCCGCAGTCTCTGACCCTCTCTTGTATCATATCCGCAGTCTCTGACCCTCTCTTGTATCATATCCGCAGTCTCTGACCCTCTCTTGTATCATTTCCGCAGTCTCTGACCCTCTCTTGTATCATATCCGCAGTCTCTGACCCTCTCTTGTATCATATTCGCAGTCTCTGACCCTCCCTTGTATCATATCCGCAGTCTCTGACCCTCTCTTGTATCATATCCGCAGTCTCTGACCCTCTCTTGTATCATATCTGCAGTCTCTGACCCTCTCTTGTATCATATCCGCAGTCTCTGACCCTCTCTTGTATCATATCCGCAGTCTCTGACCCTCTCTTGTATCATATCCGCAGTCTCTGACCATCTCCTGCAGTAGGTCTGCAGTCTCTGACCATCTCCTGTAGTAGGCCTGCAGTCTTTGACCATCTCCTGTAGTAGGCCTGCAGTCTCTGACCATCTCCTGTAGTAGGCCTGCAGTCTCTGACCATCTCCTGTAGTAGGCCTGCAGTCTCTGACCATCTCCTGTATCAGGTCTGCAGTCTCTGACCATCTCCTGTAAGTAATTTGGGGGCAGTCTGGAGCTCTTCTTTAAGTTGTCTGCTGTGTTTACACTTTTCTACATGCAGGGAATGTTGTCTTTTTTTTAAAAACGTAATTTTTTGGATTAAAACCGTACGCAGTAATCGTGATGCATCGCGGAATCGAATCAAATCGAATCGTGGACAGGATAATCGTAATCGAATCGAATCGTGAGGCCAGTGAAGATGCGCACCCCTAAATTGTAAGGGGCCCCAGATGGCAACCCCCATTTTTTTTTTGTAAGGGGCCCAGAGGTCCCCAGAGGCCCGGAGGTCCCTTTGGCCCCGGATAGTAACCCCCTTTTTTATGTATTTTTTATAAAAAAAACAAACAACATTTTTTAAATTTTTTTTTGTAAGGGGCCCAGAGGTCCCCAGAGGTCCCCAGGGCCCCGGATGGCAACCCCCCTTTTTTTTTTATAAAAAAATTTTTGTTGTTCTTTTTTTGTTCGTCAGCACCCAAAGCCCCCCCGACCTCTCAACAATTTGCGGCGGCAGCACCCCCTGCTTCTCAATTCGTGGCACCCCCCGCTTCTCAATTCGCAGCTACCCGCTTCTCAATTTGCGGCGGCAGCACCCCCCCCCCCGGTTCTCCTCTGCTCCAGGGGGCCCATGCCTGAAGCTGTGGTAAGGGGCCTCAAAATTCCTGATGGTGGCCCTGACTCTGCCTATCAACTCCTGTAAGTTTGGCTCAATTCCCCTTGGCACAACTGAACAACACACCAATTGTGGAACCCACTGGCATCTGGGAACCACAATGAAACCATGCAGCAATATAAATACAGTTAAACATTGTTACCTTGTATTGGCCACCTGTCCAATCACACCAGATAAGACTCCACACCAAATGCAGTTCAACCAAGGAATGAGTGTTTACTTGGTGAAGAAAAATAGGCACAGATAAACATCAACAGTTGACTTCAAACAGGGCCCTGCGAGAGTCAATGGTATGTGATCAAACAATCAGTTTGAACAATGCAAAGTGAAACACAGTGGAGGGATTCCCCCAATGCAATAGGCTAGCACTGGAGCACCTCCCCACTAGGCCTCACCCAGCTCTAAGGAATATAACAGCTATACAACCAAGTTCTATTATTGCATTAAACTATGTACTCTTAGGTTCCCCCTAGCGGGCAATTCCCATGCACGTGTCCTACTATATTAGTTCAGATGGACAAGCTGAATCCTGTTATTGTTCCTTCTGGTTAACAGTAGTCTTCGCAAGCCTTGGTTGGTGCACATTAATAATTTGTAATCCAAAGGTAAATGAAAGAAGATTGAACAGTTAACATATGTGATGAAAAGGGCCGATGAATGATGATCCTTCTCAAGGCGCTAACTTAATCCTGGATGCAGCGTGACTAGGCTTGCGGTACTGCAGATACCAGCAAGCCTAAGTAAATAAGTAAAGTTGTGGAAGTCACCTTCCTGCAACACAGTTAGTTGTGTTAATGGGCAGGTTCCCTCTCACCACACGAGGCCTTGCCTCGCTGGTATCCTCCGACAGGGCCCTCTTGGTTCGTAGCCTCCGGACGAGTCGTTGTCCCTGGTCCTCCGCTTAACCAGTCGCAAAGCGTTGGTGGATAGGTGACTCTGGATGCTCAGGAGTACGGATTTGTCCCTCTCCCTGGTCCAATCAGCAGGGATGTAGCTGGGATCCCTCCGACAGCCGGTCCGGCCTCCATCACTTTAGGTCCAGGCTTTTCCGGCCTAAGCACCCTTGCTGTAGGCCTCTTGCCGCTTGCAAGATGGCGTCTCCAGAGACTGAATCCAAGCCCCGCCTCTCTTTTTAAAAGGTCCTCCCAGCAGGCAGTGCGTGGAGCCACGCTCCTTCCCAGCAAGTGGCGTTATGGGCCTTGTAGTCCATTCCTGATCCGCAGCAATAGAGTCTCTGTCTCTCCGCACCACAAGATCCGTCATGCATTGTCCTACCATAGCTGAACCCAACAACTTGCAGCAATATGGGGCACACGGATAATGGAAACAGCTAAGTTCTTATAGGCGCAAACTGTAGTCCATGAGCTACGTGCAAAAGTAACACCTTGCTACACAGCTATGAGGCTTAAGGCACTGGAATGCCTAGATGGTACAGTAACATGCCAGAAAGAGCACTGCTATTTTTCAGGAGTTCAAGACAAAAAGGTAGATTTTTCAGGGTTCTGCCTCATTTTACATTTCTAGATGTTCTCTAGAACATAAATCATCACTGTTCAAGTTCAGGTCCATATAAGTATATAGTAGGGATGCTCCCATATATTGGCCACCAAAAATTATCAGGCAAAAATTAGGTTTTCAGCATTTTGCCGATAGAAAAATAAAGTGCAAAAAGTGCTTCCCATTGATTTCATGCAAAATTGCGTCCCAATGACAACAATGCAAAATCACGTCCCATTGACTTCAATGCAAACCCCCCCTATTGACTGCAAAGCAAAATCACGTCCCATTGACTTCAATGCAAAAACGCCAGCCACATGAATTAAATTAAAAAAAAATAGGATTTTTTACTCACCGTAAAATCCTTTTCTCTGAGTCCATGGACCGACACAGCTTCTCTATTGACAAAGTGGGTATTATCCGTTAATTAGGAGTGACTAGGCAGAAAAACTTGTAAAAAGTGTTGCATCACACCTTCTACAGTACCGCCCAGGGGGCGGACCCTCTGGGTATAACCTCTCAGTCTGCATCTCGCAGATCAGTTCGTCAAAAAGCAGTACAAACTTAAAAGGAGGGGTGGGTGCTGTGTCGGTCCATGGACTCAAAGAAAAGGATTTTACGGTGAGTAAAAAATCCTATTTACTCTTTCGTCCATGGACCGACACAGCTTCTCTATTGACAAAGTGGGACGTCCCAAAGCAGTGTCAGAGAAAAAAACGAGGGGTGGTAACAGCATAAAAACAAACTTCACCCCAAAACACAAAACAGCACTCCTCCAACAGAGGAGTTGCAACTCTAAACAGCCGCTTGCAAAACCTTGTGGCCGAAAGAGGCATCCGAAGATGCACCTACATCAACTTTGTAGAATTTTGTGAAAGTGTGAGCGGACGACCAAGTCGCCGCTTTACATAGTTGGGAAACAGACGCTTGATGTCGGAAAGCCCAAGAGGCACCTATTGCCCTGGTCGAATGCGCCGTGACAGGAAAGGGGGGCGCCTGACCCTTTAAGGCGTAAGCCTGGATTACTATCTGTCGGATCCACCTAGAGATGGTGGCCGATGAGACTGCTTGGCCCTTCTTGGGACCAGCCACCGAAACAAACAGTGAGTCTGACTTCCGGAACAGGGAAGTAGCAGATAGGTATACTCTCAAAGCTCGGACAACGTCCAAGGAATGTAAAAACAAGGATCCCTCGCGCTAGCTGAATAGTGAAAATACGTGTAGGGTGGTACAAGGAAATGGGAAGGGAATGGAATACTGCAGCAATCACCGGGAGGTCTGGTCCAAGTCAACAGTGAAACAATAAATATCGTGATGGTGACTGCGCTGTGGTGACTAAATAATATAAATAAAATAAAATTATCAAAGGAGTGGGAGTGTGATGGGGAAGGGAAGGGAAAAGAAGAGGGGATAGGTGAATCATAGGCTACAATGTAGCTAAATAGCAATGTTGTGCAATGTGCACAGTGACACGAATGAACTTACAAGTGTAATGTGTAAAAAACTAATAAACAAATGAAGACATATAAACAGATTCTCAACACTCCAATATTGCAAACATGATGGAGATTCAGAAAAAATTCCTAAGGTATACTGATAATAAACAACCAATAACCATAAATCAAATAAAACACACAAAGTGCATCTGCGACCTTAAACCAATAAGAAACAAAAATGTCAAAAAAAAACTCAAAAAAAACCTCAAAAAAACTCCCGGATAGGTATGATAAATATACATGAAGTCATATATAAAAATAGAAAAAATATAGTCCCATCACCAAAGGTGTGCTTGGAAGTTTTCCTGTAATGTCCACCCAGTGATCAGTAAGTCACAAAACGCTTACCTCCCTCCTAGGAGGGGGAGCAATATATGATGGATCTAAATGATGAAGGGTGATGGAGCATCCTTGTAATGCAGTCTTTATTTCACAGTTTCTTTATAGCTCATTGGAATGCATATGAAAAGATATAAAGCAGAGAGACATCAATAGCGCAACTTTGTGGGTGCGGCAAAGTGAATCGCTGAAGAATATATATTCACACACTCACTTGAATGATAGTGAGCGTGGACCTCAATCCAAACGAGCACCACGCTCGTACCAATGGAACAGTGGATTGGCGTCTTAATGCAAACAATGCAGTGCGATCCTCAGGTGTCCGCAGCAGCAATCACAAAGTTGTGGTGATAAAAAAGAAGGGAAATATAGTGTGGGTCTGTAAACCCCTAGGGGTATTTATTCATACATAAATAAAAAAACTCACATTTAAAAGTTGGATAACGGATCTGGTATCCTTACGAGCGGCGAGCTCGTCTCCTCTCGGTTCTGCTGGCGGTGTGTCTGTGCTACGTCCTGACGCGTGTCGTCATGTCACATGACTTCATCAGAGGCTAGCACTAGACACAAAATGTGGAAAATTTATAGTCCTCATCACAGGGCGGGCGGCGGCCATTTTGTTGTGGACCGACAGATATGTGTAAAAGCGGCCATGTTTGCTCTAACGTTCTGGTGTGTATCACCAATGCTAGGAGGCACTAGCCTGTGGGGACTAGGGAGGGGGGGAGGAAAAGCTGCAGAACAAAACAGCATGAGAATCTTCGTTACCATAGATGATATCATTTTAAAACCGAGACAAAAAGTCCCCGCAAAGTAAAATCTATGTAAAATATATAAAAATATTTAAAATGAAGCTGACGCAGGTAGGCTAATGGCCCACTCGTATGAGTCCGGAGACAGCCCCACACAGCTCCAATTATTATGCCTGTGGTCTGTCATTCATGAAAAAAACAAATAGAGCACAGACACACCACAGCTGAAACCGAGAGGGAATATATGAATAAGCCACAGTACATGATGAAATAATCTGCATATCATCATAAAGAGAAACAAATATGCAAATATATAGATGTATCCTATATAGGCTAAAAAAACATCTAACTGTATGTAGAACAAATATGAGTACTACCTCAACATATATAAAGGTCTAGGTTGAATTAAGTAATCATAGGACATAAATAATGGAGTCCAGTATGTACTGACAGAAACATCAAGACTGTTAGGTTCCTGTCTTTTCTGTGGTGACAGGGACTAACATGTATTTAAGAACCTGTTAATGGGAGAAAGAAACCTGACAGCAATGTGACATTGGGTAAAACCTAGTGTCAGTAGGAGAAAGACAATATCTCAGTGGCCTAATAATCACTTAAAAAGCAATTTAAGTCAAATTCTATATTAAGGCCTTTTGGGCACAAACGTATCCATCGAAAAGATCCAATGAGATTCAATTTGGCTTACTGTTCGCACCTTATGTCCTCCTCTCCATGGGCTTGAGTACGGTACTATACCCCAAAATTTGAGGTGAGAGGGATCTCGATTATGTATTTCTGCAAAGTGCCTAGAAACACTATGTTTGACGAATCCGCGTTGTATGTTCTGTACGTGTTCTTTAACACGGATCCTAAGTAACCTTTTGGTGCGGCCTACATATTGCAGGCCGCAGCTGCATTCCAACACGTAAACCGCCCCTTCTGTGTTGCAGCCAACAAATTCTTTGATTTCAAATTGTCTCCCATTGCTATTAGACTGGAATGTAGACCTTCTTTCATTTGGGAGTTTGGTGCGTTTGCAGGCGTAACACCTCTTACAAGGGTAAAACCCTTTGCCAGTGAAAAAAGTGAAAATCTTTTTGGGTGGATTGACTACACTCTTCACTAGCTGGTCTCGTAGTGTGGGTGCACGTCTGTAGATGAATTGGGGTTTCTCAGGTAGTATATTTTTAAGGGTTTTATCTGCCTTCAGGATATGCCAGTGACGTATGACAATACTTTCAATCTTCTTATATTGGATGTTATAGTCTAGAATAACCGGCACTTTGTCGAGTTTGAGGATTTTTTTCTTGTTTTGCAGCAACTCCCCTCTTGGGATGTGTGTGACTTCTTCTATTTTACTCTTTATGAAATCTTCTTTGTATCCCTTTTGTACAAATCTTTCACCTAATAACTTTGCCTGAGTGTGGAAATCTGCAATATCTGTGCAGTTCCGTCGTAAGCGTAGCATCTGACCTTTGGGGATGTTAAAAAGCCAGTTTTGATGGTGGCAGCTTTTCATTGGGAGGTAGCTATTCCGATCTACGCTTTAAAAAAAAGTCTTGGTGGCAAAGGTGTCATTGGTTCTTGTTATGATGAGATCTAGGAAGGATATGTTTGATTCCTCTATTTGCCAAGTTAGTACTATATTTTGCCGATTGTTGTTAAGTTTCTCAAAGAAGCTAACTAATTGTTCCCGGTCGCCTTTCCATATTAGGAAGATGTCATTAATGTAGCGTTTGTAAAGTACTAGATCTTCTGGTGTTTCAAGGAAGACGCTTTCGTCTTCCCACTTTGCCATGAATAGTCCGGCTACACTGGGGGCAAATTTAGCCCCCATGGCGACACCTGTCTTCTGTTGATAGTATTCTTTACCATACCAGAAATGGCTATGTTTGAGGCAAAAATCGAGGCATTTAACAATAAACTTCCTTTGCATACATGCCAATTTGGTGAACTTCCTCAGACCCCACTTGGTGGCTTCACATGCCAAATAGTGGGGTATGATAGTGTACAGGGATGACACATCAGCTGTCGCCATCAAGATGGGTCCTGTTGTTTTGTCTTCATCTAGAATCTGCAACATCTCTTTTGTATCCCGTAGATATGCCCTGGTCTTCTGTACTACTGGTTGAAGGAAGCGGTCTATATATTGCCCAAGTCTTGCTGTGATGGAGTCGATCCCATTTACTATAGGTCTATAAGGTGGATCGGCTCCATCTTTGTGTATTTTGGGCAATGCATAAATAATCGGGGTTCTGCACGCTTCAGGTATTAGGTATCTTGCTTCCTTTTTGTCCAGAACACCCTTTTTCAGTCCCAAATGTACTACCTGTTCCAATTCTTTTTTCCACCGGAATACTGGGTTGCTACGGAGTTTGCAATAGGTGTTGTTGTCTTCTAGTAGTGCACACATCCCTTTATGGTATTGTTCCACAGTGAGTATAACTATCCCTCCTCCCTTATCTGAGGGTCTAATCACTAGCTCTTTTCTTGCTGCCAGTTTTCGCATTCCTGTTTTAATAGCCCTAGGTTCTTGCAGTGTTTTGATTGTCATGCTTTTAAGTTCATCTGTCACCATGTGTTTGAAGACCTCAATATGTTTGTTATCTTTCAATTTTGGGTTGAAGGTAGATTTATTTTTGAGGTTGCTATGGACCACCAAATTGTCTTTGCGTATTCTGGCACTGATGGGATTTTCTGATATGTACTTCTTAATGTTCAATTTTCTGACATATTTCTGAATATTGATGTATGCATGAAATTTGTCTAGATTTCTGACGGGGGCATATTTGAGTCCTCTGTCTAACGTCATCAGTTCTTCTTGGGAAAGCGGTATTCCCATGCCAAGTTGAATATGCCTTCTCCAATTGGTGGTTTCTTAATGTTTTTGCCTTTACCTCCTCTACATCCTCTCTTTCTGATATTTGGTGTTGTACTTGGTGTTAGGTTCTCCGAGGGGGGTGGTGGTAGTCTATCCCTCTCTCTAAAAAAGACACATTGTGGCCTTGTTCGTTCCGATATTCACGTTGTGGTCTAACGTCAACATCTCGTAAATCTCTTAAAGGGGCATAGTAGTTGGATGTATAGACTGGACTTCTTTCTCTAGGTCGTTGGGAAGTAGATGGTTGTCCTCGATCATTCCTAAACCCCCGTTCATCTCTCGATCCATAGGGATAGTGACTCCCTGGGCTTCTATCATGATGTCTGGGACCTTCATACTCATTCCTATAATCCCTCCATCCGTGATTGGTCTGCTGATGGACTGAACTAGGTTCCAATTTATACGTTTCATATGGAGGGGCCCTTGTGTCTTTGGGTCTTTGATTGGGTTTAGGCCAATTCTTATGTGGTTTTTTGTTTTTCCAATGATTAGGTTTCTTCCACCCATATTGGTTGGCCCTTTCTGCTGCTAGAGGGGGGCCTTTACTTTCCCCATTGTATGGAGTGTTATGTTGCCGTTGTTTATTGTCATGCGTTTCTCCTCTTCTAGGTGACTTATCTCTTTCTGCATGATCTCTTTCTGTTTATATGTCTTCATTTGTTTATTAGTTTTTTACACATTACACTTGTAAGTTCATTCGTGTCACTGTGCACATTGCACAACATCGCTATTTAGCTACATTGTAACCTATGATTCACCTATCCCCTCTTCTTTTCCCTTCCCTTCGCCATCACACTCCCACTCCTTTGATAATTTTATTTTATTTACATTATTTAGTCACCACAGCGCAGTCACCATCACGATATTTATTGTTTCACTGTTGACTTGGGCCAGACCTCCCGGTGATTGCTGCAGTATTCCATTCCCTTCCCATTTCCTTGTACCACCCTACACGTATTTTCACTATTCAGCTAGCGCGAGGGTTTCCTTGTTTTTACATTCTATTCTATTTGTCCACCACTGACCCTTGCTGCTGTCATGGACATCTTTACCTTCATAGAGCAAAGAGAAGTGGACCTTGATGCTGTTTTTAATAGCGAGGATCCCATTAGTGACACTAATGTTGAACAACTTATGCGTAAACTGGGACACAGCCTTGAGAAAAAAGTCAGCCTGTGGTGGGATGTGACTACTTTCGATAGATATATTAAAGCTAATATTGTGCCTAGGCGATTGAGGTGGGATGTCCCCCTCAACGATGGCATGGTTGATCAAGAATCCATTGATGAGTTGTTCAGGTTCTTCAATGAAAAGGGAGCAGAACTACTACATCTTTTGCTTAAACGTAAGCAAAAGAAAATGAGAAAACTTGACCAAACCATAGCAGACCTAAAAATACAACTTGAGACACATAAAGATTCAACTGAATTTACACGCCTTACAACCCAGCTGAATAAAGATTTAAAAAAGAAAGATGCAGAGGTCCAAACTAAGAAAAGCAAAAAATACACTAGAGACATTAATGATTATAAAAACGACTTGGTTTTTAAATGGCAGAACCATATGGGACAATCTGACCCTATTTCAGCTTTCTCGACACCCGACAAAACGGGCAAACACCGGCTGCCATTTGCAGACTGGTCACCTATATCTAAAACATCTGCAAAAAATATCTCCCACAAGAATACAAGAGATCATGCAGAAAGAGATAAGTCACCTAGAAGAGGAGAAACGCATGACAATAAACAACGGCAACATAACACTCCATACAATGGGGAAAGTAAAGGCCCCCCTCTAGCAGCAGAAAGGGCCAACCAATATGGGTGGAAGAAACCTAATCATTGGAAAAACAAAAAACCACATAAGAATTGGCCTAAACCCAATCAAAGACCCAAAGACACAAGGGCCCCTCCATATGAAACTTATAAATTGGAACCTAGTTCAGTCCATCAGCAGACCAATCACGGATGGAGGGATTATAGGAATGAGTATGAAGGTCCCAGACATCATGATAGAAGCCCAGGGAGTCACTATCCCTATGGATCGAGAGATGAACGGGGGTTTAGGAATGATCGAGGACAACCATCTACTTCCCAACGACCTAGAGAAAGAAGTCCAGTCTATACATCCAACTACTATGCCCCTTTAAGAGATTTACGAGATGTTGACGTTAGACCACAACGTGAATATCGGAACGAACAAGGCCACAATGTGTCTTTTTTAGAGAGAGGGATAGACTACCACCACCCCCCTCGGAGAACCTAACACCAAGTACAACACCAAATATCAGAAAGAGAGGATGTAGAGGAGGTAAAGGCAAAAACATTAAGAAACCACCAATTGGAGAAGGCATATTCAACTTGGCGGGAGTACCGCTTTCCCAAGAAGAACTGATGACGTTAGACAGAGGACTCAAATATGCCCCCGTCAGAAATCTAGACAAATTTCATGCATACATCAATATTCAGAAATATGTCAGAAAATTGAACATTAAGAAGTACATATCAGAAAATCCCATCAGTGCCAGAATACGCGAAGACAATTTGGTGGTCCATAGCAACCTCAAAAATAAATCTACCTTCAACCCAAAATTGAAAGATAACAAACATATTGAGGTCTTCAAACACATGGTGACAGATGAACTTAAAAGCATGACAATCAAAACACTGCAAGAACCTAGGGCTATTAAAACAGGAATGCAAAAACTGGCAGCAAGAAAAGAGCTAGTGATTAGACCCTCAGATAAGGGAGGAGGGATAGTTATACTCACTGTGGAACAATACCATAAAGGGATGTGTGCACTACTAGAAGACAACAACACCTATTGCAAACTCCGTAGCAACCCAGTATTCCGGTGGAAAAAAGAATTGGAACAGGTAGTACATTTGGGACTGAAAAAGGGTGTTCTGGACAAAAAGGAAGCAAGATACCTAATACCTGAAGCGTGCAGAACCCCGATTATTTATGCATTGCCCAAAATACACAAAGATGGAGCCGATCCACCTTATAGACCTATAGTAAATGGGATCGACTCCATCACAGCAAGACTTGGGCAATATATAGACCGCTTCCTTCAACCAGTAGTACAGAAGACCAGGGCATATCTACGGGATACAAAAGAGATGTTGCAGATTCTAGATGAAGACAAAACAACAGGACCCATCTTGATGGCGACAGCTGATGTGTCATCCCTGTACACTATCATACCCCACTATTTGGCATGTGAAGCCACCAAGTGGGGTCTGAGGAAGTTCACCAAATTGGCATGTATGCAAAGGAAGTTTATTGTTAAATGCCTTGATTTTTGCCTCAAACATAGCCATTTCTGGTATGGTAAAGAATACTATCAACAGAAGACAGGTGTCGCCATGGGGGCTAAATTTGCCCCCAGTGTAGCCGGACTATTCATGGCAAAGTGGGAAGACGAAAGCGTCTTCCTTGAAACACCAGAAGATCTAGTACTTTACAAACGCTACATTGATGACATCTTCCTAATATGGAAAGGCGACCGGGAACAATTAGTTAGCTTCTTTGAGAAACTTAACAACAATCGGCAAAATATAGTACTAACTTGGCAAATAGAGGAATCAAACATATCCTTCCTAGATCTCATCATAACAAGAACCAATGACACCTTTGCCACCAAGACTTTTTTTAAAAGCGTAGATCGGAATAGCTACCTCCCAATGAAAAGCTGCCACCATCAAAACTGGCTTTTTAACATCCCCAAAGGTCAGATGCTACGCTTACGACGGAACTGCACAGATATTGCAGATTTCCACACTCAGGCAAAGTTATTAGGTGAAAGATTTGTACAAAAGGGATACAAAGAAGATTTCATAAAGAGTAAAATAGAAGAAGTCACACACATCCCAAGAGGGGAGTTGCTGCAAAACAAGAAAAAAATCCTCAAACTCGACAAAGTGCCGGTTATTCTAGACTATAACATCCAATATAAGAAGATTGAAAGTATTGTCATACGTCACTGGCATATCCTGAAGGCAGATAAAACCCTTAAAAATATACTACCTGAGAAACCCCAATTCATCTACAGACGTGCACCCACACTACGAGACCAGCTAGTGAAGAGTGTAGTCAATCCACCCAAAAAGATTTTCACTTTTTTCACTGGCAAAGGGTTTTACCCTTGTAAGAGGTGTTACGCCTGCAAACGCACCAAACTCCCAAATGAAAGGTCTACATTCCAGTCTAATAGCAATGGGAGACAATTTGAAATCAAAGAATTCGTTGGCTGTAACACAGAAGGGGCGGTTTACGTGTTGGAATGCAGCTGCGGCCTGCAATATGTAGGCCGCACCAAAAGGTTACTTAGGATATGTGTTAAAGAACACGTACAGAACATACAACGCGGATTCGTCAAACATAGTGTTTCTAGGCACTTTGCAGAAATACATAATCGAGATCCCTCTCACCTCAAATTTTGGGGTATAGTACCGTACTCAAGCCCATGGAGAGGAGGACATAAGGTGCGAACACTAAGCCAAATTGAATCTCATTGGATCTTTTCGATGGATACGTTTGTGCCCAAAGGCCTTAATATAGAATTTGACTTAAATTGCTTTTTAAGTGATTATTAGGCCACTGAGATATTGTCTTTCTCCTACTGACACTAGGTTTTACCCAATGTCACATTGCTGTCAGGTTTCTTTCTCCCATTAACAGGTTCTTAAATACATGTTAGTCCCTGTCACCACAGAAAAGACAGGAACCTAACAGTCTTGATGTTTCTGTCAGTACATACTGGACTCCATTATTTATGTCCTATGATTACTTAATTCAACCTAGACCTTTATATATGTTGAGGTAGTACTCATATTAGTTCTACATACAGTTAGATGTTTTTTTAGCCTATATAGGATACATCTATATATTTGCATATTTGTTTCTCTTTATGATGATATGCAGATTATTTCATCATGTACTGTGGCTTATTCATATATTCCCTCTCGGTTTCAGCTGTGGTGTGTCTGTGCTCTATTTGTTTTTTTCATGAATGACAGACCACAGGCATAATAATTGGAGCTGTGTGGGGCTGTCTCCGGACTCATACGAGTGGGCCATTAGCCTACCTGCGTCAGCTTCATTTTAAATATTTTTATATATTTTACATAGATTTTACTTTGCGGGGACTTTTTGTCTCGGTTTTAAAATGATATCATCTATGGTAACGAAGATTCTCATGCTGTTTTGTTCTGCAGCTTTTCCTCCCCCCCTCCCTAGTCCCCACAGGCTAGTGCCTCCTAGCATTGGTGATACACACCAGAATGTTAGAGCAAACATGGCCGCTTTTACACATATCTGTCGGTCCACAACAAAATGGCCGCCGCCCGCCCTGTGATGAGGACTATAAATATTCCACATTTTGTGTCTAGTGCTAGCCTCTGATGAAGTCATGTGACATGACGACACGCGTCAGGACGTAGCACAGACACACCGCCAGCAGAACCGTGAGGAGACGAGCTCGCCGCTCGTAAGGATACCAGATCCGTTATCCAACTTTTAAATGTGAGTTTTTTTATTTATGTATGAATAAATACCCCTAGGGGTTTACAGACCCACACTATATTTCCCTTCTTTTTTATCACCACAACTTTGTGATTGCTGCTGCGGACACCTGAGGATCGCACTGCATTGTTTGCATTAAGACGCCAATCCACTGTTCCATTGGTACGAGCGCGGTGCTCGTTTGGATTGAGGTCCACGCTCACTATCATTCAAGTGAGTGTGTGAATATATATTCTTCAGCGATTCACTTTGCCGCACCCACAAAGTTGCGCTATTGATGTCTCTCTGCTTTATATCTTTTCATATGCATTCCAATGAGCTATAAAGAAACTGTGAAATAAAGACTGCATTACAAGGACACTCCATCACCCTTCATCATTTAGATCCATCATATATTGCTCCCCCTCCTAGGAGGGAGGTAAGCGTTTTGTGACTTACTGATCACTGGGTGGACATTACAGGAAAACGTCCAAGGAATGCAACGCCGACTCCTTAGGATTCGACGGCTGAGGACACAAGGATGGAAGTACAATGTCTTCGTTGAGATGAAAAGCCGAAACGATTTTCGGAAGAAAGGAAGGCTGCGGCCGCAGCACCACCTTATCCTTGTGGAAAATCAAATAGGGAGCCTTGCAGGACAAGGCTGCCAGCTCAGAGACTCGTCTAACTGACGTAACAGCCACCAAAAAGACCACTTTCTGAGAAAGTGTCAACAGGGGAATATCTCTAATCTTCTCAAACGGTGCCTTCTGAAGCACCGAGAGGACCAGGTTCAAGTCCCACGGAGGTAACGGGGGACGGACCGGAGGGGCCACATGTCGAACCCCTTGCACAAATGTACTCACGAGAGAGTGAGTCGCCAGGGGTCTCTGAAAAAAGACAGCCAGGGCAGATATCTGTCCCTTAATCGTACTTAGGGCAAGCCTTTGGTCCACCCCATGCTGTAAAAACAGCAGGATTCTGGAAACCAAATAGGTACGCGGATGCCATTTCATTTCCTCACACATGGAGATGTAGGCCTTCCAAGTGCGGTGATAAACCTTCCTAGAGGACGGTTTTCGAGCACTTCTCATAGTAGAGATTACTGAGTCTGACAGGCCCCGGTCTCTCAGTACCTGGTTCTCAACAGCCATGCCATTAAAGCCAATGACTGTAAAGCAGGATGGAATATGGGACCTTGCGATAGCAGGTCCTTCCGTAGTGGTAGGTGCCAGGGGACGTCTGCTACCAGACGTACTAGATCGGCGTACCAAGGACGCTAAAGGCCAATCTGGAGCGATTAGGATCATTGGAATTCCCTCTGCCTCCACTCTGCGGAGCAGAAGAGGAAGAAGCCTTAAGGGAGGGAAGGCATAGATTAGCCAATACTGACCCCACGATGCTACCAACGCGTCCGTTGTGTCTGCCCATGGGTCTCTTGACCGGGCCACAAATCTCAATACCTTCCGATTGAGTCGGGAAGCCAGAAGATCTATGTCTGGTGTGCCCCATCTTTGGCAGAGGAGTTGGAACACCTCCGGGTGTAAGGACCATTCTCCCTGGTCCAGCATCTGGCGGCTCAGGTAGTCCACCTGCCAGTTTTCCACACGCGGAATGTACACGGCCGATAGTGCCGGTACGCTCTTCTCTGCCCACTTCAGGATGCAAGCAACCTCCGATGCTGCAGCTGAGCTTTTTGTTCCTCCTTGATGATTGACATATGCCACCGCTGTGGCGTTGTCTGACTGGATCCTGACTGGACGCCCTTGCAGCCTCTGAGACCATTTGAAGAGGCACAGCTTGATCGCCCGGATCTCCAGGACATTGATCGGCAGGAGGGCTTCCTCTGGGGTCCAGCGACCTTGCGCCGACTGGACACCCCAAACTCCCCCCCAACCTGTAAGGCTGGCGTCCGCCGTGATCACTATCCAGTAAACCGGAAGAAATGACTTCCCGGCCAATAGAGCCGGTGCTGTCAGCCACCATACCAGGGATCTCCTGACTAGGTGGCTCACTCGGATTTGATAATCCAGAGATGATGGACATCTGTTCCATCTGGACAGAACTTCCTTCTTTAACACTCGAGTGTGGTATTGAGCATATGGGACCGCCTCGAAGGAGGCTACCATGAGGCCCAACACTCGCATGCAAAAACGGAGTGACGACCAACTCCTGGAAGTCAGCTGCCGTACTGCAGCCCGGAGGGTCTGCAACTTCTCCACAGGGAGGAATACATTTGCCTCTGAGGAATCCAGAATCAACCCCAGGTACACTAGGCGTTGAGTGGGCACCAATACTGACTTTTGCGTGTTTAGTATCCAACCACAGTCTCGAAGAGTCTGACAGGTAATGGACACGCTTACCTCTAATTCTGAGCTTGAAGGGGCCTTCAGCAGAAGGTCGCCCAAGTAACCTGTGATAGCGATACCCCGCTGTCTTAGAAGTGCCAGAATCGGAGCGAGCACCTTGGTGAAAGTCCTGGGTGCTGAGGCAAGGCCAAATGGGAGGGCCACAAACTGGTAGTGATTCTTCCCGATAGCAAATCGCAGAAACCTCTGGTGTCTGGAGTATATGGGGACATGCAGGTATGCGTCCTTGATGTCCAAGGAGGCCAGAAAGTCCCCCGGATGGAGAGCCGTGACTACAGATCGAACCGACTCCATCCGAAATCTTTGTACTTTCACAAAGCAATTGAGGGCTCTGAGATCCAAGATTGGCCGAACCCCCTCCTTCTTCGGCACAATGAACAGATTTGAGTAAAAACCCTGAACCCGTTCCTGTTCTGGAACTGGAATAACTACCCCGCGTTCCAGTAGACCCTGGACCGCCCCATACAGGGCCTCCCGACGGGTCGGTAGTAGCTGGAGATTGGAGGTGATGAATCTGTCCGGTGGACAAGAGAGAAATTCTAGCTTGTAGCCTGAGGAGATTACTTCACAAACCCACCTATCGGAGACTAGAGCAGTCCACTGAGTCGCAAATTTGCAAAGACGTCCCCCCACCCGAGAGCTGGGTGGGGGCGGACCTTCATGTGGACGCAGATTTGTCCGCAGGCTTGTTGGGTCTGCGGGACCAAGGACGCTTTTGTCCTTGGGCAGGCGCTTTATCGGCCTGGGGTCTTTTCCCTGTCGCCTTAAGGGGGCGAAAAAAACGCTTGCGTGCAGTAAAGGAGGGCCCTTGCCCTTGGCATGGCCCCTTACCCTTGCTAGTTTGGGGAAGCAAAGTGCTTTTACCTCCTGTGGCATCCTTGATGATGTCATCCAGAGAAGCCCCAAAAAGTCTGTCGCCCTTAAAAGGCAGATCCAACAGGGCTTTCTTGGAAGTCTGGTCCGCAGACCAGCCCTTTAGCCAGATCAGGCGGCGTATTGCTACTGCATAAACCGAAGCTCTTGACAGCAGGGGAATAGTATCCATGTCTGACTCGCAGACAAACTTAAGGCCCTGGACCAACTGGTCGGCCAAAGTTATCTCATTAGGAGGAGCATCTCGCTCTTTTAACCCCTGGAGTAGCAATTTTGCCCATTCAGTAAGTGTCTGAGACACTAGGGCCCCCGCCAATGCCGGGCGTACTGCCGAGCCTACCACTGAGTATAGGTAGTGAGCGAGTGCTTCAGCCTTCTTATCCACAGGGTCCTTGAAAACAGGAGCCCCTTCTACTGGAATAGTGGTGGCTCTATTAAGTCTGGACACCGAAGGGTCCACTATAGGGGGAGAGGTCCATATTTTCAGAAAACTCTCCTCAAAGGGGTACCGTACTGCAAACCTCTTTGGGGCTGTAAAGACCCTCAGTGGGTTTTCACATTCCTTGTATAAGAGTTTGTCAAAATAAGACACACAAGGGAACACCTTAGCAGTGCGGGCAGGTTTACGAAAACCAAAAGGGAACTGGAGTATCTGCTACTTCTGCAGTATTTTCCAACTTTAGCGTATCCCGCACTGCAGTAATAAGGTCAGATACCAAAGCCGTCTCGCGTACTGACCTGGACTTGGAGTCCTCCTCACTGTCCGATTGGTCACGGTCTGCAGTCTCTGATGCATCAGAATCTGGGCCATGAGCCATAGCTGGACCTGGTTCTGCATCAGAAATATCCCCAGAAGATTGCAGGGGACGGGGGCGTTTATTACCCCCTGTATTCCCGTGTGCTGCTTCCACCCTGGCAGCAAACGCCTCTAGGATTGCCGACATAGCGTCCATAGACACCTCAGGGACACCAGCTGCTAAATCTGGTGTTTCAGGGGAGAAGACATCTGGCTCAGATGCCATGCTGACCACACGCTGACACCCACAGGGCTCCAGGCAAGATATCAATAGGCCACCCTCCTGTGTTGCAGAGAGGCTGGGTCACCCAGAGGACTCACCACCCTGGATAGGTACTGCTATGCTGCCGTGTGCTGCGCCTGTGATGCTGTCCCCCTGCTGCTGTGTCAGTCTGCTTCTTTTATCAGCACTTCCTGTGTGAATTTTCGCGCTAGTGTAATGCACCCTAGAGGCCGGAGGCTCTCGCAAAATGGCTGCCAAAAACGGCTGTTTGGAAGATAATGTGGGCTCCAAGAAAATGGCCGCGGAGCCGAAGATAGAGGTCAAGCAGCCGTAGCCCACAAAAAGATGGCCGCCGAATGGCAATCTATACATACAGGGTGGACAAACATGGCCGCCGATCACCTGATAGGGGCCAGTGGGTGTGGCCGAACCACAGGAAGATGGCCGCCGGGCAGTCACAAGAGGCCAAACTTGGCATGGACCACCTCAAAATGGCCGCCGACAGCATGGAGGAGGAAGCACACACACACACACACACACACAGGTACGCAGAAATGACATTTCTTTTAAATGTTAGTTACAGCCAGCCCCGCTCCAGTGGGACCCCTTAGGTGACCCCCAGCAACCTTTAGCTAGAAGCCCAGGGAGGAGGGAAAGGCAGGGAGAGAGGGAAGAAAGGGGCCACAACCACTTACTTGATCTCTCCAGGAATGTCCAGCTAAATCACCCAGCCGAGGCAGGGGAGTTTTACTTACCTATCCTGCATGTATTATGCTGGAAGACATTCCAAACAGATCATCGTCCACGCACGGAAGGTGACTGTTGGCCAGGCATGCTGTGATTGGACCCAAAAGGGACGATCATATGTATGCCCTGGAGCGTGACGCTCACCGGACAGGCTGCTGCGACTCGGCCGTAAGATCAGCTGAGCGGTCCGATGCAAGCCTTGGAGCGTAAGCTCACCGGCCAGGCTGCTGCGACTCGGCCGCAAGGTCAGCCGAAGCTGAGCGGTCCGATGCAGGCCCTGGAGCGTAGGCTCACCGGCTACCCGTGGAGCGACGGGCATGTCGTGGAAAACCCAGCGCGTAGCTAGGATCGGCACACGCTCGATGGCCGAAACTGGGGAGACTACAAGGATCGAGGATCCAGCCTGTCACCCAGTCGGCAGTTGATCGAAGATCGCAGGAAACAACAAATGGAAAAAAAATAAAAATATATATATATATTTTTTCCCCCGGACCAATGGGCCCGAAGGGAGCCATGTCCTACTCCTTGCTAGACAGAAAAAAACTGATCTGCGAGATGCAGACTGAGAGGTTATACCCAGAGGGTCCGCCCCCTGGGCGGTACTGTAGAAGGTGTGATGCAACACTTTTTACACGTTTTCCTGCCTAGTCACTCCTAATTAACGGATAATACCCACTTTGTCAATAGAGAAGCTGTGTCGGTCCATGGACGAAAGAGTAATGTTCATTTTGGTTTTGGTTTTCGGTCAAGTGCATCCTGAATTTTCGGTCTCAGCACCAGAATTTCTGAATGTTTAATTCTTTCAGAATGTCTTTAAAATTTGATCAGAAGCAGGAATTTATTTTCTTTGGTTTAATTGTTAGTTAGTTGTTTAATAAATTAATTTCATTAATCAGAAATAAAATTTGATCAAGAGTAGAGTTGAGCGGACACCTGGATGTTCGGGTTCGACGGGTTCGGCCGAACTTCGGAAAAAAGATCGGGTTCGGGACCGAACTTTAACCCGAACCCGGACCCGAACCCCATTGAAGTCAATGGGGACCCGGACTTCTAAGGACTAAAAAGGCTCTAAAAAGGTAATGGAAAGGGCTAGAGGGCTGCAAATGGCAGCAAAATGTTGTTAAGAGCATGGCAAGTGCTCTGCAAACAAATGTGGATAGGGAAATAACTTAAAATAACATAAAAAAATAAAAATAAAAAAATAATAATCTTGACCTAGGAGGACGAGGTCCATATGGAGTAGGAGGTTGAAGTGGCGGTGGATGTGGCTGTGTAGGTGGAAGCAGCGGTGGAGGAGGACGAGGTAGCCAAAACTGATTCAAAAATACAACAATGGCTGTGTAATGCCGGTGATGTGTCGAATTCTGTCCCCCGTCAAATAGTGTCCACCCTGTACTGCACTTGCTCAGTATGTAGGACAAGGGGAGTTCGAAAATCTCCCAAGACGAACGGCGCCTGCGTGGTGAGTTCAGGTGAAGGCCACACCATCCGTGGTACAAGACGAGCCAAGTGAGGCCGTGCCCGAAGCGTGGCGATCGAACCAAGCCCGTGAGGGGCCCTGTTATTATGTGCTACCGTATGTCCACTTGGATGGTGGGGCTTGAATCTGCACTCACAGCGCAGGCGCCGTTCATCTTTGGAGATTTTGTGAATCTCCTTGTCCTCTGTACTGCGCAAGCGCTGCGCCTTCGCAGTATGGGCCGGACACAATCCGATGGCCGGACAGTTTTTGTCACAACACCGGTATACATGTCTATTCTGCACAAGGTACGGACAAGTCCTGTGGGATCCATGCCTGGTTCATTTTAATGAACGTGAGCTTGTCTGTGATAACGCCCCCTGCCGTGCTAAATACACGTTCAGATAATACACTGGCTGCAGGGCAGGCCAGCACCTCCAAGGCATAAAGGGCAAGCTCAGGCCCTGTGCCCAATTTGGAGACCCAGAAGTTAAAGGGGGCAGACCCGTCATCCAGTACGTGTAGGCCTGTGGACACATACTGCTCAACCATGTTGGTGAAATGCTGCCTCCTGCTAAGACGTTCCATCTCAGCTGGTGGTGCTGGTTGTTGTGGCGTGCTGACAAAGCTTTTCCACATTTCAGCCATGCTAACCCTGCCTTCTGAGGTGCTGCCGGTGCCCCGGCTGCGTTGGCGACCTCTTCCTCCTCCTCTGCCTTTGCCTTGTGCTTCCACCATACGCCCGCTGTCAGGTGGGAATGCCACCAGCAGCGCGTCTACCAGCGTGCGCTTGTACTCGCGCATCTTACGATCCCGCTCCAGTGAGGGAATTAAGGACGGTACGTTGTCCTTGTAACGGGGATCCAGCAGGGTGGCCACCCAGTAATCAGCACCAGTTAAAATGTGGGCAACTCGGCGGTCATTGCAGAAACACTGCAGCATGTAATCGCTCATGTGTGCCAGGCTGCCCAGAGGCAAAGAAAAGCTGTCCTCTGTGGGAGGTGTATCATCTGTGTCCTCTGTATCCCCCCAGCCATGCACCAGTGATGGCCACGAGCTGGTCTGGGTGCCACCCTGCTGTGAAAATGCCTCCTCCTCCTCCTCCTCCTCCTCCATCTCCTCCTCCACCTCGTCATCCTCCAGAACTGTTCCCTTTCCGCCGGACAATTGTGTACCTGGCGTTTGTTGGTGCAGGAACCCACCCTCGTAGCCACTTGTAAAAAGACTGCCCTGAAAGCCTTTGAAATGATCCCGCTTCCTCCTCCTCCTCCTCCTGTGCCACATCCTCTTCCATCATCGCCCGAAGCGTTTTTTCAAGGAGGCATAGAACTGGGATAGTAACGCTAAGAACGGCGTCATTGGCACTGGACATGTTGGTGGAGTACTCGAAACAGCGCAACAAGGCACACAGGTCTCGCATGGAGGCCCAGTTATTGGTGGTGAAGTGGTGCTGTTCCGCAGAACGACTCACGTGTGATTGCTGCAGCTGAAACTCCACTATCGCCTGCTGCTGCTCGCACAGTCTGGCCAGCATGTGCAAGGTGGAGTTCCACCTTGTGGGCACGTCACATATGAGGCGGTGAGCGGGAAGGCCGAAGTTATGCTGCAGCACTGACAGGCGAGCAGCAGCAGGGTGAGATCGCCGAAAGTGCGCACACACAGCCCGCACTTTCTGCAGCAGCTCTGGCATATTGGGGTAATTTTTAAGGAACCTCTGGACCACCAAGTTCAGCACATGCGCCAGGCAAGGGATGTGCGTCAAACCGGCTAGGCCCAGAGCTGCTACGAGATTTCGCCCATTATCGCACACCACCAGGCCGGGCTTGAGGCTCACTGACAGCAACCACTCATTGGTCTGTTGTTCCATGTCCCTCCACAACTCCTGCGCGGTGTGGGGTTTTTCCCCCAAACAGGAAAGTTTTAAAACTGCCTGCTGTCGTTTACCCCTGGCTGTGCTGAAGTTGGTGGTGAAGGTGTTACGCTGACCGGATGAGGAGGCGGTAGAGGATGAGGAAGCGGACTAGGAGGAGTTAGCAACAGGAGGCAAACTGAAGCGCCCTGCAATCCTCGGTGGTGGAAGGACATGCGCCAAACTGCTATCTGCCTCAGGCCCAGCCGCCACTGCATTTACCCAGTGTGCTGTTAGGGAGATATAACGTCCCTGACCGTGCTTACTGGTCCACGCATCCGTAGTTAGGTGGACCTTGCCACAGATGGCATTGCGCAGTGCACACCTGATTTTGTCCCCCACTTGGTTGTGCAGGGAAGGGATGGCTCGCCTGGAAAAATAGTGGCGGCTGGGCACGACGTACTGTGGGACAGCCAATGCCATCAGGCTTTTAAAACTCTGCGTCTCCACCAGACGGAATGACAGCATTTCAAAAGCCAGGAGTTTTGAAATGCTGGCATTCAGGGCCAGGGATCGCGGGTGGCTAGGGGGGTACTTCCTCTTCCGCTCCAATGTTTGGGAGATAGAGAGCTGAACGCTTCCATGGGACATTGTGGAGATGGTTGGTGACCCAGGTGGTAGTGTTACTGGCAGATCCTCTGTTTGCGGGGTGGCAGGTGCCACTGTCACTACAGAGGTGGATGAAGAGGCCGAGACTGCAGCAGAAGAGGAAGCAGGAGGAGCCAGAGACCTTTCTTGGTTTTTGAGGTGTCTACTCCACTGCAGCTCGTGCTTTGCACTTAGATGCCTGGTCATGCAGGTTGTGCTCAGGTTGAGAACGTTTATGCCTCGCTTCAGGCTCTGATTGCACAGCTTGCAAACCACTCGTGTCTTGTCATCAGCACATTGTGTGAAGAACTGCCACGCTAGGGAACTCCTTGGACCTGGCTTTGGTGTGCTCGGTCCCTTGCTGCGTTGGGCAGTAGCAGACATACTGTCTAGCTGACAGACGCTCCGCTTTTGCACCCTGCTCCCTCTTCTGCTGTGCTGGTGGCTCTGTGCGACCACTGCCTCTTCCTCCAAACTACACTGGTCACCTGCATAACGTTGATTCCATGTGGGGTCGAGGACCTCATCGTCCTCCACATCATCTTCCACCCAGTCTTCACCCCTGCCCTCCTTGTCTGTCTGCACAATTGCGAAAGCAGCAGCAGTTGGCACCTGTGTTTCGTCATCATCCGAGACGTACTGCGATGGTCCTCCCATGTACTCATCATGAAACATAAGTGGTTGGGCATCGGTGCACTCAATCTCTTCCACTTCTGGGGCAGGGCTAGGTGGATGGCCCTGAGAAACCCTGCTAACAGAGTCATCGAAAAGCAGAAGAGACTGCTGCATGATTTGGGGCTCAGACTGCTTGGCTGATTTGCAAGGGGGTGAGGTGAAAGACTGATGGACATGGGTTTCAGGTGCCAACTCTGTTCTTTCATCAGAAGAGTGGGTGGGAGACAATGTGAAGGAACCCGAGGCACTGTCAGCAACCCAATCTACTATCGCCTGTACTTGTCCTGGCCTAAACATTCGTACAGCCTCATTAGGCGCGACAAAATACCGCCGCAGGCTCGGTCGCCTACTCGCACCTGAGGAAGGTGTTTCACTTGTGCGTGTATCTGGCACAGATCCACCACGTCCTCTCCCTGCAACAGGAGCTCCACCAGCAGCACCACGACCAGGGCCACCACGTCCCTTTGACCTTCTCCTCATATTTTCAAAATTTAGGATCTTGCCCTAAATGGGTGTTTTTGGAAGCGCAGAACACACCCACAGTACGTAACCGCTGAATCGCACAGCTACAGAACTGCAGAAAATGCTATTCAAAAAAAAATTTGTTTTTTTAGTATAGCAACGTAGGAGAAAACTATAAAGAAATTGTTTATTTCAAACACCTCAAAATATGTATAACACACTGCAACCTTTTTTTGGTGCCACTAAACGGCGTTTTTTGGAAGAGCAGAACACACCCACAGTACGTAACCGCTGAATCGCACAGCTACAGAACTGCAGAAAATGCTATTCAAAAAAAAATTTGTTTTTTTAGTATAGCAACGTAGGAGAAAACTATAAAGAAATTGTTTATTTCAAACACCTCAAAATATGTATAACACACTGCAACCTTTTTTTGGTGCCACTAAACGGCGTTTTTTGGAAGAGCAGAACACACCCACAGTACGTAACCACTGAATCGCACAGCTACAGAACTGCAGAAAATGCTATTTAAAAAAAATTTTGTTTTTTTAGTATAGCAACGTAGGAGAAAACTATAAAGAAATCGTTTATTTCAAACACCTCAAAATATGTATAACACACTGCAACCTTTTTTTGGTGCCACTAAATGGCGTTTTTTGGAAGAGCAGAACACACAAACAGTACGTAACCGCTGAATCGCACAGCTACAGAACTGCAGAAAATGCTATTCAAAAAAAATGTTGTTTTTTTAGTATAGCAACGTAGGAGAAAACTATAAAGAAATTGTTTATTTCAAACACCTCAAAATATGTATAACACACTGCAACCTTTTTTTGGTGCCACTAAACGGCGTTTTTTGGAAGAGCAGAACACACCCACAGTACGTAACCGCTGAATCGCACAGCTACAGAACTGCAGAAAATGCTATTCAAAAAAAATGTTGTTTTTTTAGTATAGCAACGTAGGAGAAAACTATAAAGAAATTGTTTATTTCAAACACCTCAAAATATGTATAACACACTGCAACCTTTTTTTGGTGCCACTAAACTGCGTTTTTTGGAAGAGCAGAACACACCCACAGTACGTAACCGCTGAATCGCACAGCTACAGAACTGCAGAAAATGCTATTCAAAAAAAATGTTGTTTTTTTAGTATAGCAACGTAGGAGAAAACTATAAAGAAATTGTTTATTTCAAACACCTCAAAATATGTATAACACACTGCAAACTTTTTTTGGTGCCACTAAACGGCGTTTTTTGGAAGAGCAGAACACACCCACAGTACGTAACCGTTGAATCGCACAGCTACAGAACTGCAGAAAATGCTATTCAAAAAAAAAATTGTTTTTTTAGTATAGCACAGTAGGAGAAAACTATATAGAAATTGTTTATTTCACACACCTCAAAATATGTATAACACACTGCAAACTTTTTTTTGTGCCCCTAAACGGCGTTTTTTGCAAGCATACATTAAAGTGCAAATTTTTTTATTTTATTTTTTTGCCCTAAACGGGTCTTTTTTTGCACGAGCAAAATAAAAACCTTTTTTTTTTTTTTTTTTTGCCCTATGGGTCTTTTGGAAAAGAGAACAATAAAGTGCCTTTTTTTTCCCCCTAAAAGTTAGATTTTCTCTGACACTGGGCTCATGGCAGTGTAAAAAGACTGCACTGCAACACAAATAGGTAAACCTATGCAGATCGCTGATTTTAATCTCTGAATCTGGACTCCTATATAATATTCTCTCTCCCTGAAAGCACCAACACAGGAACCTGGCCCTACACTACACTATCTCTCTATCTTTTCCCTCAGATTGTAGAATCAGGACTACCTCTTCTATCTTTCTATCTCTCCCTAAAAGCAGCAGCAGCAGACTAAATCCTCTCCCTATCTATTCTGAAGCAGAGTGTCATGTGTGCTGTGTGCCTCTAGCTTATATAGAAGCTGGGTCACATGTTGCACTGACCAATCACAGCCATGCCATTAGTAGGCATGGCTATGATGGCTTCTAAGGGCACACCAGCTAATCAAAAGGTGATTGGCTGGCCCCTGAAGCATTTCTAAATGCGTTATTAGATTGCCGAACCCGAACCCGGACTTTTGGGCAAAGTCCGGGTTCGGGTTCGGGTTCGGGAAAAAGCTAAAGTTCAGTACGGACCCGAACTTTACAGTTCGGGTTCGCTCAACACAAATCAAGAGTGCAAACTGTTTCTCTACACAAATATTTTGCTAGCTACACTAGATGAAGATGGCAATATGGGCAAATTTATCCACTGTATCTCAATGCAATACAAATTGTCAATTTGGAATTCTGTACCAAAAAAAAAAAAAAAAAAAAACGACTATGCTTTCTGACCCAGATGTTCAGAAAACGGTTTGTGCTACAAAAAAATTAAATATTACACAGTACTGCCATGCAAATTTTACAGGCTGTGACACTATGTAGCACAAATTAGGGCACATCCATGGGGTTTTGTAATTCTTTACAAAGATTTGATTTTGTGCGTGTTTAATGCATGGATGCTTGGTGCACTTTTTCAATCCTTGCTGAAATTCTAGGCAACACACAAAGACATAGTAAAGGTTTTCCCAACTATTCCCCTTCTCTAACTATACATTACATTTTTACCTTCCCCTATTCACTAGCACATAGGGGAAGCCCATTCACATTAAAATGATCTGTTGCAGTGTGTTAATGTGAGTTGCTTTAAGGTAGTCCATTCTCTATAAACACCCCATAACATGAAAAAATGTGCACAGCCCTTTTTTTAAATGTAGCACACCACAACACATATTATGTGCGTTGTGGTGGGCTGCAGTGTGTTGGATGGTAATGCTCACTGAATGGCAACAACACATAAAGCAGGTGCATTTCCATGTGATGTGGTAATGCACAATAATGCATGTGGGAACAGGCCCTAAAGAAAACTTGTTGATTTGTAAGGCAAAACAACAGATTCACATTGATTTCAGTGTGCTACAGATCAGGTGACTACCAATAAGAAGTTAAACTCTGAGGCCCCTTTCACACTGGGGCAGGCATATGCGGTGGCGGTATAGCGCCCTATACAGTCGTGTTTACCGCAATATTCGGCCACTAGCGGTGCGGTTTTACCTGAAAAAGGGTTAATACCGCCCGGGTGTACCTCAACCGCGGCCGCGGGAGGCTTTCACATAGCCCACCTTCCGCTTGGGAGGTGGAAGGGAGTCTCATTAGCAACAGAGACAACATCCACCGGCTTCTCCGTCTCCGCATTAACCGGAATCTCGAGCTTGACTTCCTTCTCAGTCACAGTGGTGCGCGTGGGGGTGGTTGTGGAAACGCAGGTTTCCTCCTTTGGAGTGGTGGCGCCTGTTAAGCAATTTACCCGGTAGGCCCAGGGCTTTTCCGTGGGCTGATCCACCTCAAAGAGGAACTCTCCACATTTAGTACATCTCCCGAAGGTGCACCACCAGTCCCTGGCACGCGGGACAGACCATCCCCAAGGCCTCCGCATCTCGGCACGTGTACAGTGCAAAGCGGCCCAGAGGCTTCAACCGAATCCCTGTATCTGTCAGAGGGGCAGCCAGTAAGGCAACGTCCATGGTGGAAGCAGAAACCGAACTCCATGGGACAGCAGACAGGTTGCTCACTCGCTAATCCAGCATGCACTGTCCACTTGGCGCCAAAGTCACCACGTGCAACTCACGATATGTCGGGACTCCTCCCCCTTTCTTCTTGTTGCACGCAGCTCGTGGGCTTTTCTTGTTGAGACACGCCCACGAACTACACAGCCAGAAATACAGTTTAGGCCTGTACCTCCATTACTCACATCAGTGGCGCAGTTCAAAATTCACCAAAATGGCCGACCTCCACGGAACCACACGGGGAAACAAAGTCCAACCTCCGGGGGGGTATAGCTGCAGAATCCCAGACTCGAGCCCCCACGTGTAGCACACGGACCCTTTTTCCTACCTTTGGCTCACTTGCAAGAAAAGGGCACACCGTACTATATGCCCGTACCCTCCTGTTTGAAGAGGTTGAGCGGTGTAATGTATTTGGGTCCCACAGCTAGGTTCTCCATCGGTTGGTTCTCATCTCCTAAGATATAGGGACAAGTCTCTGTTTCCCCCCCCCCCCCCCCAAGTAATCCCAATGTCCACACCACTCTAAACTCCAACGTTGAGTTTATTTTTCATCAATGTTCAGCAGATAGGAAAGGGTGGATAAGAGAGACAGGACAGCAAGGTTTTGGGAGGTAGGTCCAGGCACAAGTAAATGTTACAATCACCACTCAATCCCTGAGTGGGTTCAGCTCATCCGGATAGTCTCCTGTAAAAGTGGATCCTAGCAGCCGAAGTGATGCTCAGACGCTCAATTAGGTTCTTTTCTTAGATACGATCGGGAGATCCCCTGCCACAGAATCTATCACGTCCCGAACTTCTCAGCTTTTGCAATACAAGGACAGGTGCCAGCAACAGCACATTACTAGGCCCTTGGTGGATAGATGAATCCCTCCAGAAAGTTACCGGGCCCATTCTTTCACCGTGAACTCTCACCGGTCCCTCAGAAAGGTCCTCCCCCGGCCTCCTCTTCTTAGAGCGGGCCCCCTCGCAAGGGGCACCCTGGGATTCCTCTTCTCAGAAGTGGGCTCCAGCTAAAGGTGCTGGGCCCAGTGCTGAAGTTGCAGCCCCAGGGTTAAAGGTGCCTGGGACTGATGCGCACGCGGCCCCATGGCCTGGAGCGCCGGGCGCCGCACACTTGGACTCCTGGCTCCTCACTCCTCCCCTCTCTCCAGCCTCCTGCCAGGCGGCGTCTGCCCCTTATGTATCCTCTCCCAGCATGCACAGCAGGCCAACCACGCCCACTGTACCGCTGCCGGGAGAGGACACCCTAAGGCACAGCACTATTACTAGGTGTTCAACCCAGACCTGTCATGGCAGTGCCACCTACAGGCCACAGGGAACTGCACACCAGTATACCACCTGCAGAAACAAAGTAGCACAACCTATCAATGAGAACAGTCTGAGCCTAACTACTAACTCAGACCAGGCCCCTAAATTTGGATATATAGCACCCCTAAAAGGGGATGGGCGCTACACATATTAAAAACCGCTGCTTCTACAGGAGTTTTGTTTTTTGTCTGTATAAGCAGCTCAATGTGACCATGTACATTAGGACGTTTAAAGGCATATTTTATTGTCAGTGTTTAGAGGCTGAAAAAAAAAAAAACCTTCTGATTTGCGTTTTTGAGAGAAGTATTCTGGCAGGAAAAAATGCTAAACGCTCTTAAACACCTGTACAAAAACGCTCTATATGAGCGAACAAAATGTTTCATCAGTGTAACTTTTATGTGAACAAAGGCAAAAATATCTTTGTTGGGTCAAAAAGTGGTTCATTGCCCACGTTTATCTGTCCTGGAAACAAATTCTTTCAAAGTGGCCATTTCTTTTTTATATAATGCAATTCTTACAGAGTTATGTAGTCGGTAAGGCTGAAAAAAGACAATAGTCCATCCAGTTCAACCTGTGAAGGTGTATGTGTATCAGTGTCTATAATGATTTCCCATATCCCTGTATGTTGTGTGCTTTTAGATGTATGTCTTATGCCCTGTACACACGATCGGAATTTCCGATGGGATAAAATCCGATGGAATTTTCCATCGGAATTCCGTTCAAGCTGTCTTGCATACACACTGTCAGACCAAATTCTGACCGTCCAAAACGCAGCCACCTCCTCCCAGCCACGTACAAGTCCATCGGTGTCTTGGGACTGTAATTGATCCCTTGAAGACTGCAGCTGATGTCGAGTGCTAGGCTCCACCTCCATGCTGACACAATCCTCCTTCTCCTCCTCTTCCTGTGTGATAGGCGGGCCAGCAGGAACACTGGATAAAGGGGGCCTTGAGAGGTAAGGAAGTCCTCCTCTTCCTCCCTCTGTTCTGCCTCAAGTGCCCTGTCCATTATTCCACGCAGCGTGAGCTCCAACAGGTGGACAAGAGGGACAGTATCACTGATGCATGCACTGTCACTGCTCACCATCCTCGTGGCCTCCTAAAATGGTGCCAGGACAGTGCATGCATCCCTGATCATGGCCAACTGGCGTGGGGAAACAAATCCAAGCTCCCCTGACCCTGTCCTAGTGCCATATTGCAACAGATACTCATTGATGGCCCTCTGCTGCATGTGCAGCCGCTGCAGCATGGCCAACGTGGAGTTCCACCTGGTGGGCATGTCACAGATTAGGCGGTTCTTGGGCAGGTTGTATTCCTTTTGCAGGTCAGCCAGCCGAGCACTGGTATTATATGACCGTCGGAAATGCCCACAGAGTTTCCTGGCCTGCTTCAGGACCTCCTGAAAGCCCGGGTACCTGCCCAAGAACCGCTGCACCACCAAGTTAAGGACTTGAGCCAAACAGGGCACATGGGTCAGTTGTCCCTGTCGGAGGGTGGAGAGGAGGTTGGTGCCATTGTCGGAAACCACCATTCCTGGCTTAAGCTGGCGTGGCATCAACCACCTCTGAGCCTGCCCCTACAGAGCTGATAGAATCTCTGCCCCAGTGTGGCTCCTGTCCCCCAAGCACACCAGCTCAAGCACTGCATGGCATCTTTTTGCCTGCGTACTTGCGCAGCCCCTTGAACGCCTACGGAGCACCGCTGGTTCCGAGGACAAAGCACAGAAAAAGGCCATGGAGGAAGAAGAAGAAGAAGAGGAGGGGGTGGAGGAGAGAGGTGTGTCAGAATCACCAGTAATAGCATTTTGGAGGCATGGTGGCGGAACAACCTTCAACACTACTGCACCTTATCCTGCATCCTTCCCAGCTGCCAGCAGAGTCACCCAATGCACCATGAAAGATAGGTAACATCCCTGTCCATGCCTGCTGGACCATGAGTCCGCGGTAATATGCACCTTACTGCTGACCGCCCGGTCCAGCGAGGCCAAGACATTGCCTTCCACATGCTGGTAGAGAGCCGGAATCGCCTTCCGTGAGAAAAAGTGGCGTTTGGAAACCTGCCACTGAGGAACCACACATTATACAAACTCACAGAAGGGGGCAGAGTATACCAACTGAAAAGGCAGCAGTTGAAGCACTAGCAATTTAGCCAAGCTAGTATTCAACCGCTGGGCATGTGGATGGCTGGGAGTGAACTTCTTTCGGTGGTGCAGCAGCTGGGGCAGGGAAATTTGCCTGGTACAATCTGACGTTGGTGTACCGATAGCAGATTGCCCACAAGTACTTGGCTGTGACACACCTAATTCTACACCTTCATTACTCTCAGTGCAGGTTTCAGAGAGGACAGAAGGTATAGTGGGGTTGGAGATCCCAGCTGATGAGGAGCAAGGAGAGGTCCGCTTTGTTCTTTGGTGTGGGTCTTTTTTGTATGCTTGCCAACGAGCTGCCAAAAAAATGTGCTGAAAAACCTGGCTTATACTCTAGTATATACGGCATATATATATATATACACACACACACACACACACACACACACACACATACATATATATATATATATATACATACACACACACACACACATATATATTGTGACAGCAGGCAGGTAAAATCACCAGGTTGCATCCAGGATGGATGATATATATGTCCTAGATTCAGGCTTTATGCCAATTTATACCACTAGGGGGAGTGCTGGGAGTCTTGTAGGGGAAGAGTTAATGAGCCCAGCTGAAGTAAGTGGGCTCATTAGGGCCTCTACAAGAACTCCCAGCATGCTAAGGGAGATGCTCCAACCTGGAACCAGATCTGTTTGGATAGTCTGGGGAGTGTGGTCTCTGTGCGGTGAGCCAAAGCCTGTGTGGTTATTGCTAAGAACATCTAAAAGCAGGGAGCTAGGGACTGGGACAGCACAAGGCTGTACCCAGTTGTTAGTTAGGGACACCAACGTGTGTAGTGAGCGGTCAAGTTGACCAGGATTTATTTTCCTGTTTCTTTTGTTTTCTGTTATATTTTTTGTCTGTATATAGTTCAAATAAAACCACACCCTTTTGTTTTCTCCTACCACTGTCTGCTGTGCCTAATTTTGTGTGGTGAACCCTTCCAGGGGGTCTCACACACCCACTGCCGAGCTAACCCCCTCACAATATATATATATATACACACACACACACACACACACACACTCACACACACACACACACACATATATATATATATATTGTGAGGGGGTTAACTCGGTAGCGGGTGTGTGTGACCCCCTGGTTGGGCTCCCCACACAAAAACAGGGCCAGCAGACGGAGGTTGTGGTTTTCAAAATCAAAAGGTGCGGTTTATTTCTCTATGTACAGTGTACAGTGACAAAAACACAGCAAAGCCAAAAAGAAACAAACAAAATAAATCCTGGTCAGTTTGACCTCTGACTAAACATGCAGGTTTCCTAAACTAACAACTGGGATCAGCCTGGTGCTGTCCTAGTCCCTAAGTCCCTGGTTTAGTAAAAGTCCAAACAAATAGCCACACAGGCTTTGCCTCACCGCACAGGGGTTCACTCTCCCTAGACAGTCCACACAGGTCTGGTTCCAGGCATGAGCTAACATCTAATGAAGCTGGGAGTTTTTATAGAGGCCTTAAACGAACTGACAGGCTTCAGCTGGTCTCATCAACTCCCTGCCTCACGACGCCCAGCACTCTCCCTAGAGGTATGAGTCATCCATGAGCCCACTAGCCTCAGCTGGGCTTCATCAACTCCCTAGTTGTATAAGTCGGCATAAAGCCTGAATCTGGGAGAAATATATCTACCCCCCTGGATGCAACCAGGTGACTTTACCTTCCTGCTGTCACATACCCCCCCCTCTTGTTTTAACCTTGGGGTTGGAACACCAGCAATCAGGCATTCATGTACTCGAGACAAAGCATCCACATTCCCCATTTGAACGCCAGGGCGATGCTTTACTGTGAAGTTGAATTCCTGTAGGGCCAGGAACCACCTATTCACTCTTCTATTTGTCTCCTTGTTTTGAGCCATCCACTTTAACGGAGCGTGATCCGTAACCATGTCAAAGTGCCTACCTAGCAGATAGTACCGAAGGGAATCTAGAGCCCACTTCACCGCTAAACACTCCTTTTCAACCGTGGCGTAATTTACCTCATGGGACTTCAACTTCCTGCTGAGGTAAATGACTGGGTGCTCTTCCCCGTTCCAGACCTGGGACAATACTGCTCCTAACCCCACATCTGACGCATCACTTTGTACGACCAAGTCTTTAGAGAAGTCGGGTGAGTACAACACTGGCTGGCTACATAAGGCTTGTTTCAAGAATTGGAATGCTGCCTCAGCCTCGGGGGTCCATTTAATCATGACCGACCCTTTCCCTTTCGTCAGGTTGGTTAGGGGCACAGCCTTAGAAGCAAAGTGGGGAATGAAGCGCCGATAATAACCCGCGATTCCCAGAAAGGCTCGTACCTGCTTCTTGCTGTTGGGACGTGGCCAACTCTGGATGGCCTCGACTTTGTTGAGTTGGGGTTTTATTACTCCCCTGCCAATGGTGTACCCAAGATATTTGGCCTCCTCCTGCCCAATGGTACACTTCTTGGGGTTAGCCGTAAACCCCGCTTCCCGAACAGAGTCCAGGACTGCTTGCACTTTTGGCAGATGTGAGGCCCAATCTGTGCTATGGACAATTACGTCATCCAGGTAAGCCGCAGCATACTTCCGATGGGGCCTCAGCATCTGGTCCATTTTCCGCTGGAATGTGGCCGGCGCATTCTGTAACCCGAACGGCATTCTCTTATATTGGAACGCCCCGTCTGGGGTTACAAATGCGGTTTTCTCTTTGGCCGACTTGGCCAGGGGAATTTGCCAATACCCTTTTGTGAGGTCAAGAGTCGTCATGTATCGGGCTGTTCCCAGCCGGTCGATCAACTCATCTATACGTGGCATGGGGTAGGTGTCAAATTTTGTAACTTTGTTCAACTGACGAAAATCGTTACAAAATCGCCAGCTCCCATCCGGTTTAGGCACCAACACAATGGGACTAGACCAATCACTTTGGGACTCCTCTATCACCCCTAAGTTCAGCATTTTCTGTACTTCCTCCCGTATTGCCTCCCGTCGGGCCTCTGGGATCCGATAGGGTTTTAACTTCACCCTTTCACCGGGCGGGGTAATAATATCATGCTCTACCCCAGATGTTTGTCCCGGCAGCTCAGAGAACACCTCCTTGTTGCGAAGCACAAACTCCTTAACCTCCTGTTGTTGGGGTTGTGACAAGGTGGCTGCTATTCCAACCTCCGGAATCACGCAACCAGTTTGAGCTGGTGACCAAGTTTCTGCGACTAGGGACTCTCTATCCCTCCAGGCTTTCAACAGATTAACGTGATATATCTGTTCGGGCTTTCGCCTTCCTGGTTGTCTGACCTTGTAATTCACTTCGCTCACTTTTTCCATTATCTCGTAGGGGCCTTGCCATTTGGCAAGGAATTTACTTTCAACCGTAGGGACAAGTACCAATATCCTATCCCCCGGGGAAAAGGTACGGGTCTTTGCTCCACGGTTGTACACTCTCTGCTGTGCCAACTGCGCTTGGGCCAAATGTTCCTTCACGATGGGCATTACCTGTGCAATTCGATCTTGCATCAGGGCGACATGCTCAATCACACTCCTGTGGGGAGAACTCTCACTTTCCCAAGTTTCCTTGGCAATATCCAACAGCCCTCTTGGGTGTCTCCCATACAGTAACTCAAAGGGGGAGAATCCCGTAGAGGATTGGGGCACCTCCCTAATAGCAAACATCAAATAAGGAAGTAGACAGTCCCAATCCTTTCCATCTCTATCCACCACTTTCTTCAACATTTGTTTTAGGGTTTTGTTGAATCTTTCAACCAGCCCATCGGTTTGGGGGTGATACACAGATGTACGCAATTGCGTCACTTTGAACAATTTACACAGCTCTTTCATAACCCGGGACATAAAGGGTGTACCTTGGTCCGTAAGCAGTTCTTTACAAATACCCACCCGGCTAAAAACAAGAGATAGCTCTTTGGCTATGGTTTTGGCCGAGGTATTTCTGAGAGGGATCGCTTCTGGATAACGGGTGGCATAGTCCATTATAACCAATATGTACTGGTGCCCCCTAGCGGACTTGATTATAGGACCTACCAAATCCATTGCGATTCTCTCAAACGGGACCTCAATGATGGGTAGAGGGACCAGCGGGCTACGGAAATGTGGCATCGGGGCCGACCTCTGACACACAGGGCAGGAGGAACAATAATTTTCTATGTCCTTCATCACCCCAGGCCAATAGAATCTCTGTAATACCCTCTCTCGGGTTTTCTCTGTCCCCAGATGACCTCCAAGAATGTGCCCATGGGCCAACTCCAACACCAACTTCCTGTAAGGTTTGGGCACCACCAGCTGCTCAACGGTTTCTTCTGCCCTTTTTGCCACCCGATACAGTAGGTCCTTCTCTACGCTGAAGTATGGGTAAGTGCAGGTATTATCTGGGTTCACTAACTCGCCATCTATTTCCACTACGTTTTCCCGTGCCTTTATTAGGGCGGGGTCTTTTAACTGTTCTGTGGCAAAATTTTCCCTGTGAACCTCCAGATCAGAAAACTCCACAGACGGTAGGTTTTCGTCTGAGGAGGTGGGCTCCTCTCCAGTTTCTTGAGTCTCCCCTGCCAATACTGACAAGGGAAATTCTGGAGAGTCCTCACCACTCTCAGAGGAGTTCTGGCTATCACATTCCTGGTACATAGGGGCACCAGTGGGGGGCTCAGGATCATCCCACAGTTCCCAGAACTTCGGAAAATCCCTTCCCACAATGGCGTCATGCGGTAACTGAGATACTAAGCCCACTGGATGAGAGAGGGTACCTTTGGGGGTCTCGAAACACACTGTAGTCACTGGATACTCTCGGGTGTCCCCATGCACACAAATAACAGCTACCTTGCTATTCCCAGAGACCTCTGTTTTAACTAACTCAGCCTTTATCAGGGTCACAAGGCTACCTGAATCCAACAATACCACAACATTTCTACCATTAACACACATTTTGCATAAATGTTTCTCAGTTCCTCGAATGGCAGTGCATGCGACTGTCGCACACAGCGACTGACGTCTGCCCGTCAGAAAGTCACACTGCATGGGTTCCTCCACAACCGGGCAATTGGCTGCAATATGTCCCGCTTGCCGGCAGCGGTAGCAAACGATCCTTCTTGCGGCCTCTTGAGCCGCTGATTTCCCAGGCTGTTCTCGCCAAACTTGGGGTAGAGCTCCCACCCTCTCACTCTCTCCACCCTCACCCCTTGGAATCCTCTTATCCGCCCCTGGGGATGGTCTGGTCTTAGGGTGGAAAGTCCGAGAGTCTCTGGAAGAGGCCGTCAGGTTCTCTGTAGCCAAGTATCTCTCTACACGATCCACAAGTTTACCGGCCGTTTCTGGGTCTCCGTGGCTTACCCACTTTTGAATGGCGGTAGGAAGAGCTCTCAAGAAACGATCCATCACAACACGTTCCACAATCTCCGGTGCGGACAAAGTCTCTGGCTGTAGCCACTTCCTGCTCAGGTGAATGAGATCATACATTTGAGACCTGGGGGGTTTTCCAAGCTGGAAAGTCCAGTTATGCACACGCTGAGCCCGGACAGCCAGGGTGACACCCAGCCTTGCCAATATTTCAGCTTTTAGCATCACATAGTCTTTTGCTTGGTCAGGCTCTAGGTCATAGTAAGCCTTCTGCGATTCACCAGTTAACAGAGGAGCCACCAGTCCAGCCCACTGCTCCTCAGGCCACTTTTCTCTTTCAGCAGTCCTTTCAAATGTGGTCAAAAATACCTCTGGATCATCCTCTCCAGTCATTTTTGTCAATAAACGACTCACCCCAAAGGACGCGGTATTAGTGGGACGGCTTTCCTCACTGGTCTGCGGACGTTGCTGCATTACTGCTTCCATTTGTTGTAGTCTCTGCTCTTGCTTCTGTAACAGGTCTATGAAGCGGGCCTCAGATTGCTGCTGGGCTTGTTGATGAGCTTGCTGCTGGGCTGCAAGGCTCCTTTGCAAACCTGCATTTGTCTGCTGTTGATTGGCATTTGCTAGAGCCAGCTGTTTCAGTATCTCCTCCATGCTGGCTTAAAAAAAACTGCCACTGGTTCTCCACCAACTGTGAGGGGGTTAACTCGGTAGCGGGTGTGTGTGACCCCCTGGTTGGGCTCCCCACACAAAAACAGGGCCAGCAGACGGAGGTTGTGGTTTTCAAAATCAAAAGGTGCGGTTTATTTCTCTATGTACAGTGACAAAAACACAGCAAAGCCAAAAAGAAACAAACAAAATAAATCCTGGTCAGTTTGACCTCTGACTAAACATGCAGGTTTCCTAAACTAACAACTGGGATCAGCCTGGTGCTGTCCTAGTCCCTAAGTCCCTGGTTTAGTAAAAGTCCAAACAAATAGCCACACAGGCTTTGCCTCACCGCACAGGGGTTCACTCTCCCTAGACAGTCCACACAGGTCTGGTTCCAGGCATGAGCTAACATCTAATGAAGCTGGGAGTTTTTATAGAGGCCTTAAACGAACTGACAGGCTTCAGCTGGTCTCATCAACTCCCTGCCTCACGACGCCCAGCACTCTCCCTAGAGGTATGAGTCATCCATGAGCCCACTAGCCTCAGCTGGGCTTCATCAACTCCCTAGTTGTATAAGTCGGCATAAAGCCTGAATCTGGGAGAAATATATCTACCCCCCTGGATGCAACCAGGTGACTTTACCTTCCTGCTGTCACAATATATATATATATATATATATATATACATATATATTGTGGGGGGGTTAGCTCGGCAGCGGGTGTGTGTGACCCCCGAGATGGGCTCCCCACACAAAAACAGGCCCAGCAAACGGAGGTTGTGGTTTTCAAAATCAAAAAGGTGCGGTTTATTTTCTATTTACAGTGACAAAACACAGCAAAGCAAAAGAAACATAAACAAAATAAATCCTGGTCAACTTGACCTCTGACTAAACATACAGGTTTCCTAACTAACAACTGGGATCAGCCTAGTGCTGTCCTAGTCCCTAAGTCCCTGGTTTTAAATGTCCAAGCAAATAGCCACACAGGCTTTGTCTCACCGCACAGGGGTTCACTCTCCCTAGACAGTCCACACAGGTCTGGTTCCAGGCATGAGCTAACATCTAATGAAGCTGGGAGTTCTTATAGAGGCCTAAATGAGCTGACAAGCTTCAGCTGGTCTCATCAACTCCCTGTCTGTACGACGCCCCACACTCTCCCTAGAGGTATGAGTCATCCATGAGCCCACTAGCCTTATACAAATCTCCACCTAGTTGTATAAGTCGGCGTAAAGCCTGAATCTGGGCGAAATATATCTACCCCCCTGGATGCAACCAGGTGACTTTACCTTCCTGCTGTCACATACCCCCCCTCTTGTTTTAACCTCGGGGTTGGAACACCAGCAATCAGGCATTCATGTACTCGAGACAAAGCATCCACATTCCCCATTTGAACGCCAGGGCGATGCTTTACTGTGAAGTTGAATTCCTGGAGGGCCAGGAACCACCTATTCACTCTTCTATTTGTTTCCTTGTTTTGAGCCATCCACTTTAACGGAGCGTGATCCGTAACCATGTCAAAGTGCCTACCTAGCAGGTAGTACCGAAGGGAATCTAGAGCCCACTTCACCGCTAAACACTCCTTTTCAACGGTGGCGTAATTTACCTCATGGGACTTCAACTTCCTGCTGAGGTAAATGACTGGGTGCTCTTCCCCGTTCCAGACCTGGGACAATACTGCTCCTAACCCCACATCTGACGCATCACTTTGTACGACAAAGTCTTTAGAGAAGTCGGGTGAGTACAACACTGGCTGGCTACATAAGGCTTGTTTCAAGAATTGGAATGCTGCCTCAGCCTCGGGGGTCCATTTAATCATGACCGACCCTTTCCCCTTCGTCAGGTTGGTTAGGGGCACAGCCTTAGAAGCAAAGTGGGGAATGAATCGCCGATAATACCCAGCGATTCCCAGAAAGGCTCGTACCTGCTTCTTGCTGTTGGGACGTGGCCAACTCTGGATGGCCTCGACTTTGTTGAGTTGGGGTTTTATTACTCCCCTCCCAATGGTGTACCCAAGATATTTGGCCTCCTCCTGCCCAATGGTACACTTCTTGGGGTTAGCCGTAAACCCCGCTTCCCGAACAGAGTCCAGGACTGCTTGCACTTTTGGCAGATGTGAGGCCCAATCTGTGCTATGGACAATTATGTCATCCAGGTAAGCCGCAGCATACTTCCGATGGGGCCTCAGCATCTGGTCCATTTTCCGCTGGAATGTGGCCGGCGCATTCTGTAACCCGAACGGCATTCTTTTATATTGGAACGCCCCGTCTGGGGTTACAAATGCGGTTTTCTCTTTGGCCGACTTGGCCAGGGGGATTTGCCAATACCCTTTTGTGAGGTCAAGAGTCGTCATGTATCGGGCTGTTCCCAGCCGGTCGATCAACTCATCTATACGTGGCATGGGGTAGGTGTCAAATTTTGTAACTTTGTTCAACTGTCGAAAATCGTTACAAAATCGCCAGCTCCCATCTGGTTTAGGCACCAACACAATGGGACTAGACCAATCACTTTGGGACACCTCTATCACCCCTAAGTTCAGCATTTTCTGTACTTCCTCCCGTATTGCCTCCCGTCGGGCCTCCGGGATCCGATAGGGTTTTAACTTCACCCTTTCACCGGGCGGGGTAATGATGTCATGCTCTACCCCAGATGTTTGTCCCGGCAGCTCAGAGAATACCTCCTTGTTGCGAAGCACAAACTCCTTAACCTCCTGTTGTTGGGGTTGTGACAAGGTGGCTGCTATTCCAACCTCCGGAATCACGCAACCAGTTTGAGCTGGTGACCAAGTGTCTGCGACTAGGGACTCTCTATCCCTCCAGGCTTTCAACAGATTAACGTGATAGATCTGTTCGGGCTTTCGCCTTCCTGGTTGTCTGACCTTGTAATTCACTTCGCTCACTTTTTCCATTATCTCGTAGGGGCCTTGCCATTTGGCAAGGAATTTACTTTCAACCGTAGGGACAAGTACCAGTATCCTATCCCCCGGGGAAAAGGTACGGGTCTTGGCTGCACGGTTGTACACTCTCTGCTGTGCTAACTGCGCTTGGGCCAAATGTTCCTTCACGATGGGCATTACCTGTGCAATTCGGTCTTGCATCAGGGCGACATGCTCAATCACACTCCTGTGGGGAGAACTCTCACTTTCCCAAGTTTCCTTGGCAATATCCAACAGCCCTCTTGGGTGTCTCCCATACAGTAACTCAAAGGGGGAGAATCCCGTAGAGGATTGGGGCACCTCCCTAATAGCAAACATCAGATAAGGAAGTAGACAGTCCCAATCCTTTCCATCTCTATCCACCACTTTCTTCAACATTTGTTTTAGGGTTTTGTTGAACCTTTCAACCAGCCCATCGGTTTGGGGGTGATACACAGATGTACGTAATTGCATCACTTTGAACAATTTACACAGCTCCTTCATAACCCGGGACATAAAGGGTGTACCTTGGTCCGTAAGCAGTTCTTTACAAATACCCACCCGGCTAAACACAAGAGATAGCTCTTTGGCTATGGTTTTGGCCGAGGTATTTCGGAGAGGGATCGCTTCTGGATAACGGGTGGCATAGTCCATTATAACTAATATGTACTGGTGCCCCCTAGCGGACTTGATTATAGGACCTACCAAATCCATGGCGATCCTCTCAAACGGGACCTCAATGATGGGTAGAGGGACCAGCGGGCTACGGAAATGTGGCATCGGGGCCGACCTCTGACACACAGGGCAGGAGGAACAATAATTTTCTATGTCCTTCATCACCCCCGGCCAATAGAATCTCTGTAATACCCTCTCTCGGGTTTTCTCTGTCCCCAGATGACCTCCAAGAATGTGTCCATGGGCCTACTCCAACACCAACTTCCTGTAAGGTTTGGGCACCACAAGCTGCTCAACGGTTTCTTCTGCCCTTTTTGCCACCCGATACAGTAGGTCCTTCTCTACGCTGAAGTATGGGTAAGTGCAGGTATTATCTGGGTTCACTAACTCGCCATCTATTTTCACTACGTTTTCCCGTGCCTTTATTAGGGCGGGGTCTTTCAACTGTTCTGTGGCAAAGTTTTCCCTGTGAACCTCAAGATCAGAAAACTCCACAGACGGTAGGTTTTCGTCTGAGGAGGTGGGCTCCTCTCCAGTTTCTTGAGTCTCCCCTGCCAATACTGATAAGGGAAATTCCGGAGAGTCCTCACCACTCTCAGGGGAGTTCTGGCTATCACATTCCTGGTACATAGGGGCACCAGTGGGGGGCTCAGGATCATCCCACAGTTCCCAGAACTTCGGAAAATCCCTTCCCACAATGGCGTCATGCGGTAACTGAGATACTAAGCCCACTGGATGAGAGAGGGTACCTTTGGGGGTCTCGAAACACACTGTAGTCACTGGATACTCTCGGGTGTCCCCATGCACACAAATAACAGCTACCTTGCTATTCCCAGAGACCTCTGTTTTAACTAACTCAGCCTTTATCAGGGTCACAAGGCTACCTGAATCCAGCAATACCACAACATTTCTACCATTAACACACATTTTGCATAAATGTTTCTCAGTTCCTCGAATGGCAGTGCATGCGACTGTCGCACACAGCGACTGACGTCTGCCCGTCAGAAAGTCACACTGCATGGGTTCCTCCACAACCGGGCAATTGGCTGCAATATGTCCCGCTTGCCGGCAGCGGTAGCAAACGATCCTTCTTGCGGCCTCTTGAGCCGCTGATTTCCCAGGCTGTTCTCGCCAAACTTGGGGTAGAGCTCCCACCCTCTCACTCTCTCCACCCTCACCCCTTGGAATCCTCTTATCCGCCCCTGGGGATGGTCTGGTCTTAGGGTGGAAAGTCCGAGTGTCTCTGGAAGAGGCCGTCAGGTTCTCTGTAGCCAAGTATTTCTCCACACGATCCACAAGACCATCGGCCGTCTCTGGGTCTCCATGGCTTACCCACTTTTGGATGGCAGTAGGAAGAGCTCTCAAAAACCGATCCATTACAACACGTTCCACAATCTTTGGTGCGGACAAAGTCTCTGGCTGTAGCCACTTTCTGCTCAGGTGAATGAGATCATACATTTGAGACCTGGGGGGTTTTCCAAGCTGGAAAGTCCAGTTATGCACACGCTGAGCCCGGACAGCCTGGGTGACACCCAGCCTTGCCAATATTTCAGCTTTTAGCATCGCATAGTCTTTTGCTTGGTTAGGCTCTAGGTCATAGTAAGCTTTCTGCGATTCACCAGTTAACAGAGGAGCCACCAGTCCAGCCCACTGCTCCTCAGGCCACTTTTCTCTTTCAGCGGTCCTTTCAAATGTGGTCAAAAATACCTCTGGATCATCCTCTCCAGTCATTTTTGTCAATAAACGACTCACCCCAAAGGACGCGGTATTAGTGGGACGGCTTTCCTCACTGGTCTGCGGACGTTGCTGCATTGCTGCTTCCATCTGTTGTTGTAGTCTCTGCTCTTGCTTCTGTAACAGGTCTATGAAGCGGGCCTCAGATTGCTGCTGGGCTTGTTGCTGAGCCTCCAGACTCTGTTGCAAAGTTGCGTTTGTCTGCTGCTGGGCTGCAAGGCTCTGTTGATGAGCTTGCTGCTGGGCTGCAAGGCTCTGTTGATGAGCTTGCTGCTGGGCTGCGAAGTTCTGTTGTTGAGCTGCAAGGCTCTTTTGCAAACCTGCATTTGTCTGCTGTTGATTGGCATTTGCTAGAGCCAGCTGTTTCAGTATCTCCTCCATGCTGGCTTAAAAAAAAACTGCCACTGGTTCTCCACCAACTGTGGGGGGGTTAGCTCGGCAGCGGGTGTGTGTGACCCCCGAGATGGGCTCCCCACACAAAAACAGGCCCAGCAAACGGAGGTTGTGGTTTTCAAAATCAAAAAGGTGCGGTTTATTTTCTATTTACAGTGACAAAACACAGCAAAGCAAAAGAAACATAAACAAAATAAATCCTGGTCAACTTGACCTCTGACTAAACATACAGGTTTCCTAACTAACAACTGGGATCAGCCTAGTGCTGTCCTAGTCCCTAAGTCCCTGGTTTTAAATGTCCAAGCAAATAGCCACACAGGCTTTGTCTCACCGCACAGGGGTTCACTCTCCCTAGACAGTCCACACAGGTCTGGTTCCAGGCATGAGCTAACATCTAATGAAGCTGGGAGTTCTTATAGAGACCTAAATGAGCTGACAAGCTTCAGCTGGTCTCATCAACTCCCTGTCTGTACGACGCCCCACACTCTCCCTAGAGGTATGAGTCATCCATGAGCCCACTAGCCTTATACAACTCTCCACCTAGTTGTATAAGTCGGCGTAAAGCCTGAATCTGGGCGAAATATATCTACCCCCCTGGATGCAACCAGGTGACTTTACCTTCCTGCTGTCACAATATATATATACATATATATATATATATATATATATATATATATATATATATATACATATATATATATATATATATTGTGACAGCAGGAAGGTAAAGTCACCTGGTTGCATCCAGGGGGGTAGATATATTTCGCCCAGATTCAGGCTTTACGCCGACTTATACAACTAGGTAGAGAGTTAATGAAGCCCAGCTGAGACTAGTGGGCTCATGGATGACTCATACCTCTAGGGAGAGGGCTGGGCGTCGTACAGACAGGGAGTTGATGAGGCCAGCTGAAGCTTGTCAGCTCATTTAGGCCTCTATAAGAACTCCCAGCTTCATTAGATGTTAGCTCATGCCTGGAACCAGACCTGTGTGGACTGTCTAGGGAGAGTGAACCCCTGTGCGGTGAGAAAAAGCCTGTGTGGCTATTTGCTTGGACATTTAAAACCAGGGACTTAGGGACTAGGACAGCACTAGGCTGATCCCAGTTGTTAGTTAGGAAACCTGTATGTTTAGTCAGAGGTCAACTTGACCAGGATTTATTTTGGTTATGTTTCTTTTGCTTTGCTGTGTTTTGTCACTGTAAATAGAAAATAAACCGCACCTTTTTGATTTTGAAAACCACAACCTCCGTTTGCTGGGCCTGTTTTGGGTGGGGAGCCCATCCCGGGGGTCACACACACCCGCTGCCGAGCTAACCCCCTCACAGTCGGTGGAGAACCAGTGGCAGTTTTTTTTAAGCCAGCATGGAGGAGATACTGAAACAGCTGGCTCTAGCAAATGCCAATCAACAGCAGACAAATGCAGGTTTGCAAAGGAGCCTTGCAGCCCAGCAGCAGACAAACGCAACTTTGCAACAGAGTCTGGAGGCTCAGCAACGAGCCCAGCAGCAATCGGAGGCCCGCTTCATAGACCTGTTGCAGAAGCAAGAGCAGAGACTACAACAACAGATGGAAGCAGTAATGCAGCAACGTCCGCAGACCAGTGAGGAAAGCCGTCCCACTAATACCGCGTCCTTTGGGGTGAGTCGTTTATTGACAAAAATGACTGGAGAGGATGATCCAGAGGTATTTTTGACCACATTTGAAAGGACCGCTGAAAGAGAAAAGTGGCCTGAGGAGCAGTGGGCTGGACTGGTGGCTCCTCTGTTAACTGGTGAATCGCAGAAAGCTTACTATGACCTAGAGCCTAACCAAGCAAAAGACTATGTGATGCTAAAAGCTGAAATATTGGCAAGGCTGGGTGTCACCCAGGCTGTCCGGGCTCAGCGTGTGCATAACTGGACTTTCCAGCTTGGAAAACCCCCCAGGTCTCAAATGTATGATCTCATTCACCTGAGCAGAAAGTGGCTACAGCCAGAGACTTTGTCCGCACCAAAGATTGTGGAACGTGTTGTAATGGATCGGTTTTTGAGAGCTCTTCCTACTGCCATCCAAAAGTGGGTAAGCCATGGAGACCCAGAGACGGCCGATGGTCTTGTGGATCGTGTGGAGAAATACTTGGCTACAGAGAACCTGACGGCCTCTTCCAGAGACACTCGGACTTTCCACCCTAAGACCAGACCATCCCCAGGGGCGGATAAGAGGATTCCAAGGGGTGAGGGTGGAGAGAGTGAGAGGGTGGGAGCTCTACCCCAAGTTTGGCGAGAACAGCCTGGGAAATCAGCGGCTCAAGAGGCGGCAAGAAGGATCGTTTGCTACCGCTGCCGGCAAGCTGGACATATTGCAGCCAATTGCCCGGTTGTGGAGGAACCCATGCAGTGTGACTTTCTGACGGGCAGACGTCAGTCGCTGTGTGCGACAGTCGCATGCACTGCCATTCGAGGAACTGAGAAACATTTATGCAAAATGTGTGTTAATGGTAGAAATGTTGTGGTATTGCTGGATTCAGGTAGCCTTGTGACCCTGATAAAGGCTGAGTTAGTTAAAACAGAGGTCTCTGGGAATAGCAAGGTAGCTGTTATTTGTGTGCATGGGGACACCCGAGAGTATCCAGTGACTACAGTGTGTTTCGAGACCCCCAAAGGTACCCTCTCTCATCCAGTGGGCTTAGTATCTCAGTTACCGTATGACGCCATTGTGGGAAGGGATTTTCCGAAGTTCTGGGAACTGTGGGATGATCCTGAGCCCCTCACTGGTGCCCCTATGTACCAGGAATGTGATAGCCAGAACTCCCCTGAGAGTGGTGAGGACTCTCCGGAATTTCCCTTATCAGTATTGGCAGGGGAGACTCAAGAAACTGGAGAGGAGCCCACCTCCTCAGACGAAAACCTACCGTCTGTGGAGTTTTCTGATCTTGAGGTTCACAGGGAAAACTTTGCCACAGAACAGTTGAAAGACCCCGCCCTAATAAAGGCACGGGAAAACGTAGTGAAAATAGATGGCGAGTTAGTGAACCCAGATAATACCTGCACTTACCCATACTTCAGCGTAGAGAAGGACCTACTGTATCTGGTGGCAAAAAGGGCAGAAGAAACTGTTGAGCAGCTTGTGGTGCCCAAACCTTACAGGAAGTTGGTGTTGGAGTTGGCCCATGGGCACATTCTTGGAGGTCATCTGGGGACAGAGAAAACCCGAGAGAGGGTATTACAGAGATTCTATTGGCCGGGGGTGATGAAGGACGTAGAAAATTATTGTTCCTCCTGCCCTGTGTGTCAGAGGTTGGCCCCGATGCCACATTTCCGTAGCCCGCTGGTCCCTCTACCCATCATTGAGGTCCCGTTTGAGAGGATCGCCATGGATTTGGTAGGTCCTATAATCAAGTCCGCTAGGGGGCACCAGTACATATTAGTTATAATGGACTATGCCACCCGTTATCCAGAAGCGATCCCTCTCCGAAATACCTCGGCCAAAACCATAGCCAAAGAGCTATCTCTTGTTTTTAGCCGGGTGGGTATTTGTAAAGAACTGCTTACGGACCAAGGTACACCCTTTATGTCCCGGGTTATGAAAGAGCTGTGTAAATTGTTCAAAGTGACGCAATTGCGTACGTCTGTGTATCACCCCCAAACCAATGGGCTGGTTGAAAGATTCAACAAAACCCTAAAACAAATGTTGAAGAAAGTGGTGGATAGAGATGGAAAGGATTGGGACTGTTTACTTCCTTATTTGATGTTTGCTATTAGGGAGGTGCCCCAATCCTCTACGGGATTCTCCCCCTTTGAGTTACTGTATGGGAGACACCCAAGAGGGCTGTTGGATATTGCCAAGGAAACTTGGGAAAGTGAGAGTTCTCCCCACAGGAGTGTGATTGAGCATGTCGCCCTGATGCAAGATCGAATTGCACAGGTAATGCCCATCGTGAAGGAACATTTGGCCCAAGCGCAGTTGGCACAGCAGAGAGTGTACAACCGTGGAGCCAAGACCCGTACCTTTTCCCCGGGGGATAGGATATTGGTACTTGTCCCTACGGTTGAAAGTAAATTCCTTGCCAAATGGCAAGGCCCCTACGAGATAATGGAAAAAGTGAGCGAAGTGAATTACAAGGTCAGACAACCAGGAAGGCGAAAGCCCGAACAGATCTATCACGTTAATCTGTTGAAAGCCTGGAGGGATAGAGAGTCCCTAGTCGCAGACACTTGGTCACCAGCTCAAACTGGTTGTGTGATTCCTGAGGTTGGAATAGCAGCCACCTTGTCACAACCCCAACAACAGGAGGTTAAGGAGTTTGTGCTTCGCAACAAGGAGGTATTCTCTGAGCTGCCGGGACAAACATCTGGGGTAGAGCATGACATCATTACCCCGCCCGGTGAAAGGGTGAAGTTAAAACCCTATCGGATCCCAGAGGCTCGACGGGAGGCAATACGGGAGGAAGTACAGAAAATGCTGAACTTAGGGGTGATAGAGGAGTCCCAAAGTGATTGGTCTAGTCCCATCGTGTTGGTGCCTAAACCGGATGGGAGCTGGCGATTTTGTAACGATTTTCGTCAGTTGAACAAAGTTACAAAATTTGACACCTACCCCATGCCACGTATAGATGAGTTGATCGACCGGCTGGGAACAGCCCGATACATGACGACTCTTGACCTCACAAAAGGGTATTGGCAAATCCCCCTGGCCAAGTCGGCCAAAGAGAAAACCGCATTTGTAACCCCAGACGGGGCGTTCCAATATAACAGAATGCCGTTCGGGTTACAGAATGCGCCGGCCACATTCCAGCGGAAAATGGACCAGATGCTGAGGCCCCATCGGAAGTATGCTGCGGCTTACCTGGATGACGTAATTGTCCATAGCACAGATTGGGCCTCACATCTGCCAAAAGTGCAAGCAGTCCTGGACTCTGTTCGGGAAGCGGGGTTTACGGCTAACCCCAAGAAGTGTACCATTGGGCAGGAGGAGGCCAAATATCTTGGGTACACCATTGGGAGGGGAGTAATAAAACCCCAACTCAACAAAGTCGAGGCCATCCAGAGTTGGCCACGTCCCAACAGCAAGAAGCAGGTACGAGCCTTTCTGGGAATCGCTGGGTATTATCGGCGATTCATTCCCCACTTTGCTTCTAAGGCTGTGCCCCTAACCAACCTGACGAAGGGGAAAGGGTCGGTCATGGTTAAATGGACCCCCGAGGCTGAGGCAGCATTCCAATTCTTGAAACAAGCCTTATGTAGCCAGCCAGTGTTGTACTCACCCGACTTCTCTAAAGACTTTGTCGTACAAAGTGATGCGTCAGATGTGGGGTTAGGAGCAGTATTGTCCCAGGTCTGGAACGGGGAAGAGCACCCAGTCATTTACCTCAGCAGGAAGTTGAAGTCCCATGAGGTAAATTACGCCACCGTTGAAAAGGAGTGTTTAGCGGTGAAGTGGGCTCTAGATTCCCTTCGGTACTACCTGCTAGGTAGGCACTTTGACATGGTTACGGATCACGCTCCGTTAAAGTGGATGGCTCAAAACAAGGAAACAAATAGAAGAGTGAATAGGTGGTTCCTGGCCCTCCAGGAATTCAACTTCACAGTAAAGCATCGCCCTGGCGTTCAAATGGGGAATGTGGATGCTTTGTCTCGAGTACATGAATGCCTGATTGCTGGTGTTCCAACCCCGAGGTTAAAACAAGAGGGGGGGGTATGTGACAGCAGGAAGGTAAAGTCACCTGGTTGCATCCAGGGGGGTAGATATATTTCGCCCAGATTCAGGCTTTACGCCGACTTATACAACTAGGTAGAGAGTTAATGAAGCCCAGCTGAGACTAGTGGGCTCATGGATGACTCATACCTCTAGGGAGAGGGCTGGGCGTCGTACAGACAGGGAGTTGATGAGGCCAGCTGAAGCTTGTCAGCTCATTTAGGCCTCTATAAGAACTCCCAGCTTCATTAGATGTTAGCTCATGCCTGGAACCAGACCTGTGTGGACTGTCTAGGGAGAGTGAACCCCTGTGCGGTGAGAAAAAGCCTGTGTGGCTATTTGCTTGGACATTTAAAACCAGGGACTTAGGGACTAGGACAGCACTAGGCTGATCCCAGTTGTTAGTTAGGAAACCTGTATGTTTAGTCAGAGGTCAACTTGACCAGGATTTATTTTGGTTATGTTTCTTTTGCTTTGCTGTGTTTTGTCACTGTAAATAGAAAATAAACCGCACCTTTTTGATTTTGAAAACCACAACCTCCGTTTGCTGGGCCTGTTTTGGGTGGGGAGCCCATCCCGGGGGTCACACACACCCGCTGCCGAGCTAACCCCCTCACAATATATATATATATATATATATATATATATATATTGTACAGGACGCCAAGGTTGGGTCCTGGACGGGTGCTATGTAGCACCAATATTTGGGTTATGGTCCCTTTAACGAGTGGTAATAGTGTTCAGGAGGTCACCCAATGGGTGAGGAATTTCTGGCAAAATAAATAGTCCAGAGAGGACTGGCTCGCAGTCCTCTTTGTCTTAATAGAGAGGTATTTGGGGCCCGGAATTTCGGAGGCTCTAAAGTGACATTCGGGTGGGATAGAGCCTCCACTCCTGACCACTGGGAGTCAGCACACAGGGGGTTAAGGTCTTCCAGGAAGACAGCTCATAAAACAGGAAGTGATGCTAGAGGTGTGTGGAAGGAGTATGAGGATTGCACCTGTGGAGAGGAGCTGTCTGTTTGCTGGGAGCTTGGAAAGATTCAGCAAGGGCTCTGGAAGTTCCCCTACAAAACTGTATGTGTCTTTCCTTTGGTTTATTTTTGTGCTGAAGACAAGCAGGACTTTTGATTTATGCTGGAAGATAAGTGGACTTTAGTTTATACTTTTCTGTGTGCTGAATTAAGCGTTATTTTTGCTTTATTCACAAATAAAAGCCTTTCTGTTTAAAAGTCAACGGTTTATGCACTTAGTCCCGTGGAGCTATAATCCCCAAAAGTTCTCAATAAAAAAAATATATATATATATATATATATATATACATACATACATACATACATACATACATACATACATACATACATACATACATACATATACACACATACATATACACACATTTTTATATATATATATATATATATATATATATATATATATATATACACACACACATACTGTGGTAGTGTGGTACCCCACCAGTGTATAAATACAGGATTCTCAACCAGGCAGGTTGAGGGACTCCAGGGTATTTGCTTGTTTTGGAGGAAATTGGCTTTTCAATTTCCTCATGTTTTACTAAAGTCCACTTTGGGACCTGGAGCTTGGGGATTTCTTAGAGATCCGGGTGGGATGAAATCACCAGTCCTGGATCCGGGTTTTGAGACTCAACTGCACACTGATTGTTCAGGTGTGTGTGTGGGCCTGATAGTAGAGTCAGGACCAGCATTCTGGGCTCCACCCTCCCGACGAGTGCAGGTGTGCACTGGAGAAGCCAGAGAGTGCTTGTCTGCACACTGGAAGCCAGAGACCCAGGTCTGAGGCCTCGTACACACGGCCGAGATTCTCGTTGAGAAAAACATGTCGTTTTTTTCTACGAGATTCTTGGACAAGAAACTTGTCCCGGCCGAGTGTACACACGCTCGTTTCAAAGAACCCGCGGTTCTTTGAAAGGAGTGTACGCGGTGACGTCATCGACTACGTCGAGCATGCGCTCGTCACATTCGATGCCGTCGCCGCCATCTTGGTATACCCTACGTATGCCTAGGAAGCTACCGCGCATGCGTCGAATTCATTTCGAACATGCGCGGGCTTCCGGGCGGACAGGTAAGTGTACACACACTCACTTTTCTCGTCGAGAAACACGCCGAGGAGAATCTCGACGAGAAAATAGAGAGCAGGTTCTCTATTTTCTCGTCGAGGTTTCTTGTCGGTTTTCTCGACGAGAAACACGCTAGCAGCGTACACACGACCGATTTACTCGGCAAGACCTCTCTGCCAGCAAGTTTCTTGCTGGTTCTTGCCGAGAAAATCGGTCGTGTGTACGAGGCCTGAGGGTCAGAGCAGTGGACCCAAGTCTGAGGGTCAGAGCAGTGAGGGGCTGCTATCTAAATGGACGGTGTTGCCAAGGGAAAAGTCTGTAGGAGACAGATGAAAGCCTGAAGTGGAAGGCCTGAGCAGCACTGCTGTATGTATAAGCCAGGAGGCTAAATGACATTTTGTTGATGAATAGGAGTGCTGAAACCCCTGCGAGGGAAACCTTTCATTTTGTTTTGAACTTCTTTTAATAAAAATGGGCAAACAAAGCCCTTAAAAAGAAGAACCAGCGAGTGGCGGTGTCCTTCAAGTTCTACATTTGATGCTAGTCCTTTACACGTGGTGGAGAATTTTGGCACAATCTGAGATCCCTACAATCAAGTAAGTTCATCTGTTATATGAACTGTGTTTTTGGTGCATGAGACTGCATTATCTGTCTGTGTGCAGGTGAGGAGAACCTGCAAGCGAAAGGTAACTAGCCTTAAAGAGACAGTGCTCCAATTTGTTGCAGGTGGTGTACCTGTGAACAAAAAGACAATTTTTTTTTTCTCTGCAGTGAACTGCTGCTAGCTGTGTGTGGCAGCCAGGCAAACTGCCTTGTGCAGAAGTTTATTTGATGGACTGTTGCATGCAGGTTGTGTACCTGTGAAAGGAGAAACAAAAACAGATTTTTTTTTTTTTTTTTTTCCCTTTTCTCCGCCAAGGACAGTTACATGTTGCTGTGTGCAAGACCGCAAGGATGGGGCGATCAAAACGCCTAAAAGAAGCAAGGATGGCTGAGATGATAGATAGAGCTCTGTGGCTGGAGGGGTTGTTACCGCCTGATCGAACCCCATACATGCCTAAACAGAGTTTTCCAAGGGAAAAGAGGGCTGCTGTTGTCCCTAGCAACCCTGGTGCAATGAATACACAGATGACGGCTAGTGTGGAGAGTCCACCAGCGTTTGAATCTGCAGTGGATTGGTGCAAGCGACACCTGGCAGGATTGGACCAAGCTAAAGTGGAAGGCAAGCCAACCTTCCATACAAAAAGAGAGCTGCCGGATGTCCATGCCTGGGAGAGGGGTGCTGTTGCCCCTGGCAACGCTGCTGCAGTTAAACCAGCAGCTGTTGCAAAAAGTGTGAAAGTGACACAGCTTGAGACAGGGTCCAGCAGATGCAGGGTGGGAAACCCTGACAAGACATGGAACCAAGTGCGCTGTTTGCGGTGCAGTGAGTGGGGGCATGCAGTCTCCAAGTGCCTTTTGTCCCTGGCTCCAGTGCAAAGCTACCTAGCAAAACAAAGGTCTGAGAAGCCTGTGTTATATGCCAGAAGTGAGGCTGATCAAAGGCCAGGACAGAGAGTGGTTGCCCATAGCAACACAGAGGAGGCCAGTCGGGCTGTCTGTGGACCATGGGGTGTGCCTCCCATGGGTTGTGACAAGTGGCTTCTGGAGGAGCTAATACAGAATGTTGTAGAGAGCCAGCAAAGCTCTGCTGGGAGACTGCGATCTCCCATGGCAACGAGAGTGGAAGTTGTGCCTGGAAGGAATCATCAGGAGAGAAACGCACTGGGGAAAAGTCGTCCAGTACCATGCCTGGAATGTGGCCAGCTGGGGCATGAAATATTGTCTTGCCCTAGATTCTGGGGAGCACCTGGAGGTAATGTTGCTGAGCAGAACTCTTTACCTGTGGGCCAAGATCCCTTTGAAAATATGTTTGCAGTCACCCCTGGCAACAAGGAGGAGTTTTCTGTGGTGTCTGCAGGGGGTGCTAAACAGTGGGAGATGCCTGCTGTGATTTCAGCCCATGGCCACCAGGAGGAGTTGGCCAGTAAATGTGCGGCTGAGGACTGGTTCTTAAGACAACGTACTCAAATGAAGATGGTGACCCCTACTACTGTGGTGGGTAAGACTATCTTTAATGAAATGACACCTGGAACTTCTGATTTCAGGTATAAAAGAACTGTCTACGAGACTGTCCATGATGATGTGAGAGTGACCCCAGTTAGTGGGGCCACAGAATGTGCGCTTGAGAATGACTTTTTCATACCTAGTGGGAATGCAGGGGTTAAAGTCCAAACAGAACCTGTGTTGATGACTAAAAGTGTTGTGTCTAATGTCTGCCAGCCTCAAGTTGGCAGTGGGCTAGGACAGCCTGCAAAAACTAAAAATGCTATAAGTGTTACTGTTAATGAAAAGTTTGCTTCTGTTGGGAAAACTCCAGGTTCTTCCAGAGCAAAAGCTGTTGTCACAAATGGGTCGTTGCCTGTAGCAATTGGTGGTAAGACAGCACAGTTGTCCCCAGAAATCTTCAGGGAACTTCATGTATTGGAGTCGGAGGTTGCCATGGACAACTGCGATGTCACTCTGGTGGGACAGAGTGGAACTGTACCGTGTAATGGTAATGTGTTAGTGCAAGCTGCTAGTACTAAAAATGTGCCGGTAAATGGTGGGTTAACACAACCTGTGAAAAATGCAAAGGTGTGTGAGGCTTATGAAGCGCCGCCCGAGCAAGGTGGTGTATTGCAACCTGTGGTGCTAAAACATGTGTTACCGAAGTCTGCCATAATTCATAATTTGGATGATGAATCTGCAACTAAACCCGTCTGTTCTAATGTGTCTCCTTGGGCGGATGGATCAGGGCTGAGGAGCGCTGGTGAATGGAGCACAGCTACAACGGATTGGGATAGTTGGGGTAAAAATCTAATGTCCCTGATAGATGAGGCTTTCATGCACAAAAATAAGGTGGACAAAGTTTCTGCTGTGCCAGCAGGAGGGACGGCAGAACAGTTTATACCTGAGGGCGCGGTGGCTGCTGCAGGGGTTAACCCTTGTGAGAAATATGGACCATATAAGGGTGAGCACACAGCAGTAGTGATGAGCCGAACACCCCCGGGTTCGGTTCGCACCAGAACCCGCGAACGGACCGAAAGTTCGAACGAACATTAGAACCCTATTAAATACAATGGATGCGAACGTTCGAATTCTAAAGTGCTAATTATAACAACTATTATGCATGTTATTGTCCTAAAAAGGGTTTGGGAACCCGGGTTCTGCACCAGGGGACATGTATCAATGCAAAAAGAAGTTTTAAAAACGGTCGTTTTTCGGGAGCAGTCATTTTAATGATGCATAAAGTGAAAAAAAAAAAGTCAAATATTCCTTTAAATATCGTACCTGGGGGGTGTCTAAAGTATGCCTGTGAAGTGCCACGTGTTTCCCGTGTTTAGAACTGTCCCTGCACAAAATGACACTTCTAAAGGAAAAAAAAGCCATTTAAAACTGCTTGCGGCTTTAATGTAATGTCTGGTCCCGGTAATATGGATGAAATTCTTTAAGAAAAATGGCATAGCTACCCCATGACCCCCCCCCCCCTACCCCAGCCCATTACCAGCCCCTTTGGGTCTTGTATGGATATTAAGGGGAACCCCGCACATAAAATAAAAAAGGCCCTATATACTCTGAACAGCCCTATACAGGCGGTGCATACAAGACAGGGACTGTAGGTTTGTTCTTATGTAGAATCTGTTTGTAATTTTGAACAGGTACATTGTTGAAGTGTAGCTCCAGACCAAAAATCTATTTTTAAACTTTTTGGAAAACATAGGTAAGGGTTATCACCCCTGTAACATTTGTTTTGCTGTCTGTGCCCCTGTTCAGAACATTTCACCTCACTTTCCGTCCCAATGACAACTGTTTTTGAAATGTGGTGTTTTTCTTGAAACAAGGATTGCTGATAAAGCATCAGTACAGAGGAGACACCTTTCTCCCATATTTATTCTTACAGGAGAGAATTTTCCTTCCTAGTGGTAGATTTCCTCTCACTTCCTGTTGTCTTCTTGCGTTTGCAAGTAGGAGTCGTTTGTAAGTTGGATGTTTGAAAGTAGGGACCTGCCGTATATACTCTGCAGAAATAGGCCCCTTAGTTGTTGGTGTTGGCACAACACTGTAAGCACTCACAGTTACTCTTGGTTGGTGCTGGAACGCCCTGCTGTCAACTATTATATCAGGAATTTTAATTACATATAATTGTTGAACAGTGGTAGTAAAAATTGGGCCTTTGATGGTGGTGCTGGTGCCACAACACTGTAAGCCCTGACAGTTACTCTTGGTGGGTGCAGCAATGGGCCCTGCTGTGAATTATTAGATCAAGAATTGTAATTACATGCCCCTGTTGAACAGGGGCTGAAAAATTGGGCCTTAGGCACTGGTGGCACAACACTGCAACCCCTCACAGATACTGTACTTGGAGCACAGCAATGAGCCCTGTTGCAAAGTATTGCTTCAAAAATTGTAATGACACGCCCCTGTTAAACAGGGGCTGAAAAATTGGGCCTTAGGCACTGGTGGCACAACACTGCAACTCCTCACAGATACTGTACTTGGAGCACAGCAATGAGCCCTGTTGCAAAGTATTGCTTCAAAAATTGTAATGACACGCCCCTGTTAAACAGGGGCTGAAAAATTGGGCCTTAGGCACTGGTGGCACAACACTGCAACTCCTCACAGATACTGTACTTGGAGCACAGCAATGAGCCCTGTTGCAAAGTATTGCTTCAAAAATTGTAATGACACGCCCCTGTTAAACAGGGGCTGAAAAATTGGGCCTTAGGCACTGGTGGCACAACACTGCAACTCCTCACAGATACTGTACTTGGAGCACAGCAATGAGCCCTGTTGCAAAGTATTGCTTCAAAAATTGTAATGACACGCCCCTGTTAAACAGGGGCTGAAAAATTGGGCGTTAGGCACTGGTGGCGGCACCCATAAACAAAAATGATCTTACAAGCTATCATCATCAATCGTATCATTGAGGACTCGGAGGAGGAGGATAGCCAGTCAACATAACAGCACAGGCACTCAGCATCAGCATCAGTCTTGAAGGGATGTGACATGTTAAAATCAATTAGTCTGTTATATCAGCATCAGGTGTGTGGTAGCTGGTGGTGATCCAAGACTGGTTCATCTTGATGAAAGTCAGTCGATCAACCGAGTCGGTGGACAGGCGCACCCTGTGATCCGTGACAAATCCTCCAGCAGCACTGAATGTGCGTTCCGAAAGAACGCTGGATGCAGGACAGGCCAGTAGCTCAATTGCATACTGTGCAAGCTCTGGCCAGTGATCCATCCTCAAGACCCAGTAAGCCAGAGGATTTTCGGTGGGGAAGGTGTCCAAGTCTGACCTTGCCCCTAGATATTCCTGCACCATGTTTATCAGACGCTGGCGATGGTTGCTGGAACCGATCATACTTTGGGGCTGCGGACTAAAGAATTGTCTGAACGCATCGGTCAGACGGCCACCTTCCCCACCGCTCCTTCTTTGACTGGCCGAAGCCTCAGCAACTCGTTGTCCAGGACCAGGAGTTTGCAACCTCCCAGTCTCTGGGAACGCGTTGCACAGACCTTTCTGCAAGGCCTCCCGGAGTTGTCTCATCCTCTGCTCCCTCTGCGACGGTAACATAAGGTCCGCAACCTTACCCTTGTACCGTGGATCAAGGAGAGTGGCCAGCCAGTAATGGTCCCTCTCCTTGATCCGAAGAATACAAGGATCCTTCCGCAGACTTTGCAGGATCAGGGAGGCCATGCAGCGTAGGTTTGCTGAGGCATTCGCTCCGGAGTCCTCTGGGTCACTAAGGACGACATGATCCGCAGCCACCTCCTCCCAGCCACGTACAAGTCCACTGGTTTCTTGGGACTGTAAATCATCCCTAAAAGACTGCTGCTGATGATGCTGAGTGCCAGCCTCCACCTCCATGCTGACACAATCCTCCTCCTCCTCCTCCTCCTCCTCCTCCTCTTCCTGTGCGATGGGTGGGACAGAAGGAACACTGTCTAGGTAAAGGGGGCCTTGAGAGGCAAGGAAGTCCTCCTCTTCCTGCCTCTGTTCTGCCTCAAGTGCCCTGTCCATTATTCCACGCAGCGTGTGCTCCAACAGGTGGACAAGAGGTACAGTGTCACTGATGCATGCACTGTCACTGCTCACCATCCTCGTGGCCTCCTCAAATGGTGCCAGGACAGTGCATGCATCCCTGATCATGCCCCACTGGCGTGGAGAAAAAAAACCAAGCTCCCCTGACCCTGTCCTGGTGCCGTAGTCGCACAGGTACTCATTGATGGCCCTCTGCTGCGTGTGCAGCCGCTGCAGCATGGCCAACGTTGAGTTCCACCTGGTGGGCATGTCACATATAAGGCGGTTCTTGGGCAGGTTCAACTCCTTTTGCAGCTCAGCCAGGCGAGCACTGGCATTATAAGATCTGCGGAAATGCACACAGACTTTCCTGGCCTGCCTCAGGACATCCTGTAAGCCCGGGTACCTGCCCAAGAACCGCTGCACCACCAGGTTAAGGACGTGAGCCACACAGGGCACATGGGTCAGTTGTCCCTGTCGGAGGGCGGAGAGGAGGTTGGTGCCATTGTCGCAAACCACCATTCCTGGCTTAAGCTGGCGTGGCGTCAACCACCTCTCGGCCTGGCCCTGCAGAGCAGACAGGACCTCTGCCCCAGTGTGGCTTCTGTCCCCCAAACACACCAGCGCAAGCACGGCATGGCATCTTTTTGCCTGCGTACTTGCGTAGCCCCGTGAACGGCTACGGAGCACCGCTGGTTCATAGGACAAACCACAGGAAGAGGCCATGGAGGAAGAAGAAGAGGAGGGGGTGGAGGAGAGAGGTGTGTCACAACCAGTAGTAGCATTTTGGAGGCGTGGCGGTGGGACAACCTCCAACACTACTGCACCTTGTCCTGAATCCTTCCCAGCTGCCAAAAGAGTGACCCAATGGGCCGTGAAAGAAAGGTAACGTCCCTGTCCATGCCTGCTGGACCATGAGTCAGCGGTAATATGCACCTTACCGCTGACCGCCCTGTCCAGCGAGGCCAAGACATTGCCTTCCACATGCCGGTAGAGAGCCGGAATAGCCTTCCGTGAGAAAAAGTGGCGTTTGGGAACCTGCCACTGAGGAACCGCACATTGCACAAACTCACGGAAGGGGGCCGAGTCTACCAACTGAAAAGGCAGCAGTTGAAGCGCTAGCAATTTAGCCAAGCTAGCATTCAACCGCTGGGCATGTGGATGGCTGGGAGTGAACTTCTTTCGACGGTCCAGCAGCTGGGGCAGGGAAATTTGCCTGCTAGAATCGGACGTCGGTGTACTGCTAGCAGAGTGGGCGCAAGTACTTGGCTGTGACACACCTAATTCTACACCTTCATTCCTCTCAGTGCATGTTTCAGAGAGGACTGAAGTTATAGTGGGGTTGGAGATCCCAGCTGATGCGGTGCAAGGAGAGGTCCGCTTTGTTCTTTGGTGTGGGTCTTTGAGGTAGGCTTGCCAACGAGCTGCATGGCAGGTCAACATATGTCTGGTCAGGCATGTGGTACCCAAGCGGCTGATGTTTTGGCCACGCGATATACGCTTGAGACATATGTTGCAAACAGCAGCTGTGCGATCTGATGCACTAGCCTCAAAAAAGGCCCACACCAAAGAACTTTTTGAATGACGGGCAGAGGCAGCGCCCTGCACAGGCGGAACTCTGCGGTGTGATTCCGTCGGTGTACTGCCCTTACGCTGGCCACCAAAGGGCATCCTGCCTCGTTGGAGATGTGCCTCCTCCTCATCCTCCTCCTCCTCCTCTCTCCTATTAGGCACCCACGTGGAGTCAGTGACCTCATCATCCCCTCCCTCCTCATCACTGGAGCCAATCTGGCAGTATGCTGCAGCTGCTGGAACATGACTGCCAGATTGGTGTCCTTCTTGAGCATCCCCTCTGTCTGCTCTCACGCTACTGCCTTCCTCTAGCTGGGTTTCATCATCAGACCCTTCGAAACGCTGGGCATCCTCCTGGAGCATGTACCCAACACTGTGCTGAAACAGTTCGGGGGACTCCTCAGGAGGAGGACATGGTGGGTCTAGGGAAGGAGTGACTGATGATTTGTCTGACATTGATACCAGGGAAGACGACGCTTTGGCAGCTGCTTTTCCAGTACCCTGAGCCTGGGTGAGAGAGGATGAGGAGGAGGAGGAGGGCTTGGTCATCCACTCTACCAAGTCTTCGGCATGATGTGGCTCAACATGTCCAGCTGCCGAAAAGAAGGACAAGCGTGTCCCATGGCCATGTGCTGATGACAATGCACCGCGTCCACGACCAGCACTGTTGCCCCCAGACACAGAGCCTGCTTGCCCTCTTTTATTGCCTCCTGACTGTCTGCCTCTCCTTGTTTGCCTTCCAGACATTCTAATAGATGGCCTGCAGGGAGATGGGAAAAAAGCAATAAGGGCTACCTTCAGGTGTCCTTCTCTGTCCCTTGAAACAAGGACTTTCACAGTGAAAGAAACTGACACTCTCCCTACCTACAGTTTTCTGTCCCTAGAAAAAATATTTTTTTTAAGCACAATATAGCACAAGGACAATTCACTCACTGTCCTTACAGGTCCCTGGAAACAAGGACTTGCAGAGTGAAAGAAAAAAAACACTCTCCCTACCTACAGTTTTCTGTCCCTAGAAAAAATGTTTTTTTTAATCACAATATAGCACAAGAACAATTCACTCACTGTCCTTACAGGTCCCTGGAAACAAGGACTTGCAGAGTGAAAGAAAAAAAACACTCTCCCTACCTACAGTTTTCTGTCCCTAGAAAAAATGTTTTTTTTAATCACAATATAGCACAAGGACAATTCACTCACTGTCCTTACAGGTCCCTGGAAACAAGGACTTGCAGAGTGAAATAAACTGACACTCTCCCTACCTACAGTTTTCTGTCCCTAGAATAAATGTTTTTTTTAAGCACAATATAGCACAAGGACAATTCACTCACTGTCCTTACAGGTCCCTGGAAACAAGGACTTGCAGAGTGAAAGAAAAAAAACACTCTCCCTACCTACAGTTTTCTGTCCCTAGAAAAAATGTTTTTTTTAATCACAATATAGCACAAGAACAATTCACTCACTGTCCTTACAGGTCCCTGGAAACAAGGACTTGCAGAGTGAAAGAAAAAAAACACTCTCCCTACCTACAGTTTTCTGTCCCTAGAATAAATGTTTTTTTTAAGCACAATATAGCACAAGGACAATTCACTCACTGTCTTTACAGGTCCCTGGAAACAAGGACTTGCAGAGTGAAAGAAAAAAAACACTCTCCCTACCTACAGTTTTCTGTCCCTAGAAAAAATGTTTTTTTTAATCACAATATAGCACAAGGACAATTCACTCACTGTCCTTACAGGTCCCTGGAAACAAGGACTTGCAGAGTGAAAGAAAAAAAACACTCTCCCTACCTACAGTTTTCTGTCCCTAGAAAAAATGTTTTTTTTTAATCACAATATAGCACAAGGACAATTCACTCACTGTCCTTACAGGTCCCTGGAAACAAGGACTTGCAGAGTGAAATAAACTGACACTCTCCCTACCTACAGTTTTCTGTCCCTAGAAAAAATGTTTTTTTTAAGCACAATATAGCACAAGGACAATTCACTCACTGTCCTTCCAGGTCCCTGGAAACAAGGACTTGCAGAGTGAAAGAAAAAAAACACTCTCCCTACCTACAGTTTTCTGTCCCTAGAAAAAATGTTTTTTTAATCACAATATAGCACAAGAACAATTCACTCACTGTCCTTACAGGTCCCTGGAAACAAGGACTTGCAGAGTGAAAGAAAAAAAACACTCTCCCTACCTACAGTTTTCTGTCCCTAGAAAAAATGTTTTTTTTAATCACAATATAGCACAAGGACAATTCACTCACTGTCCTTACAGGTCCCTGGAAACAAGGACTTGCAGAGTGAAATAAACTGACACTCTCCCTACCTACAGTTTTCTGTCCCTAGAATAAATGTTTTTTTTAAGCACAATATAGCACAAGGACAATTCACTCACTGTCCTTACAGGTCCCTGGAAACAAGGACTTGCAGAGTGAAAGAAAAAAAACACTCTCCCTACCTACAGTTTTCTGTCCCTAGAAAAACTGTTTTTTTTAATCACAATATAGCACAAGAACAATTCACTCACTGTCCTTACAGGTCCCTGGAAACAAGGACTTGCAGAGTGAAAGAAAAAAAACACTCTCCCTACCTACAGTTTTCTGTCCCTAGAAAAAATGTTTTTTTTAATCACAATATAGCACAAGGACAATTCACTCACTGTCCTTACAGGTCCCTGGAAACAAGGACTTGCAGAGTGAAATAAACTGACACTCTCCCTACCTACAGTTTTCTGTCCCTAGAATAAATGTTTTTTTTAAGCACAATATAGCACAAGGACAATTCACTCACTGTCCTTACAGGTCCCTGGAAACAAGGACTTGCAGAGTGAAAGAAAAAAAACACTCTCCCTACCTACAGTTTTCTGTCCCTAGAAAAAATGTTTTTTTTAATCACAATATAGCACAAGGACAATTCACTCACTGTCCTTACAGGTCCCTGGAAACAAGGACTTGCAGAGTGAAAGAAAAAAAACACTCTCCCTACTGTGACAGCAGGAAGGTAAAGTCACCTGGTTGCATCCAGGGGGGTAGATATATTTCTCCCAGATTCAGGCTTTATGCCGACTTATACAACTAGGGAGTTGATGAAGCCCAGCTGAGGCTAGTGGGCTCATGAATGACTCATACCTCTAGGGAGAGTGCTGGGCGTCGTGAGGCAGGGAGTTGATGAGACCAGCTGAAGCCTGTCAGTTCGTTTAAGGCCTCTATAAAAACTCCCAGATTCATTAGGTGTTAGCTCATGCCTGGAACCAGACCTGTGTGGACTGTCTAGGGAGAGTGAACCCCTGTGCGGTGAGGCAAAGCCTGTGTGGCTATTTGTTTGGACTTTTACTAAACCAGGGACTTAGGGACTAGGACAGCACCAGGCTGATCCCAGTTGTTAGTTTAGGAAACCTGCATGTTTAGTCAGAGGTCAAACTGACCAGGATTTATTTTGTTTGTTTCTTTTTGGCTTTGCTGTGTTTTTGTCACTGTACATAGAGAAATAAACCGCACCTTTTGATTTTGAAAACCACAACCTCCGTCTGCTGGCCCTGTTTTTGTGTGGGGAGCCCAACCAGGGGGTCACACACACCCGCTACCGAGTTAACCCCCTCACAGTTGGTGGAGAACCAGTGGCAGTTTTTTTTAAGCCAGCATGGAGGAGATACTGAAACAGCTGGCTCTAGCAAATGCCAATCAACAGCAGACAAATGCAGGTTTGCAAAGGAGCCTTGCAGCCCAGCAGCAAGCTCATCAACAAGCCCAGCAGCAATCTGAGGCCCGCTTCATAGACCTGTTACAGAAGCAAGAGCAGAGACTACAACAAATGGAAGCAGTAATGCAGCAACGTCCGCAGACCAGTGAGGAAAGCCGTCCCACTAATACAGCGTCCTTTGGGGTGAGTCGTTTATTGACAAAAATGACTGGAGAGGATGATCCAGAGGTATTTTTGACCACATTTGAAAGGACTGCTGAAAGAGAAAAGTGGCCTGAGGAGCAGTGGGCTGGACTGGTGGCTCCTCTGTTAACTGGTGAATCGCAGAAGGCTTACTATGACCTAGAGCCTGACCAAGCAAAAGACTATGTGATGCTAAAAGCTGAAATATTGGCAAGGCTGGGTGTCACCCTGGCTGTCCGGGCTCAGCGTGTGCATAACTGGACTTTCCAGCTTGGAAAACCCCCCAGGTCTCAAATGTATGATCTCATTCACCTGAGCAGGAAGTGGCTACAGCCAGAGACTTTGTCCGCACCAGAGATTGTGGAACGTGTTGTAATGGATCGGTTTTTGAGAGCTCTTCCTACTGCCATCCAAAAGTGGGTAAGCCATGGAGACCCAGAGACGGCCGGTGGTCTTGTGGATCGTGTAGAGAAATACTTGGCTACAGAGAACCTGACGGCCTCTTCCAGAGACACTCGGACTTTCCACCCTAAGACCAGACCATCCCCAGGGGCGGATAAGAGGGTTCCAAGGGGTGAGGGTGGAGAGAGTGAGAGGGTGGGAGCTCTACCCCAAGTTTGGCGAGAACAGCCTGGGAAATCAGCGGCTCAAGAGGCCGCAAGAAGGATCGTTTGCTACCGCTGCCGGCAAGCGGGACATATTGCAGCCAATTGCCCGGTTGTGGAGGAACCCATGCAGTGTGACTTTCTGACGGGCAGACGTCAGTCGCTGTGTGCGACAGTCGCATGCACTGCCATTCGAGGAACTGAGAAACATTTATGCAAAATGTGTATTAATGGTAGAAATGTTGTGGTATTACTGGATTCAGGTAGCCTTGTGACCCTGATAAAGGCTGAATTAGTTAAAACAGAGGTCTCTGGGAATAGCAAGGTAGCTGTTATTTGTGTGCATGGGGACACCCGAGAGTATCCAGTGACTACAGTGTGTTTCGAGACCCCCAAAGGTACCCTCTCTCATCCAGTGGGCTTAGTATCTCAGTTACCGCATGACGCCATTGTGGGAAGGGATTTTCCGAAGTTCTGGGAACTGTGGGATGATCCTGAGCCCCCCACTGGTGCCCCTATGTACCAGGAATGTGATAGCCAGAACTCCTCTGAGAGTGGTGAGGACTCTCCAGAATTTCCCTTGTCAGTATTTGCAGGGGAGACTCAAGAAACTGGAGAGGAGCCCACCTCCTCAGACGAAAACCTACCGTCTGTGGAGTTTTCTGATCTGGAGGTTCACAGGGAAAATTTTGCCACAGAACAGTTAAAAGACCCCGCCCTAATAAAGGCACGGGAAAACGTAGTGGAAATAGATGGCGAGTTAGTGAACCCAGATAATACCTGCACTTACCCATACTTCAGCGTAGAGAAGGACCTACTGTATCGGGTGGCAAAAAGGGCAGAAGAAACCGTTGAGCAGCTGGTGGTGCCCAAACCTTACAGGAAGTTGGTGTTGGAGTTGGCCCATGGGCACATTCTTGGAGGTCATCTGGGGACAGAGAAAACCCGAGAGAGGGTATTACAGAGATTCTATTGGCCTGGGGTGATGAAGGACATAGAAAATTATTGTTCCTCCTGCCCTGTGTGTCAGAGGTCGGCCCCGATGCCACATTTCCGTAGCCCGCTGGTCCCTCTACCCATCATTGAGGTCCCGTTTGAGAGAATCGCAATGGATTTGGTAGGTCCTATAATCAAGTCCGCTAGGGGGCACCAGTACATATTGGTTATAATGGACTATGCCACCCGTTATCCAGAAGCGATCCCTCTCAGAAATACCTCGGCCAAAACCATAGCCAAAGAGCTATCTCTTGTTTTTAGCCGGGTGGGTATTTGTAAAGAACTGCTTACGGACCAAGGTACACCCTTTATGTCCCGGGTTATGAAAGAGCTGTGTAAATTGCTCAAAGTGACGCAATTGCGTACATCTGTGTATCACCCCCAAACCGATGGGCTGGTTGAAAGATTCAACAAAACCCTAAAACAAATGTTGAAGAAAGTGGTGGATAGAGATGGAAAGGATTGGGACTGTCTACTTCCTTATTTGATGTTTGCTATTAGGGAGGTGCCCCAATCCTCTACGGGATTCTCCCCCTTTGAGTTACTGTATGGGAGACACCCAAGAGGGCTGTTGGATATTGCCAAGGAAACTTGGGAAAGTGAGAGTTCTCCCCACAGGAGTGTGATTGAGCATGTCGCCCTGATGCAAGATCGAATTGCACAGGTAATGCCCATCGTGAAGGAACATTTGGCCCAAGCGCAGTTGGCACAGCAGAGAGTGTACAACCGTGGAGCCAAGACCCGTACCTTTTCCCCGGGGGATAGGATATTGGTACTTGTCCCTACGGTTGAAAGTAAATTCCTTGCCAAATGGCAAGGCCCCTACGAGATAATGGAAAAAGTGAGCGAAGTGAATTACAAGGTCAGACAACCAGGAAGGCGAAAGCCCGAACAGATCTATCACGTTAATCTGTTGAAAGCCTGGAGGGATAGAGAGTCCCTAGTCGCAGAAACTTGGTCACCAGCTCAAACTGGTTGCGTGATTCCGGAGGTTGGAATAGCAGCCACCTTGTCACAACCCCAACAACAGGAGGTTAAGGAGTTTGTGCTTCGCAACAAGGAGGTGTTCTCTGAGCTGCCGGGACAAACATCTGGGGTAGAGCATGATATTATTACCCCGCCCGGTGAAAGGGTGAAGTTAAAACCCTATCGGATCCCAGAGGCCCGACGGGAGGCAATACGGGAGGAAGTACAGAAAATGCTGAACTTAGGGGTGATAGAGGAGTCCCAAAGTGATTGGTCTAGTCCCATTGTGTTGGTGCCTAAACCGGATGGGAGCTGGCGATTTTGTAACGATTTTCGTCAGTTGAACAAAGTTACAAAATTTGACACCTACCCCATGCCACGTATAGATGAGTTGATCGACCGGCTGGGAACAGCCCGATACATGACGACTCTTGACCTCACAAAAGGGTATTGGCAAATTCCCCTGGCCAAGTCGGCCAAAGAGAAAACCGCATTTGTAACCCCAGACGGGGCGTTCCAATATAAGAGAATGCCGTTCGGGTTACAGAATGCGCCGGCCACATTCCAGCGGAAAATGGACCAGATACTGAGGCCCCATCGGAAGTATGCTGCGGCTTACCTGGATGACGTAATTGTCCATAGCACGGATTGGGCCTCACATCTGCCAAAAGTGCAAGCAGTCCTAGACTCTATCCGGGAAGCGGGGTTTACGGCTAACCCCAAGAAGTGTACCATTGGGCAGGAGGAGGCCAAATATCTTGGGTACACCATTGGCAGGGGAGTAATAAAACCCCAACTCAACAAAGTCGAGGCCATCCAGAGTTGGCCACGTCCCAACAGCAAGAAGCAGGTACGAGCCTTTCTGGGAATCGCGGGTTATTATCGGCGCTTCATTCCCCACTTTGCTTCTAAGGCTGTGCCCCTAACCAACCTGACGAAAGGGAAAGGGTCGGTCATGATTAAATGGACCCCCGAGGCTGAGGCAGCATTCCAATTCTTGAAACAAGCCTTATGTAGCCAGCCAGTGTTGTACTCACCCGACTTCTCTAAAGACTTTGTCGTACAAAGTGATGCGTCAGATGTGGGGTTAGGAGCAGTATTGTCCCAGGTCTGGAACGGGGAAGAGCACCCAGTCATTTACCTCAGCAGGAAGTTGAAGTCCCATGAGGTAAATTACGCCACGGTTGAAAAGGAGTGTTTAGCGGTGAAGTGGGCTCTAGATTCCCTTCGGTACTATCTGCTAGGTAGGCACTTTGACATGGTTACGGATCACGCTCCGTTAAAGTGGATGGCTCAAAACAAGGAGACAAATAGAAGAGTGAATAGGTGGTTCCTGGCCCTACAGGAATTCAACTTCACAGTAAAGCATCGCCCTGGCGTTCAAATGGGGAATGTGGATGCTTTGTCTCGAGTACATGAATGCCTGATTGCTGGTGTTCCAACCCCGAGGTTAAAACAAGAGGGGGGGGGTATGTGACAGCAGGAAGGTAAAGTCACCTGGTTGCATCCAGGGGGGTAGATATATTTCTCCCAGATTCAGGCTTTATGCCGACTTATACAACTAGGGAGTTGATGAAGCCCAGCTGAGGCTAGTGGGCTCATGAATGACTCATACCTCTAGGGAGAGTGCTGGGCGTCGTGAGGCAGGGAGTTGATGAGACCAGCTGAAGCCTGTCAGTTCGTTTAAGGCCTCTATAAAAACTCCCAGATTCATTAGGTGTTAGCTCATGCCTGGAACCAGACCTGTGTGGACTGTCTAGGGAGAGTGAACCCCTGTGCGGTGAGGCAAAGCCTGTGTGGCTATTTGTTTGGACTTTTACTAAACCAGGGACTTAGGGACTAGGACAGCACCAGGCTGATCCCAGTTGTTAGTTTAGGAAACCTGCATGTTTAGTCAGAGGTCAAACTGACCAGGATTTATTTTGTTTGTTTCTTTTTGGCTTTGCTGTGTTTTTGTCACTGTACAAAGAGAAATAAACCGCACCTTTTGATTTTGAAAACCACAACCTCCGTCTGCTGGCCCTGTTTTTGTGTGGGGAGCCCAACCAGGGGGTCACACACACCCGCTACCGAGTTAACCCCCTCACACTACCTACAGTTTTCTGTCCCTAGAAAAAATGTTTTTTTTAATCACAATATAGCACAAGGACAATTCACTCACTGTCCTTACAGGTCCCTGGAAACAAGGACTTGCAGAGTGAAATAAACTGACACTCTCCCTACCTACAGTTTTCTGTCCCTAGAATAAATGTTTTTTTAAGCACAATATAGCACAAGGACAATTCACTCACTGTCCTTACAGGTCCCTGGAAACAAGGACTTGCAGAGTGAAAGAAAAAAAACACTCTCCCTACCTACAGTTTTCTGTCCCTAGAAAAAATGTTTTTTTTAATCACAATATAGCACAAGGACAATTCACTCACTGTCCTTCCAGGTCCCTGGAAACAAGGACTTGCAGAGTGAAATAAACTGACACTCTCCCTACCTACAGTTTTCTGTCCCTAGAATAAATGTTTTTTTTAAGCACAATATAGCACAAGGACAATTCACTCACTGTCCTTACAGGTCCCTGGAAACAAGGACTTGCAGAGTGAAAGAAAAAAAACACTCTCCCTACCTACAGTTTTCTGTCCCTAGAAAAAATGTTTTTTTCTAATCACAATATAGCACAAGGACAATTCACTCACTGTCCTTACAGGTCCCTGGAAACAAGGACTTGCAGAGTGAAATAAACTGACACTCTCCCTACCTACAGTTTTCTGTCCCTAGAATAAATGTTTTTTTTAAGCACAATATAGCACAAGGACAATTCACTCACTGTCCTTAGAGGTCCCTGGAAACAAGGACTTGCAGAGTGAAAGAAAAAAAACACTCTCCCTACCTACAGTTTTCTGTCCCTAGAAAAAATGTTTTTTTTTAAGCACAATATAGCACAAGGACAATTCACTCACTGTCCTTCCAGGTCCCTGGAAACAAGGACTTGCAGAGTGAAAGAAAAAAAACACTCTCCCTACCTACAGTTTTCTGTCCCTAGAAAAAATGTTTTTTTTAAGCACAATATAGCACAAGGACAATTCACTCACTGTCCTTCCAGGTCCCTGGAAACAAGGACTTGCAGAGTGAAAGAAAAAAAACACTCTCCCTACCTACAGTTTTCTGTCCCTAGAAAAAATGTTTTTTTTAATCACAATATAGCACAAGGACAATTCACTCACTGTCCTTACAGGTCCCTGGAAACAAGGACTTGCAGAGTGAAAGAAACTGACACTCTCCCTACCTACAGTTTTCTGTCCCTAGAATAAATGTTTTTTTAAGCACAATATAGCACAAGGACAATTCACTCACTGTCCTTCCAGGTCCCTGGAAACAAGGACTTGCAGAGTGAAAGAAACTGACACTGTCCCTACCTACAGTTTTCTGTCCCTAGAATAAATGTTTTTTTTAAGCACACTATAGCACAAGCACAAAACACACTGACACTCTCCCTACCTATCCTTCTCTTTCCCTAAACTAAAGGAATCCAGGTTAAGCAAGAAAGAAATAACAGTCACTGTCCCTGCCTATGCTGCTCTATCCCTGCTCCGGAACACACTACACTAGGCCGCCGTGCTGGCGGCCTTTTATAGTGTGGGGCGTGTACTAAACACCCTCAGCAATAATTGGCCACAGACATCCTGCCTGTGGCCAATCATTGCTCTCCTCGCTGCCGGCGCTGTGATTGGCCAAGCATGCGGGGTCACAGTGCATGCTTGGCCAATCACAGCGCCTGGATGACACTGCGATGGCGTAGTGCATTGTGGGCCGTTCGCGTCACTCGAATTTGGCGCGAACGGCCCAAATCGTTCGATCTTCGTCGAACGATCGAACAGCCGATGTTCGAGTCGAACGTATGTTCGACTCGAACACGAAGCTCATCCCTACACAGCAGACACTTTGTCCGTAACCTACAAAAATGATGCTGACATGGCATGTCAAAGTGACTTTGTCACTGGTAATGTGAAGCAGTTCATTGGTGCTGAACCTGAGAAGTTGGGTATGAGTCAAGCACCTAGCAGCGCTCTGGTAGAGCACCAGGCTGTGGTTGTCTCCAGCTGGGAGAAGGTTCCATTAAACCTTGCAACCTCTCACATCTCAGCAAGTGAGTCTGTCTGCATCCCCAGTGTCAGGAAAGTCCCCAGGAAGGACTTGGGTCTGGAGCCAAGGGTATGGTTTCTAACAAGTATTCAAGGAGATGCTTAAACTTTGGGATGTACAGCCAGTCTATACTGGGGTGTCTCCACCACAGTTAGACAGTCTGGTACTGCGGCGTACCATTAGGTGGACCCCTGAGTGGCAGGTGGTACAGCACAAAGGAAGACAAGACAGAAATGGTTTATTTATGACTGTATTACTAGTGTTAAAAATCGCCTCTAGGTATGCTGATGGGTTACTTCCTGTACAAGAGGTATATGGGAGAGGCTTTGGCGAAAAGAAAGTGTCTGAGGTTTCACCACCTAACAGCCAAGTAGAAGGCATTTCTGCTGCTATGGTCCAAGGTAGTACTGGTCAGCTGTCGGTGAAGGGCGTGTGTGCTGTACCAGTGGAAGAATCGCATGAGATGGAAGGGCCAAGTGTGGACCAGAAAGCAGCAGAGATCCTGACCGCGGCTCAACCGAAGGTGGTTAAAAAGACTGGGGTCCCCAGTCCAATGTTTGGTTTAGGTGACAAACCTAATAAGGCGTCCACTATACGCTTATTGCGATTTTTTTTTTTTATATTTTTTTTTTTATATATTTTTTTTTTTTTTTTACCTAAAATATGTAGAAGAATACATATCGGCCTAAACTGAGAAAAAAAATTTGTTTAAAAAAAAATAAAAAATAAAATGGATATTTATTATAGCAAAAAGTAAAAAATTGAGTTTTTTTTTTTAAAATTGTCGCTCTTTTATTTGTTTATAGTGCAAAAAATAAAAACCGCAGAAATGATCAAATACCACCAAAAGAAAGCTCTATTTGTGGGGAAAAAAGAACATCAATTTTGTTTGGGAGCCACGTCGCACGACCGCGCAATTGTCATTCAAAGCGTGACAGTGCCGAAAGCTGAAATTTCGTCTGGGCAGGAACGGGGTTATGTGCCCAGTAAGTGGAACACACATCGGTCTCCTCTCCTCTGACAGGACGTGGATCTGTGTGTTTACACACACAGATCCATGGTCCTGCCGTGATCGCGGGCAATCGCTGGTGCCTGGCGGACATCGTGGCCGCTGGGCACGCGCACCGGGTCCCGAGCGATGCGGCGCGCGTGACCCCCTAGACGGCCGGGAAGCACGGCCGTCATATGACGTCCACCCGGAGGGAGAGAGGGTTCCTGCCGGCGTCATATTACTATGGCCCGGTAAGGAAGTGGTTAAAGACTACATAGATGAGTTCTTGCTGGAAAAAAACATTTTAAGCAGCAGGCAGCATGGATTCATGAAAGACAGAAGTTGTCAAACAAACCTGATTTCTTTTTATTAGGGGGTAAGTAAAACCTTGGACAGAGGGGTGGCTATGGATGTTGTATACTTGGATTTTTCAAAAGCGTTTGACACAGTTCCCCACACACTGCTCATGTGTAAGGTAAAGTCTACACTCAGGCTTGGAAGGATCAGTTTGTAAATGGATAGAAAACTAGCTAAAAGATAGAATTTAGAGAGTAGTGGCTATTGATTCTTACTCTGAACGGGTTAAGGTTATTAGTGGTGTACCCCAAGGTTCAGTGTTGGGACCCTTACTTTTTAATATCTTTATAAATGATATAGGGTCTGGGATTAAAAGTACACTTTCAGTCTTTGCAGATGACACCAAGATATGCAGTGGAATAACATCCTTACAGGATGTCCTAAATTTACAAGCCAACCTCAATGCCCTGTTTAATTGTTCAACTATTTGGCGAATGAGGTTTAATGTTGATAAATATAAAGTTATGCACTTAGGGGCTAAGAATATGCATGCATCCTACATACTAGGGGGAGTACAACTGGGGCATCTACCAAAAGTGAAGAAGGATCTGGGGGATTTGGAAGATCATAAGCTTAATAGCATTCAATACCAAGCTGCGGTTTCCAAAGCGAGCAATGTCTTTTCTTGTATTAAGAGAGGTATGGACTCCAGAGAGAGATATCATTTTGCCCCTGTACAAATCATTATTGTAGCCAGGGGTTTCTACTATAGTTATTATTGTTGAATGATTCATTGTTTGTTTTTTATGTATGGATTTGGCTCCCCCTAGTGCCTGCTGAACTCTGTCAGGGTTTTCTTTCCTCCTTGAGAGTGAACAGAGCAAGGCATTATGGGACATGTAGTCTGGATGAGGAAGTGACACTGTTGGACGGGCCAGCTCTTGACTATGGGACACACAAAGCAAAGCGTGCAGAACAGCCTGCTGGGAGGAGAAATAAAAAGGTGGGCGTGGCCTGTTTTCAGTCTCTCTGGATGCCATTCAGAACCTGCCAGCAGGAGGTCTGTGTGACAGGGAGTAAGAGTCTGCAGCCTACACAGCGGAGAGCAGGATCACCAGCCTCAGAGGACAGCACGGCTATTCCAGCAAGCGGACCGGCCTGCGCTCCAGAGCATCTGGGAGCACCTGCACTCCAGTCCACTGGGAGTGTCAGCGCCATTTCACTGGATGGAGACACCAGGAGGGATTCCGGCTGGAGCCCTTCATTTATTGGGGACCATTGTGTTGAGCGGGCACCTGCCCATCCAGATAGAGAGTACAGTATTGCTGAGTGATTTTTCTATAGACTGGCTGGTGAGACTTGTAGTTCCACGGATGTGAATCTACTTCTTCACAGGCTTTATACAGCAGGCATGTGAGGCCTATTCTTCCCCACTATGCTGTAAAGTGTCAGGTCACCTGAGGCCAGGTGACAGATGCACACCGTTGGGTTCAGGAGTGCACCGCTAAGGTATGGCCGACTGCTGCGGATGGAACTCTGGGTGGTTAAGGAAAGCAGGTCCACTGGAGCGCTAACAGGAACTGGAGCACTAACAGGGATCCCACAGGGAGCTAGAGCCTAAGATTCCCCAGGGTGCGGAGTCTAAGATCCAGCAGGTGTTCACCAGAGCCTCTAGTGGTGAGGATGGACTGGGCTGCAACTGGATCCAGGTTGCGGCCTCCAGAGTCCCCCAGCTCACGCTCACAGTGGGCTATAGAGGATAGATGGGAAGCAGCAGTTCAGGATACAAGAGATAGTGAGAGTATAAAACAAAGGTCGGGGCGTCTAGCAGACAAGGATAAACAAAGGACACAGCAAAGGTCAAGGTCACAAGCAGACAGGGATAGCCGAGAACAAGCCAAGATCGGTAAAACAGAGACAGACGTAGCACACGGCAAGCAGGAACCCAACCACACAATAGCTTAACAAACAACATCAATCAGCACGGCTGGCTTGCAGTGCACAGGTTAATATAGTGTTCCCTGATAGGGTCTGGGATGGAGCCATGCTTGGAGGAGAGATTATTTAAGCAGCCAGGTGAGAGTGGCTGGCCTCTAAGGTGAACACATGGAGAAGAGGTAAGCTGAGAGACAAACATTACTGCATAACCATGACAAAGTCAGTACTGTATTCAACTCATTTACATAATTAAATAGGAACATACAAGTGGTGATATTTCTTCAGTTTAAGTATTCACCAGTTCATCTTTGTTCTTCAGTTCTTTTATCTTTTATCTACCTGGATTACAAATTATAAACTACACTGCAGAATAAACAGGCTAGCTGAAGATATCTGGAATTGAAAGAACATTCATCGTTCTCCTCTTTGTTATGTTTACTGCTCTGCATTTTATGCTTAATCATTGAATCACAACCTAGGGGGAGCCATTTTGTGAGACATTATCTAACACACTCTGTGTTTACTGTATGTATATGATGTGCACTGTTGGTTGGTTTGTGTGCTGAGGCCTCGTAGGAAAGCTATCCAATACATGTGCTAAAGGTGTTGGATATTTGTCTCTCTGTGTACCTGTTCACATAGATCTTTTGCAGGTTTCATAGTACACACCTTTGTATATCTGTGTCAAGTGATATATTCTGGCAAACCTAAGTTGTATTCACTCATACCCTTTTCTTGTGTTCATTTTTTATCTCAGTAAACATATCTGAGTGGTTCAGTGATACGGTGTGAGTCTTTCATCACTAACGCAGCATTTCAAAATGAAACCCAAGGTGTCAGAGGTAAGAGAGGATTTGCAGAGTCGGGTGGCTAGTGGGGTATAGAGTCCATCAGCAGCCCCCACGGGGGTACCGCCACATTAGTAAGACCTCATCTGGAATATGCAGTTCAGTTTTGGACACCAGTTCTCAAAGAGGATATTGGGGAACTGGAGAAAGTGCAGAGAAGGGCAACCAAACTGATAAGAGGCATTTAGGAGCTCAGCTATGAAGGATTAGAGGAACCAAATTAATTCCCTCTTGAGAGGAGAAGATTAAGGGGGGATATGATCAAAATGTACGAATACATTAGGGATCTATATAGTAAACTTGGTGTTGTTATTCACTTTAAAGTTCATCACAGAGGACAAGGGGGCACTCGTTACATTCTAGAGGAAAGGAGATTTCAGCCCCAAATATGGAAAGGTTTCTTCCCAGTAAGAGCTGTGAAAATGTGGAATAGACTCCCTGCAGAGGTGGTTCAGGCCAGCACAGTAGATTGCTTTAAAAAAGGCCTGGATTCTTTCCTAAATGTACATAATATAACTGGGTACTAACATTTATAGGTAAAGTTGATCCAAGGAAAATCCGATTGCCTCTCGGGGGATTGGGAAGGATTTTTTTCCCCTGCTGTAGAAATTGGATCATGCTTTGCTGGGGTTTTTTGCCGTATTTTCTTTGAAGCATAATAGGTTCAAAACATGTCATTTTTTTTCCACGTTTTTGGAAAAGTGCAAAGAAATTGAAAACTTATTATTTGTTTATTTTTTTTAAACAAAGCTGTCAATTTATAAGATATTTCTAACACACAGCATGTACATACCAAGAATTACACCTCCAAAATACATTCTGCTACTCCTCCTGAGTATGGTGATACCAAGTGTGTAAGACCTTTTTAAATGTCTGAACAGATTATGCTCCCAACATTACAACCTAACACAAAAATCAACCACCACTGTATAGAAAAAAAAATGACTTTAATCGTGACTCTGTGAGGGTGGTCAGTGAATATATTATAGTATTGCTTCACCTACAGCAGTTCCTGTTCCTAAAAGCTACTGGCATGCGGCTGCCACCACACAATGCTATGTTCACTGGCCAGGAAGTATAGGAGACTAAACAAAGGATAAACAAAAGATTACCTGTGGTTTGAAGCATTGGTCCAGGAAGCTGGCAGAGACGTGGTCAGCAACAGCCAGGGTCAGTACAGGCAGCAGGCTGACATCAGACAGGAATATGGTCCATAAATAGTCCAGGGTCAGTAGAGGCAGCAGGCAGAGATATGGTCAGCACAGCCAAAGTATTGGTCCAGGCAGCAACATGGTCTATAACAAGTCCTGGATCATTACAGGCAGTAGGTAGAAATAATGGTCAGCACAACCAAAGTATTGGTCCAGGCAGCAGGCAGGAACATCAGGCTTCAGGGCTTTGGTCAGAAAAGAATGGGCACAGGGCTTCCCCCCCCCCAGCCAAATCTCTTCAAAGCCTCCGGTCTCCAGACCCTAATCCGGGAATTACAAAACCCAGAGAACATGGAGCTGTGTGCTGACGCCATTGCGTTCCTGGAAGCATGGGTGTTGTCTTTAAATAGAGGGTCATTTGCAGCTGGTAAGCTTGCATTTCTACTATTGAGGTAGCGGTCCTTAATGTTTGGTAATGGACATTCACTTTGATGATATAATCCTATAAGCACCTAAGAAGAGGATCTTTATTTCGTGTGGACTTTTTTCAGTCACTGATCATACCCAACTTTATATTAAACAGTATGCTGTACACATTTGTATTTATATGGTTATATTATGTATATTCTGTTTAATAATTTGAGGATGCACTTGAAATTTGGTATTTTATTTTAGCGCAGCTCGATATCCTGCAATTTTGAAAAGTGGAAATGCCAGGTCCCAGACAATTTTTCCTCGCCTCGTGTGCCGGTGTAAGTTGGTTACTCTGGGGCTGAAGCTGGGAATCTTTGCCTTCGTACACATGGAATGCATACAAATATTCTGTGGCTCTATCGCAAAGCTTGTATAGCTTTACTCCGTATCTGGCTGTTTTGCCTGGAATGTATTGCTTGATTCCCAGCCAGCCAGTGAAGTGTACAAAGGACTCATCCACACAGATATTTTGGTTAGGGACATAAAGTTCAGCAAATCTCTGGGAAGAAAAAATAAAATGGGCAATTTTTGTATAGTTTGTCATAGTTAGGATGATCTCAGGGAGGGCACTGGGTATTGCCACTGAAATAAAGGAAGTGCATGATCATTTCATAGCGTGACCTGGACATTACAGCAGAATAAATGTGATGATTGGGGTGGGTGGGACCAGTAAGCATGTCCATCATTTTTTTTTTTTTTTAAGCCCCATGTTCATGGTGAGGCCCAAAAATAACTTGAACTCCTCCACTGTGAGACATCTCAATTTAAACAGACGAGCATAGGATGAACTGGAGTTGTTTGCAAAATATTGTTGGGCAAAAAGATTGGTCTGGTCAACAATAAACGGAAGTAAACTAACAGGCAAAATTTAATTTTAAAAAATTATTTCTGAAAAACTTTCAGTGTTTGCCTGCACACCTGGCTGTGCAATGAAAAGGGGAATACTTGTTGATCCCACGTTGGAAGGCAGCTATAATGGGTTCACCAGTGTGTCTGATGTGATATTCCAGTGCTGGTACTGGGCTCTTCATCCTCGGGTCTAGCGCCGTTGGTGTTTGCCGATTCACCATTGCCACTGCTAGTGGCTGTCTGGATTTCGGAGCACCTTATCCTTTTAGGAGGGACCCTTTTCTCCTCCGATTTGGTTGCTACTTTCGACAGGTTTGTACACTGAATTGGAATCGTACAGCGAGAACTCCCCACTGCTCTCATCCGTCATACTGAGGATTTGAAATGCCTCCTCACTAGTGTAAATTGTTTTGGACAGGACTGGTTCTGTAGACACTGGAACAGGTACTCTGCTGATGGGAAGTTTTGTGATGGGTACTCGACTGATGGGCAACTGTGTGAGGGGTACTCTGCTGATGGACAGCTGTAGGACTTGTACACTATAGAGAGAGGGGGAAGAAGTCACTCTAGGCAGGAAAGTCTAGGCTGAAAGGACTTGTACACTGCTGATGGCCAATGTGTGACTTGTACACTGCTGATGGCAGTACTGATGGGTGATGTGGGACAGGTACACTGATTGGTGACAGCTACACTGCTAATGGGCAGATGCATGATGTGACAGGTGCTCTTTACTGTGAGTGTTGTGCAGTACACTGTACAGTACTCAGATCAGTAACTCAGTTCCCTGGGCTTTCTCCTCCTCACACAGGATCTGTGTGTGAGAAGAAGAAGCTAACAGTGGGTTTCCAGTCTTTGTTTACATTTGTGACTGGCCGTGATTTGACACAGCTGATCACGTGGCAAAGAGCCGCTGTCATTGGCTCTTTACCCCGATTGGTTATGCGCTGTATCAGAGGGACACCGCTCACCACAGATCGCCGCACTGTGTGGCTAGAATGGGAGGATGTCATATGACGTTCTCTCAGAACAAAACCTGTCCCGCCCAGCTGTCATTGTATAGTATTAAATTGATTACAATTGCCCTGGGGTGGTAATCAAACACCCTTGATACATAAGTGCCACATCCTAATAGATATGTTGGCTTGAAAATGTGTTTTTCAGACAAATGGACTTTGTATGCACATGAAAGTTTATCAAAATTTTATAATTACATGAATACAAATACATAAGATGCATCTAAAATCAATTAACAAAATATGAAAAATAGGGCCTAATGGTTTCCCAGGACAAGTACTCAAGTCAGCACAATATACTTGATGCGGGGCTGTAACGAAGAACCAGGCCCACGCTATAGTAGAGTATTGGTTCCTGGGTGTAGGGATCCTTGTAGAATTAAAAGTAGCTCAACATGTTTCGCGACTTGAGGATACCGCTTCTTCAGGAGCTTCTAAATTTTAGAAGAATAAACTTCAGTTAAAATATGGTATAAACCATAAAATGCAAAAAACAGCATGTACATGATACATAGATATGAACATCAATATATAGTAATACATGTAAACTCACCAATGAAAGGTGCTACAGAGAGTATTAGTGGTTGCCCATGCTAAAAAATTGTGCCTCAGCTGCGCTGAACCCCCCCTCGATTGAGGGGAAGACCAGCAGCTTGGCGATAAAACCGCACAGCGCTGATATGGAATATGGGGGTGCACCGGTTAGCTAAAAATTGGAAATGTACAAATATATAATGTATTGCTTCTGGTAAACATAATTATAAGACTATCTCACCCATACTTACATCACAAAAAAGCCAAATAATTATAGGGGAGCCCTGGGGTATTGTTGCAGATTTGGGGTAGAAAAGGATCAGTCTGTGGAAAGAGGAACATTATTTAAATTCTTGAAGGATATTTATGTCATTGCACTGTCAGCTAATTAGCAGTCAGCACGATTTTAATTTAATTTAAGCCATGATATATCAACAATGTAAACAGTTAATTACACTGAAATCTACCTTGATTAGTTTGGAACTTGAAATGGATATTCAGAACACATCCACGACTGTAGATCTTTGCTGCATAGATAGCTTGCAAATGAACTTGAATGTGACAATTCTGGTAGATAATATATGAATGGGTAAGATGTTAATAATGGGGAAAAAACCAAGGGAATAGACTAAGGCTTGAATATAGCTGGCCATGGCTCTACATACCTTTCAAATGATGATCCTGTTTAGAGGCTGCAACAAAAACATGAGGACTGGCAGTAGGTAAAGTTATCCTGGGCAAAACACCGCTCCCCGAAAGCACCTGGAGAGCAGTGTCCCAGCCGCACTGTATTTATGCACCCTGCTCGAGTGACGTTGGAATGGCGTCCAACGTCACTCGGGCCGGCCAATTGTTTATCGCGCATGCGCCAAGCTGCCGCATGCGCACTGGGGAGATGCGAATGGCTCCAATGCTAATCACTGAGTGATTGCAGATGTACTGGAGAGACGTAGATGGGAGGTGTCTCTCTGCTTTGCCGCGGGTGGACCTAGATGTCCATGTCCCTTCCTGGGGGGGGGCAGGACAGGTCCCCAGCGGCTTGGGCGACCACATATACCTACAGCACCGGCGCCCGGCTATGGTGGTCATGATGGGAACTGCAGCTACGTCATAAAAAGCTGGGCAACAACCAACATCCCCAACAGTTAGAACAAAGATACATGCATGTTTAAACATGCTGTACTATAGCCAGAAACAAGTTCTTGGCAAGAATATACAATGTAACAACATTAGAGAAGAGTTTGTATTGCACTGTAGTGTAGTGTGTCATCTACAGTGCAATTATTTTAAAATATATATAAATAGAATTGACTTTGAACTTAGGACTTACATACCCATTAGATAGATAGGGAACTGCGGCATAAAGAATTCCTAAAAAACATACAAATAGGTCACTGGCCATTGCAGACTATAAGCAAAAGACAATCAATCATAAACATTATCACCAGATACCACAAAAGGTCCCATTATTACAGACTGAAGTCAGTGATATGGTATCTTAGTTTTTGCATATAATTTGGTTGGCGGCCACTCTCCATATTGAACACAGGGGAAGCAAAGTGTATCTTAGTGCGGGGTCTATGATCAGGTTGTGATGGTAAAAAGATATAGAAAAATTATTCCTACACCGGAATCATGGGACCACCATGTCGTTCCCTCAAAGGAAGGGCCGATATGATAGTACCTCATTGATTCCTGGTGGCTTGGTCGCCTCAAGTCGCTCAATCCAGAGGGTTTCCCTCTGGAGAATGCGTTTGTCCCAGTTGCCGCCACGTGGATCCTGGGATTTTACCTCTAACACAATAAATTGAACCATAGTGGTATCAAATCTATGAAAGACCCAGGTTGCGGCTAACTGGGGTAAGCATTTTGGCAAATTGAGAGTAATAAATGTGATCATATATACGTTGTTTGAATTGGCAAATTGTCTTCCCGACATAAAAGGCCCCGCACTTGCAGGTCATTAAATATACGACTCCCTCTGTGTTACATGTGGCATGAAAAACGGGGACAAAACATTTCCCCATTTGGTAAGCGAAACTTGGAACCTGTCTGTACCCAAGCACAATAAGTACATTGGCCACATGAAAAAATGCCATGTGCTGGGGTGTCAGCAACATGGCTGGGTCTATAATGAATATGTAAATGTGGGGGAACTCCCACGCTGTCTAAATAGGCCAAATAAGGGGGTACTGCTGCGGTCACCTGGGGATCTGATCCTGACAGAAAAAACGGTAGATGAATATGTGATGGTGATTGCGCTGTGGGGAAAGGGGGGGGGGATTTGGGTGATGCACAAAAAAATATGAGTGAATCGTGACAGGTAAGCAGTGGATCTATAATGACTTGCAGTTAGTTTGTTACCTATAGAGGAACTTTTCCTAAAGACTATTTCGAGACTATTTATAACGTATTTACCCAGTGTTGAATCTTCACTGAGTAGGTGCCAATGTTTGTCTATGCAGTTACGAAGTTGTTGATGTTGGACTGAATATCTGGTGATGAATTTCGTAGTTTGTTGATCATGATCGGGTTTGGATTTCGAGTAAAGTAGAGATGTCCTGTCTCTACCAAGTGCTTTATTAAAGGCTTTCCTCAGGAGACACTTGCTGAACCCCCGCTGCCGTAGGCGTATGCGTAGCTCATGGGCCTGCAATCTGAATTCTGCTTCATGTGTGCAATTCCATCGTAGACGGATGTACTGGGCGTATGGTATGCTATGCACTAGGGACATCGGATGTCCACTTTGTGCATGCAACAAGGTGTTGCCTGCAGTGCTTTTGCAATACAGTTTGGTTGCAATATTGTTGTGAGAATCTCTATATATCAATAGGTCCAAAAAGGATATATGATCCTAGTGCCAATCAAATGTGAACTTTAGATTGAAACTATTGATATTGAGCTGCTGGATAAAGTCCTGTAAGGCTGATACAGTGCCTGTCCAGATCATGAAAATGTCGTCTATATACCTGAACCAGCATGATGCTTGGTCCAGGTATTGACTAAATAAATCATTAGAAAAGATCCCGCTCCCACCCTCCCCAGGTACAGATTGGCGTATGCCGGTGCGCAACATGTGCCCATGGCAACGCCCTGTACCTGGAGGTAGTGGGAGCCAAGAAATGAAAAACAATTCTATAGTAGGCCGTCGGCAACCGGTTAAATGGTGAGCCACCAGTTTACCCCGCTCTGTGATCTTGGCACACATATTTCACATTGTACTCTGTTGCCTTGTACACCCGACCAGATTTTCCGATGGAAAAAGTCAGACGGGCTCTTTTCATCGGATATTCCGACCTTGTGTATGCCCCATCGGACTTTTTCCTTCGGAAATTCCGACAGACTTAGAGAACTTATAAATATTTTTGTCCGTCGGAAAAAAAGAGAACATCGGAAAGTCCATTCGTCTGTATACAATTCCGACGGACTAAAAACCATGCATGCTCGGAAACAATTCGACGCATGCTCGGAAGCATTGAACTTAATTTTCTTGGCTCGTCGTAGTCTTTTACATCACCGCGTTCTTGGCAGTCAAAAGTTCACCGGACTTTTGTGTGACCGTGTGTATGGAATTCCATCGGACAATCCGTCTGACTTTATTCTGACGGACAGTCCAGTCGTGTGTACAAGGCATAAGAGTGTCGTTATATTAAAGTCACCTAAAAAGTTTTAAAACAGCCGTTTGTTTCCCAGAACACAACGGTGGGGGGATGGGAAGTGGCGTAATGCCCGCAGTTTTCCGCAGAATCTATGCCCGGAAGTGGGTGCAAATACCTGTCTTAGACAGGTATCTGCACCCCCCTCCCCCCTGAAAGGTGGCAATTGTGGCCTTCCAGGGTGCTGTTGATCACTAGGTGGTTCATTGAGCTCCATGTCAGTGTGTAACTGCTTGCCCATATCAGAGGTATGGGCAGACAGCTACACAGTGTGCAGGACCATGGCATTAGACCCACGATCTGCTGACAGTTGGTACAATGCTTTACAGGTTCCTAACAAAAAAAAGTGCTTTAATAAATTTTTTTGTAAAGGTGAACTTATCCTTTAAGGAAGGAGTGAAACCTGAACAGAGAGCCTGTCGCCTAGAGCTGATCCCAGCTGTTAAAGGAGAACCTTTAAAATTAAGGGTTCACGTTTCAAGGTGAGCAGCCAATCTGCGTGGCGGTGGTTTTATTATCCCTTGCCATGAGGCCATTTAAAGTTAATCCAGAACCCTAAACAACTATATGCTCCTGACCTTATGGTACAAGTGTCTTTTATTTGAGTGCAGCAGCCATCATTTGCCTCAAGGTGGTGGCACTAATTATATTAACACGGTGGATGTACACAGTGGATTGGATGTGAAGATTACAGTAAATTTTCATTTTTAATCATTTTGGGACTTATTTATGTACACCAATTGGATTCTTATCACATATATCTGTTTAACTTGTTTGATATTTTGTGATTCACATGCATTTATATTGGTACACTTATATTTATTTATGGTTTACACTATTGTGTGTGACCCTGATAGTATTTGTATTTTAAGAAGGTTGAAAACGTGTATTTATACATAATTTATATATAATTTCGCACTAAAGTAGGTGAGGACGAGAGATCTTGTGTTCTATTTTTAGACAATATAATAAATGTTTGCTTTTGGGTTTAATACCGCTTTATGTTATAGCTTAGCTTGTCTCACAATTGTATATGCTACAATATTAATTTTCCCACCAAAGTGGAGTTCCCTTTTAATTTTGACTGTGGAATCAGATGAGGCTTACCAGACACAGCTCTAAATCTTAATTGTTGTTGTTACTGTCTGTGCCTGGCTGGTGCATTGCAGCATCTTTGTTATATAGTTACATAGTAGGTGAGAGGTTGAAAAAAGACACAAGTCTAACATATGTGTGTGATATGTCAGTATTACATTGTATATACATGTTGGAGTCGTTCAGGTGCTTATCTAATAGTTTTTTGAAACTATCGATGCCCCCGCTGAGACCACTGCCTGTGGAAGGGAATTCCACATCCTTGCCGCTCTTACAGTAAGGAACCCTCTACGTCAGGGGTCCTCAAACTTTTTAAACAGGGGGCCAGTTCACGGTCTCTCAGACTGTTGGGGGGCCAGACTATAGTTTAAAAAAATATGAACAAATTCCTATGCACACATCTTATTTGTAGTGCAAAAAAACAGGAAAAAACGATTTAATATTTAAAATAAAAAACTTTTAATCAAAATAAAAACTTAGTATTTCAGAGACTCCCCTCATCGCAGATCCCCTTTCACCATCACAGATCCCCCATCACAGATTCCCCCCCCCCCATCAAAAAGCTCCCATATAAGGTCATCCATCACAAAGCCCCCCATAAAAGATCCCCCATCACAGACCCCCCCATCACAAACTCCTCTCCATCACAAAGCCCCCCGTAACAGACACCCCCATCACAGAGCCCTCCATAACAGACTCCCCCCCCCAAATCCACAATAGAAATGTGTGTATTCCAGAAAGTTTAACAATCAGCAGATAAAGATACTCCAAACAACTGGTGTTATCGCTTCAATCATCCCGGCACTATGGTTGTTATGGTGTCAGGGTGATTGAAGCGCATTTTTTCTATTATTACATTGTAATATGAAATTAGTTCAACTCACCATAATGCAGAATCAGTGGGAGCTCTGATGTCACTGTCCCCAGCCAGCGGAGTGCTTCCTTACATCTCAGGTGTCACTGTCCCCAGCCAGCGGAATGCTTCCTTACATCTCAGGTGTCCCCAGTGGAGTGCTTCCTTACATCTCAGGTGTCCCCAGCGGAGTGCTTTCTTACATCTCAGGTGTCCCCAGCGGAGTGCTTCCTTACATCTCAGGTGTCACTGTCCCCAACGGAGTGCTTCCTTACATCTCAGGTGTCCCTGTCCCCAGCCAGCGGAGTGCTTCCATACATCTTAGGTGTCACTGTCCCCAGCCAGTGGATTGCTTCCTTACTTCTCAGGTGTCCCCCCCCCATTGGAGCCCTTCTATATTCCAGCAGCGGTGTCTCCGCCGCCATTACAGAAGGCTAAGGGGGAACAAATTAGATGCGGCCATTTTCAAGAAGTCCGCAGCTCCATTTTTATAGTAGCCACTCAGCAGGCTACCTTCTGGTTTATAACCCGTCTGTGGTCTTCTTGAAAATGGCCGTCGGCGGAGACATTACCTCCGCCGGCCGGACCTCTAGCGGTGGCGGCAAAAAATAGTGAAAAAAAAGGTCAGGGAAGGGGACGATTGCCGCAATGTTAAAGGGGCGGTCCGCGGGCCGGGTAAATCACACTGGCGGGCCGTATGCGGACTCCTGATCTATGTAGTTTAAGGTTAAACCTCTTTTCTTATTTTAATGAGTGGCCACGTGTCTTGTTAAACTCCCTTCCACCAAAAAGTTTTATCCCTATTGTGGGGTTACCAGTATGGTATTTGTAATCAAATCCCCTCTCAAGCGTCTCTTCTCCAGAGAGAATAAGTTCAGTGCTCGCAACCTTTCTTCATAACTAATGTGCTCCAGACCCTTTATTGGCTTTGTTGCCCTCCTTTGTACTCGCTCCATTTTCAGTACATCCTTCCTGAGGACTGGTGCCCACAACTGGACAGCATACTCCCAGGTGCAGCCGGACCAGAGTCTTGTAGAGTGGGAGAATTATCGCTTTATCCCTTTTGTAATGCATGCCAATATTCTGTTTGCTTTGTTAGCAGCAGCTTGGCATATCATGCCATTGCTGAGCCTATGATCTACTAGGACCCCCAGGTCCTTTACCATCCTAGATTCCCCCAGAGGTTCTCCACCTAGTGTATAGATTGCATTCATATTTTTGCCACCCAAATGCATTATTTTTTTTATTTTTTTTACAATTTCTTTATTTTTCATTTTTTTTTAAATTATACAGGATATTCCATCTGATATACATGCACATAAATGGTTAAGTCATTCTTACATAATCTACACATAGATTCTTATATCTCTCATTACCATAGTTCGGTTGATACTCTAACTCAGTGTTTCTCAACTCCAGTCCTCAAGGCGCACCAATAGGTCATGTTTTTGGGATTTCCTGCAGATAAAACAGCTGTGATAATTACTAAGGCAGTGAAACTGCTCAAATCACCTGTGAAAATCAATGGAAATCCCAAAAACATGACCTGTTGGTGCGCCTTGAGGACTGGAGTTGAGAAACACTGCTCTAACTTGCTTCCCACAAAATATTCTATACTCAGGGCCAAATAGAACCTTTATGATTCTTATTCTAATTCCCCATACACTCCGATACTGATGGGAAACAAATAGAGAGTAAAAAATAATGAACTAAAAGAAGAAAGCAAAAAGAGGCTTTAAGAGGAATCGGGGACAAAGAGCAGTATTTGCTCCATTCATCCCCTCTTCCTACAGCCTGGGGCGATGCTCCCCACAGGTTCCATCTTCTTAATCCTTATATCAAAATATTCAGTCCCCTCCTTCCTATTTACCATTCCCTTTAACTCTCCTTCCTATTTTCCTACCCACCCCCCAGCCCCCCCCCCCAAAAAAAAACAACCTTTCCCCCGACCCCTCCCCCCTGTTCCTTCTCCTCTCCCCCCCCCCCATTCCCCCACCGCCTATCTCCCGCCCTCCGTAGCATAGATAAAGTCGTTCCATATTGACCAGGTTTTTAAGTATATATATATATATATATATCTTTTTTTCCTACTTGTCCAAACTAAGTCTTCCATCCTATTCACTTCTTCTTCTACTTTTTGTAGCCACATACTTATATTAGGCGCTTGTGTCTGTTTCCATTTTAATGGTATACAGGCTTTAGCAGCATTAACTAAATGCCCCAAGATTGAATTCCTATATTTATCTCCTGGTATCTCTATTAAATGCAATAAAAAAAATGCTGGGTCATCCGGTATTGGTATTCCACCAAATCGTTGGATAGTCTCTCGGACCTCCTTCCAAAATTCCTTTATTTTGGGGCATTCACAGAATATATGTAACATACTGCCCTGTTCTGACTGGCATCTCCAGCACTCTCCCCCCACATTCGGGAACCATTTGTGGAGTCTCTCTGGGGTTCTATACCACTGTGAGATAATTTTATAGTTTGTTTCATGCATTTTTGTGCATGTTGCTGTCTTGAATATTGCATGAATCATTTTAGTTTTTTGAGACTCCCGGAAAGTCCTCCCCAGATCTAGCTCCCATCTATGAAAGAAGGACAGCCCATACATTCTAGACACTGTATGCATTATTGGTTCTTTTTCCGTGCATAACTTCTCAAATACTGTTAAATCCCGGTCTACATAGCCTGGTGCCACCGTCGTACTTAAAAAATGTCTTAGTTGTGCTGCTTGCCAGAAATCTAATTGAAAGGGCCCATTTTTTTGCATCAATTCCTGCATTGTTGGGCAATTACCCAAGACCAGAAAGTGTGAAGCCTGAAACTGACCACGTTCAATTAACATCGCAAAGGGACCTTTTTGTATACCCGGTATAAATTGGGGGTTTCCTAATATGGGCGTCAATGGTGAGCTACATGTCGATAACTCCTCCCTTGTAAAGAGACTATTGCATACTCGAAGTGTTGGCCCTATTGTTGGGTGCGTCTTGGTACTGATTATAATATTTTTATAACACCAAGGTGCTCTACTTAGTAATTCTCTACATTGTGCCTGTTCTAAGTTAGGCCATATTTTCATATCCCTGTGTCGGCACCAATCTAATACCCGTCCTAGATGTACTGCTTGGTAATACTTATATACATTAGGGACCGCCATCCCCCCATATTGTTTTGGTAAAAAAAAGAAATGTCCTCCTAACTCTTGGTTGTTTACCGGCCCAGATAAATTTCATAAATAATGTTTGAATACGACTAAAGAACGATCTTGGGATTGCAATCGGGATTGCCTGGAGAAGATACAGTATCTTTGGTAAGACGTTCATTTTGATTATATTAGCCCTTCCAAACCATGAAAACATTTCCTTATGCCATTTCTCCAATAATCCCTGTATTTTACTCAATATTGGTAAGAAATTTAATTCAAAGATTTTAGCTGTATCTGCCGCAATTATAGTTCCTAAATACTTCAGCCCCTGATCTGGCCATCTAAATTTATAACTTAACCTTATTAATTCCATCTGCTTCTTTGGGATTGCTACCATCAAGTCTTCTGATTTTGCACAGTTTATCTTGAAATATGAGAGTTTGCCATACAGCTCAATTTCCTTAAACAAATTAGGGAGGGACACAGTCGGGTTTATCATTGAAAATAGCATATTGTCTGCATATGCTGCGACTTTATGCTGTGATCCCCCTATTTCAATTCCCGTAATATCCTTATTTGCCCGTATTCTGCACAAAAAAGGCTCCAAAGTCAGTACAAATATCAACGGAGACAGTGGACAGCCCTGTCTTGTCCCATTTGATATCTCAAAAAGAGACTTTCACTTGGGCTGTAGGTCCTTTATACATGCTAGCAATCCAATTAGTCATTTTCTCTCCAATTTTTATATGGCGTAGGACCGCAAACATAAACCCCCATCCCACCCGATCAAAGGCCTTCTCCGCGTCTGTTCCAAGAAAGACGCAGGGGGTCTTAGTCGAGTTTGCTATATGTACCAAATTCACTGTCTTGATGGTATTGTCCCTTGCTTCTCTTGTTGGTATGAAGCCAACTTGGTCTTGGTGGATCAAAAAGGGGAGTTGTTGTTGTAATCTCAAGGCTATTATCTTGCTAAATACTTTTAAATCAGCATTGAGCAGAGATATTGGTCTATAACTGCTGCATTGCTTTGGGTCCTTGCCTTGTTTTGGTAATACTGATATCATGGCTTTAACAGTCTCTGGATGGAAGGGGATTGTTTCTCCTAGTTCATTGAACATTCTGACCATAAAAGGTCCTAACTCAGAAAGAAATGTCTTATAGTATTGGGCCGTATACCCGTCTGGCCCTGCTGCTTTCCCTATCTTTGACTCTCTTACTGCGTTTTGGACTTCTTCCAATGTTATTGGCGACTGCAACTTCTCACTAATCTCTATTGCCAGACTCGGCATACCACTCGATGTTACATATTCCTCCATCTCAGCCTGATCTGGTTCTCTCAATCTTAAGTTGTACAATGAGGAGTAGTAGTCGCCAAATACCTCCGCTATTTGTCGTGGTAACTGCACTTCTGTTCCATCTTTTTTTTTAACCGAAGATATGTATGTCCTTGTCTGTATTTCGCGTAAGGCCCTTGCTAATTGTCTTCCACACTTATTGCCTGATTCGTAGCTACTTTTACATCCAATCTGTAATAGTTCGTTCGTTTGTCCGCGCGTTTTCAATAATTCCCGTTCTACTTCTATAGTCTGAGCATGTTTATGTTGCGCCTCTAATCTTTGAATTTTTTCTAGTAAACCTTTTAATTTAGCTTCCCTCTCTTTCTTAATCCTTGCTCCATGTTTAATCAATACCCCTCTTATTACAGCCTTATGAGTTTCCCAAATTACTCCTAATGAGCTTTCTGAGTTATCATTTGCCCGAAAGAACCAGCCCATCTCCTTTCTAATATCCTCCGTTACCTTCGGGTCCTGCAACAGACTTTCATTAAGTTTCCACATCATCGGAGCCGTCCGGTTTCTTTCTGCAAAATCATACCTCAGGAAGATCGGTGCATGGTCTGACCAAGTAATCAAACCAATAGTGGAATCCCTAACTGAATGTAGTTGTTTATGAGGAATAAAGAAGGCATCGATTCTTGAGTATACTTTATGGAGGGTTAGAGAAAAATGAATAGTCTCTTTCCTTCGGGTGTAATAACCGCCATACAGCCACCATTTTTGCCTCTACCAGTTCTTTTGTAATCCCCTTTCTTATTTTAGGTTGTACTGATGATACCCCTGATGACGTATCTTCATTAGGAATTAACGGGACATTAAGGTCTCCTCCAAATATCAACTGCCCCTCTGTAAATGCTGTTAATTGTCTCATCATTTTTTTAACAAATATATCTTGTTGTATATTGGGAGCATAGTAGGACACCAATGTCACTACCATCCCTCCAATTGTTCCCTTTATATATTTTACATTAAACCTCATTTGCCATGTAGTTGCCCACCCCATTAATTTGTTCAGATCTTCTTGCAAGGTTTCCAAATCATGCAGATAAGTTATTGCACTGCTTAGCTTAGTATCTTTCACAAATACAGAGATTGAACTGTTTACCCCACCCTCCAGGTTGTTTATGAACAAATTAAATAGGATTGGTCCCAGCACAGAACCCTGTGGGACCCCACTACCCACCCCTGACCATTCCAAGTACTCCTCATTTATGGTTAATCAGAAATACTGCGCTAAAAAAATAAATCAATAAAACAAAACTAGTGATATAATAAGTAGTGTTGAGCGAACCCGAACTGTAAAGTTCGGGTCCGTACCGAACTTTAGCTTTTCCCCGAACCCGGACTTTGCCCAAAAGTCCGGGTTCGGCAATCTAATTACGCATTTAGAAATGCTTCAGGGGCCAGCCAATCACCTTTTGATTAGCTGGTGTGCCCTTAGAGGCCATCATAGCCATGCCTACTAATGGCATGGCTGTGATTGGTCAGTGCAACATGTGACCCAGCTTCTATATAAGCTAGAGGCACACAGCACACATGTCACTCTGCTTCAGAATAGATAGGGAGAGGATCTAGTCTGCTGCTGCTGCTGCTTTTAGGGAGAGATAGAAAGATACATGAGGTAGTCCTGATTCTACAATCTGAGGGAAAAGATAGAGAGGTAGTGTAGGGCCAGGTTCCTGTGTTGGTGCTTTCAGTGAGAGAGAAGATTATATAGGAGTTCAGATTCAGAGATTAAAATCAGCGATCTGCATAGGTTTACCTATTTGTGTTGCAGTGCAGTCTTTTTACACTGCCATGAGCCCAGTGTCAGAGAAAATCTAACTTTTAGGGGGAAAAAAAAAGGCACTTTATTGTGCTCTTTTCCAAAAGACCCATAGGGCAAAAAAAAAAAAAAAAAAAAAGCATTTTATTTTGCTCGTGCAAAAAAAGACCCGTTTAGGGCAAAAGAAAAAAAAAAAATTGCACTTTAATGTACGCTTGCAAAAAAGGCCGTTTAGGGGCACAAAAAAAAGTTTGCAGTGTGTTATACATATTTTGAGGTGTGTGAAATAAACAATTTCTATATAGTTTTCTCCTACTGTGCTATACTAAAAAAAAAACATTTTTTTTGAATAGCATTTTCTGCAGTTCTGTAGCTGTGCGATTCAGCGGTTACGTACTGTGGGTGTGTTCTGCGCTTCCAAAAACACCCATTTAGGGCAAGATCCTAAATTTGGAAAATATGAGAAGGTCAAAGGGACGTGGTGGCCCCGGTCGTGGTGCTGCTGGTGGAGCTCCTGTTGCAGGGAGAGGACGTGGTGGATCTGTGCCAGATACACGCACAAGTGAAACACCTTCCTCAGGTGCGAGTAGGCCACCGAGCCTGCGGCGGTATTTTGTCGCGCCTAATGAGGCTGTACGAATGTTTAGGCCAGGACAAGTACAGGCGATAGTAGATTGGGTTGCTGACAGTGCCTCGGGTTCCTTCACATTGTCTCCCACCCACTCTTCTGATGAAAGAACAGAGTTGGCACCTGAAACCCATGTCCATCAGTCTTTCACCTCACCCCCTTGCAAATCAGCCAAGCAGTCTGAGCCCCAAATCATGCAGCAGTCTCTTCTGCTTTTCGATGACTCTGTTAGCAGGGTTTCCCAGGGCCATCCACCTAGCCCTGCCCCAGAAGTGGAAGAGATTGAGTGCACCGATGCCCAACCACTTATGTTTCATGATGAGTACATGGGAGGACCATCGCAGTACGTCTCGGATGATGAAGAAACACAGGTGCCAACTGCTGCTGCTTTCGCAATTGTGCAGACAGACAAGGAGGGCAGGGGTGAAGACTGGGTGGAAGATGATGTGGAGGACGATGAGGTCCTCGACCCCACATGGAATCAACGTTATGCAGGTGACCAGTGTAGTTTGGAGGAAGAGGCGGTGGTCGCACAGAGCCACCAGCACAGCAGAAGAGGGAGCAGGGTGCAAAAGCGGAGCGTCTGTCAGCTAGACAGTATGTCTGCTACTGCCCAACACAGCAAGGGACCGAGCACACCAAAGCCAGGTCCAAGGAGTTCCCCAGCGTGGCAGTTCTTCACACAATGTGCTGATGACAAGACACGAGTGGTTTGCACGCTGTGCAATCAGAGCCTGAAGCGAGGCATAAACGTTCTCAACCTGAGCACAACCTGCATGACCAGGCATCTAAGTGCAAAGCACGAGCTGCAGTGGAGTAGACACCTCAAAAACCAAGAAAGGTCTCTGGCTCCTCCTGCTTCCTCTTCTGCTGCAGTCTCGGCCTCTTCATCCACCTCTGTAGTGACAGTGGCACCTGCCACCCCGCAAACAGAGGATCTGCCAGTAACACTACCACCTGGGTCACCAACCATCTCCACAATGTCCCATGGAAGCGTTCAGCTCTCTATCTCCCAAACATTGGAGCGGAAGAGGAAGTACCCCCCTAGCCACCCGCGATCCCTGGCCCTGAATGCCAGCATTTCAAAACTCCTGGCCTTTGAAATGCTGTCATTCCGTCTGGTGGAGACGCAGAGTTTTAAAAGCCTGATGGCATTGGCTGTCCCACAGTACGTCGTGCCCAGCCGCCACTATTTTTCCAGGCGAGCCATCCCTTCCTTGCACAACCAAGTGGGGGACAAAATCAGGTGTGCACTGCGCAACGCCATCTGTGGCAAGGTCCACCTAACTACGGATGCGTGGACCAGTAAGCACGGTCAGGGACGTTATATCTCCCTAACAGCACACTGGGTAAATGCAGTGGCGGCTGGGCCTGAGGCAGATAGCAGTTTGGCGCATGTCCTTCCACCACCGAGGATTGCAGGGCGCTTCAGTTTGCCTCCTGTTGCTAACTCCTCCTACTCCGCTTCCTCATCCTCTACCGCCTCCTCATCCGGTCAGCGTAACACCTTCACCACCAACTTCAGCACAGCCAGGGGTAAACGACAGCAGGCAGTTTTAAAACTTTCCTGTTTGGGGGAAAAACCCCACACCGCGCAGGAGTTGTGGAGGGACATGGAACAACAGACCAATGAGTGGCTGCTGTCAGTGAGCCTCAAGCCCGGCCTGGTGGTGTGCGATAATGGGCGAAATCTCGTAGCAGCTCTGGGCCTAGCCGGTTTGACGCACATCCCTTGCCTGGCGCATGTGCTGAACTTGGTGGTCCAGAGGTTCCTTAAAAATTACCCCAATATGCCAGAGCTGCTGCAGAAAGTGCGGGCTGTGTGTGCGCACTTTCGGCGTTCTCACCCTGCTGCTGCTCGCCTGTCAGCGCTGCAGCGTAACTTCGGCCTTCCCGCTCACCGCCTCATATGTGACGTGCCCACAAGGTGGAACTCCACCTTGCACATGCTGGCCAGACTGTGCGAGCAGCAGCAGGCGATAGTGGAGTTTCAGCTGCAGCAATCACGCGTGAGTCACTCTGCAGAACAGCACCACTTCACCACCAATAACTGGGCCTCCATGCGAGACCTGTGTGCCTTGTTGCGCTGTTTCGAGTACTCCACCAACATGTCCAGTGCCAATGACGCCGTTCTTAGCGTTACTATCCCAGTTCTATGCCTCCTTGAAAAAACGCTTCGGGCGATGATGGAAGAGGATGTGGCACAGGAGGATGAGGAGGAGGAGGAGGAGGAAGCGGGATCATTTCAAAGGCTTTCAGGGCAGTCTTTCACAAGTGGCTACGAGGGTGGGTTCCTGCACCAACAAACGCCAGGTACACAATTGTCCGGCAGAAAGGGCACAGTTCTGGAGGATGACCAGGTGGAGGAGGAGATGGAGGAGGAGGAGCCATTTTCACAGCAGGGTGGCACCCAGACCAGCGCGTGGCCATCACTGGTGCGTGGCTGGGGGGATACAGAGGACACAGACGATACACCTCCCACAGAGGACAGCTTTTCTTTGCCTCTGGGCAGCCTGGCACACATGAGCGATTACATGCTGCAGTGTTTCCACAATGACCGCCGAGTTGCCCACATTTTAACTGGTGCTGATTACTGGGTGGCCACCCTGCTGGATCCCCGTTACAAGGACAACGTACTGTCCTTAATTCCCTCACTGGAGCGGGATCGTAAGATGCGCGAGTACAAGTGCACGCTGGTAGACGCGCTGCTGATGGCATTCCCACCTGACAGCGGGCGTACGGTGGAAGCACAAGGCGAAGGCAGAGGAGGAGGAAGAGGTCGCCAACGCAGCCGGGGCACCAGCAGCACCTCAGAAGGCAGGGTTAGCATGGCTGAAATGTGGAAAAGCTTTGTCAGCACGCCACAACAACCAGCACCACCAGCTGAGATGGAACGTCTTAGCAGGAGGCAGCATTTCACCAACATGGTTGAGCAGTATGTGTCCACAGGCCTACACGTACTGGATGATGGGTCTGCCCCCTTTAACTTCTGGGTCTCCAAATTGGACACATGGCCTGAGCTTGCCCTTTATGCCTTGGAGGTGCTGGCCTGCCCTGCAGCCAGTGTATTATCTGAACGTGTATTTAGCACGGCAGGGGGCGTTATCACAGACAAGCGCAGCCGCCTGTCCAGAGCCAATGTGGACAAGCTCACGTTCATTAAAATGAACCAGGCATGGATCCCACAGGACTTGTCCGTACCTTGTGCAGAATAGACATGTATACCGGTGTTGTGAAAAAAACTGTCCGGCCATCGGATTGTGTCCGGCCCATACTGCGAAGGCGCAGCGCCTGAGGACAAGGAGATTCACAAAATCTCCGAAGATGAACGGCGCCTGCGCTGTGAGTGCAGGTTCAAGCCCCACCATCCAAGTGGACATACGGTAGCACATAGTAACAGGGCCCCTCACGGGCTCGGTTCGATCGCCACGCTTCGGGCATGGCCTCACTTGGCTCGGCTTGAACCACGGATGGTGTGGCCTTCACCTGAACTCACCACGCAGGCGCCGTTCGTCTTGGGAGATTTTCGAAATCCCCTTGTCCTACATACTGAGCAAGCGCAGTACAGGGTGGACACTATTTGACGGGGGACAGAATTCGACACATCACCGGCCTTACCCAGCCATTGTTGTATTTTTGAATCAGTGTTGGCTACCTCGTCCTCCTCCACCGCCGCTTCCACCTACACAGCCACATCCACCGCCACCTCAACCTCCTACTCCATATGGACCTCGTCCTCCTAGGTCAAGATTATTATTTTTTATTTTTATGTTATTTTAAGTTATTTCCCTATCCACATTTGTTTGCAGAGCACTTGCCATGCTCTTAACAACATTTTGCTGCCATTTGCAGCCCTCTAGCCCTTTCCATTACCTTTTTTTAGAGCCTTTTTAGTCCTTAGAAGTCCGGGTCCCCATTGACTTCAATGGGGTTCGGGTTCAAGTTCGGTCCCGAACCCGAACTTTTTTCCGAAGTTCGGCCGAACCCGTCGAACCCGAACATCCAGGTGTCCGCTCAACTCTAATAATAAGCAGCAGCTAGAACGTGAGATACACACCAATAATAAATAAAAAGAAATAAAGCTGTGCTAAAACACATGTATGAAAATCATAAAAAATGAATATATGAAGCAAAACAAGTCCATGAACAAAAAATAAGTGTGTATATGAAACACCCTATATCTTGAATTAGTCCATAAACCACAGGAGAGAATCTGTGCGGTCTTGAATATACACCAGAGACAGACTTGTGCACCTCCACCACATAGATTTTGAGCTTACCAGAGAGCAAGCTAGTAGGGCTTGCGGCTATAACCCAGCCTGGGTCTTTATCCAGAGATCAAGCAGCAGCACTTCTGATTTAATGGTAAGCGGGTCACAGCAAACTTCAAAAGGTAATCGATCACTCAGATTGCAGGTACAGGCCAATCATTCAGCGGTATTTCTGCTCCTTAGTCTGCCATGCATAGAGATCTGGTTCCAGGGCTCCACCCAGAAATCCAGATACACCACGTCTACAGGCCTTCCTTTATCTAGATGGCAACTCACCTCCTCATAGAAGGTTAATAGATTGGTTTGGCAAGAATGATTTTTAATGAATCCATGCCGATTACTGCTAAGGATACCGTTTTCATTACTAAAATCTTGTATATAGTCCCTTATCTTCCCCTCCAAGAGCTTGCATACTATTGATGTTAGGCTAACTGGTCTAATTCCCAGGGATGTATTTTGGGCCCTTTTTAAATATTGGTGCTGCATTGGCTTTTCTCCAATCCACTGGTACCATTCCAGTCAGTAGACTGTCAGTAAAAATTAGGAATAATGGTTTGGCAATTACTTGACTAAGTTCTCCAAGTACCCTCGGGTGCAATCCATCTGGTCCTAGTGATTTATTAATGTTAAGTTTCCCAAGCCTAATTCTGTCCTCTATTAGCCATGAAGGTGATTCCTGTGATGTGTCACGAGGATAAAACACTGCAGTTTTGTTTACTGAAGCCCCCCCCAATTCCCTCGTGAACACTGAGGAGAAGAATAAATTCAATACCTTCGCCATCTCCCCATCCTTTGTAACCAGATGTCTTTCCTCATTCTTTATGGGGCCAATATGGTCTGCCCTCCCTTTTTTACCATTTACATACTTAACCACCTCCTCCTCCCTCAGGTTAGGGGGTCTATATCATACTCCCAGTACTATTTTTCCCTCAGCTTCATCCCTTTGGAGCTCTGCTCATAAGGATTTCACCTCCTCCCTAGCTCCCTTAGTAATGTCATCTTTCACATTCACTTGTACATTATTCTTGATAGACAGGCATACACCCCTCGCCCTTTTTTACCCTCTCTATCCCTGCGATAAAGGGAATTCCCTTGAATGGTTGCCAGCCAATCATGAGAGCTGTTGAACCAGGTCTCTGAAATTCTCACAAAATCCAAATCCTCCTTGTACAACAGTATCTCTAGTTCACCCATCTTGTCCACCAGGCTCCTGGCATTGGTGAACATGCCTAGTAGTTTGTTTTATCCAAGCTTTATTTCTCTGGTGGGTTCAATCCTGGCAGATTGTCGTCATGTGACACTGCTTGCGTGGCTATTCTTATTTTTAGCAGAAATAATAAGTCCGTCACGTGATCATTTTGTTCTTGCCATATCAATAGGAAAACAGCATTGACGTCTGAGCAATGCTCTACATTTGACAGTATACCTTGCACAACAAATGTGAGGAGCCCAGGCCTTGTCTTGATCACTAATCTTACAACCAGTACAGTACATACACTTTAACAAATGCAGTCATTGTTTATCGTTGAGGCTTAAACCTGTACTTTCCACTTTTCCCCGACATTGGTTTTTCTTCTGTCATCAATCGTCCAAAAGCAAATCAATAACCTAAGTTGGCCCAAATTAACTATTTCCATTACATAATGAGGCAGCCATTGTGTGTGCTGCAACATACTGCTGTAGAATTCGCTACACCCAGTAAGCAGCACAGTGTTTCAACAGCAGTACTGGTGACATCCCGTCTGCTGCTCAATTTAAACAGTTGGGCTGAGTGCCTCTCCGGCATTCAGAATTTTGGGAAGGGGTTAACATCTAGTGGGTATCAAGGGCTTAAATGTGTGCCTAACTATGTGTAATGTGTGTGTTGTGCCTTTACCAAGCGATCACCTGTCAGTATTTGGCCCTCTGTGTTATTTACAACACAGAGATCCCTTCCTTGATTGACAGAGTCAATAGGTCCAGATTGCGCTGTAACTAATCACAGCACAACCAGGGTGGTAGCTGCGTGTGCCCCCTACCCAGAAGTGTTAAATCAGATACGGGATCCAGTGCAGAGAGGCCACTTTTCCACAATACTTGTAAGTGAGGTGGTTGGCAAGCGGTTCAAGTATCTAAACTTCAAAACAAAAATATATACGGGTATATAAAATAAAAAAACAAACACATTGCCCCTGGGTGGCAATGTTAATTTCTCCACTGTATTTATGGAGAGAGCCATGGTTGCCATCCAGGATAGACTACAAACATCTGCCTTTTTTCATTACATAGGGGATGGGGAGATTAGTAATTTACAGACAATTGATGACATTGTTTTTGCTTTCCATTAGGCTCACAGGAAGGGACAAAGACACATGTAAATGTACCACAACATAAAAAAAATAAGCAGATTTGAAACCGAACAAAATGTACGTGTACTGATGGTTCAGTAAAATGTATTTGTTGTATGCATTAAGCATACTAAAAAAACAAATAACAGCTTAAGCAAGATAGTGCATAGACCTTTTAAAGAAGAAATGTATTTACTGCAGTATATGAAAGGCCACTTTTGCTACAACATGAGTTTCAGAAGTGGGGATAATGTTTGCCCATCCACCTATAATAATGTTCAATACATTTGAAAAATCGTGTGCCTGTTAAATCACATGGGCTAGTCCGAAAAGCCACCAGCCAACCACATTATCCAACAGAGCCGAATAAGCCCTTTAACCACTTCAGCCCTGGAAGATTTTACCCCCTTCCTGACTAGAGCATTTTTTGCGATTCGGCACTGTGTCGCTTTAGCTGGCAATTGTGCGGTCGTGTGACGTTGTACCCAAACAATTTTTTGTCCCCACAAATGGAGCTTTCTTTTGGTGGTTTTTGATCACCTCTGCAGTTTTTATTTTTGCGCTATAAACAAAAAAGCAAACATTTTGAAAAAAAAACAAAAAAAAAAACCACATCTTTTACTATAATAAATATCCCACATTTAAAATAAAAACAATTCTCAGTTTAGGCCGATATGTATTCTAAATATTTTTGGTAAAAAAAAACTTAAATTAAAAATAAAGCAATAAGCGTATATTGATTTGTAGACGCTATAACTTTCGCGCAAACCAAATAGGGGATAGATTTATGGCATTTTTTATAATCAGTAATAGTGACGATCTGCAATTTTTTTCGGTACTGCAACATTATGGCGGACACATCGGACACTATTTTGAGACCATTGTCATTTATACAGCGATCAGAGCTACAAATAGCCACTGATTACTGTATAAATGACACTGGCAGGGAAGGGGTTAAACACTAGAGGGCGATCAAGGGGTTAAGTGTGTCCTAGGGAAGTGTTCTAACTGTAGGGGGGGGGGGGCTACCTAGAACACGTCAGATCACTGCTCCCGATGACAGGGAGCAGTAGATCCCTGTCATGTCACTAGGCAGAACAGGGAAATGCCTTGTTTACATAGGCATCTCTCCGTTCTGCCTCTCTTCAATCGCAGGTCGCATCGTGTTTGATTGAAAGGGACGTACAGGTATGCCCTTTTGCCTGCCTGTGCCAATGTAAATCGGCATGCGACGGTCGGCAAGTGGTTAATGACTGTCTACTGGGATTTATGCCTAGATTCACCAAGTGCTGTGCAAACTGGCGGCGCTATATAAATCCTGTATAATAGATTATTATTATTATATAATATTAATATTATGTATTGGTTGCTCCCATGGTGTCATATTCCTTTGAATACCATTTATGCCTGATAAGCGGTCCTCTTCTATGACTACAAGATCAGAGACTTTTCTATCCCCGGTTTGTGCATCCAGCTACACATAATGAGAATGCTGTGGTTGTAAACACAGAAGAGAAGTTTTCGCTGTAGTTGTCCTGTAAAGCAATCTTACTGGCTGTCCCTAGATACATTCTAAAAACTATAGGAAATTGTAATCACATATTTTGTACAGCAATACAGACTTTCTGATTTAACCCTGTTCAGCATCCGTAACAAAATAACTCATATATAAATCATTTATATTCAGTTAGTTTACAAATATAATGATAGATCTGATCAGTAAATGCTTCAGAGGAAAATTTTTCCAAAACTCTTGCATGTCCAGACTTTCCCATGGTTGCTTTAAGAGAAGAGTTTCTCACAAATTTTTCCATGGCATCAGCAAATGCTTCCGCAATAGGGGGGCACAGAAAACCTGTCACATTATTTACAACTGATTCAAGAGGACCACCTGAATTGACAGCTATTACTGGGCAGTGCATGTACATAGACTCAACTGGAACAATTCCAAAATGTTCATTACTGGGAGTGTATATTATGCATGTACAATTATGAAGCAGGTTAAGTTTTTGCTTGTCAGAAAACGATCTTAGAAAAGTAACATGATTACCAATTTCATATTTTTCTGCAAAGTTTTTCAGCTCTTGATAATATTCAATATTCTCCAGAACTCTCTCATCATAACCTCCAGCTAGGATGAGATGAATCTTTTCCCAGTCCACAGAATTCAGTTTAGCATGTAGAACACATAAGGATTCAAGTGCAAGGGTAAGATTTTTCTTCCGCTCATATCTATTGATTGAGAGAAATACGATTTCTCTGCCCACTGGAACAACTTCACTGAGACCATCAAAATTGCTGCATTCAAAGTTGCTAATATTTAATGATGGATATAAGACATCTGGCTGTATATGAGATAATGAAGCAAAGGTTTCTTGGAATATTTTAGCAGTGAAATGACTGTTGACTACAATGCAGTCGGCCATGCCAGTGGTCTTCTCTTCTAACCAGTCAATGGGAGCTCTGTAGACTTTTTTAATTAATGATATCCTCTGAGTAAGGAGCTGATCAGGAAAATGGCAATAAAATAAAACAGGTTTTTTGTTTCTAGCCAGTTTAAAAACAGGAATGCATGCAGATACCTACAAAAGAGCAAGAGCAAAAATTAGAAATGCACCATGTGTTACACAAAAGAACTACAAGCATTTAGACAAGTTTACCTCTCCTACTTAAAAAAAAAAAAGTGTGTGCTGACGGTGATCCCTCTGCAATACATTTCTTTCTCTCCTCGAATATATTTCTTTCATATTTGTATATTGGTATAGTGTGTGATGTTTATGCAGTTATTGTAGTGCTGTATTTAAGTGGTTGTAAACCCTTTACAACCACGTTTTGCTACAGGCAAGCCTATAATAAGGCTTACCGGTAGCTACCCCAGATATCTCCTAAACCTGCATGGTTTAGGAGATATTCCCTGTATCGGCACATGCGCAGTGAATAAATGGCACGTAGGTGCCGTTGCTTCAGTGAGTGTGCCATTACTGGCGGCTCCTGTGCGCATGCACAGGAGTGACGTCATTGTGGCTCCGGCCAATCCGGGTATCACGGGCTCCGGCCAATCACAGTGCCGGAGCCCGCGATACCCGGAAGCAACTCCGGGAGCGATGTCGCCGGCTGGAGCGGTGTACAAGGACCGATGCGGGAGATTTGATCTAAGGTAAGTAATTTATAATGAGCTAGTATGTTATGCATACTAGCTCATTATGATTTGTCTTGCAGGTTTTTTTTTATCGTGGGTTTACAACCACTTTAGGGGGGTGGATATTTCTCTTTCATTTTACTATGATTTAAGTACATGTCACAGTTTCCTGTCGGTCAATATATTAACATTACAAACATAATATAGGCACTGGGAATGATGTGTGCTACTGTGTCCAGTACACTGGGAATAGTGTGTGCTGCTCTGTACTGAGCCCAGTATACTGGGAATTGCGTGTCACATTGTGCGAATTAAACTGGGAATGGTCTATAATGCTATATCCAGTATACTGGGAAAGGAGTGTAATGCCTTGTACAGTGTATTGGTAATGATGAGAGATGCAGCAATGCCTTGACAAGTGTACTGGGATTAGTGCATCTTGCTGTGTCCACTGTACTGGAAATGATGTATGTGTACCAAGTCTAAGATGCTGGGAGTGGTGTATGCAGCAGTGTCCAATGTGTTGCATATATTGTGCACTGGATTTGGATTTTGCTGCATGCTGTGCCCTGTCTAGCGCACCGATTATGGTGTGTCGCTTTAGGCTATGCCCATTGTGCTGGCCACTGAACCTTTACTAACTCTAAACTGATTAAAGGAAGTGAACCCCAGCATGGGCACAGAATTAAACATTGGCTAAACCTAAATAACATCAGGGACTTATGGGAACAGAGTTAAAAAAAATAATTATATATATACATATATATAGAAATTTGAGATCACAACCATTTTCCTATATGTAAATGAAATAACAAAAAAAAAAAAAAAAAAAATTTAAACTACATTTTAGTTTAACATACCTGGTCACAGAACACCACATCAAACTGCTCCCCACTCAGGAATACTATATAAAAAGCTAGAAATATCATGCGAATGTAAGCACAAAGTGCAAAACATTTCCCAAAAAAACTTCGAGGAAGCCAGTCTCCACAACATCTAATGGAAATTCCAGAGTCCAGGGTCTCCGAAAAACAGTGGTTAGTGTCATAATGAGCTGTCCACACCTGTACTTTACAACCACAAGCTTTCAAGGCAAGAGCTGCATCTACAACCAATCTCTCAGCGCCACCAATTCCTAGGTCTGGATGAATAAAAAGCACTGTCGGTCCCATGACTATTGACAACAGCACACAGGCAGGAAAACAGCTGTGAGAAACAAAACATTGCATTATTTACATTGGTATTTTATTTCAAAAAGCTTTAGGAGGAGTAGTGAAATCATAAGTATGCAGTGATTTTAACCACTTCAGCCACGGAAGGGTTTACCCCCTTGATAACCAGGCCATTTTTTTGCGATACGGCACTGCGTTAATTTAGCCGACAATTGCGCAGTCGTGCGACGCTGTACCCAAATAAAATTGATGTCCCTTTTTTCCCCCACAAATAGAGCTTTCTTTTGGTGGCATTTTGATCACCTCTGCGGTTTTTCTTTTTTGCACTATAAACAAAAAAAGCAGACAATTTTGGAAGTAAACCAATATTTTTTATATAAAACATACCCAAAAAATAAATATTTCAAAATCTAATTTCTTCATCAATTTAAATTCTGCTACATATTTTTGGTAAAAAAACAAAACTGAAACAATAAGCGTATATTGATTGGTTTTGGAAAAGTTATAGCGTCTACAAAATAGGGGATATATTTACGCCATTACATAGTTACATAGTCAGGTTGAGGGAAAAAAAAAAAGACAAATCCATCCAGTTCAACCACAAAAATAAATAAAAAATAATATCATACAATCCCATATACCCAAACCCAGTCAATCCAGAGGAAGGCGAAAAACCCCAGCAAAGCATGATCCAATTTGCTCATAAAGCAATCTACTGAGCTGGCCAGAACCACCTCTGGAGGGAGTCTATTCTACATTTTTACAGCTCTTAATGTGAAGAAACCTTTCCGTATTTGGAGATGAAATCTCTTTTACTCTAGGTGTAAAGAGTGCCCCCTTTTCCTCTGTGTTGACCGTAAAGAGAATAACTCAACACAAAGTTCACTATATGGACCCCTTATATATTTGTACATGTTGATCATATCCCCCCTTAATCTCCTCTTCTCAAGAGTGAATAAATTCAGTTCCTCTAATCTTTCCTCATAGCTGAGCTCCTCCATGCCTCTTATCAGTTTAGTTACCCTTCTCAAATATATAAAGGGGTCTATATGATTATTTTTATTACCGTATTTATCGGCGTATAACACGCACCGGCGTATAACACGCACCCCAAGTTTAGGAGGGAATTTTAGGGAAAAAAACTTTTAGGAGGGAAGTTTAAGAAAAAAAAAAAAACTTACATTTAAATGCAGCCTTACCAGTGTCCGTTGCAGCCTTGTCAGTGCAGCCTTGCCAGCAGTGTCCATTGCAGCCTTTGCCCAGTGTCCAGTGCAGCCTTTGCCCAGTGCAGCCTTTGCCCAGTGTCCAGTGCAGCCTTTGCCCAGTGCAGCCTTTGCCCAGTGTCCAGTGCAGCCTTTACCCAGTGCAGCCTTTGCCCAGTGTCCAGTGTAGCCTTTACCCAGTGTAGCCTTTACCCAGTGTAGCCTTTGCCCAGTGCAGCCTTTGCCCAGTGCAGCCTTTGCCCAGTGTCCAGTGCAGCTTTGCCCAGTGTCCAGTGCAGCCTTTGCTAAGTGCAGCCTTTGCCCAGTGTCCAGTGCAGCCTTGCCCCAGTTTTCAAAATTGGCGCCGCCGAGATCGCCGCAGAGACTGGGCGGAGCGGGGCGAACGCCGCCGAGAACGCAGGGACTGGGCGGAGCCGAGATACACATAGCCGAGTGTACTCGGCTCTAGTCGGCTCTTCTCACAGTCACGCCGAGTCCCGCCCTATGATGGACATAACACAGGTCCAATGGCGGGACTGGGCGTGACTGTGAGCAGAGCCGAGAAAAGCCAAGTACACTCGGCTATGTTTATCTCGGCGGCGATCGCTGCGCTCCGCTCAGTCAGCGGAGATCGCCGGGATCAGTGGGTATCGGCGTATAACACGCACCCACGATTTCCCCCTGATTTTAATGGGAAAAAAGTGCGTGTTATACGCCGATAAATACGGTAATTATTTTTTACTAGTAATGGTGATTTTTAGCGGGACTGTGACATTGTGGTGGACAGATCGGACACCTAACTAACATTTTTGAAAACCAGTGACATTATTACTGTGATCAGTACTAAAAATATGCACCGGTATTGTACTAATGGCACTGGCAGGGAAGAATCAAGGGATTAAATGTGTTCCGTGGATGTGTTTAAAGCGGAAGTAAACCCATCGATTTAACAGTTTCAAAAAGAAGTTACATTTCCTGTATTGCCGGGAATGCCAACTGTCACATTGGTTGTGCTCTCAACCAAAAACTGTCAAACCATCCAATGGCTGGTGTCATAACTGATCACATGTGCAGCATCATGGCAATTGAAGATTAAACAGAGGCCAAGATGGCAGCTTCCTTGCCTGAAAATGATAGGAGGGTTTACTTCCACTTTAATAACTGTATGGGGGATGGGCTGCCTGGGATAACACACAGATCTGTCTTCCTGCATAACAGAAAGACAGGATCTCTGTGTCATCCCCTGACAGAACAGAGATCTGCCTTGTTTACTTTGGCAGATCCCCGTTGTGTCTCTGCAGGGAATGATCACAGGCGGACGCTGGACATCGAGTCTGCCGGACCCGCTGTTGGCTCCCCCGCTGGCCAATAGCCCACAGAAAGCCGTGTATGAGCCAGACGTACACCTATGGCGATTTGCGCAGCCGAGCCAACCTGCCGCCGTATAACTGCGGCGGCTGGTTGGCAAGCGATTAAAAGGCAACGTTTTTTTTTCCTTTTTTCTAAATTCCAGATACCCTATGTACCAATATACCTCTGTTGCAAAAAAATAAAAGATTGCTTTTTTTAAAGACATGGCCTTTACCCCTGGTGTGTTCCATAGACAAGTTCATCACTTCCTGGTATGTAGATTTAGGCTGGGTTCACACGGATACTACACGACAGTCATACGACTGTCATCCTACTTTGCTCTGCGACATCTGTCTTACATCGGTCCTACATCCATCCGACTTGAATGAACAAGATACTACTTTGATCCGACTTTGATGTTTTGAGTGGTCAAAGGACAAGTCAGACTAATCCCAGTGTGAGACTGGGTTCACACTTGTACGACAAACGCTCCTACATTGGGAGCTCATGACGTGTGAAAAAAAAAAATCAATGTTTCCCAATGAGAGCCGTTTTAACTGGTCCGCAACACGTCTCCGACTTTGAAAATGCTCCCCGCACTTCTTTGGTCCAACTTTGATCCTACTTCAGCCCATTGAATATCGCTGAAGTCGGATCAAAGTAGGATCCTTGTCCTAACCATCCAACTTGTGACATCCGACATGGTGATTGAGGCTGGGTTCACATTAGTGCGACACGACACTCGTCCTACTTTGGATCCGACTTTGCCCTGCGACTTAAAGCCGACATACATCCGACTTTCAATGGACGGGGATCTGACTTCGATCCCCGCCAATACCAGGCACTGTGTTTGGTATGAATCTTGAGGGGGAACTCCACGCCAAATTTTAAATAAAAAACTGGCATGGGTTCCCCCCTCCAAGAGCATACCAGGCCCTTCGGTCTGGTATTGATATTAAGGGGAACCCCCTATGCTGAAAAAAAATGGCATGGGGGTCCCCCCAAAATCCTTACCAGACCCTTATCCAAGCACGCAGCCTGGTTGGTCAGGAAAGGGGGTGGGGACGAGCGAGAGCATCGTACCCCTACCCATTCACCTGGGGGAAAAAAAGTGTCAATTTAAAAAATAAAAATAAAAACCACACACACACACACAAGTCATTTATTAGGCAGCTCCGGGGGTCTTCTTCCGACTTTGGGGGTCTCTCCGGCCTCTTCTCCCGCCGGGCTCCTTCGCTATCTTCTACCAGCTCTTTTGCTAGCATTGTCCCGGTCTTCTCCGTCGTCTTCTTCCGTTGCTGACACGAGGCTCTCTCCCGCTGTAATGCCAGGTGCGCAACGACTTATATAGGCATGGGGCGTTGTCACAGGGTGATGTCATCCGGTGACCCCACCCCCTTATGACGTCGCTGTTCTGGGGCATGATGGGACTGACATCATAAGGGGGTGGGGTCACCGGGTGACATCACCTGGTGACCACGCCCCATGCCTATATAAGTCGTTGCGCACACGGCATTACAGCGGGAGAGAGCATTGTGTCAACATTGGGAAGGGAAGAAGACGACGGAGAAGACCGGGCCAACGATAGCAAAAGAGCTGGTAGAAGATAGCGGAGGAGCCCGGCAGGAGGCACCGGAGAGCGGGAGAAGAGGCCGGAGAAGTCTGAAGAAACCCCTGGCTTAAAAAAGATGACTTTAAAAACCTAGTGTGTTTTTTTTTTTATTGACACTTTTTTCCCCTCAGGTGAATGAGTATAGAGTACATCGTACCCCTACCCATTCACATAGGGTGGGGGGCCGCAGACTCCGACAACCAACGGCCAGGGTTGTCGGGAAGAGGCCCTTGTTCTCATCAACATGGGGACAAGGTGCTTTGGGGTGGGGGCCGCAGGGCGCCCCCCTGCCCCAAAGCACCCACACCCCAAGTTGAGGGCATGCGGCTTGGTACAGTTCAGGAGGGGGGGACGCTCGCTCGTCCCCACCCCCTTTCCTGATTTGCCGGGCTGCGTGCTCGGATAAGGGTCTGGTATGGATCTTAGGGGGACCCCCATGCCGTTTTTTCGGCGTAGGGGGTTGCCCTTAAAATCCATACCAGACTGAAGGGCCTGGTATGCTCTTGGAGGGGGGAACTCATGCCAGTTTTTTTATTTAAAATTTGGCGTGGAGTTCCCCCTCAAGATCAGCAAAGCACAAGTCGCATGCCAAAGTCGGATCATGCAAGACGGCGTTCCGACTTTGATCCGACTCCAATGATAGTCAATGGGCTGAAGTAGGTTCAAAGTCAGACCGAAGTAGTACAGAGAGCATTTTCAAAGTCGGACCGACATGTGTCGGACCAGTTAAGACAGCTCATAGGGAAACATTGATTTTCACACGTCATGTGACAATGTCGGAGCGTTTGTCGCACCAGTGTGAAAATCAATGTTTCCCTACGGGAGCCGTCTTAACTGGTCCAACACAAGTCGGTGCGACTTTCAAAATGCTCCCTGCACTACTTTGGTCTGACTTTGATCCTACTTCAGCCCATTGAATATCACCAGACCCTTATGCGAGCACGCAGCCTGGCCGGTTAGGAAAGGGGCTGGGGACGAGCGAGCGCCCCACCCCTCCTGAACCCTACTGCATGCCTTCAACATGGGGGGGTGTGTGCCATGTTGATGAGGACAAGGGCCTCTTCCCAACAACCCTGGCCGTTGGTTGTTGGGTCTGCGGGCGGGGGGGGGGCTTATCGGAATCTGGGAGCCCCTTTTATTAAGGGGGCCCCCAGACCCCCCACCCTATGTGAATGAGTATGGGGTACATTGTACCCCTACCCATTCACCTGGAAAAAAAGTGTCTCTTCTCCGCGGTTCTTCTTCCTCTGTCTTCTGCCGGTTCTCCTCCGTTATCTTCTGCTCTTTTGCCCGGTCTTCTCCGCTGTCTTCTTTCCTCTGCTTTTCTTCTGATGTTGACACAATGCTCTCTCCCGCTCTAATGCCCAGTGTGCGGTGTGCCACTACTTATATTGGCATGGGGCAGAGTCACCGTGTGACATCATCCAGAGGCCCCACCGCTTATGACATCACCACCCAGGGCATGATGGGTGGTGATGTATTAAGGGGCGGGCCTCCGGTGACCCCGCCCCATGGCAATATAAGTAGTGGCACACCATGCACTGGGCATTAGAGCAGGAGAGATCAACTTTGGAAGAAGAGAAGGAGGGAAGAAAACAAACGGAGAAGACTGGGCAAGAGCGAGCAAAAGAGCAGAAGATAGCGGAGGGGACCCGGCAGAAGAGAGAGCAAAGAAGAGCCGGAGAGGGGAGAAGAAAATCGGAAGAGACCACCGGAGCTGCCTAATAAATTACTTTAAAAACCTGTGTAGTGTATTTTATTTTTGACACTTTTTTTTTCCCCCCCCAGGTGAATGGGTAGGGGTACCGTGTACCCCTTACTCATTCACATAGGGTGGGGGGCCGGGATCTGGGGGCCCCCTTATGAAAGGGGGCTCCCAGATTCCGATAAGCCCCCCGCCCGCAGACCCCAGCAACCAACGGCCAGGGTTGTCGGGAAGAGGCCCTTGTCCTCATCAACATGGGGACAAGGTGCTTTGGGCTGGGGGGCGCAGGGCCTCCCCTGCCCAAAAGAACCCACCCCCCCCATGTTGAGGGCATGTGGCCTAGTACGGTTTAGGAGGGGGGTGCTCGCTCGCCCCCACCCCCTTTCCTGATCGGCCGGGCTGGCTGCTCGGATAAGGGTCTGGTATGGACTTTGAGGAGACCCCCATGCCGTTTTTTCGGCGTAGGGGGTTCCCCTTAAAACCTGTACCAGACCGAAGGGCCTGGTATGCTCTTAGAGGGGGAACCCATGCTGGTTTTTTTTAAACATTTTGCGTGGAGTTCCCCCTAAAGATTCATACCAAACACAGTGCCTGGTATTGTCGGGGATCAAAGTCGGATCCCTGTTCATTGAAGTTGGACGCAAAGTCGGATTCAAAGTAGTATGACTGTCGTGTCGTACCAGTGTGAACCCGGCCTAAAAAGGAATTTATGTCACACTGGGATTGTTTTGATTGGTCAAAAGGACAAGTCATACTATCATAGGGCTGGGAAAAAAATCGATTTTAATCTTGAATCGAGTTTTGAGCTCAAATCGATTCAGATTTGAAGAAAATCGATTTTTTTAGATAAAAAAATAAAATTTCTTTTTTTTTTTCCTTCAAAGTTTCCGTAGCAGGACTGTAGGGGGCGTATCCGGAATGGCACTGGGCAGCGTTACCCCAATTACATCTACTCGCTGCAGCCGCCGTCTGCCTACCTGATCAGCGTGTCATGCAGACAGATGGCGGCCATTGCAGTGTTCAAAAGCCGCGCCTCCCGAGTCCTCGTCGTCTGTGATAGGCGGAACACTCAATTTCACAGCAGGCAGTATTCAGCCTATCACGGACATCCTCTCATCCTCGTCTGTGTTATGAGGATGACCATGATAGGCGGAACACTGAATGCTGGGAAATTGAGTGTTCCGCCTATCACAGACGAGGAGGAGGCGCGGCTTTTGAATACTGGAATGGCCACCGGTGTAGCAGTAAAATCCGTATACCATGAAAATCTGCATCAGGTACGGGCACGGTGATTGAAGCATGGGCACAGTGAAGCACGGGCACAGTGAGGCATGGACAGTTCAATTCAACTAAGAGTAACCTCAGGATTTTTTGTTGTTTTATTAGCTAAATCCACATACAGTATTAATAATTTGGATGTTTAACAATCTTTGTTGCACACTGCAAAAAACAACAAAAAGGTCACAAGCGCTAAATTGGTGGATAAAGAAAAAAATATAATGGATGATAATAATAATAAGAAAAAAAATCCCAAATATTTTGGGAAGTAGAAAGTATCCAAAAGGGGGAAAAAACAGGATCCAGCGCAGCAAGAAAAAATCCGTACCCAGAAGTACAAAATACACACAATATAATCCAGCGCTCATGGAACATACATTATTAACTATTGAAAACTCTTGAAGAATTGATAAAAAAGCTTAGTCCATTTATTAATCACAATAAAGAGAGGGATCCAATCCCAAATGTGCAGAGGGCAAACGAATCTTAACTCTCCAGTTGCCAGTGGTGACAAACTTGTTAAACTTGCAGTGACATCCGTGGAGCAAGGAGGGGTTAAAAAAGTAAAAAACAAAGCCTGTGGCATGATCTCAGTGTGAGCACAGTACCTTGAATGATGGACAACAGGCAGACCAGCGTGTGGAGGGCCCTCCAACCCAAAAGGATGCAGAGCCAGGATCGCAAGGCTGGGACAGAAGGAATCACACACAGAGTTTCAAGAGTTTTCAATAGTTAATAATGTATGTTCCATGAGCGCTGGATTATATTGTGTGTTTGTTGCACACTGCACACTGACTTTGCAGTTAGAGAAAGGGTTTGCATTTGCAATTTTGTTTGTTGATGCACTTTAATTAATATAATAATAAAAAAATAAAAAAATCGAATCGAATATCGAGTTTTTTATAAAAAAAAAAAAATTGCAGATTTTTTTGGGGGGGAAAATCGCCCAGCCCTATACTATCACAAAGTCGGATCAAAGTAGTATCCTGTTCATTCAAGTCGGATGGATATAGGACCAATGTAGGACAGATATAGGCCGGGGTCACACTGATACGACAAACGCACCGACATTGGGAGCTCATGTCACATGACGTGTAAAAATCAATGTTTCCCTATGGGAGCCGCCATAATTGGTCCGACACAAGTCGGTCCGACTTTGAAAATGCTCCCTGCACTACTTTGGTTCTACTTCACCCCATTCAATATCATTGAAGTTGGATCAAAGTAGGATCCTTGTCCTAACCATCCAACTTGTGACATCTGACATGGTGATTATAGCATCAGTAAAAGGAATTTATCTCACACTGGAATTGTTTTGATTGGTCAAGAGACAGTTCATACTATCTCAAAGTCAGAGCAAAATCTTATCTTGCCATTCAAGTCTGATGGAAGTAGGACCAAATAGGACCGATGTAGGACAGATGTCGCAGAGAAAAGTAGGATGACTGTCTTGTAGTATCAGTGTGAACCCAGCCTGAGATAAATTCCTTTTACTGCTGCTGTAATCACTGTGTTGGATGTCACAAGTCAGATGGTTAGGACAAGGATCCTACTTCAATGATATTCAATGGGCTGAAGTAGGACCAAAGTAGTACAGGGAGCATTTTCAAAATTGGACCGACTTGTGTCAGACCAGTTAAGACAGCTCTCATAGGGAAACATTGATTTTCACACATCATGCGACATGAGCTCCCAATGTCGGAGCGTTTGTCATACCAGTGTGAATCCAGCCTCAGGGCATAAAAAGACACAAAAAGGAATTCACCAGCTGACCTCATTAGCGCACACACACTCTGCACCCATCAACTATGTTTGCACAGCATCCCCAGCAACTCTCCAGGCGTGCATTTGCCTGGCTTGTCAATATAGGCTGCTACGACCTCTATGTTTGCACAGCATCCCCGACGTCTCTTCAGGAGGGCCTGTGCCTCATGCTAAATTCTCTGGGGTCGCAAGCAGCCTGTAGGCTGGACATCCCTGTAGTACACGGGCCTGCCTGATTGGATACTGAGTGAACGGATAGATAGGTGGGTCCTCCTATTCCATAGTTTTGTCAAAGCTAAAAGAAAAATTGTACAATCCTATTGTATAGTGTATGGCCACCTTTATACACCTAAAATGAGTTAGTTGCGCTTTCAGTGCCATTCATTGTCAAAGAAAAAACACATTTTTCTGCATCAAATAAAATGTAAAAAAAAAAAAGTGTCAAACGCAGCAAAATGCCTGCAACACACCTAAATGTCCCATAAGCTACTTTGCTGCATGTAGGGCAGCCCATTGAAAGCAATGGGCTGCGCTGTGCATGTCATGGGAAAAAAAACAAGCCAGAAAACAAACAGTCCCACTATGTTAGATGTGAATGGGGCCTGAAAGTGAAATTGGTGCGTTTACACAAGAACAATGAGGCTCCATTCACATCTGCATGTTTTTCAAACAGAGAATGTGCGCTTTGCCACCAGTTTAAGAAAAACTATGCAAAGGCACATGCCGCTTGTGTTACCATTACATGGTAATAATGGCACCTCAAGCACGGGTATCAGGCGCATGTTTGCCGTGCTTTTTTTTGCAGGTCAAAAGTGTCCGCTGCAATGTTACAGTCCCGCTAAAAATCGCAGATCGCTGCCATTACTAGTAAAAAAGAAAAAAAAAAGTGCCATAAATATATCCCCTATTTTGTAGACGCTATAACTTTTGCGCAAACCAATCAATATACACTTATTGCGATTTTTTTCCCCAAAAAATATGTAGAATACACTGAGGAAAAAAATATTTTTTTTCCCCAAAAAAGTTCAAAAAAAATTGGATCTGCAGTATAGTATAGCAAAAAAAATAAAAAATAGATTTTTTTTTCAAAATTGTCGCTCTTTTTTTTGTTTATAGCGCAAATACCACCAAAAGAAAGCTCTATTTGTGTGAAAAAAGGACGTCAATTTTGTTTGGGTACAGTGTCGCATGACCGCGCAATTGTCAGTTAATGCGACGCAGTGCTGTATTACAAAAAATGGCCTGGTCATTAAGCAGAAAAATCTTCCGGGGCTGAACCAGGGGTCTCAAACTAGCAGCCCTCCAGCTGTTGCAAAACTACAAGTCCCATCACGCCTTTGCCTGTGGGAGTCATGTTTGTAACTGTCAGCCTTGCAATGCCTCATGGGACTTGTAGTTTCGTAACAGCTGGAGGGCTGCTAGTTTGAGACCCCCTGCTTTAAACTTTTCCCGAAACACAAACTACAAATTGTTTAACGATACTCAATGCCTTTTCTCTGGAAATGGCAGGAAAAGAAACAAGGCAACATATAAGTAGCTTCTACTCACAGCGAATGAACTTGTTAGTGTAGTGGTCACAGAAGACTATTCCCTCCAATAACACCTTCACAAGCACAGGACATTATGAGCCCTTTACTTGTCTGGTTACCGTCGTACCGCACTTATCGTTAATATACTACAATGGTTCCAGGAAGAGTACTTCATACTGAGCACTGCCCATAACCCCAGCACTACCAATCACTTCCGGCTTATCCCACACTCAGGAAAGCCCTCCCCCCCACCGTCTGACACCTAAACACTTCTTCTGCCAGACAGCCGACGTGTCCCTCACACCCACCTGGCACTCTACATATAACAAACAAAAAAGTTGTCGTAAACCATGGCGCCATAATTGATGAGCCATTTTCCATAGGTCCTAACGACTCTTTAATCTTCGACAAAATGTCTGTCTCCCCAAACATCAGACCAATGGAACGGAAGACGACGTGGACTAAAGAGGGGGTAGAACATAAAGGCTGCTCTGCTTCGTATGAGGGAGAATCGAGGAACGTGATTGGTCCATAAAGCAGCTTCCTGTTACGTAAGAGCTCTTTTCAGCTTTGTACCGAAGCCGAGCGTTCGTGTGTGTAGTAGGCGCATTCATCTCTCAGCAGCATGGTAAGACGGAGATTTAGGGTTCTATGTGTGTAGGAGGTTAGGTCTATCTGTGTGTAGGAGGTTAGGTCTATCTGTGTGTAGGAGGTTAGGTCTATCTGTGTGTAGGAGGTTAGGTCTATCTGTGTGACATGCGGATCTCTGGTATCGTCTTACCTAAATGGATGAAGCATTGGTAACCCAGACTGCAGTGTTGGCAGTTCTGGAGCTTTCCATACACTTCTACAATGTCATTGGTTTTCGTTCTCATACTTTTTTTAAACGTGGCATTGTTCTATTTCTCCTTGGCTCTAAACACAGAAGTATTTTGTATGAACCCCGTGCACACCGCTGTGTTGTGATCAGGAATCTGCCACAGCGTTCAGATCCCAAGCAAACAAATTCTGCTTATAGACCAAACTTGATGCCCCATTCACATTTTGGGATGAATCTATGTGATTCTGCCTGCGATCTCCAAGCACACCACAATAGTGACAAAACGCACCACTCACGTTTTGGGTGCAATTCACTTTTAATGGCACCTAAAAGGTAGTGTTTTTTGCAGCGTCAATCCTGATGCCCAAAAAGTAGCAAGAGCTTCTTTTGGACAACAAGCTTTGCACAATGCGGATTGCAGCGTGATTTATCACAGCAACGCCACACCGCGTTTTAGGTGCTATTGAACAAGCGTAACTTGTTTTGCCACTACTGCAATGTGATTTGGGATCGAAGCCAGAATTGGTGATTCTGCCTGAGATCCCAAAATGCCAGATGTGAACAGGGACTTGTGATGTACACATTTATGTTTGCTAATGTTCACATGTGTACTGAGCAGATGTTCTCTAGTAGAATACAAGAGCCACCTGTGTCCTACAACCAATAGACCGTGTGTGTGTAAAAAAAAAAAAAAAAAAAAAAAAAAAAAAAAAAAATTTTTATATATATAATTATTGTCATATGTCTGTGCATTTACCCATCAATTCTGAAGAATTCCTGATATACATAAACATAGCTACATTGGTGCAGCTTGGACCTATGAATATACCATTTGTGGTGGATCCACCTGGAAACTTACTGAGGTAGACGTCTCTATTCCATTGATCACTTGCTTCTGGGGCCGTGCTGATTGATTGGCCTGCTGCATTCTGGACACAGGTCAGCTGCCCAGTACAGGTACCATTTGGAGAATGCTTTGTTTTCTGAATGGATGCAAAGTATTTTCTGATTGGACAAGGTGGGGTGGTGACGCACTCACCGTCTAACTCTATCAGAGAACACTTTCCATTCGTTCCCGAAAAAGGAAAGCATTCTCTGACTGGTGCGTGTGCTGAGCAGCCAATCTGTGTTCAGAATGCAGCAGACCAACCAATCAATCGGCACAGCATCCAAAAGCAAGTGAAGATCACAGGAGTAATGGTGTCTACTTAAGTGATTTTCAGCTTCCAGGGGAATCGGCCAGATATGATAAACACGCATAGGAGGTTATTTACTAAAGACAAATCCACTGTGTGTTGGAAGTGCAGTCACTGTAGGTCTGAGGGGGATATGCAAGGACAATAAACGGCATTTTTGCTTGTAAACGATTGGATGATAGAAATCGTCAGAGCTTCCCCTCATTTCAGATCTTCCCCCTACAGCGACTGCACTTCCAAGTGCATTTGCCTTTAGCAAATCAACCCCATAGGTAAGTTGGCCCAAGCTGGATCAACATAACTCCTTTTGTATAAACTTGTCTATACCTGGAATTTGTCTTTAACTTTCGACACAAGAAAATAAAACTTGGGGTTCCCCACACTGCAAAGGGTAAAATGCTAATTTTTTTTGCCTAGGAGTAGCGGAAAAAGGTGTAATACTTTATTCCTTGTTCCAGCGGGGTCCCTCCCAGCAGTGTGACTGGCCCCATAATGCCTTCTCTCTGAGGCATTTCTGGCTGCGGTCACACTCCTGACTCCTTGTAAAATGCAAGGTTTAAAGCCCTGCATTGTACATGATGGCACTGAGAGAATGCCCAGAGGGAAAGGAGGACTGCGCTGGACCCTGCCAGAGTGGCGGAAGGTAATCAAAGCTGCTTTTTCATCTCATCCCAAGATTTCACAAGCATTTAATTCATGCAATGTGAGGAGGTGGAGGTCCCAAGAACTCCTCCCCCCCCCCCCAATTCAACAAGCCCAGAGTTGGGCTTTAAGCTAATTAACAATTTAAATCGCAGGAGAAAGCTCTTAAAACCACTGAGGTGCCATTCAAACAAAATTTTGTCATTTTTTTTGATAACTAGTCCTGAACCTCGGAAATTTAAACTATGGGAAGAATGCTGCTGCAGAATCCTTCAGAAGTGCCAACAAAAATCCTAGGTGTATCACTGGCATTATTGCGATGTCAAGATGGTAATTTTAACATGGAAATAAACCCTCCTATCCTTTGTACAGTCAAGGAAGCTGCCATCTTGGATTCTGTTTGACCTGCAGTTGCCATAGTGGTCAGCTATGACACCAACCATTTATCTGATGGCTTGACAGGTCGGTTACAAGCTGAAGCAGCTGTGACAGTTCTCATTCACAGCTACCTTGCAGAAAGTGGAACTAAACCAATCAATATAGGGCCTCGTTTACACCATACGAGCAGAAAAACTGGGGGGGGGGGGGGACAACACACATGCAGATTTCCTTTGCAGAGACACAAGTTTTACATCAGTTTTCATGTGAGTTTTATTCACCGTGTTGTGCAGAAAAAAAATCTGCACATACTAGTTGTGGGAACTGAGGCACATGGAGAACAAACTGACGTCTCTACATATGGTGTGAACGAGGCCTAACAGTTTTTAGAAAAAAGTTACATTCCTGGCATGCCAGAAATGCTAACTGCCATTTGATTCTACCCTCAACCAAACTGTCAAACCATCAATTGACTGGTGTCATAACTGATCACATGTGCAGCAACATGGCAGTTGCAGAATATCGGATGGGGAAAAATGCATTTGGAGCAATCGTCTGATAATCTGATCGTTAGTACACAGCTTTTGAGAGCTGAAGGGACAAACGTGAAAATCTTTCTCATACAATAACAGAGCAAACAATTTTTGCGTAGCTAGTATGGTAGCTGTACGGAAAGAAAACGCGTGACCAGAACCACGCATGCTCGGAAACAAAAGCATACAATACATTGCATAGCTTCCTAAGTTGTATTCTGTCGTCTGAGCATTTTCCTAACTTTAGTAACCTATTGGCTTTCAGTATGAGACTAGCATGCGAAAAAACAGACGATCAATTGTTCGATATTCTCATTGTGTGTATGAGGCTTAAAGTGATTGTAAAGCTTAATTGCTTAAACAAAACAAAAAAAAAGTGTGTTCTACTTGCCTCCTCCTGTGCAAGGGTTTTGCACAGAGCGGCCCCGATTCTTTATTTTCTGGGGTCCCCCGTGGCGCTCCATAGAATGCATGAAGGTGAAAAACCGTGAGGGTTTGCAACCCCTTTAACCACTTGCCGTCCGCGCTATGGCCGAATGACGGCTACAGAGCGGACCTGAATTTCCGGGAGGCCATCAATAGACGTCCTCCCCTTTTCTCGCTCTCAGGACGCGCGCTGTGATCACCGAGTCATTGAGACTTGGGTGATCACAGATCCGAGTAAGGGGCCGATCCCGGCCCCTTGCCACGTGATCAGCTGTCAAGCCAATGACGGATGATCACGTGATGTAATCGTTTGTTTTTCTCCACGCTGATCTGTGCCCACAATTACTGCCTGGCAGTGCCTACGAGTGGTGCCAATCAATGCCACTAGCAGTGCTGCCAATTAGTGTAACCTACTAGTGCCCATCACTGCCACCTATTGGTGCCACTTCTCAGTGCCTACCAGTGCTGCCTATCGGTGCCCACCCTTGCCACCTTATCAGTGCAGCCTCATCAGCGTACATCAATGAAGGAGAAAATTACCTGTTCGCAAAATTTTATAACAAAATATAATAAAACATACTTTTTTATTTTTTATTAAAAAAAAAAAAAAACTGCAGAGGTGATCAAATACCACCAAAAGACAGCTATGTTTGTGGGAAAAAAAATTGGTCTGGGCAGGAGAGGGGGTTTAAGTGCCCAGTAAGCAAGTGGTTAAGATGGCACTTTCCTAGGCTAAATGGAAGGATTTTAAAAATCCACGGATTTAGTTTCACCAAGTTTTTCAGTTGCTGGAAAAGCATATAATTTTGGTAAGCTAAAGCCAGGTATACACTATAATGCCGCGTACACACGATCATTTTTCCCGTCGGGAAAAATTAAATTTTTTACTTTGGACGAGAAAAACGACCGTCTGTGGGCTTTTTGCCGTTTTTTCCGACGGGAAAAACGGCATTAATCACGAGAAAAATTAGAACATGCTCTAATTTTTCTCGTCGTGATTCCTGTCATTTTTTTCCGTGGCAGTGTTTCCCATAGGGAAACACTGCCGCGGAGCCTACACACGGTCGTTTTTCTCGTCAAGAGAAAAAATGACGGGAAAAACGGCCGTGTGTGGGGGAACAAGCCGCTCCCTCGTTTTTCCTGACGTGATTCACGGCAGTGTTTTCACCGCCGTGAATCACGATCGTGTGTACGCGGCATAAGTTTAGATTAAGGTTGAACCCATTTTTTTTTTTTCTCTCCATGTTGAGCTGCAAAACTAACCTCCATCATGGAAAACCATGGTTTGGAATTGCCCACCTGGCATTGCCCTATGGAGATAAAATGAGTCCCTGGGCACACAATCACCACCTGAATATTTCTGTGTTGGTGGCACAAAGATGGCTGTAGTGCACGCCATTATTTACCTGTAGCCTAATCTAGAAACCCTTTCATCCTTCAGCTCTAACCTAGCATTATTGTGGGCCTTGTCCAATAAGCTCATGTAAAGCTTGATCTTTGATTCTGCGATGGTGGCTTTTATAGGTGATTCCAAATGTACATATTTTATATTTCAGCCTGGCCCTGCAGCAAGTTCCACCAATGTTGGTGCCTCTAGTCGATCACCAAGTAAAGCAGTTTCGCCAAGAGCAGCAGGATCTACTGTGAGACAAAGGTAGGATGAACAAAATTCTTGGGTGACACTATGTTGCATTTTAAAATTAGAACGACTTTCTGAGGAGTTTGCATGTAATGCATTTGGAATAGAACATCTGAACTTTTATCCAATGATTTGAAATTATTGGAGCTAGGTCCATCTAATCTATTATAAAAGGTGAATAATCCGCGCTAACCTATCTAAACCAATGGTATAAAATGTGAAAAAGTGAAAAAAACCTTTGCAGTTAAATGTGACAGGTGCTGCAAACTTATAAACAGCCGGAATAACAGCTGTGAACGTGTATGCTAAAATATATATAAATTAGTGCGCAACCTATTAGGTAAGCCTACACAGTGCTTATAATTGTACAAATAAAAAGTGAAAATAAACATGTGAATAGATAGACACTTAAACAAATGTCCTATAGTGCCACCTGATTGGCAAGTAAAAAAAGTGGAAGAAAAAAAAAAAGGGAAGAAACAAATCAAAACCACAACAATGAATATTGTCCCCTGAAACTAATATACTCCGGGGTACACAGTTCAAGTGTGTTTAAAGTTCGTATAAATGGGATGTCGACATCAAACGATTTCCATCAAACAAACAAACAAAACCCGATCCTGTGGTGCAGATAAAGCGAGACTGTTTCAACTTGCTGGAATAACTGATAAAGGCAATGGAGGCTTACCAGCTCAGGTGGATCCCGATTACAGAGATCATATGGGGCTCATGCATGAATAGAAACATCCACCGACATGCCGCAGGTCTTTTACCTCCAATCGTCCGATATCCCGATCCTCCAGGGGCCCTCAGAGCAAGGTGATCTTGCAAGGGATTCCCTCGTTCATGCAGCAAGAAAGGATGTTGAAATAAAAATAAAAAAGGAAAAAAACCTCATGGTGCAATACTTTAGTTTTAAAAAAAGAGATACCCTTTATTACTTTCGGGCAAAATAAAATCGCTTCACATGAAGTTTAAACACGAGGAAGGCGGCAAATTCAAAAAACTGATCGTACTCAGCTGCTGTGTTGCAGTCAGCTGTAGCGTAGTGATGACCCGATCAACAGCTCCACCCGACGCTGCGTTTCGTCATACAAGGCGTCCACTGGGAAAGGAGGCACTGTTGTGGTTTTGATTTTTGTTTCTTCCCTTTTTTCTTTTTTTACTTGCCAATCAGGTGGCACTATAGGACATTTGTTTAAGTGTCTATCTATTCACATGTTTGTTTTCACTTTTTATTTGTACAATTATAAGCACTGTGTAGGCTTACCTAATAGGTTGCGCACTAATTTATATATATTTTAGCATACAGGTCCATCTAATCAACCAGGTTTTAATTGCCAGAGACTTATTACCTCATTGAGGTTTTGGTATCTGGCAACAGACAGGTCTTAAAGTGGACCTTTAATAAAAATGAAAGGTGTCTATTACACACCATCCCCCCCCCCCCCCCCCCCCAAATACAAATGGTTTAAAAAATCAATTTGAATTTTTTTTAAAAAAAATTCAACTTGTCCTGGCTTCTGATGTTTTCAGGAGGGGTAGGTGATGTCTCTGTGCCTCTCAGAGAGATGGAAACTCAAATCTGAAAAAAACAACTCCAGCTCTGTGAATGTCACGATTTGTTTCTAAATACATTCTCATTTTTTTTTTTTTTTTTCTCTACCTCTAAATAAAAGAAAAACTACAAGCAGTGGTGCAAGAAGTGCTGGGCGGACCACATCTGCTGGCACAGGAGGCATGTGGCGATTCTATACAGAAGACTCTCCAGGTCTTAAAGTGTAAGTTTCATGTCATCTTCCCCCCCCCCCCCTTTTTTTTTTTTTTTTTCCTCTCTATATTTAGTTCAGATACGATCAAGATATTCCCACACCTGCAAATTGTGTACAGCTGTGATTCAGTTCAATCAAACATACTAGAGATTATTCAATATAACGGAGTGGTCTAAGGCAGCGGTCACTAACTGTTTTGGCACAAGGGACAGGTTTCATGGCGGGCAAATTTTCATGGGGGGTCACAGTCCCCTTTACCTCACAGCCCCCTTAAAGCTGTCCCACGGTGTCCTCAGTTCCCTTTTTACATTACTGCAGTCACCTTTATATTAGTCCCCCCCCCCCCTCTAGCAATCACCGCTAAATATAGGGGGGGCTTCAAGTGCAGCCTCTGACATTAAAGGACCACATGCACTATTCAGTGAATGTATTGTTCCAGGAAGCGATCAGCCAATGGCAAAGAGTGCTGATCGGAGTGCTCTGGCGGGGGGGGGGGGTCCCCCCTGTCAAAACACAACAGTTCAGCGGGGGAGATTGCTGAACTAACCTTGACCAGAGCTGCGTGTTGCACGGAAAAAAGAGTGTGTACCCAGCTTTAGTGCAGATAGAAATACTGCAACGGCTCAGTCTGGGAGAGGTTTGTTTACTTGACAACCCCATTCTTGCTCTCCTATCGTAACTGGTTATCAGTTGGTACTTGAGACCAGAGCTGTCTAGTGCATACTCCTAAAAGTTTTACATAAACTAATAAAAGCTATTCATTGTAAGTATCCCTATCAGTGTTAAATTTTGTCTCAACTCTCTAACAGCCACTTGCTGGACAGCTTGGTCTGTTAGAATAAAGAAAGCTGAAAAATAAACAGACTTACTGGCTGGAATCACCAGGTGAAAATTAAGGGGGGGGGGGGGGTGGCTGCCTAAAAAGGAAACAAATGCAGCCATTACATCTAGGAATTGGTAGGCTGCAATAGAATACATTTTTGCTTTCAGGCTTAGATACACTTTAGCCACTTAAAGCAGAGTTCCACCCAAAAGTGGAACTTCCTCTCATTTGTCTCATTATGGCACCTTCGGGGGGGAGCGGGTGTCCCCACTTCCGGGAGTACAGGCCATGGTGCATTACGTCACAGTTCGGGTTCCCTCCCTCCCCCCCCCGCACCGGGCCAGTAGGAGAGTGCAGTGATGCCTCGCGCATGCGCAGTAGGGATCCGGTGTGAAGCTGTAATGCTACACTGCAGGGTTCCCTTACCCACAGTGGCGGCAGCAGTGCAGACATCACTGGACTCCAGGAAAGGTAAGTGTCCTATTAAAAGTCAGCAGGTTTTAATTTTTGCAGGGGTGGACGGGACCCCCTTAATGACCAGGCCATTTTTTGTGATACGGCATTGCTTTAACTGACAATTGTGTCTTACTTTTCTCATCGTCCATGGACTGACACAGCTGGATACTGTAAACATGTGGTATATGTCCCCGCTCGCAGGAGAAGATCTAGGCAGAATGTTAGATGTTAAAACATTCTAGAACAAACCAGAGCTGAACAGCCCCGCCCAGGGGGGCGGTCCCTCCGGACATTACCCTCCCACCTGCAGCTAGCAGACCTCAGTTTTTTTTTTCTGCCTAGCAGAAGGAGAAGACGTGGCTCTCTCAGGAGCCAGTCTCCTGGAAGATTTTACTTTTTACATTTTATTCCTTTGGGAATTTTATTTTATTTTTGAGACCTTCAATCAACTGTCGGCTGGGCAACAGGTTGGGTACACTGGTATCCTCGTAGTCTTCCCTGTCCGACCATCGAGCGTGCTGATCCTCGCCTTGTGTGCGTGAGACTCAGTTCACGACATGCCCCATGACTCCAGGGGTGGCCGGGTTGCTTTCATGCTCCCGCGGTCCTCTCAAGATTGAACAGTACTTGACTGACTGTATCTCTCGCGGTGGACCGGGCCGACAGCTGCGCAGTACGACTCTGTGATAGGTCTGTCTGAAACAAGCCAGTGGGTCCCTGAAAGGGACGGGTAAGTAGTCTCTCCTACTGCAGGTGAGTACATGCTGGCTGTGTTTCTGTGTGTGGGGGTTTCTCCCTGTCTCCCCCCTGTTATGCTGCTCTCTGCACCCTGTACTGGTGCTGTGCTGTGGGGTGCTTGGGGGTCACTCTGGCCTGGCTGGGCGCCAATGTCTGCAGTTTTTTCTGGTGTGTGAGGTGATTATTGCATGCGCCATTGGCGCTGTTTGAGGTTATTGCGTGCGCCATTGGCGCGCATTAGAGCTTTGAATTTCGCGCTCGGCGGCCATCTTGGCGTTCAGTGGCGCAGTTATAGCTGTGGCCATTTTCTTGTGGCCGCCGCGCATTTATTTCTGGCGGAGGCGCAAATCTCCTCACTGACTGAGCGGTCCTTAAGGGTTGGTGGGTCCTCCCGGGTATCCCCTCCTCAGCCTCAGTGTAGCCAGTGGGTGGACTGTATATTCACTGTATAGTGTATAAGGTCTCAGAGGGTGGCGTTTATGGAGTCTGATACACCTGCTCTCCACACTTGGCTGGGGCAACTGGCAGTGCTGCACAGTTAAACATGTTCATATGTTCCCTGCACCTGCGGTCCTTATGGACCAGTTGTCAGCAGTCCTGGAATCATTCCTGTCGGAATAGAAGCGGTGTGCGAGCAAAAGGAGCTATAAGCCCCCTCCACCCACAAAAATCTTTACTGAAGGGGTGCTCTGAGTCAGATATGGGCCTAGCTACTATGCTCAGGACCCTACCTCTGAATATTTAATGTTTATGAACAGGACATTCCCTTGTGAGGAAGACTCCAGTTCTGTGTCAGTTAGGACTGCAACTAACGATTATTTTCATAATCGATTAGTTGGCCGATTATTGTTTCGATTAATCGACTAATCGGTTAATGTAAAAAAAAAAAAAAAATAATAATTTTGCTGCGATTTGCATTTCTTTAATTATTTTTTGCCCAATTTGTTGTTGGGCAGATTACAAAACACAAATTGCCGCAAAAACACATTACATGCTTTTCTGCAGCTTCTCCATTTGAAGTACCATATTTATCAGCGTATAACACACACTTTTTTCCCCTTAAAATCAGGGGAAAATCGTGGGTGCCTGTTATACGCCGATACCCACTGATCCCGGCGATCTCCGCTGACTGAGCGGAGCGCAGCGATCGCCGCCGAGATACACATAGCCGAGTGTACTCGGCTATACTCGGCTTTTCTCGGCTCTGCTCACAGTCACGCCCAGTCCCGCCATTGGACCTGTGATATGTCCATCATAGGGTAGGACTCGGCGTGACTGTGAGCAAAGCCGAGTATAGCCGAGTACACTCGGCTATGTGTATCTCGGCTCCGCCCAGTCCCTGCGTTCTCGGCGGCGTTCGCCCCGCTCCGCCCAGTCTCTGCGGCGATCTCGGCGGCGCCAATTTTGAAAACTGGGGCAAGGCTGCACTGGACACTGGGCAAAGGCTGCACTTGGCAAAGGCTGCACTGGACACTGGGCAAGGCTGCACTGGGCAAAGGCTGCACTGGACAAAGCTGCACTGGACACTGGGCAAAGGCTGCACTGGGTAAAGCTGCACTGGGCACTGGGCAAAGCTACACTGGGCAAAGGCTGCACTGGACACTGGGTAAAGCTGCACTGGACACTGGGCAAAGGCTGCACTGGGCAAAGGCTGCACTGGACACTTGGTAAAGCTGCACTGGACACTACTGGCAAGGCTGCAACGGACACTGGTAAGGCTGCATTTAAATGTAAGTTTATTTTTTTATTTTTTCCTTAAACTTCCCTCCTAAAAGTTTTTTTTCCCTAAAATTCCCTCCTAAACTTGGGGTGCGTGTTATACGCCGGTGCGTGTTATACGCCGATAAATACGGTATATTAAACCAAAAAAACAAAATGGCACCGTTTTGAAAAAGTCCTTGCCCTATCCAAATACGCAGCAGCTGAAAAAATCATGGATGTGAACGTGTCACATAGGAAACCATGTAAATGACCTGTAGTGTTTCTGCAAAAAGCACCAAAAAACACGGAGGTGTGACCCAGGCCTGAGAGGTTTAGTGACATAATGGGGTTAAAAAAACTAAAATGAGTACAAAAAGAGCAAATAATCGCTACTGTGAGGGGCTAATTTTTTAGTAGGACAGTGAAAGTAATATTTTGGGTAGCGATTTTCTCTTTTTGTACTATAAAGGGCTAATTTTTTTTTTTTTTTTTTACCCCATTATGTTACTGGCCGATTAATCGATTATGAAAATTGTAATCGATTATGAAATTAATCGATTAGTTGTCGATAAATCTATTAGTTGTTTCGGCCCTAGTGTCAGTGAATGACAGGGCACTTGTAAGTGATCTCATTGATGATGTGAGAAACACTCTCAGGCTGGAATTGCTGTGACAAGCTTTTCTTTTACAGTTTCCTCACTGTTTTCCTCACGCTGCCTCAAGAGCAGCATGGATAAGGGAGGACTTTATTTATGTATCTAGTCCCTGTAAGCCTTCTGTGTGATACCTGAGGTAACATTTCCCGCCATTTCCTGGGGAATGATTTGAGCTCTGACAGACACACGGTCTGAGGATCAGAGGTTACCTGTTACCTGCATGCTGCTTCGGCAACACAGTCAAGCAGGTTGGAATGATAGAGAAGAATATGCGCCTCTGCGCCATAATTTTAAACTCTTCCTATACCTCTACACTACATACATTCACAGTGTATGTATGTGTTATTGGTCTCTGTCTGCGTGGCTGTCCCCACGTTCCAATGCTGTGTTTCAGTGCCATACATGATATAAACGTACAAAATATGTTTGTGCACGACTCCAGATACATTCACAGTATATGTATGTATTATACTCTCTGGGTTGGCGGGGGCTCCGGTGTCCTCCCGCACTCTCATGGTATGTGCGCTTCGGCTCTCTGCACAGTATAGACATGTTCAATATGTTTATTGCACATATTATACATGTTTACAGTGTGGGGTTCCTCCGGGTACTCCGGTTCCCCCCCACGCTCCAATGGAAATGCACAGCATAAACATGTGCAATATGTTGATTCACATGCTATCATTCCTACACGGTATCTGTGTGCTGTCTGCGTGGAGTTCTTCCGAGTGTTCTGGTTTCCTCCCACGTGCTGACGGTATGCGCCTTTGGCCTTCTGCCCAGTTAAACATGTTCAATGTTTATCACGCATGCTATAATACCTACACGGTATGTGTAGGCAGTCTGTGTGGTTTTACTCCGGTTCCCTCCCACACTCCATTGGTATGGGTGCTTCGGCGCTATGCACAGTCTACCCGGTATGTCTTTGCAGTCTGCGTGGGTTTCCGCCCACGCTACATGACATGCATGCCTTTGGTGCAATACACGATGTAAACATACACATTATGTTTATACACTACACTAAATACATTCACAGTAGTTGTAGGTATTGCATTCTCTGAGTATGCGTGGGGTACTTCGGTTCCTCGCACGAGCCAACGGTGTGCGGCTTTCGGTGCTATGCACACATGAGCTTGTGAAAAATGTTTAACACATACACTAATACCTACACGGTATGCGTAGGCAGTCTGCGTGGGTTTCTGCCCATGCTACATGACATGCATGCCTTTGGTGCAATACACGGTGTAAACATACACATTATGTCTATACACTAAATACATTTTACAGTAGCTGTAGGTATTGCATTCTCTGAGGTATGCGTGGGGTACTTAGGTTCCTCCCACACGCCAACAGTGTGCGCGCCTTCGGTGCTATGCACACATGGGCCTGTGCAAAATGTTTAGCACACATACTATAATACCATACACGGTATGCGTATGCAGTCTGCATGGGTTTCATCCGGGTGCTCGGGTTTCTCCCCTGCGTTCCAATGGTGTGTGCATTCTCAGCGCTATGCACAGTATAAACATGTGCAATTTGTTTATTCGCAGGCTAACATACCTACACGGTTGTGTACGCAATCTGCGTGGCTGGTTTACGTCCAGGCACCGATAATGTGCGCGCCTTCGTCGCTGGCACAGTATATACGTGTTTTAATAGGTTTATCCACAAATACTAAACTACATACGTCGTATGTGGTGGTATTATGCTCTTTGTGGCTGGGTGGGTTTCCTCCCTGCGTTTGATGCAATACATAGTATAAACTATGTGTTTGCACAATAAGCACCTATCCATGGGTAGCTGCTGGATGGAGCATTGTCACAAGGATCCCTGGTTTCAGGGGTATCACTTTCCACCTGCTTTCCGTGGTGATCAGAAGCGCTGGCTTGGACTGTGTTCGCCAGGCTGGGGTTAGCGTTACGCCCGTTAGTGGCTGCGTCTCTGGCATTTTTTGTAGCTCAATGACTGGGCAAAAGCCTCTGCTTCATCCATCAGTCGTCTAGCAGGTGCACTACAACTGCTTTAGCCTTTAGGGTCTCTGTGCCCGGGGTGGGTTTGCGCCACCTGTGGAGGCTGAGGTACTAGTCCTCTGACCGAGTTTCCAGGGAAGTTCTGTCAAGTTGCCTTTATTGGCCAACATTTGAGGCACCCTGTACACTGGGGCCTCCCTTCTCCGATACATTGCGGAGTCTCTTTGGGATTTTCATACATCTCGCTGCAAGACGGTCCTGTCGGCCGTGTGCATTGCAGGCGAAGGGTCCTTGCATCCGGAGGTGTTTCCACCTTCTTTACCGGAGGTGGGGCACCGGAAGTGGACCTTGTGGCCTCTCGACTCACTCGCAAGGTGGCAAGATCGTGGTCAGGTCCAGGGACCCCTGGGCGGACGCGTCAGACGCGTTGGAAGCCCGTGGGGGCAGTATCGCCTGATATATGCTTACCCTCCGCTACTGTTGTTGCTTCGCGGAGTAGGGGCTGAGGCCATTCCAGTGCTCCGGAACGGCGACATTGGTACGCCGATCTACTTCGGCTAGTCGCAGACATTCCTGGCGACGGCCTATTGGGGTGGACCTTCTGTCTCATGATCCCATACTTCATCCTGCTTTACAGTCCTTGGCTTTAATGGCATGGCTGTTTAAAGCCAGGTGCTGAAGGACCGAGTTCTCTCGTATTCGGTCATCTCTTCTATGTTGTTGACACGAATCTTCCTCCAGAAAGATATATCTCACCGTACCTGGAAGGCTTGCATTGCTATGTGCGAGGAACTTGAGTGGCATCCTCGGATGTATTCCGTTCCCAGGATTTTGCTGTTCTTACAGCGTGGTGTGACCCAAAAGCTGGCCTTGCATACCTTTTTTTCCCCCCCCCCCCCCCCCCCATTTATATAGCAGGACTGCGACGGACAGATCGGACACTTTTCTTTTGGGACCATTGACATTTTATACAGCGATCAGAGCTAAAAATGGCCACTGATTACTGTGTATAAATGTCAATGGCAGGGAAGGGGTTAAGTGTTCCCTGGAAGTGTTTCTAACTGTATGGGGGCTGGGCTGATGGGAGGAGAGAGTGCTGTTCCTAATCACTAGGAAGAGCAGATCTCTTTAACTCCCATGTCAGAACAGGGATCTGTCTGTTTACATTGACAGATCCCCATCCTGGCTCTCCTTCCTGGAGATCGGATTGTTTCCGCCACGTCCAACGGCTCTGGTAAGCCACCCATTAAAGTGATCACATAGCGATCTACCACGGAGACCACTTTTTATGGGAAAGAGGATCACCAGCCATGGATAAAATTACCAGGGTTATAGTAGCTATCTGCTGCCATAACAACGGTATTTAACATCAAAGTAGTGATGTATATCCGTGGTGGGTGGTCCGAAAGTGGTTAAGGTTCCTTCACCACAGGAAGCCATGCCTGGAAACATTAATTGACAGATTGCAGATATGTAGTGGTCAAGCTAATATTCAGCACTTTTGCAATGCATTAAAAAGTGCTCAATTGTGGACCTCATAAAACTAGAAAAGATGCATTTATTTATTACAAGTACTTGTATAGTGCTGTAAATTTACACAGCACTTTACCATACCTCCCAACTTTCTGAGATGGGAATGAGGCACACCTATTAGCAAAGGTATGTAGGCATAGGACACAGCCCCTGCCACGACTCCCCTTAACCCCTTCCTGACCAGCTGCCGCAGTTGTACTGCGGCAGGTTGGCCCTCCTGGGTGAACCAACGTAGCTGTACATCATCGGTTTTGCCTTTTGACCACTAGGGGGCGGTTGCAATGGCCGCCAGGCACCAGCCATCGCTTCACACAGAACGGAGATCTGTCAATGTAAACAGACAGAGCTCTGTGCTGTCAGGGGTGAGTAGAGCGATCTGTTCATACCAAGTATGAACAACGATCGGTCTCCTCACCCAGGCATTCCCATTGCTCCCTAGGACGGTTAACCCCTTCCCTGCCAGTGACATTTACACAGTAATCAGTTCATTTTTTTATAGCACTGATCGCTGTATAAATGCCAATGGTCCAAAAATGTGTCCAGTGTACGATCTATCCGCCGCAATGTTGCAGTCCCGATTTAAAAACCGCTGATCGCCGCTATTGCTAGTAAATAATAAAAATGCCATTAAATCTTTACCCCATTTTGTAGACGCTATAACTTTTGCGCAAACCAATCAATATATGCTTATTGCTGTTTTTTATTTTTTTTGGTTTATAGCGCAAAAAATTAAAACCGCAGAGATGATCAAATACCAACAAAAAGAGCGATTTGTGGGGAAAAAAAGGGACGTTCAATTTTGTTTGGGTACAACGTTGCAATTGTCAAAGTGACGCAGTATCGCAAAAAATGGCCTAGTCATTGAGCAGCCAAATCTTCCGGGGCTGAAGTGGTTGGAGAGAATTGTACAAAATTTATTTCTGTATACTGGCTTTTGGAATTTAGAAATTGGATGAAAGGTTTAGCACTGGCATTTTAGATACAACTATATAGATCAGACCAAAATATGGAGGAAAGAGAGGGACTTTGTGCCAAATGAAGGACAGTCCCTCAAAATCGGGGACAGTTGTGAATGTACTGGATATGTAAACATAGCTCCCATCAGTCCCTGCCCTTAAAGAGATTGGCTCTAGTATGTGTATGAGATTGCAATCAACCTAAAGACATGTCTTTGTAGTGTGGTAGAAAACCGGAGTACCGGGGAAACCCAAGAAGGGACAGGGAGTATAAAGCCTCGTACACACGGTCGGACTTCCATCCGACTTTTCCGTGGTTTTTTGTCCGAACGGAGTTGGTTGGGAACACCCATAGCATACACACGCTCTGACTTTTCTGCAAACTTTCTTAAAACTTCTTACAACATCATGTGTTTTTTCTGCTCTTTACTGTCACCCTTTGGTCAACTTCTGCTATTGTTGGTTGATTTTGACATTAGTTTTGTCCATCGGACTAAAGTCCGATGGTTATCTGTACACACGGTCGGACTTTGCTCCATCGGACTTTTGTTGGGCAAAAGTTTGTCCGTTTGCAGACCCAACTTTTGTCCGCTGAAATCCAAAACCAAACGAAAAAAGTTTGTCCGATGGAGCGTACACACGGTCTGATTGTTGGTCCAACTTGCTCAAAATGAAATTTGTTGGGCAAAAGTCAGACCGTGTGTGCGAGGCTTAAGCAAACTCTGTGCTGGTAGTGCCGTGGTTGGGATTCGAACCGATGACCCTAGTGCTGCTGGATGGAAGAGATAATAACCACTGTGCTCCCCATGCATCATGTTTGTGTAGTTTACGTCATCTCCCACCCTAGAAGTATTATGTTTTATTACATTTTGTTTTCAATTTCCCTTTTTATTGATTTATAAAACAATGTTTACAATTATACAAAATTCATTAAAATATACATTTACTACATATTAATTTTGATACAATTTTTGTTTTTTTAGAGGGCCTGTTCCAGTACTGGTGATGAGTCTACTTTTTATTGCTTCTGTGTTCATGCTTCACATCTGGGGTAAATACACACGTTCTTAAATGTCTGCGCTCAAGGCTACTTTGGACCAAATAAGCTTTGGACTTCTTCAGAAAACTACCATCTTGCATTTAAGAGTAGGCCTAACTTGTGGTTTTGTAAAACTTTTAAAATATCAATTTTGTAAATAAAACAAAAGAACAAAACTGTGTAAATGTTTCTTCTAGTTTGTATGGAAATACAGTGGCTGCTGTCATTTTAATATCCTGGATGATGTAAATTCACACAAACCTTTTGCATCAATTGTCTATTAGTTGCTAATTAATGAATAAAAAAAAAATGCTGTTGGCATGACCTGATAAATGTAATTTTTAAAACAAATCTCAAATTGCAGTTGCCAATAGTTTACCATTATGAAGTATCAACATAATGGTAAACCCCTGATTTTTAGAGATCTTAAGAAGTAGTCTTTATCGGTATGTAACCTGGAAGAAGTTAGTTGCTGCCTAATAAAAATAATAATAAAAACGAACAATGGAACATTGTTAGAAAATTATTTACCCTGTGTATTGCAGTAAATGGTAGCGCTAGCGTCTCAAAACTTGCACAATAACCACCTCATGATGTGTGAATGACAAATAAAATTATACATTTTAAATCTAGGTTTGTGATTAAACAGTCCATAAATAAGCCATAATGGCACATGTAGATTATAGATGGGAGCAAAGAAAATGGGATTTTTGATGGTGCAGAGATGACAAAGTATCAAGCAGATTATAATAATAAAATATTTTTATTTTGACACCAAAATAAAAACAATGGTAAAAAAAGGTGTAGAAAGTGATTGTTACAAACAGTACAGTTGAATTGGACAGTTGGATGGCCTAATTCCTGACATGTTTCGCCCCTAAATCGGGCTTCTTCAAAGGGGAAGCACTGTCCAATAGGTGACATACGCCTTCTACAAGATGCAGAAAGAGACACACACAATCCATTAATGATAACCAACAATAAAACCTATATTATAACTTTAGTGATATAGGTCTATGCATGCACAATTCACCCCCCCCCCCCCCCAGGGTCAAGGGGGGAAAAAACGACCCGTAGCCTTTTTTAATATCTAAAGTTGAAAATTAAAGATGTGTCCAGTGAGAAGGAAATGCACATGGACACACAGATCCCCATAAATCCATATATATATATATATATATATATATATATATATATATATATATATATAAATATGTGTGTGTGTGTGTGGCCCCAGAAAATACATTGCCTAAGCAATGCATCTCCCGGCAATGTTACCCAAAAATAGAATACATTGTTGTTGGTAACTTACACAAGCTACAGGGGTAATTGACTTGATTCCTGTGACAGCAAGGACAAACGATTCACATATGTATAAGCAGTAGTTCCCAAGTGCTGAAAGTAATTTGTGATATACGGTGGTGGATGCCCTGGACTCTGCTTGGCACTTTTTCAAGATCATATGGACACCCAAGGGTGTTACAGTTGCGACTGGACGCCCATTTTGCTGACTGGCATGCAGGCTTTCCACTGTAACATTCATTCCTTGAAAAGCCCCTTTGGGGTGTCTTCTCTAATTCCACCACAAGTGCTCCACTGCTTCCTGTCTCTTTGCTCTCCTTAACTGGTTCAGAGTGGCGATGCGGAATGACATCATACAATGGCGCCGGTGCATGTGCAGTACAGCCTGTGTCCACTTCCGGTCCATGTGACCGGATGGGGGGGTATATATAGACCAGGGATTTCAGTGCAGAGATGCTGCTGAGCCCCTGGGACCATACGATCGCTATATGTTCACAAGGTAAATTGTTTCTCATTGTTATAGTATGCAGGCTTATTCTTCTTCTGTTCCTTTTTGCTTCATCTAAGTATGTTTGTTGTAGAACTCTCTTTTTGAGAAATCTGATTTGGAGGCATGGTTTGCCCCTGTTTAAATCCTGTCTAGTGACTAAATCTATTACTTTAGATATCAGGCTACGGGTCGTTTTTTCTCCCCTTGCGGTTTTTTTTTTTGCTGCCCTCTGTGATCCTTGGATGTGCCCTGGGCGGGGTTCCATTGCTACCGTTGGGGACACGGCCATCTGGGCTGGCTGGAGTGTATAGAGAGGTAAGAGGCTTGACCCTAGGGGGGGTGAATTGTGCATGCATAGACCTCTTTATCACTTATATTATATGTTTTATTGTTGGTTATCATTATTAATGGATTGTATATGTATTTGTGTATCTTTCTGTATCTTGTAGAAGGTGTATGTCACCTTTTGGACAGTGCTTCCCCTTTGAAAAAGCCTGATTTGGGGGCGAAACATGTCGGGAGTTAGGCTGTCCGATTCAACTGTACTGTTTGTAACAATCACTTTCTACACCGTTTTTTTACCATTGTTTTTATTTTGGTGTAAAAATATTTTATTATCTACTTGATACTTGGTGCAGAGATGACAATCAAAAATCCCATTTTCTTTGCTCCCATCTATTTACCAATTTAGGGATTTGGTGCCATATCTCATCAGTTGGTTATCCACAACCAAAACAAACGAACCACATGTAGATTATAGTCTTCAAAATCTTCCACCACACCGCACGCACTTGGTGATGCCACTCCCTCTAAGAAATGCACTCACCAGATGATGCCTTGCATTTACATGCTCGGCAAATAAACATCAACCCTCCCAGGGTTAAATCATTCACCGCTATCCAATCGTGCATCAGATGTCAGATACTCTCCACCTAAAAATGAAATAAAGTGCTTGGATAGTGCAGTACGGTTATAATGTATTAAATTTAATAGCCTTCAAACATTGCACTCACATGTGGTCAATGATAAACAAGCATGTATCTTATCCAGTAGCCGCATCAACTGGCATATGTGGTCACAGCTGACCTGGCGTGTGTGTCCTGTATCTCAACTTTGCAGCGTTACTTCCTGGTTTAGCATCCGTCACAACTGGTTGCTGTACAGCCATGTTCCGACACGTTTTGGTCATCATGACTTGCTCACTTTACTTGACGTAAGCACTTTTTATTTCATTTTTATGTGGAGAGTATCTGACATGTCACAGAATATAATTTTTTTTTTTATTCACACATAGGTGGTTATTGTGTAATTTTGAGATGCTAGCGCTATTTACTGCAATACACAGGGAAAATTTTCTCACATTTAATTTTATTTAAGTGGCAGCTTTTTATTTATTGCATTATCCTTGGCACAGTGGTGGTACTTCAAGTGTAGGCATTTGTATCTTCTGTAAATATAGAATGGAAAAATACTGCGCTAACCTAATATGTACCTAAAAATAAAGGGAAAAAACAGCAGCAACTCAAAAAGATAAACACATCTAGAAATAGCAAATATATAATAGAAGCTGCGCTTAAAAAAAATTATATAAACCAGTGATCGTAGTAGATAGGAAAATTGAATAAACCACTCAAGCTGTGAAATAAAAAATATTGAATAAAGTACACACAAAAAAGACAAAAGAGGTAGCCCTGGGACTTTGAATGAGGTGAGAGGTTTAGTCAATGTTCACAGCGAGCAATGAGACAAAATAAATGTATTTGTTTCAAAGTGTTATGTAACGAAGCGGCAACAACAATGATTGTGAGTTACCCGGCATAATAGCCAATGTACACAGCACAGATGAAAGTAAATCTATAAAGATTTATTATAAATGTTATACATCAATAAGCAACAGTAAAACTTGAAAGGTGCTGGGCCAGTGGATACACATACCATGTTTCCCCAAACATAAGACCTAGCGCTATTTCTAGGAGGGCTGCAATATAAGCCCTACCCTGAAAATAAGCCCTAGTTTTAAAATGCTTGTATAATCCACTCTATTACAGTGGTATATAACGTACAATGTGTGTGTTTCTGTAATATAATTGCGGGGAAGAGAGCTCTGGCGGGTCACAGAAGCGTAGAGCGGCCCTATAACAAAGGTATTTGGCACAATTATGTTACAGAAACACACACATTGTACACTACTGTAATAGAATGGATTATAGGATTTAACAAGTATTTTAACTCAGTTCCCACCTAGGGATTTCCTGTCAGGCAGGGAGAGAGAGGGGGAGAGAAGACCGCACATTACATGGTAAGACCTACCCTGAAAAATAAGCCCTACTATTTCTTTTGTTGCCAAAATTAATATAAGACCCGGGCTTATTTTCGGGTATACAATAAGAAAAGAAAATGTGGATACATATAAACAGGGAAATATGTAGACATAATGCAGACATCAATAATACCCAGCATGTACAGGCATAAAACAAGCATCAATAAAGCCCTACTAGTTTTCTGAGACCCTGCTCGCGTCTTCCGGGGCGGATGTATGAATGTTGTATCTGCAATGTAAGTGATAAAATCAATAGATGTATGTTGTTAATAAATGGGGGCAGGTGTACTGATTGGCAAAAGAGGTCTGAAGAGGGACCTCGTACTTACCGACGGGCTGAATTAAATTGCCAAACGCTGCATATCAAGATGGTGGCCATGTAGTGCATCCAGTTTGGGAGCTGAGGAGACGGAACAAACAAAAGCCACAACAGGGGAACATCCGGAGGATCAGCATGGTCTGGATAGGGGTATTTCTCACTGCAATCTCCACTAAGCCCCTTGAAATCATGTCTAGAAAATATCTACAAGGATGCACATGTATCAGAAGGCATCATGGTTGCAAAATGAGCTTAATGTGTAAGGTTCTACTAGATAAAATGTAATCTAAATATAAAGATGTCAAAAAGGAATAAAGCTTACTAAAGTATGTTGGTATGAAGGACTGTCTGGGATATGGTATATACATGAATGCAAACCAACATGGTTACAAAGTTGGTATGGGCAGGGAGACTACGGGACAATGTGGAAATGATATAAATATTACATGTGTAAAAGAACAATGTAACAGACCCAATAGGTGTCAAGAAAGTATAAAAGTAGTACCTTAGTTTGTTCTTAAGGATGTGACCGCTCTATCCAACCATCAAGTTGTGAATCAAAGTCCCAGCTGTGCTGAACATCCAGATATGCCCACAAGGGCCAGAAGGCTCTGCCCCCAGCGCCATGTATGGGCGGTGACGCATAGGCATCAGTGAGACGTCCAACCACCCAGCCGTCCAGGATGATCCACACAGCCCACACCTCTGTGACATCAGGGAGACGTCTGTGTGTAGGCGTGGAAAACATGGTGCCGATGTGCAGGTGGCCACCCCTGTCTACATCTACACTCACATTTGAGCAGTGGTAATCGAGCGTGTCAGGGGTTGACAGGAACTTCATCCGCAGATCCTCAGGGGTGATGGTGGTTTCACGGGCAGTTGGGCTGGAGTCCTCGATCCTGTGTCTCTTCCTGCACTGGATGTTGAGCAGCGCTGGCCGGAAACTTGGATCTGGACTGTGTGGGGTCCTGGGGTCATCACTTCCGGGTCAGAGGTATGTGGGAGGTGCTTCGCGTTCAGGACATGCGTGTCCCTTCATCAGGCTAGTGTGGCGGCCATCTTTGGTGTGGTAATTTGTACCAGAGTGAGGATAGGTGGGCGGGTTTGTCTTGTATTTTTGGCAACCATGGTAACCGCGCAAGCTGGGGCATGCTGTGTGCGGCGGGGATCATACTGGGCTGATAGATCTAGGCTGTGTATTTTGTGTGTTATTAAGAATTATACATAGTAGACTGTATACTATAAATTATACTACATAAAATAAAACAAACTATAAACTATATTCTGGTTCTATATTGATACTTACGGCCAAATACTGGGAATTTAATAGGAATCGTAGGGATATGATAAGAATATCTATATAGAGAAATAAAAGGTTATGTTTTAAAAAAAAAGGGGTTTCTTTACAGAATTATACTAATAATGAAGAAGATAACGTTAAAAATAATAATAATTAAATAAAGATAAAAAATATATAATAAATAATAAATATAAAAATGAAAATGGAATTAGAATGGAATTAAAATAAAATGTGATATATGAAATATGATATAGGATCTGAAAAAATGAATCTTATGGTGCTGGGGGAATATGTATACATATGTACTTGGATTATGGCACTGGGGGTGTGTACGTAATGGATACACGCAGGACTATGTGCATGCATCCATATCAGCTGCACATATTCATATGGACGCATGCCCACAAGAACATATGGGTGCATAAATCTAAAATATTAGGGAAATATAGATTAATAGGGTAAGGTATACATATACATTAATTTGATAGGTACATGAGGATATGCACCTGCAGGTGCATACACACATGCATACATATATACACATACACACACACACACACATATGTGTGTGCACACCTGCACATATACAGCAAAAATAACTACACAAATGCATGTACATAGGGTTATAGAAAAATATAGAAGAGTAGAGTAGAGACTTTGACGATTATAATACTGATAGAATTTTTTGTTGGAAAAAACCGAGACCCGCTACAAAACCGCTAAGGCCACATGAAGATTCCAATATCTCTATCCAGATGCCTGCCCCACCCAGGCCAGAGGGCCATATCATTATCCCATTGATGAACTGTAAACCCAGACCTACTATCTCCCTGAGGCCCAACCCTTCCCCTCACCCCTTTACCAAACTTAGACATCCACCTAACCACAACAATCGCAGTGGGTCACCATCATTTGCTAATAATCCACGTCCTCATATGTCCCTAGATTCCCATCTCCATCCACGCTTGGTGCGTGACTCTCGCACCACCAAGCCCACTATCCCACCTCCCAAAATAACCAAAATAAATGAACCCCTCACCCTAAAACTAATCCCCACATCGCCAATACAATCTGACAGGGTCACAGCAGAAAATGATATACCTTCTGATTCGAACCACGAGTCAAAAACTCAGCCTGTTCCCCCATCCAGTGATGGCAACACAAAATCGCCATCAACATCCACTTTTGTATTAGACACTTCTGCGGCCTCTCCTTCTCCTTCTTTTTTAGTGCCCCCCCCCCCCTCTCCTGCCCAAAAAGAAAGCTCTCCACAGAGGCAGAAGAGGGGGGAGACGCAGACACAGGGGGGAGGGAAAAGGTACGCAGACTATAAAAATTTTCAATCTTTCTAATCATACCTTATCCACACCTGAGCTAACACTGCTGGCTCGGGGCCTGACTTTCGCACCCTCAGCAATGCCAAATCCATTCACCATTTTCCTTGATCTCAATAGATTTATTAGAAACGTCACCATAAAACGTTACTATAATATGCAAGCATCCAAGAAACACAGCCAGCCCTCTAATACTGTCTTGGATGACAACAATGACAATACCATATGCTATAGTCCCACTGAAGACTCCCCTAATGATGATTCCTCCACCACCACCATTCTGGGTTCACCCGAGTTAAGGGCATTGCACCAACTAGAGGAATTATATACTGATCATCTTGTGGAAACCTTGACACAACACCTTGTCTCCTCTCCACCTACCCAACGTACTAAGTTTAGACCAAAATCTATATTTTTCCCGACATTTGCCAAAGGCCCATTCATCCAAACCTTCTACCAGGTTGTCTATGCAGACATTTTACGAATGTGCAACGAAACCACTAACAGAACCAATCCTGTATCCAATCTCACCAATGTAGAACGCAGAGCCCTAAAACTACTCACAGAGAATAGAAAACTTGTCATTAGGTCTGCAGATAAGGGTGGCGGAATTGTAGTCCAGGACCGCACCGATTATCTAATGGAGAATGCCCGACTCCTATCAGATGGTTCCACCTATAGGAAACTCCCTAGAGACCCATTACCGACTTTTTCTATCGAAGCACATAACATTGTCAATAAAGCCACTACAGATGGTGTAATTACAGCACATGAAGCTGCATACCTAAGGCACGACTTCTATAAAAGACCCTACTTCTATCATTTACCAAAGGTACACAAAGACCAAAAAAACCCCCCTGGCAGACCAATAGTCGCAGCAATGGAAAGCGTCACTAGCTATTTTTCCATTTATCTGGACCATTTCTTACAACCCATAGTGCAAAACCTACCTTCCTATATCAAAGACAGCATCCACCTCCTCGATATGCTGCAACATTATACCTGGGAACCGACTTATCGGTGGCTCTCCCTAGATGTCGTTTCCTTGTATACTTCGATTCCTCATAACATCGGACTCATGGCCATATAAGATTACCTCAATAATGAACCTTTACTCAACTCACGTCAGACACAATTTTTAATGGATATTTTGGAATACTGCCTCACCCACAACTATTTTGAATCCCAAGGAGACTTTTACATCCAGATACAAGGGACAGCTATGGGCGCTAATTTTGCCCCTAGCTATGCCAATCTAACTATGGGCTACTGGGAACAACGCCACATCCTCAACAATAACCCACACACATCCCATTTAGTCTATTATGGGCGATACATTGACGACATTATTATTATTTGGGATGGGCCTGAGTCATCTATCCCCCCATTCGTCCAGCACTGCAATGACAATGCCATGGGACTATCCTTCACCTCAGTATCTGAGAGCGAAAAACTGGCCTTTCTAGATCTAGAATTATTCCACCATAATAACACCATTTGTGCTACCAACTACACCAAACCCACCGCAGGAAACTCTTATTTGCATTATAACAGCTGCCATCACCCCCGGTGGGTAAAAAACATCCCAAAAAGCCAATTCTGCCGTCTCAAACACAACTGTACCCACGAACAGGACTATAATACTCAGGGCCTAATTCTCAAGACTAAATTCAAAGAAAAGGGTTACCCTGACCCGATTGTAGATGAAGCCTACAAACACTATCAAACTGCCAATATACCGACCACCAAAGAGGAGTCAACCAACAAAAACACAGGAGACACTACACAACCAGTCAGATTTGTGACTCAGTTTCACAACAAATTCAAAAAAATGGAAAAAATCTTTGCAAAGCACTGGTCTATTCTTAATGAAGATCCACACCTTAAGTCCGTCCTCAGTGAAAAACCCCTAGTAACTTACAGGCGGGCCAAAAACATCAAAACCCAAATAGCCCCCAGCAAACTCAAACCACTGCGCCCTACGGCTAGTGCACCATCCATGTTCTTTGACATTAAAGGCATGTACCAATATAAAAAACACCTCTGCCTTACCTGTTCACACGTCACACATAGACAAAAAAACTTCACCCATAATGGAAAACTATATACCATTCCAGATTTCTATAATTGTGGATCAGAGTACGTGATATACTGCCTCACATGCCCCTGCGGCTTGCTCTATGTAGGCCGCACCATACGAACATTGCGAAAACGTTTTGGAGAGCACCGAAATTTAGTGGAGAAGGGCTCAGATAAGCATAGTGTACCCAGACATTTCAAGCAATATCATAAACAACTCTCTATAGGACTAAAAGTAGTGGTGATTGAATCAATACCCCACACCCTCCCCACCGCTGAACGATACAAGAGACTATGCGAGAGAGAGAACTATTGGATCTATACTCTGGATACTTTATCGCCTGGAGGCCTCAATGAGGGCATAGAAATAAACATCCTGCTGTGACCCAATACTCCCCTATTGCCCTAAAAGTAAAACAGCCATTTTCACACTACTCCCAGAAATCACCCCTATTCTACACACCTTTTTTTCTATATTTTTCTATAACCCTATGTACATGCATTTGTGTAGTTATTTTTGCTGTATATGTGCAGGTGTGCACACACATATGTGTGTGTGTGTGTGTATGTGTATATATGTATGCATGTGTGTATGCACCTGCAGGTGCATATCCTCATGTACCTATCAAATTAATGTATATGTATACCTTACCCTATTAATCTATATTTCCCTAATATTTTAGATTTATGCACCCATATGTTCTTGTGGGCATGCGTCCATATGAATATGTGCAGCTGATATGGATGCATGCACATAGTCCTGCGTGTATCCATTACGTACACACCCCCAGTGCCATAATCCAAGTACATATGTATACATATTCCCCCAGCACCATAAGATTCATTTTTTCAGATCCTATATCATATTTTATATATCACATTTTATTTTAATTCCATTCTAATTCCATTTTCATTTTTATATTTATATTTATTATTTATTATTTATTATATATTTTTTATCTTTATTTAATTATTATTATTTTTAACGTTATCTTCTTCATTATTAGTATAATTCTGTAAAGAAACCCCTTTTTTAAAAAAACATAACCTTTTATTTCTCTATATAGATATTCTTATCATATCCCTACGATTCCTATTAAATTCCCAGTATTTGGCCGTAAGTATCAATATAGAACCAGAATATAGTTTATAGTTTGTTTTGTTTTATGTAGTATAATTTATAGTATACAGTCTACTATGTATAATTCTTAATAACACACGAAATACACAGCCTAAGCTATTCTCTATATATATATATTTTCTTGGGCTCATCCTGTGCCATTGCCTCCCTGGAGTGTCACGATCTATCAGCCCAGTATGATCCCCGCCGCACACAGCATGCCCCAGCTTGCGCGGTTACCATGGTTGCCAAAAATACAAGACAAACCCGCCCACCTATCCTCACTCTGGTACAAATTACCACACCAAAGATGGCCGCCACACTAGCCTGATGAAGGGACACGCATGTCCTGAACGCGAAGCACCTCCCGCATACCTCTGACCCGGAAGTGATGACCCCAGGACCCCACGGAGCACACACAGTCCAGATCCAAGTTTCCGGCCGGCGCTGCTCAACATCCAGTGCAGGAAGAGACACAGGATCGAGGACTCCAGCCCAACTGCCCGTGAAACCACCATCACCCCTGAGGATCTGCGGATGAAGTTCCTGTCAACCCCTGACACGCTCGATTACCACTGCTCAAATGTGAGTGTATTTTAATCCTTTAATTAAAAACTGTTTTTACTTGCTGCATTTAGAGGGCGCCGTTCCCTTTTTCGTCTTGTCTGTTCCAGAGCCTCTTCTAGCTTCCAATCTGAACTGGCAGCCATCTAATCAATCTCAGCAATCTCGCCCTAAACTTTTCTTCCATACATGGACATACATATTTACTATTGAACTATTAATAACTGAGCCTTCACAACTCCACCCAGTGCATTACCCCTCCCCCCTCCTTTCCTTCGTTATAGACCTCTATACAGCCCTTTCCAAAGTGTGCCATACCAAACCAAACTTTTTCTTGTTTTCATTTCCTCTAAGAAGTACATGGGTATGTGCTGCCATTGGTCATAGGCTGCAGCGATTATTTATCTACTCTGAACATTTAAAACTGCAATTTATACATTTGCTGAAATCACCCATCCCTGTACAATTTATTGTACCTCTTCACCTTCTGGTCAGGCAACCATGGAGATTATACTCAAAATAGAAACAGTCAAGTACACAATTCTGGATGAACTATATGAACATTTTCCAGACGGATACTTTCTCCCCACAACATCCGTCCCACGACATACGTATAGACACACATGCGCAAAATTCCGCAAAATAGAAGATACCATCAACGCCATCAACCAACAGTGGTGGGATAGATTATTTTTAGAATTATATCTACACCACAAAATTTCTCCCAGAGGACTTAGGAACCAAAAAACATGCTCGTTTTTGAGTATAGATCTAGCCTCTGAATGGTCCACCATATCTGAGTTTTGCACACAGAAATGGATGGAAATTATTGTTAGACAGCGCAACAACCAATATGACATTCTTACTATCAAACTATTAGAACTAATACAGGATCTGAAATCTCACATCCCCTCCTTGCCCACCTCCTGGTACAAAAAATTTAAACTCAACACCAAATATGAAGAGGATTGCCTCATTAAAAACAAACTACAGAAGATACGTAGAGACTTTGACGATTATAATACTGATAGAATTTTTTGTTGGAAAAAACCGAGACCCGCTACAAAACCGCTAAGGCCACATGAAGATTCCAATATCTCTATCCAGATGCCTGCCCCACCCAGGCCAGAGGGCCATATCATTATCCCATTGATGAACTGTAAACCCAGACCTACTATCTCCCTGAGGCCCAACCCTTCCCCTCACCCCTTTACCAAACTTAGACATCCACCTAACCACAACAATCGCAGTGGGTCACCATCATTTGCTAATAATCCACGTCCTCTTATGTCCCTAGATTCCCATCTCCATCCACGCTTGGTGCGTGACTCTCGCACCACCAAGCCCACTATCCCACCTCCCAAAATAACCAAAATAAATGAACCCCCCACCCTAAAACTAATCCCCACATCGCCAATACAATCTGACAGGGTCACAGCAGAAAATGATATACCTTCTGATTCGAACCACAAGTCAAATACTCAGCCTGTTCCCCCATCCAGTGATGGCAACACAAAATCGCCATCAACATCCACTTTTGTATTAGACACTTCTGCGGCCTCTCCTTCTTTTTTAGTGGCCCCCCCCTCTCCTGCCCAAAGAGAAAGCTCTCCACAGAGGCAGAAGAGGGGGGAGACGCAGACACAGGGGGGAGGGAAAAGGTACGCAGACTATAAAAATTTTCAATCTTTCTAATCATACCTTATCCACACCTGAGCTAACACTGTTGGCTCGGGGCCTGACTTTCGCACCCTCAGCAATGCCAAATCCATTCACCATTTTCCTTGATCTCAATAGATTTATTAGAAACGTCACCATAAAACGTTACTATAATATGCAAGCATCCAAGAAACACAGCCAGCCCTCTAATACTGTCTTGGATGACAACAATGACAATACCATATGCTATAGTCCCACTGAAGACTCCCCTAATGATGATTCCTCCACCACCACCATTCTGGGTTCACCCGAGTTAAGGGCATTGGACCAACTAGAGGAATTATATACTGATCATCTTGTGGAAACCTTGACACAACACCTTGTCTCCTCTCCACCTACCCAACGTACTAAGTTTAGACCAAAATCTATCTTTTTCCCGACATTTGCCAAAGGCCCATTCATCCAAACCTTCTACCAGGTTGTCTATGCAGACATTTTACGAATGTGCAACGAAACCACTAACAGAACCAACCCTGTATCCAATCTCACCAACGCAGAATGCAGAGCCCTAAAACTACTCACAGAGAATAGAAAACTTGTCATTAGGTCTGCAGATAAGGGTGGCGGAATTGTAGTCCAGGACCGCACCGATTATCTAATGGAGAATGCCCGACTCCTATCAGATGGTTCCACCTATAGGAAACTCCCTAGAGACCCATTACCGACTTTTTCTATCGAAGCACATAACATTGTCAATAAAGCCACTACAGATGGTGTAATTACAGCACATGAAGCTGCATACCTAAGGCACGACTTCTATAAAAGACCCTACTTCTATCATTTACCAAAGGTACACAAAGACCAAAAAAACCCCCCTGGCAGACCAATAGTCGCAGCAATGGAAAGCGTCACTAGCTATTTTTCCATTTATCTGGACCATTTCTTACAACCCATAGTGCAAAACCTACCTTCCTATATCAAAGACAGCATCCACCTCCTCGATATGCTGCAACATTATACCTGGGAACCGACTTATCGGTGGCTCTCCCTAGATGTCGTTTCCTTGTATACTTCGATTCCTCATAACATCGGACTCATGGCCATACAAGATTACCTCAATAATGAACCTTTACTCAACTCACGTCAGACACAATTTTTAATGGATATTTTGGAATACTGCCTCACCCACAACTATTTTGAATCCCAAGGAGACTTTTACATCCAGATACAAGGGACAGCTATGGGCGCTAATTTTGCCCCTAGCTATGCCAATCTAACTATGGGCTACTGGGAACAATGTCACATCCTCAACAATAACCCACACACATCCCATTTAGTCTATTATGGGCGATACATTGACGACATTATTATTATTTGGGATGGGCCTGAGTCATCTATCCCCCCATTCGTCCAGCACTGCAATGACAATGCCATGGGACTATCCTTCACCTCAGTATCTGAGAGCGAAAAACTGGCCTTTCTAGATCTAGAATTATTCCACCATAATAACACCATTTGTGCTACCAACTACACCAAACCCACCGCAGGAAACTCTTATTTGCATTATAACAGCTGCCATCACCCCCGGTGGGTAAAAAACATCCCAAAAAGCCAATTCTGCCGTCTCAAACACAACTGTACCCGCGAACAGGACTATAATACTCAGGGCCTAATTCTCAAGACTAAATTCAAAGAAAAGGGTTACCCTGACCCGATTGTAGATGAAGCCTACAAACACTATCAAACTGCCAATATACCGACCACCAAAGAGGAGTCAACCAACAAAAACACAGGAGACACTACACAACCAGTCAGATTTGTGACTCAGTTTCACAACAAATTCAAAAAAATGGAAAAAATCTTTGCAAAGCACTGGTCTATTCTTAATGAAGATCCACACCTTAAGTCCGTCCTCAGTGAAAAACCCCTTGTAACTTACAGGCGGGCCAAAAACATCAAAACCCAAATAGCCCCCAGCAAACTCAAACCACTGCGCCCTACGGCTAGTGCACCATCCATGTTCTTTGACATTAAAGGCATGTACCAATGTAAAAAACGCCTCTGCCTTACCTGTTCACACGTCACACATAGACAAAAAAACTTCACCCATAATGGAAAACTATATACCATTCCAGATTTCTATAATTGTGGATCAGAGTACGTGATATACTGCCTCACATGCCCCTGCGGCTTGCTCTATGTAGGCCGCACCATACGAACATTGCGAAAACGTTGTGGAGAGCACCGAAATTTAGTGGAGAAGGGCTCAGATAAGCATAGTGTACCCAGACATTTCAAGCAATATCATAAACAACTCTCTATAGGACTAAAAGTAGTGGTGATTGAATCAATACCCCACACCCTCCCCACCGCTGAACGATACAAGAGACTATGCGAGAGAGAGAACTATTGGATCTATACTCTGGATACTTTATCGCCTGGAGGCCTCAATGAGGGCATAGAAATAAACATCCTGCTGTGACCCAATACTCCCCTATTGCCTTAAAAGTAAAACAGCCATTTTCACACTACTCCCAGAAATCACCCCTATTCTACACACCTTTTTTTCTATATTTTTCTATAACCCTATGTACATGCATTTGTGTAGTTATTTTTGCTGTATATGTGCAGGTGTGCACACACATATGTGTGTGTGTGTGTATGTGTATATATGTATGCATGTGTGTATGCACCTGCAGGTGCATATCCTCATGTACCTATCAAATTAATGTATATGTATACCTTACCCTATTAATCTATATTTCCCTAATATTTTAGATTTATGCACCCATATGTTCTTGTGGGCATGCGTCCATATGAATATGTGCAGCTGATATGGATGCATGCACATAGTCCTGCGTGTATCCATTACGTACACACCCCCAGTGCCATAATCCAAGTACATATGTATACATATTCCCCCAGCACCATAAGATTCATTTTTTCAGATCCTATATCATATTTCATATATCACATTTTATTTTAATTCCATTCTAATTCCATTTTCATTTTTATATTTATATTTATTATTTATTATATATTTTTTATCTTTATTTAATTATTATTATTTTTAACGTTATCTTCTTCATTATTAGTATAATTCTGTAAAGAAACCCCTTTTTTAAAAAAACATAACCTTTTATTTCTCTATATAGATATTCTTATCATATCCCTACGATTCCTATTAAATTCCCAGTATTTGGCCGTAAGTATCAATATAGAACCAGAATATAGTTTATAGTTTGTTTTGTTTTATGTAGTATAATTTATAGTATACAGTCTACTATGTATAATTCTTAATAACACACGAAATACACAGCCTAAGCTATTCTCTATATATATATATTTTCTTGGGCTCATCCTGTGCCATTGCCTCCCTGGAGTGTCACGATCTATCAGCCCAGTATGATCCCCGCCGCACACAGCATGCCCCAGCTTGCGCGGTTACCATGGTTGCCAAAAATAAAAGACAAACCCGCCCACCTATCCTCACTCTGGTACAAATTACCACACCAAAGATGGCCGCCACACTAGCCTGATGAAGGGACACGCATGTCCTGAACGCGAAGCACCTCCCGCATACCTCTGACCCGGAAGTGATGACCCCAGGACCCCACGGAGCACACACAGTCCAGATCCAAGTTTCCGGCCGGCGCTGCTCAACATCCAGTGCAGGAAGAGACACAGGATCGAGGACTCCAGCCCAACTGCCCGTGAAACCACCATCACCCCTGAGGATCTGCGGATGAAGTTCCTGTCAACCCCTGACACGCTCGATTACCACTGCTCAAATGTGAGTGTATTTTAATCCTTTAATTAAAAACTGTTTTCTTTCTCGTACATCACGGGACACAGAGCGACATAGTCATTACTAATGGGTTATATAGATACCGTCAGGTGCTGGCACTGGCAACTTCCAAAACCGGAAGTACCCTCCCCTATATAAGCCCCTCCCATCCGGGAGCACCTCAGTTTTTTGCCAGTGTCTAAGGTGTTGGCCAAGAAGAAACATGTGTTTTTCACTGAGCTTGCGTACAGGTTCTTTTGGGCCTCAGTAAGCTATTCCGGATCCGACCAAAAAAGCTTCATAGCTAAACGGTCGGTACCCGGGCCTTGCAGAGAAGAGCAAGGTTTTGCCTGTAATGCTTCTCTTAGGAGAGCTGGACCCTGGGATCCAGAGCTCTGGTCATACCCACGACCAAGATGTTTTCTGTGCAGGGTGCTATACAGGTCCAGGGGAGTGGAATCCTTGGGAACCCGGTCCCTGAAGGTTTGATTACAATGCCTGCCGTGATAGGTGAAGTTTGGGCTTTTGTGGACCAAACAAAGTCCTGCGGCGGGGAACAGGTAAGTGGGGGCCCCCAGGAACTTGGTTCTATTGGGGGACCCCCAAGCCTAATTTGTCTTTCTGTCTGTTACCTAATGGTATTCCCGCAAAATTCTGTGCATGCCTGTAACTACTAAAAAAATGTAATAATTTTTAATGGTGGTCAAGAAAAAAGAAAAAAAATGTTTTTTTTTATATATTTAATATATTAGACTGCGGTACCTGTGTTTGTCCACTAGAGGCCGCTGTGGAATGTTTTCTTGTCATGTGGACTAGTTTCTTCTCAGCAGAGCAAGTCCAGGCAGATGGTGAGTTCTCTTATGGGAAACTGCTTCCTCTGCCATGTTGCAATGCTCGTCCATCCCCCGGCCTGCGGCAAAGAGGGGCCCTGGCTCTTGTCCCTAGTCTCCATTTTTCAAAATTAGCGCCGAAGGCGCACGTGGCCGCGCGCGTGCACGTGCACGCGCCTCTATATATAGAGGTGAGCAGGAAAGGGGGCGGAGCCTGGGGGATGACGCTCTGTGTGCGCCGCAGCGCTTCTGCGCATGTGCGGGCGTCCCAGCATGTAAAAAACCACAGTTTTGTGTGGTGAGCTGGCTATGAAGTACGGAGACAGAGCTGGCAACATTTAAAAAAGGGCATACAGCAAGCGGTTGATACAGGCATCCCCTAGAAAGGCACATTAGTAGACACCAACTGTGATATAGCAGCAATTGTGCTAGACTATTCTCAGTAAAAGTGGTGTATTACGGCTGGAATACCTCAGCTTTAGGCTTAGGAATATGCCGTCCAGAAGCTCCGGAACTGAATCTTCCAGGAAGCGAAGGGGGTCTCATCGGGCTCGGAGGATCTTGGGCATACTTCTGCTGCACCAGTCTCCCCTGAAGTTCAGAGGTAAGTGACCGTAGAGACCCCGCAGGGGTACTTGGTACTGTGGCTGTCCTCAGTTCACCTGCTCCTGTGTATGTAACAGAGGAGGTTTTTTCCTCAGCTCTGGGAGGATTAGAGAGAGATTGTCAACATTTATCGCTGCCTCCCTGTCAGGGAAAGCACGCCCGATCTCCGTCTCCTCCTTCAGAGTGCCTGTTAGCAGAGCAACAGTCCCATACGGGGATCGACCTGCCTGAAGGGGATCAGGATGAGGTTGATTCTGTTATAGAGGAATCAACAGTGGGGGAACCTTTTCTCAGCATCTCAAGCTGAAAGATTATGGGTTCAGTCTCTGACTAACATGGTCCGATCAGCATTTAAAAATGCACCTTGCGGAACCATCAACCACTACTGTATCCTCGTTGGGGTCGCTAGAAGCCCCCAGACTGTCTGTTCTTTTCCACTTCACCCTTTACTGAAAGGGCTCATTTACCAGGATTGGGAACGTCCTGAGAAAATATTTATTCCCCCAAGAGATTTCCGGTGGTCTATCCCATGGAGGATAAGTTCATCAAAAAAAAAAAAAAAAAAATGGAAGGTCCCTACAGTGGACGCAGCCATCTCTTGTATGTATAAATCACTGACATGTCCAGTGGATAATGTCCAAATGTTCAAGAACCCAATAGATAAAAGATTGGAGTCCTTATGAAAATCTGCTTCTTTCTACAGCAAGCTTGGTGACACAACCAGCAGTAGCAGCTATTGGGGTCTGCTAAGCAGTGAAGGATCAGTTGAAACAGGTCTTGAGGGACTTGACAGATCAGCAGGCTTTGCCCTAGCTGATCTACCTAGAGCCTTAGGCTTTGCGGTTGACGCCATAAAGGATTCAAGGAATTTGCAAGAGTCCATCAGGCCTCCCGCCTTACGCTGTCTATAGTACATATGCGTAGGCTCCTATGGCTAAAAAAACTGGTCTGCTGAAGCTCCCTGTAAAGAATGGCTGGTTAGCGTCCCATTTCATGGTGAACGCTTATTCAGGGAAAACCTGGACAAATATATCCAGAAAATTTCCAGCGGTAAAAATACGCTCTTGCCGGTTAAAAACAGAGTTAGAGGTCCCTCTTTAAGAGGCCTGCTTCTCCAGTCCCTGGGGCATCGGCTGTGTAACAGTTCCGACGGCCTCCTCGGTCAATTCCCGGGGGTAAAAAACAGGGACAATAGCAGGGTAATGAGAAACCCTGGGTCAGGGGAGGTACAAAACCTCCCCCAAAGTTAAATTCATTGAAGCCCCCACTCAGTCGGGTGCGGGGAGGACTCCAGTTGTTCGCAAGAGACCTGGCGGGACACGATCAAGACAGATAGGTGCTCTCCGCAGTATGTTTGGGATACAGTTTGGAGTTAAAAGACTCTCCTCCTTCCCATTTTTGAGGTCAGACGTGCCAAGGGATCCCCGGAAGAGAGAGTCCCTCCTGTTGGCACTAGAACAACTATTGCTCCAAGGAGTAATTATGGAGGTTCCCCGGGAAGAATGAGGGTTCGGGTTTTACTCAAACCTCTTTACAGTCCCGAAGCAAACGCGGACGGGAGGCCCATATTAATTCTAAAAGGGCTATACAAATTCCTGTATATCAGGACTTTCCAATGGAGTCAATCCGATCGGTGGCCACTGCCCTACAAGGGGAGGATTGGTTAGCCGCGATCGACATCAAAGATGCTTATTTGCGCATTCCCGTCTTTCCAGTCCACCAAAGATTTCTACGCTTTGCAGTAGAAGGGCGCCATTTTCAGTTCAGAGCCTTACCCTTCAGTTCGGCCACAGCACCACGAGTGTTTACAAAAATTCTGGCCCTTTATTGGCCAATCTAAGAACACAAGGTGTAATGATAATGGCATATCTAGATGACTTGTTGCTGATAGACCACTCAGTGAAAAAACTAGACGTGGTCGTTCACAAGACAATCAAGTATCTGGAATCTCACGGTTGGATTATCAACCGAGGCAAGTCAGCCCTAAAAACCAGTCAAAAGTCTGGAATACTTGGGGCTAAGGTTGGATTCAGGCCAGAGAAAAATATTCTTGCCTCGAGGAAAGGTGTTGTCTTTGAAAGATTTGATCCACTTAGTGGGTACAAAAAAGACAGCCGTCCATACGCCTGTATATGAGGCTGCTGGGAAAGATGGTGGCATCATTCGAAGCAGTACCCTACGGTCAATTCCATTCAAGGAAATTGCAAGGGGCCATACTGTCAGCCTGGAACAAAAAGGTTCAGGCCCTAGACTTACAATGTCCTTGTCCCCTTCCGTTTGCAAGAGCCTCCGTTGGTGGTTGGTTCCCCAGAATCTGGAAAAAAGGAAATCCTTCAGTCCGATTTCTTGGAAGGTGGTCACTACAGATGCCAGCCTTATAGGCTGGGGAGCAGTACTGGAGCAATGGTCTCTCCAGGGCAGATGGTCGGATGCAGAAGGCCCTGCCCATCAATCTCTTACGAGCAGCCCGGTATGCCCTAGTAGCATGGACATCCAAACTCCAAGGGTCCCCTGTCAGAATTCAATCAGACAATGCCACAGCAGTGGCATATATCAAACATCAGGGGGGCACCAGGAGTCGTGCAGCCCAGAGGGAAGTAAATTACATCCTGAAATGGGCAGAAAGATATGTCCCAGCCATATCTGCGGTATTTATTCCAGGAGTGGAGAATTGGAAGGCAGACTTTCTAAGTCGCCAGCAATTATGCCCAGAGGAAGGGTCCCTTCACCCCGAGGTTTTCTGGACAATATGTCAGCGGTGGGGAACATCGGATGTAGATCTTCTAGCATCCAGATTCAACGCAAAGGTGGACAGGTTTGTCTCTCGGACAAGGGATCCCCTAGCTTGCGGCTCGGATGCCCTAGTGTTCCCTTGGGATCAGTTCAAGCTGATATATGCATTCACACCGCCACAATGGTTACCTCGATGACTCCGCAGAATCAGGGTAGAAAAGGAACCAGTGATTCTGGTGGCTCCAGCGTGGCCCCGAAGAGCGTGGTACGCGGAGATTGTAAAATGTCAGTGGGGAGTCCTTGGTCTCTCCCACGTCGTCCGGACCTGCTTTCGCAAGGACCAATATACCACCCTTCCTTACCAGCCCTAGGTTTGACGGCCTGGCTATTGAAGCCCACATTCTAAAAAAGAGAGGGCTCTCTAATTCTGTGGTATCTACCATGATCAATGCCAGGAAGCCGGTATCCAGGCAGATCTACTATAGAATCTGGAAGGCGTACATCGCGTGGTGTGAGGCCAAGAAATGGCATCCACATAAGTACGTAATAGGTAGGATTCTGGACTTCCTACAGTGGGCTGTAGATAGGAAGCTTGCCTTGAGTACTATCAGGGGTCAGATTTCGGCCTTGTCAATATTTTTTCAAAGGCCCTTGGCTTCGCATTCACTAGTCAAAGCCTTTATACAAGGAGTGATGCGTATTAGTCCTCCGGTTAATATTCCCATATGTCCATGGGATCTAAACTTGGTTCTGTCGGTTCTACAGAAACAACCATTTGAACCATTACATCATATTTCTTTGGTGCTTCTCACCAGGAAATTGATTTTTCTAGTAGCCATTTGTTCGGCTAAAAGAGTGTCGGAATTAGCAGCTATGTCCTGTAAGGAGCCATATCTGGTTATCCATAAGGATAGAGTAGTGTTACGTCCTCATCCAGCCTTGCTTCCTAAGGTGGTATCGAGGTTTCATTTGAACCAAGATGTGGTTCTTCCTTCTTTTTTCCCCAAACCTACTTCGGTAGAGGAAAAGTTATTGCATTCTTTGGATGTAGTAAGAGCAGTTAAAGCTTATCTAAAAGCCACTGCTCAGATTCGCAGAACGGATACTTTGTTTATTCTGCCGGAAGGCCCCAGAAAGGGTCAGGCAGCGTCAAAATCTACTTTAGCCAAGTGGATTCGACAGGTCATAATACAAGCCTATGGCTTGAGAAGGAGACCGCCTCCGTTCAAAGTTAGAGCGCACTCCACGAGAGCAGTTGGAACTTCATGGGCAGTGCATCACCAGGCCTCCCTGGATCAAATCTGTAAGGCCGCAACATGGTCTTCAGTACACACGTTTACTAGGTTCTACCAGGTGGACGTTAGAAGTCAGGAGGATGTCGCCTTTGGGCGCAGTGTGTTGCAGGCCGCAAAAGATCCTCATGTCTGATAGCGCTCAGCTTATATATGGTGTATCCCCCCCCTCATTTGGCATTGCTTTAGGACATCCCATTAGTAATGACTAGTGATGAGCCGAACACCCCCGGGTTCGGTTCGCACCAGAACCCGCGAACGGACCGAAAGTTCGAACGAACATTAGAACCCTATTAAATAGAATGGATGCGAACGTTCGAATTCTAAAGTGCTAATTATAACAACTATTATGCATGTTATTGTCCTAAAAAGGGTTTGGGAACCCGGGTTCTGCACCAGGGGACATGTATCAATGCAAAAATAAGTTTTAAAAACGGTCGTTTTTCGGGAGCAGTCATTTTAATGATGCATAAAGTGAAAAAAAAAAAGTCAAATATTCCTTTAAATATCGTACCTGGGGGGTGTCTAAAGTATGCCTGTGAAGTGCCACGTGTTTCCCGTGTTTAGAACTGTCCCTGCACAAAATGACACTTCTAAAGGAAAAAAAAGCCATTTAAAACTGCTTGCGGCTTTAATGTAATGTCTGGTCCCGGTAATATGGATGAAATTCTTTAAGAAAAATGGCATAGCTACCCCATGACCCCCCCCCCCTACCCCAGCCCATTACCAGCCCCTTTGGGTCTTGTATGGATATTAAGGGGAACCCCGCACATAAAATAAAAAAGGCCCTATATACTCTGAACAGCCCTATACAGGCGGTGCATACAAGACAGGGACTGTAGGTTTGTTCTTATGTAGAATCTGTTTGTAATTTTGAACAGGTACATTGTTTAAGTGTAGCTCCAGCCAAAAAATCTATTTTTAAGCTTTTTGGAAAACATAGGGAAGGGTTATCACCCCTGTAACATTTGTTTTGCTGTCTGTGCCCCTGTTCAGAACATTTCACCTCACTTTGCGTCCCAATGACAACTGTTTTTGAAATGTGGTGTTTTTCTTGAAACAAGGATTGCTGATAAAGCATCAGTACAGAGGAGACACCTTTCTCCCATATTTATTCTTACAGGAGAGAATTTTCCTTCCTAGTGGTAGATTTCCTCTCACTTCCTGTTGTCTTCTTGCGTTTGCAAGTAGGAGTCGTTTGTAAGTTGGATGTTTGAAAGTAGGGACCTGCCGTATATACTCTGCAGAAATAGGCCCCTTAGTTGTTGGTGTTGGCACAACACTGTAAGCACTCACAGTTACTCTTGGTTGGTGCTGGAACGCCCTGCTGTCAACTATTATATCAGGAATTTTAATTACATATAATTGTTGAACAGTGGTAGTAAAAATTGGGCCTTTGATGGTGGTGCTGGTGCCACAACACTGTAAGCCCTGACAGTTACTCTTGGTGGGTGCAGCAATGGGCCCTGCTGTGAATTATTAGATCAAGAATTGTAATTACATGCCCCTGTTGAACAGGGGCTGAAAAATTGGGCCTTAGGCACTGGTGGCACAACACTGCAACCCCTCACAGATACTGTACTTGGAGCACAGCAATGAGCCCTGTTGCAAAGTATTGCTTCAAAAATTGTAATTACACGCCCCTGTTAAACAGGGGCTGAAAAATTGGGCCTTAGGCACTGGTGGCACAACACTGCAACTCCTCACAGATACTGTACTTGGAGCACAGCAATGAGCCCTGTTGCAAAGTATTGCTTCAAAAATTGTAATTACACGCCCCTGTTAAACAGGGGCTGAAAAATTGGGCGTTAGGCACTGGTGGCGGCACCCATAAACAAAAATGATCTTCCAAGCTATCATCAATCGTATCATTGAGGACTCGGAGGAGGAGGATAGCCAGTCAACATAACAGCACAGGCACTCAGCATCAGCATCAGTCTTGAAGGGATGTGACATGTTAAAATCAATTAGTCTGTTATATCAGCATCAGGTGTGTGTTAGCTGGTGGTGATCCAAGACTGGTTCATCTTGATGAAAGTCAGTCGATCAACCGAGTCGGTGGACAGGCGCACCCTGTGATCCGTGACAAATCCTCCAGCAGCACTGAATGTGCGTTCCGAAAGAACGCTGGATGCAGGACAGGCCAGTAGCTCAATTGCATACTGTGCAAGCTCTGGCCAGTGATCCATCCTCAAGACCCAGTAAGCCAGAGGATTTTCGGTGGGGAAGGTGTCCAAGTCTGACCTTGCCCCTAGATATTCCTGCACCATGTTTATCAGACGCTGGCGATGGTTGCTGGAACCGATCATACTTTGGGGCTGCGGACTAAAGAATTGTCTGAACGCATCGGTCAGACGGCCACCTTCCCCACCGCTCCTTCTTTGACTGGCCGAAGCCTCAGCAACTCGTTGTCCAGGACCAGGAGTTTGCAACCTCCCAGTCTCTGGGAACGCGTTGCACAGACCTTTCTGCAAGGCCTCCCGGAGTTGTCTCATCCTCTGCTCCCTCTGCGACGGTAACATAAGGTCCGCAACCTTACCCTTGTACCGTGGATCAAGGAGAGTGGCCAGCCAGTAATGGTCCCTCTCCTTGATCCGAAGAATACGAGGATCCTTCCGCAGACTTTGCAGGATCAGGGAGGCCATGCAGCGTAGGTTTGCTGAGGCATTCGCTCCGGAGTCCTCTGGGTCACTAAGGACGACATGATCCGCAGCCACCTCCTCCCAGCCACGTACAAGTCCACTGGTTTCTTGGGACTGTAAATCATCCCTAAAAGACTGCTGCTGATGATGCTGAGTGCCAGCCTCCACCTCCATGCTGACACAATCCTCCTCCTCCTCCTCCTCCTCCTCTTCCTGTGCGATGGGTGGGACAGAAGGAACACTGTCTGGGTAAAGGGGGCCTTGAGAGGCAAGGAAGTCCTCCTCTTCCTGCCTCTGTTCTGCCTCAAGTGCCCTGTCCATTATTCCACGCAGCGTGTGCTCCAACAGGTGGACAAGAGGTACAGTGTCACTGATGCATGCACTGTCACTGCTCACCATCCTCGTGGCCTCCTCAAATGGTGCCAGGACAGTGCATGCATCCCTGATCATGCCCCACTGGCGTGGAGAAAAAAAACCAAGCTCCCCTGACCCTGTCCTGGTGCCGTAGTCGCACAGGTACTCATTGATGGCCCTCTGCTGCGTGTGCAGCCGCTGCAGCATGGCCAACGTTGAGTTCCACCTGGTGGGCATGTCACATATAAGGCGGTTCTTGGGCAGGTTCAACTCCTTTTGCAGCTCAGCCAGGCGAGCACTGGCATTATAAGATCTGCGGAAATGCACACAGACTTTCCTGGCCTGCCTCAGGACATCCTGTAAGCCCGGGTACCTGCCCAAGAACCGCTGCACCACCAGGTTAAGGACGTGAGCCACACAGGGCACATGGGTCAGTTGTCCCTGTCGGAGGGCGGAGAGGAGGTTGGTGCCATTGTCGCAAACCACCATTCCTGGCTTAAGCTGGCGTGGCGTCAACCACCTCTCGGCCTGGCCCTGCAGAGCAGACAGGACCTCTGCCCCAGTGTGGCTTCTGTCCCCCAAACACACCAGCGCAAGCACGGCATGGCATCTTTTTGCCTGCGTACTTGCGTAGCCCCGTGAACGGCTACGGAGCACCGCTGGTTCATAGGACAAACCACAGGAAGAGGCCATGGAGGAAGAAGAAGAGGAGGGGGTGGAGGAGAGAGGTGTGTCACAACCAGTAGTAGCATTTTGGAGGCGTGGCGGTGGGACAACCTCCAACACTACTGCACCTTGTCCTGAATCCTTCCCAGCTGCCAAAAGAGTGACCCAATGGGCCGTGAAAGAAAGGTAACGTCCCTGTCCATGCCTGCTGGACCATGAGTCAGCGGTAATATGCACCTTACCGCTGACCGCCCTGTCCAGCGAGGCCAAGACATTGCCTTCCACATGCCGGTAGAGAGCCGGAATAGCCTTCCGTGAGAAAAAGTGGCGTTTGGGAACCTGCCACTGAGGAACCGCACATTGCACAAACTCACGGAAGGGGGCCGAGTCTACCAACTGAAAAGGCAGCAGTTGAAGCGCTAGCAATTTAGCCAAGCTAGCATTCAACCGCTGGGCATGTGGATGGCTGGGAGTGAACTTCTTTCGACGGTCCAGCAGCTGGGGCAGGGAAATTTGCCTGCTAGAATCGGACGTCGGTGTACTGCTAGCAGAGTGGCCGCAAGTACTTGGCTGTGACACACCTAATTCTACACCTTCATTCCTCTCAGTGCATGTTTCAGAGAGGACTGAAGTTATAGTGGGGTTGGAGATCCCAGCTGATGCGGTGCAAGGAGAGGTCCGCTTTGTTCTTTGGTGTGGGTCTTTGAGGTAGGCTTGCCAACGAGCTGCATGGCAGGTCAACATATGTCTGGTCAGGCATGTGGTACCCAAGCGGCTGATGTTTTGGCCACGCGATATACGCTTGAGACATATGTTGCAAACAGCAGCTGTGCGATCTGATGCACTAGCCTCAAAAAAGGCCCACACCAAAGAACTTTTTGAATGACGGGCAGAGGCAGCGCCCTGCACAGGCGGAGCTCTGCGGTGTGATTCCGTCGGTGTACTGCCCTTACGCTGGCCACCAAAGGGCATCCTGCCTCGTTGGAGATGTGCCTCCTCCTCATCCTCCTCCTCCTCCTCTCTCCTATTAGGCACCCACGTGGAGTCAGTGACCTCATCATCACCTCCCTCCTCATCACTGGAGCCAATCTGGCAGTATGCTGCAGCTGCTGGAACATGACTGCCAGATTGGTGTCCTTCTTGAGCATCCCCTCTGTCTGCTCTCACGCTACTGCCTTCCTCTAGCTGGGTTTCATCATCAGACCCTTCGAAACGCTGGGCATCCTCCTGGAGCATGTACCCAACACTGTGCTGAAACAGTTCGGGGGACTCCTCAGGAGGAGGACATGGTGGGTCTAGGGAAGGAGTGACTGATGATGAGTCTGACATTGATACCAGGGAAGACGACGCTTTGGCAGCTGCTTTTCCAGTACCCTGAGCCTGGGTGAGAGAGGATGAGGAGGAGGAGGAGGGCTTGGTCATCCACTCTACCAAGTCTTCGGCATGATGTGGCTCAACATGTCCAGCTGCCGAAAAGAAGGACAAGCGTGTCCCATGGCCATGTGCTGATGACAATGCACCGCGTCCACGACCAGCACTGTTGCCCCCAGACACAGAGCCTGCTTGCCCTCTTTTATTGCCTCCTGACTGTCTGCCTCTCCTTGTTTGCCTTCCAGACATTCTAATAGATGGCCTGCAGGGAGATGGGAAAAAAGCAATAAGGGCTACCTTCAGGTGTCCTTCTCTGTCCCTTGAAACAAGGACTTTCACAGTGAAAGAAACTGACACTCTCCCTACCTACAGTTTTCTGTCCCTAGAAAAAATATTTTTTTTAAGCACAATTTAGCACAAGGAGAATTCACTCACTGTCCTTCCAGGTCCCTGGAAACAAGGACTTGCAGAGTGAAAGAAACTGACACTCTCCCTACCTACAGTTTTCTGTCCCTAGAATAAATGTTTTTTTTAAGCACAATATAGCACAAGGACAATTCACTCACTGTCCTTCCAGGTCCCTGGAAACAAGGACTTGCAGAGTGAAAGAAAAAAAACACTCTCCCTACCTACAGTTTTCTGTCCCTAGAATAAATGTTTTTTTTAAGCACAATATAGCACAAGGACAATTCACTCACTGTCCTTCCAGGTCCCTGGAAACAAGGACTTGCAGAGTGAAAGAAACTGACACTCTCCCTACCTACAGTTTTCTGTCCCTAGAATAAATGTTTTTTTTAAGCACAATATAGCACAAGGACAATTCACTCACTGTCCTTCCAGGTCCCTGGAAACAAGGACTTGCAGAGTGAAAGAAAAAAAACACTCTCCCTACCTACAGTTTTCTGTCCCTAGAAAAAATGTTTTTTTTTTAAGCACAATATAGCACAAGGACAATTCACTCACTGTCCTTCCAGGTCCCTGGAAACAAGGACTTGCAGAGTGAAAGAAAAAAAACACTCTCCCTACCTACAGTTTTCTGTCCCTAGAAAAAATGTTTTTTTTAAGCACAATATAGCACAAGGACAATTCACTCACTGTCCTTCCAGGTCCCTGGAAACAAGGACTTGCAGAGTGAAAGAAACTGACACTCTCCCTACCTACAGTTTTCTGTCCCTAGAATAAATGTTTTTTTTAAGCACAATATAGCACAAGGACAATTCACTCACTGTCCTTCCAGGTCCCTGGAAACAAGGACTTGCAGAGTGAAAGAAAAAAAACACTCTCCCTACCTACAGTTTTCTGTCCCTAGAAAAAATGTTTTTTTTAAGCACAATATAGCACAAGGACAATTCACTCACTGTCCTTCCAGGTCCCTGGAAACAAGGACTTGCAGAGTGAAATAAACTGACACTCTCCCTACCTACAGTTTTCTGTCCCTAGAAAAAATGTTTTTTTTAAGCACAATATAGCACAAGGACAATTCACTCACTGTCCTTCCAGGTCCCTGGAAACAAGGACTTGCAGAGTGAAAGAAACTGACACTCTCCCTACCTACAGTTTTCTGTCCCTAGAATAAATGTTTTTTTTAAGCACAATATAGCACAAGGACAATTCACTCACTGTCCTTCCAGGTCCCTGGAAACAAGGACTTGCAGAGTGAAATAAACTGACACTCTCCCTACCTACAGTTTTCTGTCCCTAGAATAAATGTTTTTTTTAAGCACAATATAGCACAAGGACAATTCACTCACTGTCCTTCCAGGTCCCTGGAAACAAGGACTTGCAGAGTGAAAGAAAAAAAACACTCTCCCTACCTACAGTTTTCTGTCCCTAGAAAAAATGTTTTTTTTAAGCACAATATAGCACAAGGACAATTCACTCACTGTCCTTCCAGGTCCCTGGAAACAAGGACTTGCAGAGTGAAAGAAAAAAAACACTCTCCCTACCTACAGTTTTCTGTCCCTAGAAAAAATGTTTTTTTTAAGCACAATATAGCACAAGGACAATTCACTCACTGTCCTTCCAGGTCCCTGGAAACAAGGACTTGCAGAGTGAAAGAAAAAAAACACTCTCCCTACCTACAGTTTTCTGTCCCTAGAAAAAATGTTTTTTTAAGCACAATATAGCACAAGGACAATTCACTCACTGTCCTTCCAGGTCCCTGGAAACAAGGACTTGCAGAGTGAAATAAACTGACACTCTCCCTACCTACAGTTTTCTGTCCCTAGAAAAAATGTTTTTTTTAAGCACAATATAGCACAAGGACAATTCACTCACTGTCCTTCCAGGTCCCTGGAAACAAGGACTTGCAGAGTGAAATAAACTGACACTCTCCCTACCTACAGTTTTCTGTCCCTAGAAAAAATGTTTTTTTTAAGCACAATATAGCACAAGGACAATTCACTCACTGTCCTTCCAGGTCCCTGGAAACAAGGACTTGCAGAGTGAAAGAAAAAAAACACTCTCCCTACCTACAGTTTTCTGTCCCTAGAAAAAATGTTTTTTTTAAGCACAATATAGCACAAGGACAATTCACTCACTGTCCTTCCAGGTCCCTGGAAACAAGGACTTGCAGAGTGAAAGAAAAAAAACACTCTCCCTACCTACAGTTTTCTGTCCCTAGAAAAAATGTTTTTTTTAAGCACAATATAGCACAAGGACAATTCACTCACTGTCCTTCCAGGTCCCTGGAAACAAGGACTTGCAGAGTGAAAGAAACTGACACTCTCCCTACCTACAGTTTTCTGTCCCTAGAATAAATGTTTTTTTTAAGCACAATATAGCACAAGGACAATTCACTCACTGTCCTTCCAGGTCCCTGGAAACAAGGACTTGCAGAGTGAAAGAAAAAAAACACTCTCCCTACCTACAGTTTTCTGTCCCTAGAAAAAATGTTTTTTTTAAGCACAATATAGCACAAGGACAATTCACTCACTGTCCTTCCAGGTCCCTGGAAACAAGGACTTGCAGAGTGAAAGAAACTGACACTCTCCCTACCTACAGTTTTCTGTCCCTAGAAAAAATGTTTTTTTTAAGCACAATATAGCACAAGGACAATTCACTCACTGTCCTTCCAGGTCCCTGGAAACAAGGACTTGCAGAGTGAAAGAAACTGACACTCTCCCTACCTACAGTTTTCTGTCCCTAGAATAAATGTTTTTTTTAAGCACAATATAGCACAAGGACAATTCACTCACTGTCCTTCCAGGTCCCTGGAAACAAGGACTTGCAGAGTGAAATAAACTGACACTCTCCCTACCTACAGTTTTCTGTCCCTAGAATAAATGTTTTTTTTAAGCACAATATAGCACAAGGACAATTCACTCACTGTCCTTCCAGGTCCCTGGAAACAAGGACTTGCAGAGTGAAAGAAAAAAAACACTCTCCCTACCTACAGTTTTCTGTCCCTAGAAAAAATGTTTTTTTTAAGCACAATATAGCACAAGGACAATTCACTCACTGTCCTTCCAGGTCCCTGGAAACAAGGACTTGCAGAGTGAAAGAAAAAAAACACTCTCCCTACCTACAGTTTTCTGTCCCTAGAAAAAATGTTTTTTTTAAGCACAATATAGCACAAGGACAATTCACTCACTGTCCTTCCAGGTCCCTGGAAACAAGGACTTGCAGAGTGAAATAAACTGACACTCTCCCTACCTACAGTTTTCTGTCCCTAGAAAAAAATGTTTTTTTTAAGCACAATATAGCACAAGGACAATTCACTCACTGTCCTTCCAGGTCCCTGGAAACAAGGACTTGCAGAGTGAAAGAAACTGACACTCTCCCTACCTACAGTTTTCTGTCCCTAGAAAAAATGTTTTTTTTAAGCACAATATAGCACAAGGACAATTCACTCACTGTCCTTCCAGGTCCCTGGAAACAAGGACTTGCAGAGTGAAAGAAACTGACACTCTCCCTACCTACAGTTTTCTGTCCCTAGAATAAATGTTTTTTTTAAGCACAATATAGCACAAGGACAATTCACTCACTGTCCTTCCAGGTCCCTGGAAACAAGGACTTGCAGAGTGAAAGAAACTGACACTCTCCCTACCTACAGTTTTCTGTCCCTAGAATAAATGTTTTTTTTTAAGCACAATATAGCACAAGGACAATTCACTCACTGTCCTTCCAGGTCCCTGGAAACAAGGACTTGCAGAGTGAAAGAAAAAAAACATTCTCCCTACCTACAGTTTTCTGTCCCTAGAAAAAATGTTTTTTTTAAGCACAATATAGCACAAGGACAATTCACTCACTGTCCTTCCAGGTCCCTGGAAACAAGGACTTGCAGAGTGAAAGAAAAAAAACACTCTCCCTACCTACAGTTTTCTGTCCCTAGAAAAAATGTTTTTTTTAAGCACAATATAGCACAAGGACAATTCACTCACTGTCCTTCCAGGTCCCTGGAAACAAGGACTTGCAGAGTGAAAGAAAAAAAACACTCTCCCTACCTACAGTTTTCTGTCCCTAGAAAAAATGTTTTTTTTAAGCACAATATAGCACAAGGACAATTCACTCACTGTCCTTCCAGGTCCCTGGAAACAAGGACTTGCAGAGTGAAATAAACTGACACTCTCCCTACCTACAGTTTTCTGTCCCTAGAAAAAATGTTTTTTTAAGCACAATATAGCACAAGGACAATTCACTCACTGTCCTTCCAGGTCCCTGGAAACAAGGACTTGCAGAGTGAAATAAACTGACACTCTCCCTACCTACAGTTTTCTGTCCCTAGAATAAATGTTTTTTTTAAGCACAATATAGCACAAGGACAATTCACTCACTGTCCTTCCAGGTCCCTGGAAACAAGGACTTGCAGAGTGAAAGAAACTGACACTCTCCCTACCTACAGTTTTCTGTCCCTAGAATAAATGTTTTTTTTAAGCACAATATAGCACAAGGACAATTCACTCACTGTCCTTCCAGGTCCCTGGAAACAAGGACTTGCAGAGTGAAAGAAACTGACACTCTCCCTACCTACAGTTTTCTGTCCCTAGAATAAATGTTTTTTTTAAGCACAATATAGCACAAGGACAATTCACTCACTGTCCTTCCAGGTCCCTGGAAACAAGGACTTGCAGAGTGAAAGAAAAAAAACACTCTCCCTACCTACAGTTTTCTGTCCCTAGAAAAAATGTTTTTTTTAAGCACAATATAGCACAAGGACAATTCACTCACTGTCCTTCCAGGTCCCTGGAAACAAGGACTTGCAGAGTGAAAGAAACTGACACTCTCCCTACCTACAGTTTTCTGTCCCTAGAAAAAATGTTTTTTTTAAGCACAATATAGCACAAGGACAATTCACTCACTGTCCTTCCAGGTCCCTGGAAACAAGGACTTGCAGAGTGAAATAAACTGACACTCTCCCTACCTACAGTTTTCTGTCCCTAGAATAAATGTTTTTTTTAAGCACAATATAGCACAAGGACAATTCACTCACTGTCCTTCCAGGTCCCTGGAAACAAGGACTTGCAGAGTGAAAGAAACTGACACTCTCCCTACCTACAGTTTTCTGTCCCTAGAATAAATGTTTTTTTTAAGCACAATATAGCACAAGGACAATTCACTCACTGTCCTTCCAGGTCCCTGGAAACAAGGACTTGCAGAGTGAAAGAAACTGACACTCTCCCTACCTACAGTTTTCTGTCCCTAGAATAAATGTTTTTTTTAAGCACACTATAGCACAAGCACAAAACACACTGACACTCTCCCTACCTATCCTTCTCTTTCCCTAAACTAAAGGAATCCAGGTTAAGCAAGAAAGAAATAACAGTCACTGTCCCTGCCTATGCTGCTCTATCCCTGCTCCGGAACACACTACACTAGGCCGCCGTGCTGGCGGCCTTTTATAGTGTGGGGCGTGTACTAAACACCCTCAGCAATAATTGGCCACAGGCATCCTGCCTGTGGCCAATCATTGCTCTCCTCGCTGCCAGCGCGGTGATTGGCCAAGCATGCGGGGTCACAGTGCATGCTTGGCCAATCACAGCGCCTGGATGACACTGCGATGGCGTAGTGCATTGTGGGCCGTTCGCGTCACTCGAATTTGGCGCGAACGGCCCAAATCGTTCGATCTTCGTCGAACGATCGAACAGCCGATGTTCGAGTCGAACGTATGTTCGACTCGAACACGAAGCTCATCCCTAGTAATGACTATGTCGCTCTGTGTCCCGTGATGTACGAGAAAGAAAATAGGATTTTTATAACAGCTTACCTGTAAAATCCTTTTCTTGGAGTACATCACGGGACACAGAGCTCCCGCCCCTCTTTGGGGACACTTATTGCTTTGCTACAAAACTGAGGTGCTCCCGGATGGGAGGGGCTTATATAGGGGAGGGTACTTCCGGTTTTGGAAGTTGCCAGTGCCAGCACCTGACGGTATCTATATAACCCATTAGTAATGACTATGTCGCTCTGTGTCCCGTGATGTACTCCAAGAAAAGGATTTTACAGGTAAGCTGTTATAAAAATCCTATTTTTACTTGTTGCATTTAGATGGCGCCGTTCCCTTTTTCGTCTTGTCTGTTCCAGAGCCTCTTCTAGCTTCCAATCTGAACTGGCAGCCATCTAATCAATCTCAGCAATCTCGCCCTAAACTTTTCTTCCATACATGGACATACATATTTACTATTGAACTATTAATAACTGAGCCTTCACAACTCCACCCAGTGCATTACCCCTCCCCCCTCCTTTCCTTCGTTATAGACCTCTATACAGCCCTTTCCAAAGTGCGCCATACCAAACCAAACTTTTTCTTGCTTTGGGTGGTTGTCTTGCTGAAAAATGACGTTCATCTTCATGTTCAGCTTTCTAGCAGAAGCCTAAAGGTTTTGTGCCAATATTAACTGGTATTTGTAACTGTTCATAATTCCCTCTTCCTTGATTAAGGCCCCTTTTCCAGCTGAAGAAAAACAGCCCCAAAGCATGACGCTCCCACCACCATGCTTCACGGTGGGTATGGTGTTCTTTTGGTGATGTGCAGTGTTGTTTTTGCGCCAAATATATCTTTTGGAATCATGGCCAAAAAGTTCAACCTTGGTTTCATCAGAACATTACACATTTTCCCACATGCTTTTGGGAGACTTCAGATATGTTTTTTTGCAAAAATTAAGCCGGGCTTGAATGTTTTTCTTTGTACAAAAAGGCTCCTGTCTTGCCACTCTACCCCATAGCCCAGACATATGAAGAATACGGGAGATTGTTGTCACATGTACCACACAGCTGGTACTTGCCAAATATTCCTTCAGCTTCTTTAATGTTGTAGGTCTCTTGGCAGCCTCCCTGACCAGTTTTATTCTTGTCTTTTCATAAATTTTGGAGGGATGTCCAGTTCTCGGTAATGTCACTGTTATGCCATATTTTCTCCACTTGATGATGACTGTCTTCACTGTGTTCCATGGTTTATCTAATGCCTTGGAAATTCTTTTGTAATCATCTCCTGACTGATACCTTTTAACAATGAGATCCCTCTGATGCTTTGGCAGGTACCTACTCCTATTTTAACATGAGTTTGAATGTGTTTGCTTAATTCTGAACACAGCTACATCCCCAGTTATAAGAGGATGTGCACACTTATGCAACCACATTGAGTTGTACAGTTTATAGGTCACTTTAAAAGGTGCTGAAGTTTTTTGTCTCTTTTTTTTTTTTTTAACATCAGAAACCTGACATTTTAACAGGGGTGTGTAGACATTTTATATCCACTGTATTTATAGTATCTCACAAAAGTGAAAACACCTCTTACATTTTTTAAAATATTTTATTATATCTTTTCATGTGACAACACTGAAGAAATTACACTTTGCTACAATGTAAAGTAGTGAGTGTACAGCTTGTATAACAGTGTACATTTGCTGTCACCTCAAAATAACTTAACACACAGCCATTAATGTCTAAACTGCTCGCAACAAAAGTGAGTACACCCCTAAGTGAAAATGTCAAAATTGGGCCCAATAAATAAGACATTCTCCCCCCTGGTGTCATGTGACTGGTTAGTGTTACAAGGTCTCAGGGGTGAATGGGGAGAAGGTGTGTTAAATTTGGTGTTATCGATTTCACTCTCATACTGGTCACTAGAAGTTCAACAGGGCACCTCATGGCAAAGAACTGATCTGAAAAAAATAAAATAAATTGTTGCTTTACATAAAGATGGCATAGGCTATAAGAAGATTGACAAGACCCTGAAACTGAGCTGCAGCACGGTGACCAAGACCATACAGCGGTTTAACAGGGCAGGTTCCACTCAGAACAGGCCTCGCCATGGACGACCAAAGAAGTTGAGTGCACGTGCTCAGCGTCATGCCCAATAGTTGTCTTTGGGAAATAGATGTATTAGTGCTGCCAGCATTGCTGCAGAGGTTGAAGGGGTGGGGGGGGGGGGGTCAGCCTGTCAGTGCCCAGACCATACGCTGCACACTGCATCAAATTGTTCTGCATGGCTGTCATCCGAGAAGGAAGCCTCTTCTAAAAAGGATGCACAAGAAAGCCTGCAAACAGTTTGCTGAAGACAAGCAGACTAAGGACATGAACTACTGGAACCATGTCCTGTGGTCTGATGAGGCCAAGATAAACTTGTTTGGTTCAGATGGTGTCAAGCATGCGTGGCGGCAACCAGGTGAGGAGTACAAAGACAAGTGTGTCTTGCCTACAGTCAAGCATGGTGGTGGGAGTGTCATGGTCTGGGGCTGCATGAGTGCTGCCGGCATTGGGGAGCTACAGTTCATTGAGGGAACCATGAATGCAAACATGTACTGTGACATACTGAAGCAGAGCATGATCCCCTCCCTTCGGAAAATGAGCCGCAGGGCAGTATTCTAACATAGGTAAAAAATATTGAAGCAGCGCTAATTATCAAAGTGCTAAAAGTGCTATGAAATGATCCAATAACACAATGGGGCTGATTTACGAACCGTTTGCGCCATGAGTATCAGCGCATCGGCATGCGCAACGGCAGTTTTGATATTTACGAAACATTTGCACCGGTAACGCAGCGCTATTCCCCATTTACTATAGTGTTCTCGGTGCACAGGAGGAGATGCTCAGTGCGCCACTATGGACCTGGCGCACGGCATCTTCAAATCAAAGTTATAAGAGGCTGGAAGTGCCAATATAATGGGGTGATGTGCGGTGATGTGAGGAAGTATAATGACAACTGCCCAAGTAACAAATATGCCAAAAATAGAATGAAAAAGTAACTTTTTCTGAACCAGCCTGCTGCGCCTGCAAGTACGTTTAGAACTGCGAGAGGTGTATTTGTGCACTGCGCGGCATTCGCGCTCGTTCAAATGCTCCGGTTCACTGCGCAGGCAAAATCTTAGTAAATGTCAAGTCACGTAAATGCATTTGCATAAGTTGAACAGGCGCACTTCTAAACTTGACATTTTATAACAGTCCCTGCAAAAAATGGCATTTCTAAAGGAAAAAAAAGTCATTTAAAAGTACTCGCGGCTGTAATGAATTGCCAGTTCCCGTCAATACAGAGAAAAGTCTTTGAAAAAACCCGCAAAGACACATTCCTAATTTCAATTGTGATGCATGTCAATGGCCCATTTAGACCCTCTTTAACCACTTGAGATCAGTGCTATAGCTGATCGACGGCCATAGCACGGTCCTCAATTGCCGGGAGTCCATCAATAGACGTCCTCCCCTTCGTGCGCGCGCTGTGGTCACCGAGTCACTGAGACTCGGGTGATCACAGATTCGAGCAAGGGGCCGATCCCTGCCCTTTACCATGTGATCAGCTGTCAGCCAATGACAGCTGATCACGTGATGTAAACAAAAGCTCGGTAATGGTTTTTGTTTTCTCCTTGCGCTGACAGCGTGAGCATAAAAAAAAGGCAATCACTGGCTTATGTGCAAGGGACATCGGGCCCAAAGAGGAAGAGGCAATTCTGCATTATCTATGACAATCTGTAGCCACTGCTAGTGCCACATATCGATGCCCACCACTGGTGCCAATCAGTGCCACCTAGCAGTGCTGCCTATCAGTGCCCATCACTGCCATCACTGCCAACTATCATTGCCACCTAGCAGTGCCACTTCTCAGTGCCAACTAGCAATGCCACCTCTCAGTGCCCACCCTTGCCGCCTTATCGGTGCCCATCAGTGCAGTCTCATCAGTGTACATCAATGAAGGAGAAAAATTACCTTTTTTCTAAATTTTCGAACTAAATATTAAAATATCCTAATTTCTTTTTTTTTCTTCTTTTGTATTTATAGAAAAAAAGAAAAAACAAACGCAGAGGTGATCAAATAGCACCAAAAGAAAACAGAAAATGTATTACCAAATATGTAATTTTCCTTTCCTGATGGACTCCATGGCAGCCTACGTGTGGGTTAACCCCGCCTCCTCTCCAATGCTATAGGACCCCATACCCATAAAAGTAAGCTCACCTCTCAGCACTGTGTTCTGTAACTAGCCGACTCTTGGACACTTACTTTCTTTTATTAATATTTTCTTTCAGGGTGGGAACTCCGTCTGCCATGGAGTCCATCAGGAAAGGAAAATTACGGTAAGTATTTGGTAATAAATTTTCAGTTTTCCTGACTGACTCCATGGCAGCCTACGTGTGGGAAATAACTAGCCAGACCACACGGGTGGGTATGCTGAACAAAAAAGCTTTAATTTGTCCTGTCAACCGACAGGATTCTTAACCCAAAATTAACAGACGACAATGATGCCGGTTCAATGCAGTAATGGGCCATAAATGTATTGATAGAGGGCCACGAGGCCGCTTTACAAATGACATCTGGAGCCACATGTTGGGCTGCCGCCCAGGAAGCTGCCATCCCTCTCGTGGAGTGTGCCGTCACCGCCTGTGGAGGAGCCAAGCCCTTAGCCCTGTATGCTTGCTGGATTGTTTGGACGATCCATGATGCAATTGTTCTGGTTGATGCTTTCTTCCCTCTGTTGTTTCCAGAATGTAGAACAAACAGATGATCAGATCGTCTGAAGGAAGAAGTAATTTGTAGATACTCCTTTAGGATTTCACCCATATCCAGGGGATGAGTTTCACTGGAATCTGGAGTCTTAAATGTAGGTAGAACAATTTCTCGATTTTCCTGAAATACCGAAGACACCTTTGGATTTAAACCCAACATGGGTATAAGGACTACTCGATCCGGAAAAAATGTTAGAAAAGGTTCTTCATGACCTAGAGACCCGATCTCAGAGACCCTCTTAGCCGAGGTGATGGCTACTAAGAAGGCTACTTTTGCTGAAAAGTCCTTAATGGAGGACGGGGAGGGCCCCGACATACTGAGTCCAGTCAGAGAATCTAGAACGAGTGGAAGATCCCACTTGGCAAATCTTGGTTTTCTTTGGGGCTTAATTCTTGATGCCCCCCGAAAGAATTGTCTGACTAAGGGATGGACTGCCCATGAGACTCCAGAGAAGGCCGACAAGGCCGAAACTTGTACTCTTAGAGAGCTAACAGATAAGGGTAAGTCTAGTCCTGTTTGCAGAAAACTAAGAACATCCTGAACTCCTGGATTTTTGAAGGAGGGGAAACCAAGGCCTGTTTGGCCAGTAAGGAGCCACTACTGTTATTTCGGCTGATTCCGCTTGAAGTCTCCTCAGGAACTTGAGGATTATCGGGATCGGGGGAAAAGCGTATGACCGCCTGAACCTCCATCTGTCCGTCAGGGCATCCGTTCCGACTGCCTGGCTGCAACGGCCCGAGAATAGAACTTCACAGTTTTGCGATTGTAGGGGGAAGCGAATAGGTCCACTTCGGGATTGACTCCCAGAGACAGAATCCAGTTGAAGGACTGTACATGGAGGGACCACTCGTTGTTGTCTAGACGAGTTTGAGAGAGGAAGTCTGCCTGGGAGTTCTGGACTCCCGGAATGAAAACTGCCGAAATATTGGCCAGGTTTTTCTGGGCCCATGTTATTATAGGCTCGACCTCTAGAAGGAGAGTAGAACTCCGAGTCCCCCCTTGCCTCTTCACATACGACACTGCTGTTGTGTTGTCCATCCTTAACAATACCGACTCTCCTTTAAGGAACTGGGAGAAAAATTGGAGGGTGCACCAGGCCGACCTGATCTCCAGAACGTTTGAGCCTGGGTTGTGAAGACGAGCATCCCATCTGCCCTGAGCTAGGTTCTGACCACAGAGAGCCCCCCAGCCTGAGCCGCTGGCGTTGGTCGTGACTGTAACCTAGGAGATGGGGGCAATGGAGTGACAATTTTGCAAATTCTTGAGTTGGAGCCACCAGAAGAGGCTGTTTCTCATTTTTGAGAATATGTGGATGAGTTGACTCTTGTCCCCTGACTTCCACTGCCGGAGGAACCCTGACTGAAAAGGGCGTAACCTCCATAGAGCCCATTTGACCATGGGGGACGTGGAAACCATTGTGCCGATAATTCTTAGGCATTGTGATGCTTTCAGATGAGGAGCATCCAGAGAACGAGAAATCCTCTTCCGAATAACCGGAATCTTCTCTGCCGGGAGGGAGATGGTGTTCTCCACTGTGTTGAACAGAGCCCCTAAGTAAATTAAGTTTTGGGCTGGATCCAGGTGGCTTTTTTCCAAGTTTAGAAGCCATCCAAAGCTGGAAAGGGTTGAGATCGCTTGTTCTCTGTGCACCAGCAGCCGTTCTCTGTTTTGAGACAGAACTAGGAGATCGTCTAAATAATGGTAAAGACGCACACCTTTTAGCCTGATGAGGGCCACTATGGCCAAGAGGACCTTGGTGAAAACTCGAGGAGAAGTTGTCAAACCGAACGGTAGGCAGATGAATTGAAGATGTTCTTGCCCGATATGGAACCGGAGGTACTTTAAAAAGTCCTTTGCCACTGGTACATGGAAATAGGCATCTTTCAGGTCTATCGAAATCATCCAGTCGCCTGGTTGAATGGCTTGCTGGATTGTTGACAGAGTTTCCATTTTGAATTTTCCGTGCCTTATGAACCTGTTCAGGTACGTCAGATCTATTACCGGGCGCCAGGCACCGCTTTTCTTTTGGACTAGGAAAAGGGGGGAGTATACTCCTTGGAATTGTTCTTCCTCTGGGACACGTACTACTGCTCCCTGGGTTTTCAGCAGGTCTACGTAGGACAGGAAGGCCTGTTTTTGTTCCTCCATACTTGGAAGTAGGGTTGAGATAAATCTGGGGGGAGGAATGCTGGAGAAGGACCATGCGTGACCTGACGACACTGTCCTGACTACCCAGAAGTCTGAGATTGAGGCCACCCACACGTGCCGGAAGAGGAGCAGGCGTGCCCCTACCCGACCCGCCTGGGCGAGCAAAATCTCAAAAGGATTTAGCCTGATCGCAACCACTGGACGCTTGATTGTTTGCTGGCTTGCGGAAGGACGCTTGGCCTCTGCTCCAGTTTCTTCTGAAGTCCCGGCCAGGTCTATAGGAGCGTGCTTCTCTTGAGCGCTCCGGACTGCGTCTTCTGAACTGGGGCCTTCTTCGATTCTGTGGACGCCTGTCCTGTGGAAGAAAGCCAGATTTTCCGCCTGTGGCCTTTGCTATGGCGTCATCTAGTTTATTACCAAACAGGGATGATCCTTCGAAGGGAATCTTGCACCATGTTTGCTTAGAAGATGGGTCAGCCTGCCAAGGGCGTAGCCATAGGGCACGTTTAGCTGTAACTGAGGATAGCATAATCCTGGACAGTAGACGGATCAGATCAACTGATGCTTCACCCAAGAAGGCCACTGCTAGTTTTAGCTCTGCTGCTGCTGAGTTATTTGCCAGATCTTCTGAAACACCTTTGAGAAATTAATCTACATTCTCAGTCCATGCCTCCATAGCCTTAGATACGGCTGCCAAGGCTAGAGCGGGTTTACAAGCTGTCCCAGCAAGACCGTAATTTCTTTTAAGGTCCTGATCCATTCTTCTGTCAAGACTGTCCTTAAAGGAGACTGTGTCTTCAAGAGGGAGCGTGACGTGTTTAGCCAGACGCATTACCGCTGCTTCCACAGGAGGAATATTCTCCAGGTATTTTACCTCTTCTGCCTTGAATGGATACATTCTGGAGGCCTTATTTGTCATCGAGGACTTCCTGTCCACTTTGCTCCACTCTTCATCAAAGATGCCCTTTAGTTCGGCTAAAAGCGGAAAGCTTGGGCGCTCTTTCCCCAGGCGATTGAAAAACCTTTTCTGTTTAGCTGGGGGAGTAGAAGGGTCTTCCCACATAAGGGCCTCTTTGACCGCTTTAATGAGCGGAGTAACTTGAGAGAAATCAAATTCCACACTCTCTTCATCACTCTCTAATTGTCCTTCCGAAGGAAGAGGCGAGGATGCGTAGGGCTGGGAAGGACCTGGAACTTCACGGACCACATCAGCCTGGGAGCCAGATCGAATAGTGCTGGACTGGCTTTGTGCGTGGGAAGCATCCATCTCCTTAAGAGAACGTTGCACCACCTGTTTTACTAGAGACTCGATTCGTTGGTCTTCTGTCTCTTTTTCCCCAACCGCATGGGCATAGCAATGGCTGCATAATGATTTGCCCTCTGGGACTCGTGAGCCGCATCCCCAGCAGGCTCTCCGATTAGAATAACTGTCCTAGCGGTGGGAGCGGTGTCTGGAGGAGGAATGGGAACTTCTCCTCTGGTGGTGAGATGCAGACGGGGAATCACGTCTGTGTTTTGATTTTGATGAATGCTGCGGCATGGCAAGGTCTGAGTCGAGATGAAGATCTGTGGAAGGGCTAAAAAAGGAAAAAAGGGGGATTGGGGAAAAGAGATAAGCCGTCAAGCAACAATACTTGCGACTGAACCCCACGCCATCCCCTCTCCTGCACATACCTTGTGCGTGAGGGCTGGCCACATGTAAGCGGTGAATTGTCCATAACTTCTGGACTAAGGAGTCACAATAGAGACAGGTCGACCAAAAAAACCTACAGTATTTATACAAAAAAATAAATTGGTAACTTGCCCTTTAAGGAAAGTGCACTATATAATGATAAGGGATATATGTTGAAAAGACACATTATGTACATATACACTGTGAGGGGGTTAGCTCGGCAGCGGGTGTGTGTGACCCCCGAGATGGGCTCCCCACACAAAAACAGGCCCAGCAAACGGAGGTTGTGGTTTTCAAAATCAAAAAGGTGCGGTTTATTTTCTATTTACAGTGACAAAACACAGCAAAGCAAAAGAAACATAAACAAAATAAATCCTGGTCAACTTGACCTCTGACTAAACATACAGGTTTCCTAACTAACAACTGGGATCAGCCTAGTGCTGTCCTAGTCCCTAAGTCCCTGGTTTTAAATGTCCAAGCAAATAGCCACACAGGCTTTGTCTCACCGCACAGGGGTTCACTCTCCCTAGACAGTCCACACAGGTCTGGTTCCAGGCATGAGCTAACATCTAATGAAGCTGGGAGTTCTTATAGAGGCCTAAATGAGCTGACAAGCTTCAGCTGGTCTCATCAACTCCCTGTCTGCACGACGCCCCACACTCTCCCTAGAGGTATGAGTCATCCATGAGCCCACTAGCCTCAGCTGGGCTTATACAACTCTCCACCTAGTTGTATAAGTCGGCGTAAAGCCTGAATCTGGGCGAAATATATCTACCCCCCTGGATGCAACCAGGTGACTTTACCTTCCTGCTGTCACATACCCCCCCTCTTGTTTTAACCTCGGGGTTGGAACACCAGCAATCAGGCATTCATGTACTCGAGACAAAGCATCCACATTCCCCATTTGAACGCCAGGGCGATGCTTTACTGTGAAGTTGAATTCCTGGAGGGCCAGGAACCACCTATTCACTCTTCTATTTGTTTCCTTGTTTTGAGCCATCCACTTTAACGGAGCGTGATCCGTAACCATGTCAAAGTGCCTACCTAGCAGGTAGTACCGAAGGGAATCTAGAGCCCACTTCACCGCTAAACACTCCTTTTCAACGGTGGCGTAATTTACCTCATGGGACTTCAACTTCCTGCTGAGGTAAATGACTGGGTGCTCTTCCCCGTTCCAGACCTGGGACAATACTGCTCCTAACCCCACATCTGACGCATCACTTTGTACGACAAAGTCTTTAGAGAAGTCGGGTGAGTACAACACTGGCTGGCTACATAAGGCTTGTTTCAAGAATTGGAATGCTGCCTCAGCCTCGGGGGTCCATTTAATCATGACCGACCCTTTCCCCTTCGTCAGGTTGGTTAGGGGCACAGCCTTAGAAGCAAAGTGGGGAATGAATCGCCGATAATACCCAGCGATTCCCAGAAAGGCTCGTACCTGCTTCTTGCTGTTGGGACGTGGCCAACTCTGGATGGCCTCGACTTTGTTGAGTTGGGGTTTTATTACTCCCCTCCCAATGGTGTACCCAAGATATTTGGCCTCCTCCTGCCCAATGGTACACTTCTTGGGGTTAGCCGTAAACCCCGCTTCCCGAACAGAGTCCAGGACTGCTTGCACTTTTGGCAGATGTGAGGCCCAATCTGTGCTATGGACAATTATGTCATCCAGGTAAGCCGCAGCATACTTCCGATGGGGCCTCAGCATCTGGTCCATTTTCCGCTGGAATGTGGCCGGCGCATTCTGTAACCCGAACGGCATTCTTTTATATTGGAACGCCCCGTCTGGGGTTACAAATGCGGTTTTCTCTTTGGCCGACTTGGCCAGGGGGATTTTCCAATACCCTTTTGTGAGGTCAAGAGTCGTCATGTATCGGGCTGTTCCCAGCCGGTCGATCAACTCATCTATACGTGGCATGGGGTAGGTGTCAAATTTTGTAACTTTGTTCAACTGACGAAAATCGTTACAAAATCGCCAGCTCCCATCCGGTTTAGGCACCAACACAATGGGACTAGACCAATCACTTTGGGACTCCTCTATCACCCCTAAGTTCAGCATTTTCTGTACTTCCTCCCGTATTGCCTCCCGTCGGGCCTCTGGGATCCGATAGGGTTTTAACTTCACCCTTTCACCGGGCGGGGTAATGATGTCATGCTCTACCCCAGATGTTTGTCCCGGCAGCTCAGAGAATACCTCCTTGTTGCGAAGCACAAACTCCTTAACCTCCTGTTGTTGGGGTTGTGACAAGGTGGCTGCTATTCCAACCTCAGGAATCACGCAACCAGTTTGAGCTGGTGACCAAGTGTCTGCGACTAGGGACTCTCTATCCCTCCAGGCTTTCAACAGATTAATGTGATAGATCTGTTCGGGCTTTCGCCTTCCTGGTTGTCTGACCTTGTAATTCACTTCGCTCACTTTTTCCATTATCTCGTAGGGGCCTTGCCATTTGGCAAGGAATTTACTTTCAACCGTAGGGACAAGTACCAGTATCCTATCCCCCGGGGAAAAGGTACGGGTCTTGGCTCCACGGTTGTACACTCTCTGCTGTGCTAACTGCGCTTGGGCCAAATGTTCCTTCACGATGGGCATTACCTGTGCAATTCGGTCTTGCATCAGGGCGACATGCTCAATCACACTCCTGTGGGGAGAACTCTCACTTTCCCAAGTTTCCTTGGCAATATCCAACAGCCCTCTTGGGTGTCTCCCATACAGTAACTCAAAGGGGGAGAATCCCGTAGAGGATTGGGGCACCTCCCTAATAGCAAACATCAGATAAGGAAGTAGACAGTCCCAATCCTTTCCATCTCTATCCACCACTTTCTTCAACATTTGTTTTAGGGTTTTGTTGAACCTTTCAACCAGCCCATCGGTTTGGGGGTGATACACAGATGTACGTAATTGCGTCACTTTGAACAATTTACACAGCTCCTTCATAACCCGGGACATAAAGGGTGTACCTTGGTCCGTAAGCAGTTCTTTACAAATACCCACCCGGCTAAACACAAGAGATAGCTCTTTGGCTATGGTTTTGGCCGAGGTATTTCGGAGAGGGATCGCTTCTGGATAACGGGTGGCATAGTCCATTATAACTAATATGTACTGGTGCCCCCTAGCGGACTTGATTATAGGACCTACCAAATCCATGGCGATCCTCTCAAACGGGACCTCAATGATGGGTAGAGGGACCAGCGGGCTACGGAAATGTGGCATCGGGGCCGACCTCTGACACACAGGGCAGGAGGAACAATAATTTTCTATGTCCTTCATCACCCCCGGCCAATAGAATCTCTGTAATACCCTCTCTCGGGTTTTCTCTGTCCCCAGATGACCTCCAAGAATGTGCCCATGGGCCAACTCCAACACCAACTTCCTGTAAGGTTTGGGCACCACAAGCTGCTCAACGGTTTCTTCTGCCCTTTTTGCCACCCGATACAGTAGGTCCTTCTCTACGCTGAAGTATGGGTAAGTGCAGGTATTATCTGGGTTCACTAACTCGCCATCTATTTCCACTACGTTTTCCCGTGCCTTTATTAGGGCGGGGTCTTTCAACTGTTCTGTGGCAAAGTTTTCCCTGTGAACCTCAAGATCAGAAAACTCCACAGACGGTAGGTTTTCGTCTGAGGAGGTGGGCTCCTCTCCAGTTTCTTGAGTCTCCCCTGCCAATACTGATAAGGGAAATTCCGGAGAGTCCTCACCACTCTCAGGGGAGTTCTGGCTATCACATTCCTGGTACATAGGGGCACCAGTGGGGGGCTCAGGATCATCCCACAGTTCCCAGAACTTCGGAAAATCCCTTCCCACAATGGCGTCATGCGGTAACTGAGATACTAAGCCCACTGGATGAGAGAGGGTACCTTTGGGGGTCTCGAAACACACTGTAGTCACTGGATACTCTCGGGTGTCCCCATGCACACAAATAACAGCTACCTTGCTATTCCCAGAGACCTCTGTTTTAACTAACTCAGCCTTTATCAGGGTCACAAGGCTACCTGAATCCAGCAATACCACAACATTTCTACCATTAACACACATTTTGCATAAATGTTTCTCAGTTCCTCGAATGGCAGTGCATGCGACTGTCGCACACAGCGACTGACGTCTGCCCGTCAGAAAGTCACACTGCATGGGTTCCTCCACAACCGGGCAATTGGCTGCAATATGTCTCGCTTGCCGGCAGCGGTAGCAAACGATCCTTCTTGCGGCCTCTTGAGCCGCTGATTTCCCAGGCTGTTCTCGCCAAACTTGGGGTAGAGCTCCCACCCTCTCACTCTCTCCACCCTCACCCCTTGGAATCCTCTTATCCGCCCCTGGGGATGGTCTGGTCTTAGGGTGGAAAGTCCGAGTGTCTCTGGAAGAGGCCGTCAGGTTCTCTGTAGCCAAGTATTTCTCCACACGATCCACAAGACCATCGGCCGTCTCTGGGTCTCCATGGCTTACCCACTTTTGGATGGCAGTAGGAAGAGCTCTCAAAAACCGATCCATTACAACACGTTCCACAATCTTTGGTGCGGACAAAGTCTCTGGCTGTAGCCACTTTCTGCTCAGGTGAATGAGATCATACATTTGAGACCTGGGGGGTTTTCCAAGCTGGAAAGTCCAGTTATGCACACGCTGAGCCCGGACAGCCTGGGTGACACCCAGCCTTGCCAATATTTCAGCTTTTAGCATCGCATAGTCTTTTGCTTGGTTAGGCTCTAGGTCATAGTAAGCTTTCTGCGATTCACCAGTTAACAGAGGAGCCACCAGTCCAGCCCACTGCTCCTCAGGCCACTTTTCTCTTTCAGCGGTCCTTTCAAATGTGGTCAAAAATACCTCTGGATCATCCTCTCCAGTCATTTTTGTCAATAAACGACTCACCCCAAAGGACGCGGTATTAGTGGGACGGCTTTCCTCACTGGTCTGCGGACGTTGCTGCATTGCTGCTTCCATTTGTTGTTGTAGTCTCTGCTCTTGCTTCTGCAACAGGTCTATGAAGCGGGCCTCAGATTGCTGCTGGGCTTGTTGCTGAGCCTCCAGACTCTGTTGCAAAGTTGCGTTTGTCTGCTGCTGGGCTGCAAGGCTCTGTTGATGAGCTTGCTGCTGGGCTGCGAAGTTCTGTTGTTGAGCTGCAAGGCTCTTTTGCAAACCTGCATTTGTCTGCTGTTGATTGGCATTTGCTAGAGCCAGCTGCTTCAGTATCTCCTCCATGCTGGCTTAAAAAAAAACTGCCCGCATTCTCCACCAACTGTGAGGGGGTTAGCTCGGCAGCGGGTGTGTGTGACCCCCGAGATGGGCTCCCCACACAAAAACAGGCCCAGCAAACGGAGGTTGTGGTTTTCAAAATCAAAAAGGTGCGGTTTATTTTCTATTTACAGTGACAAAACACAGCAAAGCAAAAGAAACATAAACAAAATAAATCCTGGTCAACTTGACCTCTGACTAAACATACAGGTTTCCTAACTAACAACTGGGATCAGCCTAGTGCTGTCCTAGTCCCTAAGTCCCTGATTTTAAATGTCCAAGCAAATAGCCACACAGGCTTTGTCTCACCGCACAGGGGTTCACTCTCCCTAGACAGTCCACACAGGTCTGGTTCCAGGCATGAGCTAACATCTAATGAAGCTGGGAGTTCTTATAGAGGCCTAAATGAGCTGACAAGCTTCAGCTGGTCTCATCAACTCCCTGTCTGCACGACGCCCCACACTCTCCCTAGAGGTATGAGTCATCCATGAGCCCACTAGCCTCAGCTGGGCTTATACAACTCTCCACCTAGTTGTATAAGTCGGCGTAATGCCTGAATCTGGGCGAAATATATCTACCCCCCTGGATGCAACCAGGTGACTTTACCTTCCTGCTGTCACAACACCTATATGTATAACCAAAGACTATGATTGGAACAGACAAAAAACAAATCCGCACTGCCTTTAAGTCTTTTAAATAGTGCACTGACCTGATTGAGAGACAAGAGCCTCAGCAGGGAGATCCAAGTAGCCTCTGCTCGCCTGTCAGGGGAGATCCCAAAATGACACAGGCGAGCCTAGCTTTTAAATTCCCCGCCCGTGACATCACCGCTGTCAATCCAGCTCACCTGCGTGTAGGAGGATCTCCCATCTGCGCCTGTGCGGCCGCGTAGCAACCCGCTGGACCGCGCATGCGCGGACCAAGCCTCGCTCTGGGAGCGGGCACTGCGCATGCCCGAATGGCGGCGGCGCCCGAGAATTGGGTCACCGCTGTGGGCTGGAACGCAGAGCGTTACAGCCGCCATTGGGGAGAGCAGGGGCATGTTTTAACAAACAAACAGACAACAAATATAACAAAGATGCGACTGCCATGGAGCATGGAAAAAATAAGTAGCAGACCTGCCATCCGGGGGAATTCAGGGCACACCGCAGTAACTTCCATTCAAACCTTCATGGTTGCTGTAAGCTCTCCACCCGCCCATGGCTGGGTTCCGAGCTGCACCGCTAAAGGTGTGCCAATCATCCATCGATCCATCCATCCGGAAATCTGCACAGCCGTGCGTGCTTCAGGTCCATTGGAGGAGGACAAAAAAGGAACACAGTGCTGAGAGGTGAGCTTACTTTTATGGGTATGGGGTCCTATAGCATTGGAGAGGAGGTGGGGTTAACCCATATGTAGGCTGCCATGGAGTCAGTCAGGAAAGCTCTATTTGTGTGAAAAAAATGATTAAAATTTCATTTGGTTACAGTGTTGTATGACCGTGCAATTGTCATTCAAAGTGCATCAGCGCTGAAAGTTGAAAATTGGTCTGGGCAGGAAGGGGGTTTAAGTGCCCAGTAAGCAAGTGGTTAATATAAGACTACATGCACACGGACGTTTTTACAGCCACTTGTTTGAGCGTTTTTTGCATCTTAAAAACGCCTCTCCATGTTAGCCTATGGCCTCATGCCCACCATGGCGTTTTTGAGCTGTAAATGGCATAGCCGTTTTTAGGCCCCATGTACATGGGACGCTGGTGCAAAGTCTTCTGAACTAAGGTTGAAACCAGCATTTATAAACACGTGTTTTGCCGCGTTGCATGCCGCGTTTAGCCGCATTTGCGTCTATAATTGTTTAGTTAGGAAACATCATAAGGACCCTCCCTAAGCTCAAAAAACAGTATTATTAACCATTTTAGACAGTTTGTGAGACCAGAGTGAGTAGCAGCAGCTGAGAGAGCAGCAGTGTACTTGTATTTAGCGTGTCACTTGCCACGTCACCTGCCACAAGTTGTGGATTGTCCACTTGCCATGTCACCTGCCACAATTTGTGGATTGTCCACTTGCCTCGTCACCTGCCACAAGTTGTGGATTGTCCACTTGCCATGCCACCTGGCCACGTCACCTGCCACGTCACCTGGCCACGTCACCTGCCACAAGTTGTGTATTGTCCACAATGCAATGCAAGCAATTACAGTTTTTTTTTAAATATATTTTTAATGGTTTTTCATCATTTGCCATCATTTTTGAGTTTTTCAATGTATACATAGGTCACCTTTAAAAACGCTTATAAACGAAAACGCGGCTAAATGCCGGTACCGCGTTTAGCCGCGTTTGGCGTCTGAAACTTGGAAATCTTTGGCGTCTGAACGCATTTTTTTTACTTTCTGAAAAACGAGGTTAAACACAACTGGGCCAGTACCCCTACCCATTCACCTGGTGGAAAAAAAATGTCAATAAAAAAAAACACACTACACAGGTTTTTAAAGTAATTTATTAGGCAGCTCCGGGGGTCTTCTTCCGACTTTGGGGGTCTTCTTCCAACTTCAGGCGTCTTCTTCCGACTATGGGGGTTCTCTTCCGACTTCGGGGTCTCTTCTTCTGCTCTCCGGTGTCGTCTCTGCGCTCTCTGGTTCTTCTCCCGCTCTCCGGTGCTTTCTGCTTTCTGCCGGGCGCCTCCGCTATCTTCTTCTATCTCTTTTGCTAGCGGGGGCCCGGTCTTCATCGTCGTCTTCTTCCCTCTTCTCTCCTCCCGATGTTGACTCAATGCTCTCTACCGCTATAATGCCGTGTGCGCGGAGTGCAACGACTTATATAGGCATGGGGCGTGGTCACCGGGTGATGTCATCCGGTGACCCCACCCCCGTATGACATCACAGTCCCGGGGAATGATGGGACTGTGATGTCATACGGGGCGTGGTCACCGGGTGGCATCACCTGGTGACCACGCCCCATGCCTATATAAGTCGTGCGCTCCGCGCACACGGCATTATAGCGGCAGAGAGCATCGAGTCAACATCGGGAGGAGAGAAGAGGGAAGAAGACGACGATGAAGATCGGGCCCCCGCTAGCAAAAGAGCTGGAAGAAGATAGCGGAGGCGCCCGGCAGAAGGCAGAAAGCACCGGAGAGCGGGAGAAGAACCACAGAGCGCGGAGACGACACCGGAGAGCAGAAGAAGAGACCCCCGAAGCCAGAAGAGAACCCCTGAAGTCGGAAGAGACCCCCCGAAGTTGGAAGAAGACCCCCAAAGTCGGAAGAAGATCCCCGGAGCTGCCTAATAAATTACTTTAAAAACCTGTGTAGTGTGTTTTTTTATTTACTTTTTTTTCCTCCAGGTGAATGGGTAGGGGTACGATGTACCCCATACTCATTCACATATGGTGGGGGGCCGGGATCTGGGGGCCCCCTTATTAAAAGGGGCTAGCAGATTCCGATAAGCCCCCTCTGCCCGCAGACCCAGACAACCAACAGCCAGGGTTGTTGGGAAGAGGCCCTTGTCCTCATCAACATGGGGACAGGGTGCTTTGGGGAAAGGGGTGGCTGCAGGGCCCCCCTGCCCCAAGCACCCACCCCCCATGTTGAGGGCATGTGGCCTGCTACGGTTCGGGGGGGGGGCGCTCGCTCGTCCCCACCCCATTCCTGACCGTCCGGGCTGCGTGCTCGGATAAGGGTCTGGTATGGATTTTGGGGGGACCCCCACGCCATTTTTTCAGCGTAGGGGGTTCTCCTTGAAATCCATACCAGACCTAAGGGCCTGGTATGCTCTTGGAGGGGAACCTTCCGTTTTTTTTTTTTTTATTTGGCGTGGAGTTCCCCCTCATGATTCATACCAAACACAGGGGACAGCGAGCGCGAGGTGTGCAGTACCCTGTCGCCGAGAACCAGCGCGATGGGATCGCGCTGGAAACATTCTCGCGGGCTGGTACTGGCAAAGAAGCCTGTCCTGGAGGCGACTTCAAGTCGCTCCAAGTCGCGCTGTGGTTCACGCTCAAGTCATGTCTAAGTTGCCTCGCAAAGTCGCGCTACCCATGTGTGAACCGGCACACAAGTCGCCCCACAAGTCGGATCATCTTGATCCGACTTCTGGTGCAACCTCTATTCAAATCAATGGGCTCCCATAAGGAACCATAAATTTTGAATAGAGACAGAGAAACACCGCTGATATTTTTATTTACAATCACATTGCGCCGCCGGTTCACACGCCCAATTAATGATTTATCCGGCACACCAATTAAGGTATGAACCGGCGCAGCGCAGTGTTCTTAGTAAATCACCCCCAATAAGTGTAAAAGTAACTAATAATACATGTGCATCATATAGTCCAAAAGAAGAAAAAAACTTGGTATATATATATATATATATATATATATATATATATATATAAAAAAGTGAGTCCAAAAAATGATGTGTCCCAAAGAATTATGTGTATAATCATATAGTTCACATAAAGGGTAACAATTTCCCAAAAGAGACGAAAATTTCCAGCAAGCAAGAAGAGAAGAGTGGGAGAAGAACAGGCGTGGGAGTCCAGGTTTTCACATCAATAGGGAATCAACCATTACAGGCATATTCTCAAAATCCTCCCCCGATGATACCAGCCTCTCTATGTATTGATGGACCCAGAAGGGTCAGACAAAGCCTTGATAAATCTCCAGCATTAAAGATGATTCTCTCCAACTCCTATGTGTGTTCAGTAAGCAGCGATCTCTGCAGCCTTTCCACCACTTCCAACCGTGTATTCCTAAGATCTTCTTTTACTCCATAGTCCTTATGTATCCTCTGTCACTCCTCAGCCTCATGCCATTGCTGACAGCAGGAAGGATTGTAGTAGATCTTATAAGGAGACACTCTCAGGTGCAAGTTACTAACTTTCTCTTCTCTTCCCCAAACTTGGTGGAAGAAGTTGCACAATTATTTTTCCATTAAATTTCTGGTACTTCAATCAGATCTGTTCATTAGAACAAAAATAGAAAATTGTGTGTAGCGGGTATATGCTTTCTATTTTTTGAATCTGGTGGAGAAACTGTGATGTATGGTTCCCTGGGGCCCACCAGGTGGCGCTGTCGCTTTGGACCCGGGGTTGAGCCATCGGTGCGGTGTCGTACCTCTTTTGGTCTCTCTCAGCGGTTGTATGGTGGGGCGGGGAACCCGCCGTGCTTGCTGGGAGGGGGTATAAAGGTACCATTTTCGGTGATTTGTCCCGGTTGTTCGGGACTGGTGTGCCAACTGAAGCCGTTCGGGCGATGCGAGGCCTGTGGGGAATTCCTTTTTGAAGTGGATCCAGCGGTTGAGAAGCCGAGAACCATTTACCCCGGCCGGGCTGCAGGCAACACCACTCAGAGAGGAGGAATCACTGCTTTTGACAGCCATCCCTACGCACACTGCAACGACCGCGGAGGAGGTCGTGAGTACTCAACGGGAGAAATCCGAGGATGTTGACTCGGTCACCACTGTCTCGCAGCGTCCTCCACCGAAGAGAAAGACCGGTATGGTAGCCCCGACCAGCGGTTGTGGTGGACCATCTCGCCCGCTTACGCCCGGCCCAGATGGATACGTCGATAAGAGTTCCGGACGTCCCGCTTCAAGTAAAGGCCGAGGTAAGCCAGGTGGAGAGATTTGGTGTGTGGGAAGAGGTGAAAATTCAGTCTCCACTACAGGCTACCTGCCCGCGGAGTAGTGTGACACCTCTGACCTGGAGTCGCTCTCGGATATGGGAGACGATGTTGCTATTGATGAACTGTTTGCAGAAAAGGGCTGGGACAAAGTACCTCTTGCCTCATCCCGCAGAACTAGGGACCCACCCATGTCTACAGGGGATAGTACACCCCGGGTGGAGGCACCAGCGCCTGAGGAGGGGTCCTGTTCCCAACCTGCCCCTACATCCCCGGTGTCACCTACACCCAGTATCTTGAGGGGGAGCACAAGTGTCACCTGGATTGAGCTAAATGAATGGACTCACACAAAAGTCACCTGTTGAATTGTTCCTGATTGGATATTTTCTCAAACTGCTGGAACAAAATATACATCATATTGTATGAACGATCTGGATCTGGATCTCCATACAAACTTGTATGGTGGACTCTTGAATCGCACATTTTTTCACTTAATTGTTTATTTTGTACATTTAATTATTCAATTGTTTAACACGTGGAATGATCATTTTCCTTACTTGATGTTTTATGCACCACAATAGTTCACTATTGTCATGGATATGCATTAATGTCTGTCTGCCATCTTACCTTCCTCCTCATGTGTTCATCTAGAGACCAGACCTCCTTCACCTGGCTTCCTTTATAATCTCCTCCCAGCCTGACTCCACCCCAGGCCCTATCACTGAACACTATATTAACCTGTGCACTGCAAGCCTGCTTTGCTGATCAACGTGTTTGTTAGGCATTGTGTGTTTGGGTTCCTGCCTGCCGTGTGCTACGTCTGTCTCTCTGTTACGTTATTGGCTTGTCCCCGACCATCCCTGTCTGCTCGTGACCCTTGACCTTCGGCTCGTTCTTCGTTATCCTTGTCTGCTTGTGGCCCCTGACCTTCGGCTTGTTATTCGGTTCTCTCTATCGTGTGCTGCTGCTTCCCCTTATCCTACGGGGCGTGAGCTAGGAAACTCCAGGGGCCGCGACCTGGTCCCAGCCTGCAGCGTAACATCCTCACCACTAGAGGCCCTGGAGAAGACCAGCTGGGTCTTAGACTCCGCGCCCTGGGGAATCTTGGCTCTCGCTTCCGTTGGGATCCCGGTTGTGCTCCTCTGGTCCCGCTTTCCACAACCACCCAGTTTCCTATCCACAGAAGCCAGCCATAGGGTTCACTACCTCGCGGTGCACTCCTGTCCCCCTACGGTGTGCATCTGTCACCTGGCCACAGGTGACCCTGACAGTTTGATCAGCCATGAACCCGGCTGACATCCCGCTTCCCGCGGATGATCCATTGCAGGGCATAGTTCGCAGACTTGAGACCCAGGAATCAAATCAGACCCAGGTGATGCGATTCCTCCAGGATCTGGCTTCTCGATTCGAGCAGCTTCAGGTCTCCTTGGGAACCCCGAATCCGCAACCCCAAGTACAACCAGCGGCTGTACCTATCGCACCAGTCGCAGCCTCACACTCACTAAGATTGCCAGCTCCGTTCCGTTTCTCTGGGGACTCCAAGGCCTGCAGGGGGTTTCTCAGCCAATGCACTATTCATTTTGAGCTTCAGCCTCAAAGCTTCCTATCTGACCGGGCTAAGGTAGCCTATATCATTTCCCTCCTCTCCGGTGAAGCTTTGGCCTGGGCTGCCCCCCTGTGGGAGAGGAACGATCCGGTGGTTTCCAGTCTGTCCGAATTCTTGAAGCTCTTTCGTAATATCTTCGAAGAGCCGGCTCGGGCTTCTTCAGCGGCTAGTGCTGTCTTACGTCTTCGCCAAGAATCTAGTTCAGTGGGGCAATATGCTCTTCAGTTCCGTATCCACACAGCTGAATTGAGCTGGAATAATGAGGCCCTGGTCGCTACCTTTTTACATGGCCTCTCTGACCGAGTGAAAGACGAATTAGCGGGAAGAGCCATTCCCGTCGGTCTGGACGATGTAATTTCATTATGCAACCAGATCGACATTCGTTTTCAAGAGAGGTCCTTAGAAAAAAGACGCCAGCACTCTCTGGGTCCTAGCCAGTCTGAGCTCCCCTCCCTTCATTCCGTGGAGCATCCTCTACCTGCTGAAGAACCTATGCAGCTGGGCCGGACCAGACTAACCCCCGAAGAACGTGCTAGGCGCAGAACTCTGGGCTTGTGCCTCTATTGTGGGGGCAAGGGTCATTTTCGTGACTCCTGCTCGCTTCGTCCGGGAAACGCTCGGGTCTAATACATTTGGAAGGTGGAGTATTGGACCCAGAAACATCACCTTCTCGCCTGCTCTTGCCGGTGTCCCTTCATGTAGGCACTTCTCCTCAGTCAACCCTTGCATACCTGGATTCCGGGGCTGCCGGCAATTTCATGGATTGGAGAACTGCTTCTTCTATGAAGCTTACCCTTTCACCTCTCACTACCCCATTGGTAGTCTCGGCAATTGATGGCACTGTTCTCCCAGGGGGCCCTATTCGCTTCCAGACGCTACCCATTAGGATGTCGGTAGGGATTCTCCACCAGGAGTGGATATCCTTTCTTATTCTACCCAAGGCCTCTACCCCAGTTGTATTGGGCCTCCCTTGGCTACAGCTCCACTCTCCACATGTGGACTGGGTCTCTGGGCAGATCCTGGCCTGGGGTTCCTCATGTTTCTCGTCGTGTCTTCTCAAGGTGACCCCCAAGGAGAGTCTTCCGGTTGCTGCCACTTCTGTTTCTTCGGATCTTCCCGCCGCATACAGCGATTACCGGGATGTGTTCTGTAAAAAATCAGCTGAGGTGCTTCCTCCCCACAGGTCTTTTGACTGTGCTATTGATCTTGTCCCCGGAGCAACTCTACCCAGGGGTCGTACCTACCCTCTGTCCATCCCAGAGACCCAGGCCATGTCGGAGTATGTAGCAGAGAATCTGGAGAGAGGGTTCATCCGGAAATCCTCATCGCCTGCAGGGGCAGGGTTCTTTTTTGTTGCCAAAAAGGATGGTACCTTAAGACCCTGCATCGATTATCGGGGTTTAAATGCGGTTACTATTAAAAATCGATACCCCTTACCCTTAATATCTGAGCTATTCGATAGGTTGAAGGGTGCCTCCATTTTCACCAAGTTGGATCTCAGAGGCGCGTACAATCTCATTCGAATACGGGAGGGTGACGAATGGAAGACTGCATTTAACACTAGAGACGGGCATTACGAATATCTGGTGATGCCTTTTGGTCTGTGTAATGCTCCAGCCGTGTTTCAAAACTTTGTCAATGAAATCTTCAGAGATCTGCTGTACCAGTTTGTTGTCATCTATCTGGATGACATTCTGATCTTTTCTGAAAATCTGCTCGTCCACAGAAACCATGTCCGCACTGTACTTCAACGTCTTAGAGAGAACAATCTCTATGCCAAGCTGGAGAAATGTTCCTTTGAATGTTCTGAGGTCCTGTTTTTGGGGTGCTTTGTCTCATGTTCGGGGCTTCGTATGGACCCTGGGAAGGTCTTGGCTATCACCAACTGGCCTCTTCCTGCTAGCCTCAAGGCCACACAGCGCTTTCTTGGCTTCACTAATTATTATAGGCAGTTCATAAGGAATTACTCTTCCATTGCCGCGCCTATTATCGCTTTGACCAAGAAGGGTGTGAATGCCAGAGACTGGCCTCCCGAAGCTGTCTCTGCATTTCACAACCTGAAACAGGCCTTTGTTTCTGGCCCCCTCTTGAGGAGACCAAATCCTGGGAATGCATTTTTTATTGAAGTGGACGCTTCCTCAATGGGGGTGGGAGCTGTGCTTCTTCAAATCTTTGAGAAGAGACGCCAACCATGTGCGTTCTTCTCCAAAAAATTTTCTCAGGCAGAGAGGAATTATGCCATCGGTGATCGGGAACTTCTCGCAATTAAATTGGCGTTAGAGGAGTGGCGTCATCTCTTGGAGGGTTCCCCTCACTCCATAACGATCTTTACCGATCACAAGAATTTACAGTATCTACAGAATGCTAAACGTCTGAATCCTAGACAGGCCAGGTGGAGTCTCTTCTTTGCCCGTTTTAATTTCACGATTACCTACAAACCTGGTTCCTGCAACGGTCGGGCTGATGCGCTCTCTAGGTCATTTGACACTTTGGACGAGGAGTCCGCCCCTGAACCTGAGCCGATCATTCCCACCTCATGCATTGTTGCCCACTCTACCACCCTGAAGTCTAAAATTCCGCCTGGTAAGACCTTTGTCCCCACTGAGCTAAGAGCTAAGATCCTTCGTTGGGGACATGATTCCAAGGTGGCAGGGCATTCTGGATTCCTCCGATCCTTCCTACTCATCAGTCGTCACTACTGGTGGCCTAATCTCCGCTCAGACGTCAAAGACTACGTTAAAGCTTGTCATGTCTGTGCTCAGTCCAAATCCTCCACACAAGCTCCTGCTGGTCTCCTCATGCCCTTGCCTATTCCTAAGGAACCCTGGGCCCATATTGCCATGGATTTTATCACCGATCTCCCACTGTCTGAGAATAATACAGTCATTTGGGTGGTAATCGATCGATTCTCCAAGATGGCTCATTTTGTTCCTCTTCCTGGTCTTCCTTCTGCCCCTGCCTTGGTTCCCATTTTCATTCGAGAAATTCTCCGCCTACATGGGGCCCCTTCTCATATTGTTTCCGACAGGGGAGTCCAATTCACGTCTCGTTTTTGGAGAGCCTTTTGCAAATCCCTCAATATTGTCTTGGATTTTTCTTCTTCTTACCATCCCCAATCCAATGGACAGACTGAGAGGGTTAATCAGGAGTTAGAGGTCTTTCTTCGCACCTTTGTGTCTTCTCACCATGACGATTGGTCCTCTCTACTCCCGTGGGCAGAATTCTCCCATAACAATCATGTGAATACCAGTTCGCAGAAGACACCCTTTTTCACAGTTTATGGAAAACACCCTCAACTTCCTCTTCCTATGATCTGTTCTCCAGACATTCCAGCTTTGGCTTCGGTTCAGGAGTCTCTCAATTCCGTTTGGGGTCACGTTCATGATTCCCTCCGGGCAGCTGCTGAAAAATTCAAAGGCTTTGCCGACCGCCGCAGGCGTAAACCGCCTTCTCTTCAGCCAGGGGACAAAGTCTGGCTCTCTACCAGGAACATCAAGCTCCGAGTTCCTTCTCTGAAGTTTGCTCCACGATTCATCGGTCCATACACGGTAACTGCTAAACTGAATCCGGTTTGTTTCAAACTCCAGATTCCTAAGAGCCTTAAAATCACTAACTCCTTTCATGTTGCTCTTCTAAAGCCTTTAGTCCTCAATAAATTCTCTCGTCCTCTTCCTACCGTGGCGCCTGTCTCGGAGGATAATCAGGAGTACGAGATCAGTCAAATTCTGGACTCCCGACTCTGTAAAGGCGTTCTTCAGTACCTCGTTCATTGGAAAGGGTTTGGTCCTGAGGAGAGGTCTTGGATCACTGCATCTGAGGTCTTTGCACCTCGTCTGTTAAAGGAGTTTCATCTGAAGTTTCCCTCTAAACCTGGGCCCAGGCGGGGAAGGGGGAGGCCTCGTAAGAGGGAGGGTACTGTCATGGATATGCATTAATGTCTGTCTGCCATCTTACCTTCCTCCTCATGTGTTCATCTAGAGACCAGACCTCCTTCACCTGGCTTCCTTTATAATCTCCTCCCAGCCTGACTCCACCCCAGGCCCTATCACTGAACACTATATTAACCTATGCACTGCAAGCCTGCTTTGCTGATCAACGTGTTTGTTAGGCATTGTGTGTTTGGGTTCCTGCCTGCCGTGTGCTACGTCTGTCTCTCTGTTACGTTATTGGCTTGTCCCCGACCATCCCTGTCTGCTCGTGACCCTTGACCTTCGGCTCGTTCTTCGTTATCCTTGTCTGCTTGTGGCCCCTGACCTTCGGCTTGTTATTCGGTTCTCTCTATCGTGTGCTGCTGCTTCCCCTTATCCTACGGGGCGTGAGCTAGGAAACTCCAGGGGCCGCGACCTGGTCCCAGCCTGCAGCGTAACATCCTCACCACTAGAGGCCCTGGAGAAGACCAGCTGGGTCTTAGACTCCGCGCCCTGGGGAATCTTGGCTCTCGCTTCCGTTGGGATCCCGGTTGTGCTCCTCTGGTCCCGCTTTCCACAACCACCCAGTTTCCTATCCACAGAAGCCAGCCATAGGGTTCACTACCTCGCGGTGCACTCCTGTCCCCCTACGGTGTGCATCTGTCACCTGGCCACAGGTGACCCTGACAACTATACTATATACCATTGGCTGGTCTAAATAAGCACGGGGGTCTCTTACCCCCCTTTTTCTATCACTTCTACAGTGACCGAATTACCTATGCACTCATGCACTTAGCACTTTGACATTCACACACATGATATACCACTAACCTACCCAAAACACCTGCGGTCAGGGAGAGGTCACTGCTGACCCTTCCACCAATTATCTCAGAATTTTTGGGGTTCAACTGTTCGGGTTTTTTGGTTTCAACTGTTCGGGTTTTTTGGTTTCAATTGTTTTGGTTTTTTATCTGGGTTTACAAGGAATTTCACATATATAACCCATACCCTCCACTTGGGAGTGCCACTTACCCCACATATATATCAATCAATAACTTCAAGTTCACCGACAGTGACAGCGTGGGAGAGGGAGGTGAGTGCACACATTATTCCAATAAACCTGCTTGCTGGAAATTTTCGTCTCTTTTGGGAAATTGTTATCCTTTATGTGAACTATATGATTATACACATAATTCTTTGGGACACATCATTTTTTGGACTCACTTTTTATATATATATATATATATATATATATATATATATATATATATATATATACACACACACACCAAGTTTTTTTCTTCTTTTGGACTATATGATGCACATGTATTATTAGCTACTTTTACACTTATTGGGTTATTGGATCATTTCATAGCACTTTTTCACTTTTAGCACTTTGCACTTTGATAATTAGCGCTGCTTCAATATTTTTTACTTATTTATCTGTGTTGGTCACACTATAGAAGTTTAGCTGCTGCTTGTCATTTATTATTTATATTAGCACTTTAGCATTATGTCAAAGAATTTTCGGACCGACTCTCGTTACAAGTCAAGATGTTTTATTGCATATGCAGAGAAAATGGTTAAAGTATATTTGTGGCTTCAGAGATCCATTTTCTGCCTGTCATAGATTCTCATTCTGCTTTTATAACCCTTAAACCTTCCCCTTTCCTGCTCGTAACGTCCTGATCATGTGTATAATTTCAACCTTTATTCTGACGTTTTTAGCAGGAAAGAGGGAAATATCCTTTTTCAGCCTACACCTTATGACAGGATATTTCATACAATGGATACATAAATTATCTCATACAATGGAAACATAAATTATTTCATGGTTCACAGCCCATGTTTGGCAGATGTAAGCAAAATACAGTTTTACTATAAGTCAGCACATTTTTTGCACAAATAGAATATGGTCATATGACTTATTCCAGTAATTAGGACTATTAGAGCTATTCAGCATATTTATGTATAATAGAGTTATAAAACAAACATTTTAACTTTAGAAGATTAATATGCATCTTGATAGTTGACAGATAAAGTATAATTTTAAATTTATCTAACATTCCCTCCTCATTATACTTATAATGTCAATACTTCAAATATCCAGGTTCTTTATTTTACCAGGTATTATCATTTAGACAAATAGGTCTTTTGAAAGGACTGTAAGTTCATCTTCATCAGGTTCCGGGTATAGTTCAGTGTTGTTCTGGAAAAACATAGTCTTTGTTAGTGATTTGTCAATCAGTCTTTGAAGAATTCCTCTAATACAAGGAATGCAGCAACATCCACACAGCGTAAGGACCGTGGCTGCCATGACAACAGAGATGAGCAAACCTTTTGCAAGATCACCCCATTTACCAAACCATTTTTCAAAGAGTCCTGTTAAGGGGTTCTCTACACCAGAGTTCTCAGTTAGTTCCTGGGATAACATTTGTAGGCCTTGCAAAGCCTTGGTGATACTTCCATCAGGTGCCGTATTATTTGGAATAAAAGTGCAGCAGAAGGTGCCGAACATTTCGCATACCCCGCCCCTTTCTGCCAGCAACATATCCAATGCTATACGGTTCTGCCACGCTGTCAAAGAGGTGGCGTCCAATTGTGCTGCTATACCTTTGATAGCATCTCTGGTGTAATTCACAAACCTCTGCTGGTTGTAGTAAATGTAGTTTATCCAGTCGACATTCTTATTGGGCTGTACCCATAGGAAGAGTGAGGTGAGTCCTGCTGTTACTTGATTCTGTGCTTTAAATTCATCCGGAACTCCTCGTGGAACACCTATTGAGTCTATATAAACCCGGTTGTCAAAGGATCCTTGGGGTGTTTCTCGCTTAAACCGTTTAAAATAGTGTTTACCTGGTAGTTTTATCAATTTGTTAGTCATAGGAACAATATAAAATGGAAACAACAGGCGGGTAAGGGCACAACTACCCTCCCATCTAGGTGGCAGTCTGGGTCTTAGTTTCATGTCCCCACACAGCCACCAAACATCAGCCAGTTGCCGTTTCTGTTCCTGAAACCATTTTTGTTGGTACTTAATGTCTGTAGTTGATGTTGTGGTCGCACAGTATTCAGGAGATAGGGTGCCAACCTTTGAACCATCCTTGTCTATGTTAGAGAAACAAGAAAAATGTCCTGGTAATGCTTGTACTGAAGGGGGTATACTTCGCATTTTAGTTTTAGGGTATCTCTTTTTCTCATTTGCACATTCAGACCCAGTAATATTTTCTGAAAACAGTCTTATTATGCAAGCTAAATCTGTTTCCTCTTCAGGGAGAGGAACGGTAGCTAGTTGTGGTCTTCGGTTTGCACAAGAAATACAATCACTTAACCCCTTAGATTGAGTTGTGTATCTGACCCATTCTATCCACTCATTTTTGTCTCCAAATCCTGTTTCTATACTTAATTGTTCCTTGTAGGTAAAATCTGTTTTAAACAAGGAGGGATTAAGTTGAAACTGAGTGGGCTCTGGGACTGGGGTGTTCTGACCAGGGAGTACAACCTTAATAGTAATTCTTCCTAGTAGATCACTCAGGCTGGGCCTATATACTCCTAGACCATAAACTCCAGCATCTGATACCTGCAGGTTTTTTATTGTCAAGGAGATGGGATTACATTTATTAGGTGTAAGCCAATCACGGGACTGGCAATCACCAGTCCACCCTCTTCGACTGTATATAGATATACGTTCTACCTGATCCTTCCTTTGTTTAGGGATCACGGCAGAACTAGCAAGCCAACCATTATCATCTGTTGACCACCACACATCAGCCCACGCACTGCATTCTGGAGTAGAACATAAGTATTTGCCCGTAAAAACATATCTTTGATACCCAATGTCTATGACTTGACTTAGATCAAATTGTATTGTGGTGGTCTTACCCTGTATAACATTTATGGTGACACCATCTGGCCCCTTCATTATCTGTCTTTCCCCTCTATGACCCATTATGTTCAGTATTGGAATGAGGTCAAAAAGCATATAAATCCCCACAACTATGCCCCCTACTATCAATGTGATCAAAAGGATTCTCCCTGTCCATGTTTTAGTAAAATACCCTGGTTCAAACATTAGTCTCTCTCTGGGTCTTCCCTCCACCCCTATGAGTCCATAATGTACCATTCCCTTCTCCTGTGGTGTGGCAGTTATTCAGATTTTTTATTTAAATGATGTGCCTTCTTGCAGTGGGTGAGGTGTATCCAAGGTATTCGCTCCACAATTTTCACTGCGGTGGGTGTAGACAACAGTACTTGATAGGGTCCTTCCCACCTGGGGTCAGACCAAGTCTTTCTCTTTATTATTTTTATCCAGACCCAATCTCCAGGTTGTACAAGATCTTCTTGTTCTGTTTTAGTCTCTTGACCTGTAAGAGAATTTGGGCATAGGAGTTCTTTAGTTGTTAGCAACTTTCTCATATAATTTGCCAGTTCATAGTCCATTTCCTCATCATCTCGAGCGAATGCTCTGAGTTGTGGAATATAATAAGGTTTACCATACAACATTTCATACGGTGTTAGGCCCTTAGCAGTAGGGGTAATTCTTGTACTTAACAATGCCATCGGCAAACACTGAACCCAGTTTTTTCCTGTTTCCTCCATCAATTTTCTTAGTTTACTCTTTAAGGTACCATTATGTCTTTCCACTGTGCCTGCAGATTGTGGGTGGTAGACACAGTGGTTTTTCAGGTCAATATTATACCATTTACCAATCTGTTGTATTGTTCGGTTCACAAAATGGGAGCCATTGTCACTGTAAATTACCGAGGGGATCCCTTGTCGTGGAATCACCTCTTTGATTAGTACTTTGGCTACTGACTGCCCATCCGGGTGTGTCATAGGAAAAGCTTCCACCCACTTTGTAAACATATCAACAATAACCAGACAGTACTTTTTATTCTCACATTTGTTCAATTCAATAAAATCCATGCATATTGTGTGAAAGGGATAAGGGGGTTGTGGGAAATGACCTTGTAAGGGTCGTAGGGCACCTTGTGCATGGTATCGGTTACAAATCGGACATGTGAGACAAAATTTTTTTGAGTAGTTCGTAAATCCATATGTTGTGAATACCTTGTTGATCACCTGTACCATCCCTCCTTTTGAGGTATGGGCTTGCCCATGGCTCAATAATGCAGCATACCTAAATAATGATGTAGGTAAGATGGGTTTACCGTCTGTACTTGTATATACATCATTGACCAGTGTTGCCCCTTTTGATAACCACTTTTGTTTTTCACCTTCCGGTGATGCCTTCTGCATTTCTGATAACCATGTTTCATCAATAGCTTTCCGTACCTCACCATTTACTTGGAGATTTGTATAACATATGTACGTTATTTGCTGTCCTTCAGCAGCTGCTTTTGCTGTCTTGTCTGCTAGTGCATTCCCTAGGGTAATTGGATCTGTTCCCTTTCTATGTGCTGCACATTTACAAATAGCCACTTGTGCTGGTTTTTGTACATTTTCTAGAAGGGCAAGAATGAGATCTCTATGTGTGATCGGTTTACCTGTGGACGTAATCATACCCCTATTTTTCCATTGCTGGGCAAATATGTGTATAGTGGAGAAAGCGTATTGGCTGTCAGTATAAATATTTATTTTTTTCCCTTCCCCTAGACTGCAAGCCCTAGACAGGCCTATAATTTCAGCTTGTTGTGCAGAATAGGAATTGGGAAGGGATCTGGCTTCAATGACCTGGTCATGTGTCACTATAGCATAAGCTGTTTGATTTATCCCTTTATCGTTTTTTCTACACGACCCATCAACAAAGAAGGTAATGTCAGCATCTAGAAAGGGAACATCAGTGAGATCCTTTCTAGGGAGTACCCGTTCATCAATTTGAGCTATACAATCATGTGGATCCCCGTCACCAGGTGTTGGCATTAGTGTAGCGGGATTCAATGTAGTGCACCTCTCAATTGTAAGGTGTGGCTGTCCCAGAAGTGTAGTCATGCATGATAAATGTCTGGCTGGAGATAAATAGGAGATCTTGTCTTGTAGTAAGATCACTGAGATGGCATGTGGGACCTTAAGTACCAGGGGATGGAACAATACTATCAATTAGTGATGAGCCGAACACCCCCGGGTTCGGTTCGCACCAGAACCCGCGAACGGACCGAAAGTTCGAACGAACATTAGAACCCTATTAAATACACTGGATGCGAACGTTCGAATTCTAAAGTGCTAATTATAACAACTATTATGCATGTTATTGTCCTAAAAAGGGTTTGGGAACCTGGGTTCTGCACCAGGGGACATGTATCAATGCAAAAAGAAGTTTTAAAAACGGTCGTTTTTCGGGAGCAGTCATTTTAATGATGCATAAAGTGAAAAAAAAAAGTCAAATATTCCTTTAAATATCGTACCTGGGGGGTGTCTAAAGTATGCCTGTGAAGTGCCACGTGTTTCCCGTGTTTAGAACTGTCCCTGCACAAAATAACATTTCTAAAGGGAAAAAAGTCATTTAAAACTGCTTGCGGCTTTAATGCAATGTCTGGTCCCGGTAATATGGATGCTAATCTTTAGGAAAAATGGCATAGCTACCCCATCAACACCCCCCCCCCTACCCCAGCCCATTACCAGCCCCTTTGGGTCTTGTATGGATATTAAGGGGAACCCCGCACATAAAATAAAAAAGGCCCTATATACTCTGAACAGCCGTATACAGGCGGTGCATACAAGACAGGGACTGTAGGTTTGTTCTTATGTAGAATGTGTTTGTAATTTTGAACAGGTACATTGTTGAAGTGTAGCTCCAGCCCAAAAATCTATTTTTAAACTTTTTGGGAAACATAGGTAAGGGTTATCACCCCTGTAACATTTGTTTTGCTGTCTGTGCCCCTGTTCAGAACATTTCACCTCACTTTCCGTCCCAATGACAACTGTTTTTGAAATGTGGTGTTTTTCTTGAAACAAGGATTGCTGATAAAGCATCAGTACAGATGAGACACCTTTCTCCCATATTTATTCTTACAGGAGAGAATTTTCCTTTCTAGGGGTAGATTTCCTCTCACTTCCTGTTGTCTTCTTTCGTTTGCAAGTAGGAGTCGTTTGTAAGTTGGATGTTTGAAAGTAGGGACCTGCCGTATATACTCTGCAGAAATAGGCCCCTTAGTTGTTGGTGTTGGCACAACACTGTAAGCACTCACAGTTACTCTTGGTTGGTGCTGGAACACCCTGCTGTCAACTATTATATCAGGAATTTTAATTACATATAATTGTTGAACAGTGGTAGTAAAAATTGGGGCTTTGATGGTGGTGCTGGTGCCACAACACTGTAAGCCCTGACAGTTACTCTTGGTGGGTGCAGCAATGGGCCCTGCTGTGAATTATTAGATCAAGAATTGTAATTACATGCCCCTTTTGAACAGGGGCTGAAAAATTGGGCCTTTCGTGGTGGTGGTGGTGGTGGCGTTGCCACAACACTGTAAGCCCTCAGAGTTACTCTTGGTGGGTGCAGCAATGGACCCTGCTGTGAATTATTAGATCAAGAATTGTAAGTGCATGCCCCTGTTGAACAGGGGCTGAAAAATTGGGCCTTAGGCACTGGTGGCACAACACTACAACCCCTCACAGATACTGTACTTGGAGCACAGCAATGAGCCCTGTTGCAAAGTATTGCTTCAAAAATTGTAATGACACGCCCCTGTTAAACAGGGCCTGAAAAATTGGGCCTTAGGCACTGGTGCCACAACACTCCAACCCCTCACAGATACTGTACTTGGAGCACAGCAATGAGCCTTATGGCAAATTATTGCTAAAAAAATTGTAATTACACGCCCCTGTAAAACAGGGGCTGAAAAATTGGGCCTTAGCCACTGGTGGCGGCACCCATAAACAAAAATGATCTTCCAAGCTATCATCATCAATCGTATCATTGAGGACTCGGAGGAGGAGGATAGCCAGTCAACATAACAGCACAGGCACTCAGCATCAGCATCAGTCTTGAAGGGATGTGACATGTTAAAATCAATTAGTCTGTTATATCAGCATCAGGTGTGTGGTAGCTGGTGGTGATCCAAGACTGGTTCATCTTGATGAAAGTCAGTCGATCAACCGAGTCGGTGGACAGGCGCACCCTGTGATCCGTGACAAATCCTCCAGCAGCACTGAATGTGCGTTCCGAAAGAACGCTGGATGCAGGACAGGCCAGTAGCTCAATTGCATACTGTGCAAGCTCTGGCCAGTGATCCATCCTCAAGACCCAGTAAGCCAGAGGATTTTCGGTGGGGAAGGTGTCCAAGTCTGACCTTGCCCCTAGATATTCCTGCACCATGTTTATCAGACGCTGGCGATGGTTGCTGGAACCGATCATACTTTGGGGCTGCGGACTAAAGAATTGTCTGAACGCATCGGTCAGACGGCCACCTTCCCCACCGCTCCTTCTTTGACTGGCCGAAGCCTCAGCAACTCGTTGTCCAGGACCAGGAGTTTGTAACCTCCCAGTCTCTGGGAACGCGTTGCACAGACCTTTCTGCAAGGCCTCCCGGAGTTGTCTCATCCTCTGCTCCCTCTGCGACGGTAACATAAGGTCCGCAACCTTACCCTTGTACCGTGGATCAAGGAGAGTGGCCAGCCAGTAATGGTCCCTCTCCTTGATCCGAAGAATACGAGGATCCTTCCGCAGACTTTGCAGGATCAGGGAGGCCATGCAGCGTAGGTTTGCTGAGGCATTCGCTCCGGAGTCCTCTGGGTCACTAAGGACGACATGATCCGCAGCCACCTCCTCCCAGCCACGTACAAATCCACTGGTTTCTTGGGACTGTAAATCATCCCTAAAAGACTGCTGCTGATGATGCTGAGTGCCAGCCTCCACCTCCATGCTGACACAATCCTCCTCCTCCTCCTCCTCCTCTTCCTGTGCGATGGGTGGGACAGAAGGAACACTGTCTGGGTAAAGGGGGCCTTGAGAGGCAAGGAAGTCCTCCTCTTCCTGCCTCTGTTCTGCCTCAAGTGCCCTGTCCATTATTCCACGCAGCGTGTGCTCCAACAGGTGGACAAGAGGTACAGTGTCACTGATGCATGCACTGTCACTGCTCACCATCCTCGTGGCCTCCTCAAATGGTGCCAGGACAGTGCATGCATCCCTGATCATGCCCCACTGGCGTGGAGAAAAAAAACCAAGCTCCCCTGACCCTGTCCTGGTGCCGTAGTCGCACAGGTACTCATTGATGGCCCTCTGCTGCGTGTGCAGCCGCTGCAGCATGGCCAACGTTGAGTTCCACCTGGTGGGCATGTCACATATAAGGCGGTTCTTGGGCAGGTTCAACTCCTTTTGCAGCTCAGCCAGGCGAGCACTGGCATTATAAGATCTGCGGAAATGCACACAGACTTTCCTGGCCTGCCTCAGGACATCCTGTAAGCCCGGGTACCTGCCCAAGAACCGCTGCACCACCAGGTTAAGGACGTGAGCCACACAGGGCACATGGGTCAGTTGTCCCTGTCGGAGGGCGGAGAGGAGGTTGGTGCCATTGTCGCAAACCACCATTCCTGGCTTAAGCTGGCGTGGCGTCAACCACCTCTCGGCCTGGCCCTGCAGAGCAGACAGGACCTCTGCCCCAGTGTGGCTTCTGTCCCCCAAACACACCAGCGCAAGCACGGCATGGCATCTTTTTGCCTGCGTACTTGCGTAGCCCCGTGAACGGCTACGGAGCACCGCTGGTTCATAGGACAAACCACAGGAAGAGGCCATGGAGGAAGAAGAAGAGGAGGGGGTGGAGGAGAGAGGTGTGTCACAACCAGTAGTAGCATTTTGGAGGCGTGGCGGTGGGACAACCTCCAACACTACTGCACCTTGTCCTGAATCCTTCCCAGCTGCCAAAAGAGTGACCCAATGGGCCGTGAAAGAAAGGTAACGTCCCTGTCCATGCCTGCTGGACCATGAGTCAGCGGTAATATGCACCTTACCGCTGACCGCCCTGTCCAGCGAGGCCAAGACATTGCCTTCCACATGCCGGTAGAGAGCCGGAATAGCCTTCCATGAGAAAAAGTGGCGTTTGGGAACCTGCCACTGAGGAACCGCACATTGCACAAACTCACGGAAGGGGGCCGAGTCTACCAACTGAAAAGGCAGCAGTTGAAGCGCTAGCAATTTAGCCAAGCTAGCATTCAACCGCTGGGCATGTGGATGGCTGGGAGTGAACTTCTTTCGACGGTCCAGCAGCTGGGGCAGGGAAATTTGCCTGCTAGAATCGGACGTCGGTGTACTGCTAGCAGAGTGGCCGCAAGTACTTGGCTGTGACACACCTAATTCTACACCTTCATTCCTCTCAGTGCATGTTTCAGAGAGGACTGAAGTTATAGTGGGGTTGGAGATCCCAGCTGATGCGGTGCAAGGAGAGGTCCGTTTTGTTCTTTGGTGTGGGTCTTTGAGGTAGGCTTGCCAACGAGCTGCATGGCAGGTCAACATATGTCTGGTCAGGCATGTGGTACCCTAGCGGCTGATGTTTTGGCCACGCGATATACGCTTGAGACATATGTTGCAAACAGCAGCTGTGCGATCTGATGCACTAGCCTCAAAAAAGGCCCACACCAAAGAACTTTTTGAATGACGGGCAGAGGCAGCGCCCTGCACAGGCGGAGCTCTGCGGTGTGATTCCGTCGGTGTACTGCCCTTACGCTGGCCACCAAAGGGCATCCTGCCTCGTTGGAGATGTGCCTCCTCCTCATCCTCCTCCTCCTCCTCTCTCCTATTAGGCACCCACGTGGAGTCAGTGACCTCATCATCACCTCCCTCCTCATCACTGGAGCCAATCTGGCAGTATGCTGCAGCTGCTGGAACATGACTGCCAGATTGGTGTCCTTCTTGAGCATCCCCTCTGTCTGCTCTCACGCTACTGCCTTCCTCTAGCTGGGTTTCATCATCAGACCCTTCGAAACGCTGGGCATCCTCCTGGAGCATGTACCCAACACTGTGCTGAAACAGTTCGGGGGACTCCTCAGGAGGAGGACATGGTGGGTCTAGGGAAGGAGTGACTGATGATGAGTCTGACATTGATACCAGGGAAGAGGACGCTTTGGCAGCTGCTTTTCCAGTACCCTGAGCCTGGGTGAGAGAGGATGAGGAGGAGGAGGAGGGCTTGGTCATCCACTCTACCAAGTCTTCGGCATGATGTGGCTCAACATGTCCAGCTGCCGAAAAGAAGGACAAGCGTGTCCCATGGCCATGTGCTGATGACAATGCACCGCGTCCACGACCAGCACTGTTGCCCCCAGACACAGAGCCTGCTTGCCCTCTTTTATTGCCTCCTGACTGTCTGCCTCTCCTTGTTTGCCTTCCAGACATTCTAATAGATGGCCTGCAGGGAGATGGGAAAAAAGCAATAAGGGCTACCTTCAGGTGTCCTTCTCTGTCCCTTGAAACAAGGACTTTCACAGTGAAAGAAACTGACACTCTCCCTACCTACAGTTTTCTGTCCCTAGAAAAAATGTTTTCTTTAAGCACAATATAGCACAAGGAGAATTCACTCACTGTCCTTCCAGGTCCCTGGAAACAAGGACTTGCACAGTGAAAGAAACTGACACTCTCCCTACCTACAGTTTTCTGTCCCTAGAAAAAATGTTTTTTTTAAGCACAATTTAGCACAAGGAGAATTCACTCACTGTCCTTCCAGGTCCCTGGAAACAAGGACTTTCACAGTGAAAGAAACTGACACTCTCCCTACCTACAGTTTTCTGTCCCTAGAAAAAATGTTTTTTTTAAGCACAATATAGCACAAGGAGAATTCACTCACTGTCCTTCCAGGTCCCTGGAAACAAGGACTTGCACAGTGAAAGAAACTGACACTCTCCCTACCTACAGTTTTCTGTCCCTAGAAAAAATTTTTTCTTTAAGCACAATTTAGCACAAGGAGAATTCACTCACTGTCCTTCCAGGTCCCTGGAAACAAGGACTTGCACAGTGAAAGAAACTGACACTCTCCCTACCTACAGTTTTCTGTCCCTAGAAAAAATGTTTTTTTTAAGCACAATTTAGCACAAGGAGAATTCACTCACTGTCCTTCCAGGTCCCTGGAAACAAGGACTTTCACAGTGAAAGAAACTGACACTCTCCCTACCTACAGTTTTCTGTCCCTAGAAAAAATGTTTTTTTTAAGCACAATATAGCACAAGGAGAATTCACTCACTGTCCTTCCAGGTCCCTGGAAACAAGGACTTGCACAGTGAAAGAAACTGACACTCTCCCTACCTACAGTTTTCTGTCCCTAGAAAAAATGTTTTTTTTAAGCACAATTTAGCACAAGGAGAATTCACTCACTGTCCTTCCAGGTCCCTGGAAACAAGGACTTTCACAGTGAAACAAACTGACACTCTCCCTACCTACAGTTTTCTGTCCCTAGAAAAAATGTTTTTTTTAAGCACAATTTAGCACAAGGAGAATTCACTCACTGTCCTTCCAGGTCCCTGGAAACAAGGACTTTCACAGTGAAAGAAACTGACACTCTCCCTACCTACAGTTTTCTGTCCCTAGAAAAAATGTTTTCTTTAAGCACAATATAGCACAAGGAGAATTCACTCACTGTCCTTCCAGGTCCCTGGAAACAAGGACTTTCACAGTGAAACAAACTGACACTCTCCCTACCTACAGTTTTCTGTCCCTAGAAAAAATGTTTTTTTTAAGCACAATATAGCACAAGGAGAATTCACTCACTGTCCTTCCAGGTCCCTGGAAACAAGGACTTTCACAGTGAAAGAAACTGACACTCTCCCTACCTACAGTTTTCTGTCCCTAGAAAAAATGTTTTTTTTAAGCACAATATAGCACAAGGAGAATTCACTCACTGTCCTTCCAGGTCCCTGGAAACAAGGACTTGCACAGTGAAAGAAACTGACACTCTCCCTACCTACAGTTTTCTGTCCCTAGAAAAAATGTTTTCTTTAAGCACAATTTAGCACAAGGAGAATTCACTCACTGTCCTTCCAGGTCCCTGGAAACAAGGACTTGCACAGTGAAAGAAACTGACACTCTCCCTACCTACAGTTTTCTGTCCCTAGAAAAATTTTTTTTTTTAAGCACAATTTAGCACAAGGAGAATTCACTCACTGTCCTTCCAGGTCCCTGGAAACAAGGACTTTCACAGTGAAAGAAACTGACACTCTCCCTACCTACAGTTTTCTGTCCCTAGAAAAAATGTTTTTTTTAAGCACAATATAGCACAAGGAGAATTCACTCACTGTCCTTCCAGGTCCCTGGAAACAAGGACTTGCACAGTGAAAGAAACTGACACTCTCCCTACCTACAGTTTTCTGTCCCTAGAAAAAATGTTTTCTTTAAGCACAATTTAGCACAAGGAGAATTCACTCACTGTCCTTCCAGGTCCCTGGAAACAAGGACTTGCACAGTGAAAGAAACTGACACTCTCCCTACCTACAGTTTTCTGTCCCTAGAAAAAATGTTTTTTTAAGCACAATTTAGCACAAGGAGAATTCACTCACTGTCCTTCCAGGTCCCTGGAAACAAGGACTTTCACAGTGAAACAAACTGACACTCTCCCTACCTACAGTTTTCTGTCCCTAGAAAAAATGTTTTTTTTAAGCACAATTTAGCACAAGGAGAATTCACTCACTGTCCTTCCAGGTCCCTGGAAACAAGGACTTTCACAGTGAAAGAAACTGACACTCTCCCTACCTACAGTTTTCTGTCCCTAGAAAAAATGTTTTTTTTAAGCACAATTTAGCACAAGGAGAATTCACTCACTGTCCTTCCAGGTCCCTGGAAACAAGGACTTTCACAGTGAAAGAAACTGACACTCTCCCTACCTACAGTTTTCTGTCCCTAGAAAAAATGTTTTCTTTAAGCACAATATAGCACAAGGAGAATTCACTCACTGTCCTTCCAGGTCCCTGGAAACAAGGACTTTCACAGTGAAACAAACTGACACTCTCCCTACCTACAGTTTTCTGTCCCTAGAAAAAATGTTTTTTTTAAGCACAATATAGCACAAGGAGAATTCACTCACTGTCCTTCCAGGTCCCTGGAAACAAGGACTTTCACAGTGAAAGAAACTGACACTCTCCCTACCTACAGTTTTCTGTCCCTAGAAAAAATGTTTTTTTTAAGCACAATTTAGCACAAGGAGAATTCACTCACTGTCCTTCCAGGTCCCTGGAAACAAGGACTTTCACAGTGAAAGAAACTGACACTCTCCCTACCTACAGTTTTCTGTCCCTAGAAAAAATGTTTTTTTTAAGCACAATATAGCACAAGGAGAATTCACTCACTGTCCTTCCAGGTCCCTGGAAACAAGGACGTGCACAGTGAAAGAAACTGACACTCTCCCTACCTACAGTTTTCTGTCCCTAGAAAAAATGTTTTCTTTAAGCACAATTTAGCACAAGGAGAATTCACTCACTGTCCTTCCAGGTCCCTGGAAACAAGGACTTGCACAGTGAAAGAAACTGACACTCTCCCTACCTACAGTTTTCTGTCCCTAGAAAAAATGTTTTTTTTAAGCACAATTTAGCACAAGGAGAATTCACTCACTGTCCTTCCAGGTCCCTGGAAACAAGGACTTTCACAGTGAAAGAAACTGACACTCTCCCTACCTACAGTTTTCTGTCCCTAGAAAAAATGTTTTTTTTAAGCACAATATAGCACAAGGAGAATTCACTCACTGTCCTTCCAGGTCCCTGGAAACAAGGACTTTCACAGTGAAACAAACTGACACTCTCCCTACCTACAGTTTTCTGTCCCTAGAAAAAATGTTTTTTTTAAGCACAATATAGCACAAGCACAAAACACACTGACACTCTCCCTACCTATCCTTCTCTTTCCCTAAACTAAAGGAATCCAGGTTAAGCAAGAAAGAAATAAAAGTCACTGTCCCTGCCTATGCTGCTCTATCCCTGCTCCGGAACACACTACACTAGGCCGCCGTGCTGGCGGCCTTTTATAGTGTGGGGCGTGTACTAAACACCCTCAGCAATAATTGGCCACAGGCATCCTGCCTGTGG